>CM038675.1:690403376-691003376 GCA_021605145.1 Aegilops bicornis
GTATGTTGTTTTCCACAGATTTGAGGCTGACTTAAGCGCCTACTACAGGTTGACGCTACTACAGGAACGCCGGGCAAAATCGTCTTCCCCAATCGGATGGACGTATTCGAGGCTAAAGCGTTTTACATTTTATAAAGAAAACCCTGGGAAGTTTTTGTTTCATTACAGAAAGGTCCCTGGACTAAAACGCTAATAACTTTTAAACATAAGAGTATTTTTGATTGATTCTTTTTCTGTCCTCTTTAAAATTTTGTCTAGTTTTTTATCAGATTTATTTGAAAATTATTTGGAGTAATTTTTGTGCACCTCACGGTATTTACGTTAGCGCGTATGTTTTCTTTATACCGTAGATACCGAAGGAGGTGACGGGACCGCAAACTTCACCGAGCTAGGCTCCGACTACTTTGATATGATGAGTGTTCTGGCAGGTTTGCATTAAGTAGTTTCATGGCATGTTTGTGAGCATACCGATGAATGTTATTTTTCATGCAAATTTGAGGCAAGTGAGTTCGATAATCCATACGTGTTGGATGTGAATGTGCACGGCCATGTGTTGGCATGAGGATGGGTAAGATGGTAGTGTTGTAGCATGCCAGTCTTATGCCATACTATTAGACTTTAGTGTCAACCCGTATCAGTTCGGTTCCTATCCATTTCCCTTCCCGTATACCACATGTTTTCCGCAAGGGATATGGCTTAGTAAGTAGCAAACCGCTTTCCTGGTACACACCAAATGGAGAGGCCGTGATGATGGTTCCATGGCCCTAGATTAAAGCCAGTCATCTGGTAAAGGGGCATGGGTGTTTCCGGTTGGGACCGAGAGGGGGGCACCCCTTAGAGCGCGCGAATATAAATTTGATCCCATGCTATTCGAGATTGTGATCTCCCCATCTCAAAAGTTTTTCTTGGACGATGTCTAGGGTGATTCCTGGCATCGTGAGGTAGGATGGGTGTGTACTGGTTAGCTGTGTTTCTTCCGAAATACCATAAACGGAACTAGTCCTTCAGGACTACGGAAATTCGTTGGCTGTGGGTAATTTTAGTACAAACTCTGCAGATTCATAAATCCTCGAATCATCTTATCCATGTCCAAGTGCTGTATTATCTTATCCTGACAAGTGTCAGTTTTGGTGACAGATACTCCGGTGAATCACATGAGTACTAAGTCCGGTTAAATGTTTATTCTTGTGGATGGACTAACCCGTTTATATTCATGTGTTGAATATTTATTATGAGTGCTATATCTTTGTGATGAAAGCCCTTTCTGTGATGTCGCTCAGACGTCCGGCTATGACATTGTTGTTACTTATTTTCATTATAAGCCCTTTACGTGATGTCGCTCAGACGTCCATATGACATTGTCTGTTACTTATTTTCATTATAAGCCCTTTACGTGATGTCGCTCAGACGTCCATTGCGGCATTGCCGTAACTTATTTTTATTATAAGCCCTTTACGTGATGTCGCTCGACGTCCATTGCGGCATTGATGTTACTTATTTTTATTATAAGCCCTTTACGTGATGTCGCCAGACGTCCATTGCGGCACGCATGCATTTTTATTTCAATATAAGCCCTTTATGAGGTGTCGCTCGACGCTCGATCGTGGCAATATTTTGCTTATTTATTCACCTTCGAGGCGCCGCCTGCATAATTCGATCGGTTTTAAGTTTGCCTCCTTTGGTTTTCGAGCGGATTACCGCCGACTCCCATTTTAATTATTTTTATATACTGCTTTAATTGAGCATTGTTAAGATTAACTATGTCGCATTCATGCTTCCATTTGTTATATCTTTTGTCCGAACTGTCTTGCGAGTACTTTCATAGTACTCACGGCTTGTTGATTTGGCGATCTTGACGAAGGCGATCTCATGGATGAAGAGTTCGATAGCGAGTCCGACGCCTAGAGGAATCGGTCAGTCTCGGCGACCCTGGATTAGTCCTTGTAAAATATCCGCTTCCGCTACCCAAATAATTTCATCGAGCCTCACCTCGACGCTCGATGAGCCGCCAAAGGCAGAGACTTATTAACCACCCCTAATCGTGTTATTGCACCAACCACGCATACTCCAAGTCAGTAGTATTTCCACCCTACACCTTGTGCCCTATCCGCCATCATGTATAATTATTGGCGTGTTGTAATAATTGGTCGGGCATCTTTAGTCCGACCCTTGTAATATTGTAATGCTACTGGCTTCTTGTATCAAAGTTTTGTCTACCGATATGGAGGATTTATCCTCATATTGGATTTCATGGGTCTGTTGTTCAATAAATATTTTTATTGAAAATCCGGTCGTGACAAGCTTGGTACCGTGAGCCAGGCCGACTGTAGGGAAGCCACTAGGTGCGATCGCTAATCGGTTATTAGCATAATAGAGCTATTTATTATTTTTACAAATGTAGTCAATTTCGACAACAAGCATAAATTTATGATTTGACTACTCAGGATTTTTGCCTACTTTTGTAGATGGCCAGCAATGACTGCGAGTCGCAGATGTTCGCCAACATGCCCGATGGGTTTGTCAAGCTTCTCTTCTTCATCGTCCAAGTCGCGATGGGGCGGATGTGCGCTTGATCTTCTCTCTCTCTCAGCACAAGGTCAATGACCGTTTAACCATGCACCAAGCCGCGGTGGAATTCAAGAGAGGACGAGTTGAGCGTTACAGATTCGTGGAGACAGCCATGCCCACAGAGAAGCACGCGCCATGAGATGGCAGCCCGTGAGGCGATAGCCCGTCTCGAGGATATCCTGCCTTCAATGAAGACTCGTCGCCACGGCTACCTGCCATGTCATGTGCCATACACCTGCCACTACGCTGGCGTTCTCTTGCCCCGAGAGGAGAACGGACGAAGCTTTTGAGATGCTCATCGAGTATCTCCGGGCTTTGGAGGCAGCCTTCGACAACCTGGTGGGCGACTTTGTAGCTGCCCGCATGGACTCGGTCCATGGCTGTGCCGCCAACAGAGGGAGCTCCTGCGTGCTGCACCGCCACCGACTTTCGTCTCACATCAGCATCGTTCGCTCCTACCGCCGCACCGCTACTCGTCGCCTGCCTACCACGAAGGAATTCAACCATGTCATTGCACCTACTCCGTTAGATTCTGCACCACCCCTCGTGCCCGCTCAGATTCGAGTTGTCCCACACAGGGCACCTGCTCCACCAACTCCGTGCAGCACCTCTCGTCTGGAGCCTATCTCCGAAGAAGAGGTTGAGTCCCCAGCCTCTCTATGCCTCACCCTTGGCAGGCCAAGGGAAATCCTTACCATCTCCGACTAAAATGCGCTTAGCACGCCATGCGATGTACCGACTTATGCGATATGTTTATATGTAAATAGGCTGTGAGAAGTAGTTTGTTTGCGCATCATGTAGGATATGGAGGAGTGCACTAGACTAAATAACATGTCAGGATTTATGTACGCATATCCTGAGTGATGTATTGTATAATTACTGCTTGCTTGTAAGATATGTAATGAGCAGTCCTTCTCCATGCGCAATCGACTTGTTTTCTTGAAAAAAATATCTTGGGATTTTAATTTATTTGCCATCCTTATGCATTTATGGACTTTATTTTTGCGACTTCTTCCACTTTCTTATGAGTGTTTCAAAATATATCCCCAGAGTAAATTATGTCTCGTCCTTGGACGCGCTCCATGCCAACTCCGACAGAGGAAAATTACGGCACACCCCAGTGCAACAATTTCACACGAGGACGCAGACAAGTCAACAGACGTTGAAGCGGCACTTTCCCAGATGTGCCGTCTTTACGAACAAAGTCAGCAGCAACATCAGGAAATACTGAACCAAGTCATCAATATGGGGAATCACCACAGACGATATCGGCAGCAATCCAAGTTATCCGAGCTACGTAAGACGCGTCCCCAAACATTTTCTCACACCGACAAACCTCTGAGCCGAGGACTGGCTTCGAGACATGGAGAGAAAATTAATTATCGCCCAGTGTTCAGACCTTGAGAAATTGCTTTATGCTCCGCACTATCTCAATGGAGCAGCCGCATCGTGGTGGGAAAATTTCCTACACATGCACCCCAACGAAAATAATATATCATGGGAGGAATTTAAAGAAGGTTTTCATGGGGAACATATTCCTAAGAGTCTGATGAAGATCAAAAGAGAGAATTTGATGACCTCAAGCAAAGAACAATGGCGGTGTCCGAATATAACAGTCGGTTTACACTTACGTCTCACTACGCCAACAAGGAACGAATGTCGAAAACAAAAGATGGAGAAGTTCCTAGACGGACTGACACCGGCTTAAATGTCGGTTGGTCGTACACACATTTCCAGATTTTAAGGCCATTTGGTAGATAAGGCCATTACCTTGGAAAATGAGAGACGCGACTTAGAAGATTTCCGCAAACGGAAGAGGGACCAGTCTAAACACACCCGCAACCACCGCAGCAAGACAGACGTTCAGAAAAACTGGACACCCAAACCCCCGACAAACGTCTCACGCCCAAGCAAGAATTTCCATGCAAGGGACAAGGATTTCACATACCGCCCAGGCGTTACCTGTTACGCTTGTGGAGAAGAAGGGCACTATGCCAAGCAGTGCCCCAAGCCAAGGAACTCGGCCCCAAAGCCGAACAACGGAGGCAATAATTAGGCACCAAAGCGCAACAATTTCAACCCAAATAACAACCACAGGAAGGCTCATCTGAACCACGTGACCAAAGAGGAAGCACAAAATGCCCCAGATATCGTACTCGGTACGTTTCCTGTCAACACAATACCTGCCATGGTTTTTGTCGTGGAATTGTCACGGCAGATGTCCTCATGAAAGGACTTAGTCGTAGGGCCATCGTACGGGTTAACCTAGAGGGGTTAAAGCAGACACAAGACACGGGAATTATACTGGTTCGGCCCCTTCGATGAAGGTAAAAACCTACGTCCAGTTGTGATCTGATTGATATGATTTCGGCGACTAGGGAGCAATAGCTTTGCCTTAGCCTCGAATCCTCTCTCCTTAATCCGCCGCCGGGTCGTCCCCTTATATACACGGGTTGACGCCCGGCCGGTCCACAGAGTCCCGATCCGGCTCATACAAGTGTCCGGCTCGGTCTCTTCTCTCTTGTCTTACAACACAAGTTACAACACTAAGGCGGTTTACATAAATGGACCTTAAGTCGCCTCTGGGCTCCGGGCCTCCTCCGTGGGCCTGGATCATGGACGAGGGTAAACCGGCCCCTCCAGGGTGGTTCACACTCAGTAGTTGTGTCCCCGACAGTTTTGTTTGATTCTGGAGCTTCTCACTCGTTCGTTTCGAAAAGTTTTGCTTTGCAAAATAATTTTTCGATGCTTCCCTTGGGAAAATCTATGATTGTCAAGTCCCCTGGAATCAAGCAAGTTACCCAGAATTATTGCCAGGATGTGGTTATCGAGTTTGAAGGGTTGAAGTTCCACGCAAATCTTATCGTATTGGAAAATAAAGGGTTGGATGTCATCTTAGGGATGGATTGGTTAACCACCAACAAAGGTTTTATTGATCGCTTCAACGGGACCGTAATTCTCACCCATCACCACGGGAAGACCATAAAGGTTTCAGCCAAGGAAAGAAAAATATGCCGCAACGAGATTGAACAAGGTAGATATTTCTGAATTGAGCAAAGTGCCGATGAGTGTGTGAATTTCGGATGTATTCCCGAAGAACTACCGGGCATGCCACGGATAGAGGGATTGAATTCAGCATAGACCTAGCACCGGAACCGCTCCCATATACAAGAAACCATACAGAATGTCACCATCCGAATTGGTGGAACTAAAGAAGCAAATAAAGGAACTGTTGGAAAAAGGGTACATATGAGCCAATTCCTCACCTTGGGGTTCACCAATTTTATTCGCCAAAAAGAAGGATGGAACAACGAGATTGTGCATAGACTATCGAGCTAAACATGGTCACAATCAAGAACAATTATCCAATGCCGCGAATAAATGATTTATTCGATCAACTCGCTAAGGCCAAGGTGTTCTCAAAGATTGACTTGAGATCGGGATATCATCAACTGAAAGTACGAACCGAGGATATTCCCAAGACCGCTTTCACCTCGAATCACGGATTATGCGAGTTCACCGTGATGCCATTCGGACTAACAAACGCCCCAAGAATTTTGTTCACCTCATGAACAAAGTATTCATGAAGTTTAAGGATAAGTTTGTTGTGGTATTTATCGATGATATTCTCGATATACTCCAAAACACCGTAACAACATCTTTGAACATCTCCGGATTGTACTAGGAGAACTCAGAAACATCGGTTGTACGCTAAATTCAGCAAGTGTGAATTTTGGCTAAAGCAAGTAGGTTTTACGGGCCGCGTCTTGACTCAAGAAGGTATTGTCGAGACCCGGAAAAAGTCAAGGCCGTACTTGGGAAGCCGCCGGCCAGTGGACGGATGTACGAAGTTTCTTGGGTATGGCAGGATACTACAGATGATTTATTGAAGTATTCTCCACCATAGCAAAGCCTATGACACAACTACTCAAGAAAGACGGGAAGTTTGAATGGGCGGAAGCTTGCGAGAAAAGTTTCCAAGAACTCAAGAGGAAACCGACGACAAAGACCAAGATTAATTGTGCGGATATACACAAAAAATTTGAGGTATTTTGTGACGCATCTCGAAAGGGCCTCGGGTGCGTATTGATGCAAGAGGGAAAGGTTGTCGCATATGTTTCCAGACAACTTTGCAAGCATGAGGAAAATTACCCTACTCATGACCTGGAATTAGCAGCAGTTATTCATGCACTCAAGGAATGGAGACTCTTTTTACTTGGAAATCATTGTGAAATATACACGGACCACAAAAGCCTCAAGTATATTTTCACACAACCAGAACTAAATTTACGGCAGCGACGCTGGTTGGAATTAGTAAAGGATTATGATGTTGGGATCCACTACCACCGGCAAGGCAAATGTTGTAGCAGATGCTCTGAGTAGGAACCCCAGTCCGGACAACGACGGCATGCCAGACTTAAGACCTGAATTCCAGCAGGAATTCGCAAAGGTCAACCTGATGGTGGTCACCGAAGGCAGTGTGTCAAACTTAGAAGTACAGCCTACCCCGATAGAGAAGGTTAAAGAGGCTCAACATGGACACCCCAGCATTGAAGGCATAAAACGGAAGATGAAGTTGGGCAAGGCCTCGGAATTCATTATTGATGAGCAAGCAATATTGTGGTACGGGAATAGGCTTTGCGTACCAAATATCCATGACCTTAAACAGCAAATCCTGGCTGAAGGCCACACCGCCCCATATTCAATCCATCCTGGAGGAACAAAAATGTACAAAGATCTTCAGGAAACATTTTGGTGGCTTGTTATAAAAAGAGACATAGCCACGTTTATTGCATGTTGTGACTCTTGTCAATGCATCAAGGCCGAGCACCAGAAACCGGCCGGGCTATTGCAACCAAATAAGATACCCGAGTGGAAATGGGACGAGATTGGAATGGATTTTATTGTTGGACTACCTCGGTCGCGACACAGACATGATGCCATATGGGTAATCACTGATAGACTGACTAAAGTAGCTCACTTCATCCCCATAAAGACAACACACACCACTCAGAAGCTTGCTAGGCTCTACCTCTCCCGTATCGTTTGCCTACATGGAGTCCCAAAGAAAATAATCTGGACTGAGGCATTCTATTCGTCTCCCGGTTTTGGGATCACTTACAACAAGCTCTGGGAACTCAGTGGCATTCGATTACCGCATACCATCCCCAGACAGATGGGCAGACTGAGCGAGTAAACCAGATTCTAGAAGATATGCTGAGAGCATGTGTCCTCACCTATGGGACCAGTTGGGAAGAGAGCTTACCATACGCAGAATTCGCATATAACAACAGCTATCAGTCCATCCTGCAAATGGCACCATTTGAAGCTCTGTACGGGCGAAGATGTCGTACCTCACTAAATTGGTCGGAAACCGGAGACAGTCATATCTTCGGCCCAGACCTGCTCAAAGAGGCTGAAGATAAAGTCAAGGTAATTAAGGACCGACTCAAGACAGCCCAAAGTCGACAAAAGAGTTATTACGATCGGAAGCATCGTGGAGTCCATTTTGAACCCGGTGAATTTGTGTACCTACGAGTATCCCCTATGAGAGGTCTGCACCGATTCAAGATTAAAGGGAAGCTAGCACCAAGATTCATCGGACCTTTACGCATAGTAGCACGAAGAGGCACGGTGGCCTACCAGCTGGACTTACAGAAGAATTATCCGACATCCATGGCGTGTTCCACGTCTCCCAATTGAGGAAATGCGTAAGCAACCCGGAGAAACAAGTACCCCATAAAAACATTGACGTGCAACCAGACCTTACGTGTCGGGAGCATCCGATAAAAATATTGGAAGAGTCGAAAGGAGAACTGACGAGAAAACCATCAAGTTCTTCAAAGTTCGATTGGAGCAACCACACCGAGAGTGAAGCCACTTGGGAAAGAGAGGATTTCCTTCGATCGGAGCACCCACAATTATTTGCGGATCAACTGGAATCTCGGGGACGAGATTTTTCCTAAGGGGGTAGGTGTTGTGACACTCCAAAATTTTTTCTTTGGTTTTCTTCAAAACTTTGTTGGATTTGAAGGAGGTCACCAAAACCCTTCCAAAAAATCTATCAAAAGCTTTTTCCCTCACGGCAAATATTTTACTTTTGCATCTCCTTCAACTCTGGTGTTTAGTTTTAAATTTTTCCTCTAATTGCTCTCTTCTCAAGGATTCAAGAAAAATCTTTGAAGTTTATTTTTCTTTCAAAAAGAAACTCTAGGAGTTTTCATTCTATCCCATATTTGAAATCATTCATGATTTGGCCATACACCACATGGTAAAATCTTCCCAAATATATCTCCTTCCACTTTGGGCAATCCAAACACTCTATCTCTACTAGTTCAACCCTCTTCTGAATTTTTATTTCAATTAATTCTCTCCCAAATCTTTTCTATCTATTATTTTGAGCCTAGGTAATTTGCAAAGCAAGTACCTTAATGCATTTGAATTTTGACCTCAAACCAACTCCCTTGGATAGTCCTTGGTACCCACGACCTAGAACTATCAAGATCCACTCCTCTTTTGTTCAAAAATTTCAAATTATACTCCCTGCAAGTTTGGACCAGATTTGCCAAATTTGGTGAAATTCATATCTACATTACTCCAAAAATTCCACAAAAATTCAGGCAGCCTCTAGATGCAATGAGAGGCCCCTCCACCAAAAACCAGCTCAAGGAAAAATCCCTACATGCCTAGATCATTCTGTCAAACACTTTGCATGCACTGTTTCTGTTCATTTTCAGTTAAGTTCAGAGTTTTAGTGTCGATCTTCGGCGGTAAATTCAGTCACATGATCACAGTGCACTTGGCACATTGCTCACGGCCTAGCTTGCTTGTCCGGAGCCTCACACGCGTGCTTGGCGCATTCCTGGCGTCGGTGGCGCCCTGGCCCGCGCCAAGGCCGGCGTGTCTCGCGGCGGCCGAACCACCGTAGCGGCCGACCTGGAGCAGAACGGCGGCATCACGCCGTTCGGCGCCGCCCAAACCCCCTGGTGGCTCCGCGTGGCCATTTCCTCGCTCCACAATTCGCATATAACGCATGCAGCACCGTCGCCGTGGCGCGGCACGCACAGAGCGCGCTCCCTGCCGCCGACGGGCCCGCGCCGCCCCGTTCCGTCGAGCTCCCCCTAAGCAACCAGATCCCGACACAGTTAGCACCTAAACAGAACTAGGGAACACCCACGACGACACTCAACCTCTGAACCCTCCCGTGCAACCACAGCGCCGCCGTAATCACCTCGCCGGAGAACCCCGTTCTCGGCAACCGCCTCGGGGCAGCTATATATAGCACCCCGAGCTTGCTCTCGCCCCCGCACACCTCCTCTACCCTCCGGACCCGCCAAGTCCCTGGAAGGGCCACGGGGAGCACTCCTTCCCCGACTCCGGCCACGTCGTTCCGCCTCGGCCTCCACCTTGATTCACTGCGGTGATGCCATCTCCGGCGCCCAAACCTCGTCCGTAGCCTTGTCTTACACCTAGTGCTCTAACCCCCACCTCAATTCGATCCTTGCAGCCCTCCTCGGCGAGATCCATCAACGCCCGAACCACCGTCCACCAGAGTTGAGACCACCGTCAACGTGGTGCTCATCGGCGACCAACTCCACCACCCACCGGTGCGGAAGGACACGGTGAGCACGTTGGTAACCTCCGACCCTCCTGCCTCACCGTAGATCGCTGCCGGCGATCACCGTGGCCCTCGGGCGCCAAATCTCTGCTTTCGTTTTCAAACCCGACGGGTGGGTCCTCCCCGTCAGCTTTTTCCTCTTTTTGAATCGTTTTACGGAAGCGCTGTCGAACTGTCGTCTTCCCCAACTGGTGGACGTATTCGAGACTGAATTGTTTTCTGTTTTTATAAAGAAAACCCTGGGAAGTTTCTGATTCATTACAGAAAGGTCCCTGGACCAAAACGCTAATAACTTTTAAACATAAGAGTATTTTTGATTGATTCTTTTTCTGTCCTCTTTAAAATTTTGTCTAGTTCTTTATCAGATTTATTTGAAAAATATTTGGAGTAATTTTTGTGCACCTCACGGTATTTACGTTAAGCGGCGTATGTTTTCTTTATACCGTAGATACCGGAAGGAGGTGACGGGACATAAACTTCACCGAGCTAGGCTCGACTACTCTGAAACAGGCAAGCATGTTTGAACTTTTGATATGATGAGTGTTACGGCAGGTTTGCATTAAGTAGTTTCATGGCATGTTTGTGAGCATACCGATGAATGTTATTTTTCATGCAAAGTTGAGGCAAGTGAGTTCGATAATCCATACGTGTTGGATGTGAATGTGCACGGCCATGTGTTGGCATAAGGATGGGTAAGATGGTAGTGTTGTAGCATGCGGTCTTATGCCATACTATTTGACTTGATGTCAACCCGTATCGATTCGGTTCCCATCCATTTCCTTCCCGTACTACCACATGTTTTCCGCAAAAGGGATATGGCTTAGTAAGTAGCAAACCGCTTTCTGGTACACACCAAATGGAGAGGCCGTGATGATGGTTCCATGGCCTGGATTAAAGACAGTCATCGGTCGGGGGCATGGGTGTTTCGGTTGGGACCGAGAGGGGGCACCCTTAGGCCTTGTGAATATAAATTTGATCCCATGCTATTCGAGATTGTGATCTCCCGTCTCAAAAGTTTTTCTTGGGCGATGTCTAGGGTGATTCCTGGCATCGTGAAGTAGGATGGTGTGTACTAGTTAGCTGTGTTTCTTAGAAATACCATAAGCGGAACTAGTCCTTCAGGACTACGGAAATCCGTTGGCTGTGGGTAATTTTAGTACAAACTCTGCAGAGTCATAAATCCTCGAATCATCTTATCCATGTCCAAGTTCTGTATTATCTTATCCTGACAAGTGTCAGTTTTGGTGACAGATACTCCGATGAATCACATGAGTACTAAGTCCCGTTAAATGTTTATTCCTGTGGATGGACTAACCCGTTTATATTCATGTGTTGAATATTTATTATGAGTGCTATATCTTTGTGATGAAAGCCCTTTCTGTGATGTCGCTCAGACGTCCGATCGCTGACATTCTTGTTACTTATTTTCATTATAAGCCCTTTCTGTGATGTCGCTCAGACGTCCGACTGCGGCATTGCTGTTACTTATTTTCATTATAAGCCCTTTCTGTGATGTTGCTTAGATGTCCGACTGCGGCATTGCCGTTACTTATTTTTATTATAAGCCCTTTCTGTGATGTCGCTCAGACGTCCGACTGCGGCATTGATGTTACTTATTTTTATTATAAGCCCTTTCTGTGATGTCGCTCAGACGTCCGACTGCGGCACACATGCATTTTTATTTCAATATAAGCCCTTTATGAGGTGTCGCTCAGACGCCCGACTGTGGCAATATTTTGCTTATTTATTCACCTATCGAGGCGTCGCCGGACACCGATCGGTTTTAAGTTTGCCTCCTTGGGTTTTCGAGCGGACTACCGCCGACTCCCATTTCAATTATTTTCTATACTGCTTTAATTGAGCATTGTTAAGATTAACTATGTCGCATTCATGCTTCCATTTGTTATATCTTTTGTCCGAACTGTCTTGCGAGTACTTTCATAGTACTCACCTGGCTAGTTGATTTGGCGAGATCTTGTGAAGGCGATCTCATGGATGAAGAGTTCGATAGCGAGTCCGGCGCCTAGAGGAATCAGTCAGTCTCGTGCGACCCTGGATTAGTCCTTGTAAAATATCCGCTTCGCTACCCAAATAAATTCATCGAGCCTCACCTCGACGCTCGATGAGCCGCCCGCTTGAGACTTATTAACCACCCCACCGTGTTATTCCACCAACCACGCATACTCCAAGTCAAGAGTATTTCCACCCTACACCTTGTGCCCTATCCGCCATCATGTATAATTATTGGCGTGTTGTAATAATTTGTCGGGCATCTTTAGTCCGACCCTTGTAATATTGTAATGCTACTGGCTTCTTGTATCAAAGTTTTGTCTACCGATATGGAGGATTTATCCTCATATTGGATTTCATGGGTCGGTTGTTCAATAAATATTTTTATTGAAAATCCGGTCGTGACAGGGTCGTGAGAAGAGCGGATCAAACAGATAGCACACGGTTTCTTTATCCAGGTTCTGGCCGCAAGGATGCGTAAAACCCTACTCATGCTTTGGAGGTTTGTTTATCTGTGTTCTTGAACTAGCAATGGGGCGTGAGGAGCTCCAAAAAGCCGAATCCTCCTCCTGGTCGCCTTGGGCCTCATTTTATAGGGAAAGGGGTTGCCACAGTGGCACACAGGAGGTGGAAAGGGTATAGTGATGCGAGTTTATCCCTCGCATTACATGACAAGGCGCCTTTAATGCGTCTTTCTTAGGTGTCCTCGCTTTATCGGGGATGGGGGAGAGCCCCGTCTCGTCCGTCGCCGCTCCCTTTCGTGTCGACACGCGCCCTGGCCAGTGGTGCCTGTGTGCCATGTAGGCAGGCAGGCAGCTGAGGTGGCACAGTGGTGGGTCTCCATGAAGGTTCACTTGTAGCCACGCAGGTGCCTGCCCAACTGGTTGGGTTGGCAGCTACATCTGGCTGATGGTGGAGGTTTGATTGGCGTGGGCACGATGGTGGCCCTATGGGTGTCCTTGGCAAGGGCCGCCGTAGCCCGACAAGGGTCTTGCCGTGGCTTTTCTTTGTCATCCCGGCAAGGCTCTTGCCGGGGCATTGTGGTCCTCCTTGGGTGGGATCCCGCCAAGGGTCGTCATCTTCTATAGTGTGTATCTGATCTTGAATGTCTTCACAAAGATCTGCATGCCACCACGGGGATGTCTCCGAATCCTTGCCACATGGGGGCAGTGGACTCAAGGGTGACTCGCTCCGTAGGTGTGGGGCGAGCAGCCACGGCAAGGGTCTTGCCGGGTTTGCTAAAACTGCCCCCCGGCAAGGATCTTGCCGGGGGAGTCCGCTTCGTCCCTTTTGCTCTTTGTGGTCTTGGTCTTGGCGTCGTTCTGCTCCTTTCGAGCTTCGGCCTTACCTTGGTTCACGTCCCTTGCCTTGCTCAGTGCGGTGGTGCAGCTGGCTCAGGCACTGTGCTGCAGTTATCTGGTACAAAAAGCGTACCCCTGTTTTTGTACACCGACACTCACCCACACCTGTTGTTATTCTCCGGCGACGGCAGACGAACCAGTAAACCCTAGTACAGGCATACTCCCTTCCGCGTGGGAAACAACTGCCGAGTCTTCCCTGCCTCTGTGTCGTCCCCTTCCTAGGCCTCGCCGTTGTCCACAGCCATGGTGCTCTCTGCGCGGCGTGGTCAATGTGGTCAACGACCGACTTCCATCGGCAGAGTACTGTGCGTGGAGACGCTGACAGCTGGGTCCACGGCCGAAGCAAGGAAGTGCCTCTTTATTACGCGCAAAATAATTATTCCTCCACCTGATAGCGGGGACCCACCGGACGGGCCACCGTATTTTGTGAAAAAAATGTTTCCCCCCTGACTGCTGGGACCCACCAGCTACACCTTCGCACGCAAGGAAGTGCGTCCGGGCAAAAAAACAAAACGATTCGCCCCCCTGACTGCTGGGACCCACCAACTACATCTTCGCACGCAAGGAAGTGCCTGACAGTCGGGACCCACCTGGTCGAAGCGTACGTAGCGTTGTCATTCTGGTCGCGAGCGATATGCGTACATATATCTTTGGTTGATGTAGAGGCGCCGCACGTGTCGTAGTAGAGGCGCCAGACGTCGTGAGTAGAGGCGCGCACGTAGCATGTACACGTACGTACAGCGCCCAGGGTGCAAGAAAGAAAATACGGCCACGTACGTACATACGGGCAGGGTCTCGAACACCTACTCGCGCATACGTACATGGTTGGGTCGGAACAGAGAAAAAGCGTCGTCGTCGTGTTCATGGGGAGCCAACCGGCTGGGTCGGAACGGAATGTGTGGTCGTGTTCATCGGGAGGGCTTGGACGGAACATGCAATGGAAACGAGGCTGGCGCATCGCGAGAAACGGAGAAGCAGACCTCCTACGTTGGAACGGGTCCTGTTGATCGGGAGGGTGTGGCGTTGCCAAAATGGAGGAAGCGGACCTCCTACGGTCGAAACGGGGTCCTGTTGATCGGGAGGGTGTGTCATCTTGCAAAACAGATTTAAACGGACCTCCTACGGTCGAAGCAGGGGTCTTGTTGATTGGGAGGGGTGCAGTGTACCGCATAAAGGATTTAAACGGACCTCCTACGGTCAAACGGTGGTCCTGTTGATCGAGGGGTGTGGCGATCGCAAAAGCAGACGGAACAGACTTGTGTTGGAGCGCCACGGTTGAAGCAGGGTCCTGTTCATCGGGAGGGTGTGGCGCATCGCAAAAGCAGGACTCCACGGGATACTGTTCATCTCCACCGTCGACCTCCTCCATCCTCCACAGGCTACCGTCGACCTCCTCCAGCCTCCACGGGCTCCTGTTCATCCAGCCTCCACCGTGCGCTACTCCACCGGCTACTGTTCAACCACCCCTCCACCGTCTACTATTCATCCAGCCCTCCACACCACGGGGTCCTGTTCAACCACCCCTCCACGGGCACCCCTCCACCGTCTACTGTTCATCCAGCCCTCCACAACACCACGGGGTCCTGTTCATCCAGAGGCAACGCCATCGCTCACTGTTCATCCAACCCCCCCCCCCCCTCGTCCCCCCCGCAACGCTCCCTGTTCATCCAATCGATCGGCTTTAGTTAGCAGCAGTAGCGAAGGAATCCCTCGATCGGGTTTAGTTAATAGCCATCGATCGATCGCTCGGGTTCAGTAACGCGTAGCCTTTAGTGCAATCGCTCGGGTTCAGTTAGAGCCCAATGCCTCGCTCGGGTTCAGTTAGAGCCAATGCCTCGCACACATGCGCGTACGTGTACGAGAGAAACGTGCATCGCTCGGCCCCCGACCTCCCACCGTAACCGGGAACTCCCCGAAATTTCCCTCCCCCTTGCTTCTACATGGTTTTTTCCGTCATGGGCGGCCCAAAGAATGTCATGCAGCTGCGTCTCCGGCCCGCCCAGGACAAAAAGACCATTTTCTGACATGATTTTTTGTCATAGAAGTAGGAGCCCACCACATCTACGATGATACCGGGTTTTGTCACAATTATCGTCATAGAAGTGTCATATGCATGACAGAAAAAAATTCGTTCGGCCCAAAATGTCACAGATGTGTCTTTTTTTGTAGTGTGTATCGAAGGTGCGTAGATGGCCTTCGCACGTGTAAAGGTGCAGTTGTCGGATTTCGGGTTCTGGCAGACCCTCTAGGTTCGAACATTGGGGTGCGAGTGGAGATCTCGCCCTCTACCTACTTGCGCGTCGCCGCCTCGCTAGGATCTAAACTACGAAAGGAACAACACAAGAGACACAGGGTTTATACTAGTTCGGGCCACCATTGTGGTGTAATACCCTACTCTAGTTTGTGGTGTGGTGGATTGCCTCTTGGGCTGATGATGAATGATACAAGGAAGAACAGCCTCGCGAGGGTCTGTTCCTGGCTGGTGCGATGAACTGCTAGGGGGAGTTCAGTCGCTTCTCTCTCTCTCTGATTGATCCATCCATTCTCCCTACCCTGTGGGTGGCTCGTCCTATTTATAGGCAAAGGCCCTGGGCCTCTTCCCAAATATTGAGCGGGAAGGGCGCCAACAATTGGCCATTTTGAAGGGGAACATCTGGTACACTTATCCTGACTAAAGTTGGTCCTCGCTTTGTCAAAGGCTCTGTTGGTGACGCTGGCTTGGGCTCCACGATGACTTCCTTCCTGCCGTTCTGACGGTCTTGGTCTTGTTGCACCGAAGCAGGTGCCTTTGCTTGATGCTCTCGCTGCGCTTGCCCCTTTGCACCAAAGAGGAAATGAGGACACTGCGCGGGCTGGCGCCCGCCTGGCGCCCTTGGTCGTCATGGCTTGCGTCATGGGCACCTCGTGAGGTACCCCGCCTTGATCTCTCCGCCTCCTCGCGAGCCAGCCTGCTGAGGCCCTGCCTGAGGAAGCTTCCTGTCGTCCGCCCCGCGAGGCTTGGCCCCTCGCGAGGGTCTTGAGCTTGTGTTGATGAAGATGGGCAGCGCCGGGCCACCCCTTGAGCCACACCGCAGGCCGCAGGCAGGCAAGTCTGGGTACCCCCATTCCCAGAACGCCGACAGCAGTGGGCGAAGATGAATGCCTTCAAGCTCACGACTGAGGGACCGCCTGAGGGCAAGGAGCACCGCATGCCCGAGCGGTATTTTGAAGATGTCCTGGAGGGATCCCGCATTGAAGCAGAGCAATGTACTAAGGATATAATTTTTGAATGTAATACATTCATGTTATCCTGTCCTGTATGGTGAAACAGAACTTGTTATGTAATGTAACGCTTGTTATTATAACAAATTTACCTCCTGAGCGGCCGTTTTTATTAAATCTGAGAGTTGGCTAGTCGTTGGCTTCAGCCCCCACGTAGGTAGTACGGGGGTGTTCGGGATGGAATCTAAACACTCTTGATCCAAATGTTTGTTCCTTAAAGGAGGTGTTTAGCGCAACGAACCAGGCAATCGGACTATGTGGCTTTATCACTCTCACTTAGCCATAGGAGTTTGACAATAAAGATTAGGCGCTGCCCCTAGTATTTCGAACTAGGGTGTTGTAAACACCAGATCGGGTAAGAACCGATTCATCGCATAATGCGGAAAAAATCGCTAAAGATTTGAAACCTCCGAAGAGTTGACCAGCTCACACCGCATCATGACAGTCAGTTTTCGGCTTTCTCTACGGAGGTGCTCATCTAGATAAACCAGGACACAATCGCAGTAGTTCTCCCTTTACTACCCTAGCCGATAGAGCGGAATGTAAGGTAGTAAGCATAGGAGCTAGGCAACCCAACTATTGACCAAAGACATGATTCGGAGCCAATGCATATAATGCTAAATTCGGGGTGCCGAACTATACTTTAAAAAGTGTTCGGACTTTGTTGTCGTATTATGGGGCGCAATGAAGCCCCTGGCTGATTAAAGCGTACCAAAGTGTATGGGTGCGATTTGATAAGATTATCAAAAAAAAAGGTAGCAATCTAGTGCCACAGAAGTTGGGCCGCAAACTGTTTCCATTATAGTTTAATCAATACGTAAAAACGTATTTGTACAAGTAGTGCAATAAGCAACAGGGCTATTTAACATGCCACAACTAAGGTAGAGCTGCATGCGGGTCCTGAAAATAGGTAGAGTGATCGTTAAAGAGACCACCTAGAAATTCCCTTATACGTCAGTGCTTCTTGCCATCTTGTCGTATCTATCCTTTCGAAAGGATCGGTGATCAGGCTGTGAGGAAAGGCCTGTGGAAAAGAAACCTGAAAAGGATAAAAAAGAAAAAGTGAAAGTATGTGTGTCCAAGGGAGGTCGAGCCGTATTATGGATCACAATCTAGTTATGCCTCCGACTATGCCCATGGTATTTTGAGTTCATAGTTATGTACGCGCGGTACGAACCCCGCCACTTGGTCGGGACTGGGACAGAGGCCAAATTGCTAGTCGAGCTCTTGACGAGATGGGTTGTCCTGCTGCAGAGTAGTCCGGACTCGTTTGATAGTGTCCGGGAGCTCGGCCGCCGAATTAAGGTTTTGCTTGAAAAGGCTGCTCTGTACTTCTGCTGCTAAAGCAGCGGTGTGCTCCTCGATACGGAGGGAGAGTTTCGTGTTTCCATTGACTGTTATGACGCCGCGTGGTCCGGGCATCTTGAGCTTGAGATAAGAATAGAGTGGCACCGCGTTGAATCGAGCAAATGCGGTTCGTCCCAGCAGTGCGTGATAGCCACTTCGGAAGGGGACGATATCGAAGATCAACTCTTCGCTTTGGAAGTTGTCCGGGGATCTGAAGACAACCTCTAGTGTGATTGAGCACGTACAGCGGGCCTTTACACCTGGTATGACTCCTTTAAAGGTAGTATTTGTGCGCTTGATCCTTGATGGATTAATGCCCATTTTGTGCACTATATCCTGATAGAGCAGGTTCAGGCTGCTTCCACCATCCATGAGGACTCGCGTGAGATGGAATCCATCAATGATTGGGTCGAGGACCACTGCGGCTGAACCGCCATGACGGATACTGGTCGGGTGGTCCCTGCGATCAAAAGTGATCGGGCAGGAAGACCATGGGTTGAACTTTGGGGCGACTGGCTCCATCGCGTAGACGTCCCTGAGCACGCGTTTGCGCTCCCTCTTGGGGATATGGGTAGCGTATATCATGTTCATTGTTTTAACTTGGGGGGGGGGACTTCTTCTATCCCCCTGTGTTCAGCGGATGGGACTCCTCGTCATTGTCCTTGCTTTGCAACCCCTTCTCCTTGTTCTCGGCATTTAATTTGCCGGCCTGTTTAAAAACCCAATAGTCTAGGTTGGTATGATTGGTTGGTTTGTATGGGGTGCCATGGATCTGGCATGGACGATCGAGTATGCGGTCCAAGCTGGATGGGCACGGATTGTTTCTTTTATATGGCTTCTTCCGCTGGCCAGACTTGGAGCCACTGAATCCGATGTTGACCATCGTGTCGTCGGTATTATCATCGTTGCTTCGACGCTTGTGCATGTTGCGTTGGGGCTTGCCATTGCTGCTTTTGGTCTCCGAGGTGCCAGCTTTGCTTGCAGTGTTATTGCTATGGGCTAGCCAACTATCCTCGCCCGCACAAAAACGGGTCATGAATGCCGTGAGGGCTTCCATGGACTTCGGCTTTTCCTGGCCGAGGTGACAGGCGAGCCATTCGTCACGGATGCTATGTTAAAGGCCGCTAGGGCTTCGACATCCGGACAGTCGACGGTCTGGTTCTTTTTAGTTAGGAACCTAGTCCAGAATTTCCTGGCTGACTCTCTGGGTTGTTGAACTATGTGACTTAAGTCATCAGCATCTGGAGGTCGTACATATGTACCTCGGAAGTTGTCACGGAAAGCGTCTTCCAAGTCCTCCCAGCTGCCAATAGAGTTTTTATGCAGACTGTTTAACCAGTGCCGAGCTGCCCCTTTGAGTTTTAGCGGGAGGTATTTGATGGCGTGAAGGTCATCACCGTGGGCCATATGAATATGGAGAAGAAAATCCTCAATCCATACCGCAGGATCTGTTGTTCCATCATATGATTCGATATTTATAGGTTTAAACCCTTCTGGGAATTCATGCTCCATTACTTCATCAGTGAAGTAGAGGGGGTGTGTGGCGCCTCTGTATCGGGCCAAGTCGCGACATAGTTCAGATGTATTCTATCTGCGATTTTCGGCCCGGGCGTGGTTATGTTTGTCACGTACGGCCAAATGACCGTCGTCGCCCGTCAGGGCACGCCCCCGCGATCCGTAGATCAATCTGGTCTGACCTATTCTGTTCTTTAGGTCCTGCCGGAGGTCATATGTATAACCCCGAGCTGTTTTATCTCTGCCTTTACGGTGAGGTAGGACGGGCTGGTGTTCGGCTTGAGGTGCCGCTTTATCCCGGCCACATGGTGGTCGGTCAGCCGTATTACGCGTTGATGGTACGGGCTCCAACGCCTCGTCATCGAATTGGGGTAACAATTTGCGCTTCTGGTAACTTTTTGTTGGGCGACCGATGCCGTATTCCTTGGCTGCCAAGACATTAGTCCATCTATCGTTGAGCAGGTCTTGATCAGCTTGAAGCTGATGTTGCTTCTTTTTCAGGCTCCTCGCAGTGGCTATTAGCCGGCACTTAAAGCGGTCCTGCTCGAGAGGTTCCTCAGGCACGATGAAATCCTCGTTATCGAGGCTCACCCTCATCCTCGGAGAGTGGAAGATAATTACTGTCCTCCGAGTCTTCGTTTATGGCATGTTCATCAGGGCTGACTCGCCCGTCCTCCCATTCGTCCTGTTCGGAGGTTGGCTCAATGGGGTATTCCTTGTCTTCGGCATCATCCGGAGTATTGTTTTCTCTCGTGCCGGTATCGCTATCTTTTCCACGGCGTGGTTTAGAGCGGCGCCGCTGACGTCGGTGTTTTGGCGGTATCTCAGGAGGTTTATCCTCGACTGGATCCTTCTCGTTATCGCCATTGTTCTCTTTAGGTGTATCCACCATGTACACGTCATACGAAGAAGTGGCCGTCCAGCGCCCGGTAAACTGTGGGTTTTGGCCCTTCTCCTCTTCGGCATCGTCTCCCATACCGTCCATGTCTTCGGAGCCATAATCGAGCATGTCGATTAAGTCTTCGATAGTGGCTATGAAGTGAGCGGTGGGTGGGAAGCGAAATTCACCGTCATCTACCTCCAGTTCGAACAGGATATAATTCAGCTGTGAGTCCCCCGCTAAGGAGAGTGTTTTCAATGAGTTTAGCACATCGCGTAAAGGTGAGTGCCTGAGGATGTCCACGGAGCTGAATTCGATGATCGATGTACGATCAAGCTCGACGTACATGGACGTACATGGTTCAGAACCTGTAGCCGGAAACAAGTCTGAGGTTCCGGTGGTGCAGATTCCACCCGAGGTTGGGTCTGTGTGCGGCTCCAACGCCACTGAGTCTGCGGCTTCCATGGTGGGGTTGAGCTTCCCGTCCTCGGATGGCGCAATCTGCTCCGGATCTAGGGCCAGAGCAGTTACACGCGCTATCTCCTGGGTGTGGTCCGATGACAGATTTAAGTCATGTTCATGGCGATGGCAGGGAGCGGCTACCGTGGGCTCGAATCCATCGAAGATCAAGTCTCCGCGGATATCAGCGATGTAGTTCAAGCTTCCAAATCTGACCTGATGGCCAAGGGCGTAGCTGTCGATATGCTCTAGATGGCCAATCGAGTTGGCCCGCAGTACGAAGCCGCCGAATACGAAGATCTATCCGACGAGGAAGACTTCCCCTTGGACATCATTGTTGTAGATGATTAACGGGGCCATCGAACCACTTGATGACGATGCAGTGGAACTCTCAATGAAAGCACCAATGTTGGTGTCAAAACTGGAGGAACTCAGGTAGGGGGTCCCGAACTGTGCGTCTAAGGTTGATGGTAACAAGAGACGAGGGACACAATGTTTACCCAGGTTTGGGCCCTCTCTATGGAGGTAATACCCTACTTCCTGCTTGATTGATCTTGATGAATATGAGTATTACAAGAGTTGATCTACCTCGAGATCGTAATGGCTGAAAACCTAAAAGTCTAGCTTGTATGACTATGATTATGATTCTCTCCATGGACTAGGCCCTCCGGTTTATATAGACACCGGAGGGGACTAGGGTTGTACAAAGTTGGTTATAGAGAAAGGAATCTTCATATCAGGGCGCCCAGCTTGCCTTCCATGCCAAGGAGAGTCCCATCTGGACAAGGGAGAGAGTCTTCGGTCTTGTATCTTCACAGCCCATCAGTCCGGCCCACGTACCATAGTCCGGATGCCCGAGGACCCCTTAATCCAGGACTCCCTTATTGTTGGTAAGCAGTATGACTATTATCGCCCACAACTCATTGTGTTCTACTCGTGCGTATAACATTTACGCATGGACCTGGCTCGGATGCCACTGTTGGGGAACGTAGTATTTCAAAATTTTCCTACGATCACGCAAGACCTATCTAGGAGAAGCATAGCAACGAGCGGGGAGAGTGTGTCCACGTACCCTCGTAGACCAAAAGCGGAAGTGTTTTGGAACGCGGTAGGTGTAGTCGAACGTCTTCACGATCCAACCGACCCAAGTACCAAACGTACGACACCTCCGTGTTCAGCACACATTCAGCACGATGATGTCCCTCGAGCTCTTGATCCAGTTGAGGACGAGGGAGAGTTTCGTCGGCATGACAGCATGGCGATGGTGATGATGAAGTTACCAGCGCAGCGCTTCGCCTAAGCACTACGACAATATGACCGAGGTGTTGAACTGTGGAGGGGGCACCGCACACGGCTAATAGATTGTCTATTGTGCCTTTGGGGTGGCCCCTGCCCCCGTATATAAAGGAGGGGAGGAGAAGGCCGGCCAACAAGGGGCGCGCCAGGGAGAGGGGAGTCCTACTAGGACTCTAGTCCTAGTAGGATTCGGCCCCGCCCTTTTTTCCTTCTACCGAAGGGGGAAAAGGGGAAGGAGAGGGAGTAGGAGAAGGAAAGGGGGGTGGCGCCCCCTTCCCAAGTCCAATTCGGCCTCCTCCCTTGTGGGGGGGGGCACCAGCCCCTTGTGGGCTGGTTAGCCTCCCTCCTATGGCCCCTAAGGCCCATATCTTTCCCCTGGGGGTTCCGGTAACCTCCATGTACTCCAAAAAATGCCGGAATTACTCGAAACCATTCCGATGTCTGAATGCAACCTTCCAGTATTTGAATCTTTACCTCTCGACCATTTGGAGACTCCTTGTCATGTCCGTGATCTCATCCGGGACTCCGAACAAACTTCGGTCATCAAATCACATAACTCATAATACAAATCGTCATCGAACGTTAAGCGTGCAGACCCTATGAGTTCGAGAACTATGTATACTTGACCGAGACACATCTCCGGTCAATAACCAATAGCGGAACCTGGATGCTCATATTGGCTCCTACATATTCTACGAAGATCTTTATTGGTCAAACCGCATAACAACATATGTTATTCCCTTTATCATCGGTATGTTACTTGCATGAGATTTGATCATCGGTATCATCATACCTAGTTCAATCTCGTTATCGGAAAGTCTTTTTTACTCGTTCCCTAATGCATCATACCGTAACTAACTCATTATCACATTGCTTGCAAGGCTTATAGTGATGTGCATTACCGAGAGGGCCCAGAGATACCTCTCCGATACTCTGAGTGACAAATCCTAATCTTGATCTATGCCAACCCAACAAACAACTTCGGAGACACATGCATAGCATCTTTATAACCACCCAGTTATGTTGTGATATTTCATATCACACAAGGTGTTCCTCCGGTATTCGGGAGTTGCATAATCTCATAGTCAGAGGAACATGTATAAGTCATGATGAAAGCAATAGCAATAAAACTAAGCAATCATTATGCTAAGCTAACGGATGGGTCTTGTCCATCACATCATTCTCTAATGATGTGATCTCGTTCATCAAATGACAACACATGTCTATGGTCAGGAAACATCACCATCTTTGATTAACGAGCTAGTCAAGTAGAGGCATACTAGGGACACCCTGTTTTGTCTATGTATTCACACATGTACTAAGTTTCCGCTTAATACAATTGTAGCATGAATAATAAACATTTATCATGATATAAGGAAATATAAATAACAACTTTATTATTGCCTTTAGGGCATATTTCCTTCGGGTACAGTGTGCTAACCTCTGCAGAGTGTGCGTTAAATCTATCGATAGCCGCGCCCGCGGATAAGGGCCCAGTTCGTAGTTGGTCACACTATGGGTCAATGATGATGATGATGATGATAATAATAATAATAATAATAATAATAATAATAATAATAATAATATTATTATTATTATTATTATTATTATTAATGTGCTTAAAAACAACCCTGGGTCGAGGATGAGAAAGAGGTTGATTGTGATCGTGAGATGATCTCCGTGGTATCGAGGATACCGAGTTGTTGGATATTTGTGGTGTTATGTGAGAGTCAATGGTTAAGATCAAGCTCCTTGTGGTCATTAATGATTACTACGGTATTGTAATACCAAGCTTGATTGGATCCTCAGATAATCGTGTGATGTCCGTGACAGTAAGTTGATGTATGTGATGGTTACGAGGTAACCCGAGCAGAGTAAGTCGATGCATGCTAGTTTCATCAGGTTGCATGATAGTATCATCATGTTCATATGTTAATTGCCAAGCTCATATTGTTCTAGCTGTATCATGTTGTATATGCAAAGATTGATCTGATAGTATCATGTTAATCCTTGTTAACCTGTAAATGCCATGCTGTTGTTTGTCTTGATTGCTCTTGGTTGCTGTGAGCTTGCAAGTACATTCAATGTACTGACCTAGCATGTCATGCCAGTTTGCAGGTCATGCCGGATTTGATTGCTTGTTTGCTGTGGATTCAATGTTTGCGAGCTAGGATAAGCGTTCCAGCCAGAGCCCGTGCATAATGGAGTTCATCACCGTCGTCGTTGTTCCGCTGCTAGAGTTATTCCGCTACATCATGTTGTTCTGCTGCTTATATGGAGCAACCGTGGCAGGCGTAGTGTCGCCATGCCGATGTAATCCCCCTTGTACCCACATAGCTTGTAATAAAGAGCTGATTTGTTTATGCTAAGCAGTGTTGTATTCCAGAAGACTTCTCCTCGATCTCTGGGCTGGAATATGGGGCGTTCCGGTTTCTCTGAGCAAGGGTGCCAGAGGCTAGGTATCCGAGTAGGTCTGGCTGTAGGATGCCCTAGCCCGCGCGAATGTTAGAATGCGGTAGTATAGAGTCTGGTTGGTTTGTTGCACTTGATTGCTGCATTTGTTTGTTGCATAGCATGCATGTAGATTATTATCTTGTCGCTAACGGTTAATCTTGTGAGTGTAGGTGACATCAGTTTCGATCCACTACTTGCACCCTCCTTCTTTGCATGCCCGCTCTTTGGTGTTCGGCGTTATCTCTGGCCCAGCAGAGTAATGCCCTGGTACCAAGCATTCCAGACACCATTTGCAAGAGTTATGCCCAGGTATCGCGTCGATATCTTTCTGCCACCCACCCGTATTATTTTGGTGATAGACTTGTCTCTATCCCGAAACGTGCCATCCATCTCATCCCTATGGCAACCCTTACTGATCTTTGTTATCAGAAAAGGGCAATGCCAGCTGTCGGCGTTCTGGGAACAGGGGTACCCAAACTTGCCTGCCTGCGGCCTGCGGCGTGGCTCAAGGGGTGGCCCAGCGCGGCCCATCTTCATCAACACAAGCTCAAGACCCTCACGAGGGGCCAAGCCTCGCGGGGCGGACGAAAGGAAGCTTCCTCAGAC
Source organism: Aegilops bicornis (assembly GCA_021605145.1). Taxonomy (NCBI): domain Eukaryota; kingdom Viridiplantae; phylum Streptophyta; class Magnoliopsida; order Poales; family Poaceae; genus Aegilops; species Aegilops bicornis. Next base: position 690,428,752 of record CM038675.1, read on the forward strand.
ACGGCCTCGTCAGGCTGGCTCGCGAGGAGGCGGAGAGATCAAGGCGGGGTACCTCACGAGGTGCCCATGACCCAAGCCATGACAACCAAGGGCGCCAGGCGGGCGCAAGCCTGCGCAGTGTCCTCATTTCCCCTTTGGTGCAAAGGAGGCTAGCGTAGGCCAAGGGTATCAAGCAAAGGCAACCATTTTGTTGCAACAAGACCAAGACCAGCAGAGCGGCAGGAAGGAGGTCATCATGGAGCCCAAGCCGGCGTCACCGTCAGAGTCTTTGGCAGGCGAGGACCGACTTTAGTCAGGATAAGTGTACTAGATGTTCCCCTTCAAAATGGCCAATTGTAGGCGCCCTTCCCGCTGAATATTTGGGGAGAGGCCCAGGGCCTCAGCCTATAAATAGGAGTAGCCACCACCAAGGCAGGAGGACGGATTGATCTGAATCGACACCTGATAGAAAGAGAGGCGACTGAACTCCCCTAGCAGTTCATCGCACCAGCTCAAGAACAGACCCTCGCGAGGTTGTTCTTCCCTTGTACTGTTCATCATCAGCCCCAGAGGCAATCCACCACACCACACACTGGAGTAGGGTATTACACCACAATGGTGGCCTGGACCAGTATAAACCTCGTGTCCCTTGTCTTGTTCTTTGTGTAGTTTAGATCCTTGCGAGGCGACGAGACATAGGTAGGTTGAAGGTGCGATCTCCGCGTGCACCCCAGAGTTCGAACCTAGAGCGTCTGCCGGAACCCGAAATCCGACATTTGGCGCGCCAGGTAGGGGTGCACCAGAATCCGCCTTCGCCGCCCTGCTCTTCGCCGCCCCTCGCATCCATGTCAGATGCTCGTCGGGCCCGTGCCGAGTGTCGGGCCGCTCTCGCTACTCGCGTCGCCCAGACGGCTCCCATCGGCGGCCGCCCCCGCCGTTCCCCGTCGCCGCTTTGTCGCGCCGCCACCGGCCTAAGCGAAACGGGCAGCGAGCATCGTCTACGCACCCTTGATGCGGCGAGAAGGCCGCACCGCCACCCCGTCGCTGGCTCCAGCCGGTTCTTCGTCCCACGCCCGTCGCGCTCCTGCGGACGCGCACGCCTCGTTGCTCCTGGCACGGGAACTCCTGCACTACCGTCCCGTCGACGACCTCTACGACTAGTGGCTCGCCCGCATCACCGAGCTGGTCAGCGCCGCTGGGGGCTCCCCTGCGCCGTCCCTCTCCCTGCACCACGGCCCGTCTTGCGCGGGCGATGAAGCTCCGGGGGCGCCTCAGCCGCCTCCGCCTCAAGAAGGCGTCTTGGGCCCAAGGTGCGTGGCCCCTGGGCGGAACCCACTCCGTTCGGCACCAGCACAGCAAGAGAAGAGCTGCCAAGATATCCCTCGTCCCCAAGAAGCTGCCCGAGTGCTCCCCGCACCGGCCCGTCACGACCGCGCTCCTGCTCCAGCGCGCCAAGACCCCGCGCTGCTCCCGGCGGCAGTGCACGGAGACCTCCAAGATCAAGCCCTCCGTCACCAAAGGCCTCCCGTGGACACTGCAGGCTGTCGTGCCTTCACAGCCGAGCTGCCCAGCGTGGCCTGGCCGGGCAAGTTCAAGCCAGACCTGCCCCCACGCTACGATGGCACGGCCGACCCTGCGGAGTTCCTCCAGCTCTATGAGTTGGGCATCGAAGCCGCCAACGGAGACGAGAAGGTCATGGCGAACTGGTTTCCCATGGCGCCCAAGGATGGTGCCCACACCTGGCTCCTGAACCTAGCTCCTGGCACGATTTCCTCCTGGAACGAGATGCGCACCCGATTCATCGCCAACTTCCAAGGCACCCACGATCGGCCCCCGGCCATGAGTGACTTGCGCCGCATCAAGCAGCAGTCAGGGGAGACCTTGCAAAAGTTCATCCAACGTTTCAACAACGCCGCCTTTAAGATCCCTAGGGTGTGCGAGGAGGCCATCATCTCAGCCTTCTCCGACGGTGTGCGTGATGTCAAGATGAAGGAAGAGCTCGCGATCCATGAAGACCTATGCACATCCCTGGAGCTGTTCAACTTGGCGACCAAGTGCGCCAGGGCTGAGGAAGGATGCCTTTCCCTGCTCGAGCTGCCGGCTGCCGACCCAGAAGAGAAGAAGCCCAAGGTCAAGGACATAAAGCGCAAGGGGGATGCCGTGCTTGCAGCAGAGCCAGACACCGAGCGAGGAAGGGATCAGCCTGAGTCATCCAAGGGCAGTCGGTACTGCGTGTACCATGACCTCCACACCCACAACACCAACGAATGCCAAGAGCTCAGGGCCGTGCGAGATGTGCGCGCCGGCCGACGCCCCGAGCGCGGCGACCGGGGCTATGGCCGAGGAGGAGGAAGAGGTGGAGGACGATGGGAAGACCGTGGCCCTCGCCAAGGGTGGCGTGACCGACCTCGCGAGGACCGCTGGCAGGATCAACCTCGCGAGGACCGCCCACAAGGCAACGCAGGCCTCCCTCCTCTGCCACCGCAGCCAAGGAGGAATGAAGACCATCATCAGGACGAGGGGGCTGGGGGCTTCCAGGAGCCGTGCGCAATCGCTTGCATCCGGGGCGGAGCTCAAGCCCCAGCCTCTCAGCGCATCTTCAAGCAGTTCGCCTGCGAAGTGAATGCAGTCCTCCCCAAGCTCGAAGCCACACACCCCCTCAGGTGGTCAGCGTGCGCCATCACATTCAGCTCAGCGGATCAGCTCAAGTGCGCAGCCACAGCTGGAGTCCTCCCGATGCTTTGTTCCCCAATCATCAGCAATGTGCAAGTCACCAGGACCCTCATCGATGGCGGAGCAGGGCTCGGTCCCGTCTGCTGAGACATTCAACAATCTCCAAGTGCCATACAATCAGCTTCAGCCAACCAAGCCTTTCTCCAGAGTCACTGATGGCTCCACAGTTCCGATAGGGCAGGTCCGCCTTCCTGTCACCTTCGGGACGCGCGACAATTACCACACCGAGCTCATTGACTTCGACGTCGCTCACATTCGCCTGCCGTACAATGCCATCCTCGGGTACCCAGCTCTGGCCAAGTTCATGGCCGTGACCCATCACGGCTACAATGTCCTCAAGATGCCAGGAAGCAGTGGAGTCATCACGGTGCCTTGTGAAGAGAGAGACGCAGTGTGTTCCCTGGAGCGTGATTTCCAAGCCGCGTCAATTGAAGACCCAGATCACAGGGGCGGGAGGCTTCCCGAGGCTGCTCCTAAGAAGAAGAAGACATCGCCTGGCCCGACCCCTCGGGAGGCAGGTCCCTCAGGGTCCGCTCCTGTTCAGGGGGCACCTCCCTCTGTCGCATAGGAAGGCGCACCCGGCGCTCTCCTCGAGCAAGGCTCAGGGGCTCTCTCCTGGAGGGCCACCGACTTTGCTAAGATCACGAGGGAGGCGCTCGGGCATCACTTGGAGGCGTGTTTCGAAGCACGTTTCCCTCAGAAAGAAGCAAGGCAAGGAGGGCCAAACCCTCAGGAGTTCGTCAGCAAGATCATTCAGGAGCTGCAGGAGTCAAGAGTCATGAGTGGCAGCCGCCGCTTACCCGCCGTAGCTCCCCATCCAGGCAAGAATGGTGGGCTGCGTGTCTGCATCGACATACCAGGGCTCAACCGAGCCGCCTCTCAAGAGCGCCTCGGGCCCTCACGCGTGGGGCGCTTTGAAGGTCAGCCCCACAGCTATGTTCGCATGCCTTACGGCCTAACGAATGCGGCTTCCGCGCGCCAGCGCCTCATGAGGAGCATCCTAGAGGCTCAAATGGCCAGGCGTTCCGCAGTCCTGGTGGAGATGGAGATGGTCCGCGAGGAGCCACCAGCGCCTCCGGAGCCTCCCGAGGATCCTGGGCCTGGGGGCTCGTGAAGATCGGCTTCCGTAACGCACGACGTCCGCTACTTCAGCATCCCTTCATCTCCAACATCACCAGGTGACATCCTTCAAGTTTCATTTTCCGCTGGGAGCGTCCCCCTGGGCTGCATCATTCCCAGGCCGCATGGGTCCGTCCCTGCGGCATGTATCCCTTTTGATCCATGTTTTTAGTTTACTTTATTGGGGGCGCCCCACGGGCTGCATTATCCCCAAGCCACCTGGGCCAGACCCAGTGGCATGTATCCCTCTTGCATTTATTCGGGTCGTGAGTTTGACCCATCATGATCGTTATTGATGCCTTCCCACTGCACCCTTCTTCCTTCATGTCGGCCGCTTGCACGTTAAAGGGGGGGTACCTGAGCATCGCGACTCATGGGCTCCTACTGGCTCTCCAACCCTCACCCTCTGGCCTTGTCCACGGCATCACGACCTGGCATACCAGCGACGGCGAAGCCCGCTCGAGGGCCGGGACCCGAGGACGTAGAGCGCTGACATCTAACCCAATTTGCAGGAACACATTACAAGTAAAGGCCCAGTGGCAGGCGTAACCTGCCTTGAGGTAGGGCCCCGTCAGTCCCGCGCTGGCTCACGGGTGCCCAGATACACCTCGCCAAGCTCTACCGTGCCAACCACGTGTCAGGGTGGGGCTGTACACGCCCCGGGGGCTCCTCCCGGAGGGGTGCCTCCTACGTGGATGTGAAGAAGGCGAATGCCTGTGAAGTTGTCGCATTTTGGAAAAGGCCCGGTGCCTGTGAAGATGGCGAATGCCTGTGAAGTTGTTGCATTTTGGAAAAGGCCCGGTGCCTGTGAAGAAGGTGAATGCCTGTGAAGTTGTCGCATTTTGGAAAAGGCCCGGTACCTGTGAAGAAGGCGAATGCCTGTGAATTTGTCGCGTTTTGGAAAAGGCCCGGTGCCTGTGAAAAAGGCGAATGCCTGTGAAGCTGCTGCGATTGGGAAAAGGCCTGGTGCCCGTGAAGAAGGAAAATGCCTGTGAAGCCCGCCGCCCGTGACACTCTCACGTAATAATGAGTGGGGTTGTACACGCCCCGGAGTCTCCGGAGTGCCGCCCTCGGGCCTCGGGGGCTCCATACGCCAGTGGCAGCACTTAGCTCCGCCCTGGTGAGAAGACGTCGAAGACTAGATTAGGTGCCGGACGCGGCTTCTTTCATTTGCTTTCTGCAGTTGGCTTGTTCATTCCCATTTTAAGTTTTATTGAAGTTGTTGCTGTCTTTGGCTTGTGGCTCTCTGCCTTTTTCGCTCCCCTGTCTTGATTTCTTTCGCACGAGTCTCGCGAGGGAGCGGCGCGGGCACCCTCGCGAGTGTTTTCTGCCCCTATCGTTTGAGGCTTCCCAAGCCGGGTCCGCCACGGAGCACCCTCCCAGTCCGTGCCCCACGTGCAGCACCGCAGAACACGAATACAGGACCGGTCGGTCGCCTCCACAACTGAGGCCGGAAGCTACCTCTCCTGACTAATCTTTGCAGGACATGAAGCGTTCGACGAGGCCTCGGCCTCAGGAAGCGAAGACCGCGATAGGTCCCCCCCGAGCTAAGTAATTTCTACGCGCAGGAGTGGAGCACAAACTCTCGGGAGGAGCCCTCGGCATGGACTCCGGGCGGAACAACGCGCACCACCGTGACCCGCCGACGCCGACGGCATCGTCGTCCGTAGCGTTTGGCGTCAACTCCTTCAGGGCCCTCAATGCAGGCGTACAAAGACAGCGGGAACCCTGGCGGTGGCTGCTCGTACTAGGGCCTCGACACCTCATGCCGGGCGCCCTCATCTCGGCGGCAGAGGGCTAGCCGTTTCTTCGGTGGAAGCAGATCGGGACCCTCTCGGGGGGCCCTTCCTTTCTCTTCCGCGGAGAACCGGCGGATTGGAGCCATTGTCGCAATGTGGAGCAAGGGCAAGGATGGAGAAGAAGGAGAAGCAAGAAGAGATGGACTGGAAGGGCTCACGCCGTTCCGTACATATAGCCGGGGGAGGCCAACCGTCGACCTCCACGATCACAGGTAATCATGACCCGCTTTGCATGCAGGGACTTGTCAATTCGTGCAGTTGCCGAGGCGTCGTGGGGAAGCAGGGACGCCTATGTCCAATCAACTGCCACACAGCGCCCAAGGCCGCAGGCTGTTGGGGCCCGTGGCGCTTCGCACTTGCCCCTTCGCTTCTCTGCTAAGCCAAGTCCAGGTGCGCCTTGTGCCCGGGGGCTACTGTCGGCGTTCTGGGAATGGGGGTATCCAGACTTGCCTGCCTGCGGCCTGCGGCGTGGCTCAAGGGGCGGCCCAGCGCGGCACATCTTCATCAACACAAGCTCAAGACCCTCGCGAGGGGCCAAGCCTCGCTGGGTGGACGACAGGAAGCTTCCTCAATCACGGCCTCGTCAGGCTGGCTCACGAGGAGGCGGAGAGATCAAGGCGGGGTACCTCACGAGGTGCCCATGACGCAAGCCATGACGACCAAGGGCGCCAGGCGGGCGCCAACCCGCGCAGTGTCCTCATTTCCCCTTTGGTGCAAAGGAGGCGAGCGCAGGCCAAGGGTATCAAGCAAAGGCAACCATTTCGGTGCAATAAGACCAAGACCAGCAGAACGGCAGGAAGGAGGTCATCGTGGAGCCCAAGCCGGTGTCACCGTCAAAGTCTTTGGCAGGCGACGACCGACTTTAGTCAGGATAAGTGTACTAGATGTTCCCCTTCAAAATGGCCAACTGTTGCCGCCCTTCCCGCTCAATATTTGGGGAGAGGCCCAGGACCTCCGCCTATAAATAGGACTAGCCACCACCAAGGCAGGAGGACGGATCAATCTGAATCGACACCTGATAGAAAGAGAGGCGACTGAACTCCCCTAGCAGTTCATCGCACCAGCTCAAGAACAGACCCTCGCGAGGCTGTTCTTCACTTGTACTGTTCATCATCAGCCCCGGAGGCAATCCACCACACCACACACTGGAGTAGGGTATTACACCACAATGGTGGCCTGAACCAGTATAAACCTCGTGTCCCTTGTGTTGTTCTTTGTGTAGTTTAGATCCTTGCGAGGCGACGAGACGTAGGTAGGTTGAATGTGCGATCTCCGCGTGCACCCTAGAGTTCGAACCTAGAGGGTCTGCCGGAACCCGAAATCCGACACCAGCAAGCCTTGCCTTTCCACCACTATCCTACCCTGTCCTTCCATTCTTTGGACGTGTACGATTCCCTTTTGTACACTTGATGATGATGTGGTTGTACCCTCAGTGTTCGACCCCATGATCCCCAAGTCCGTCCTCGCCTCCATATCCATCCAGTTGCAACTGGATTTCAGCCAGCGCTTGGTGTAGCCTTGGTTACACCACTTCCTTACACACATGGAATTCATTTTCGTGCACACTTCCACAGCATATTAGATCGTAATACCGGAGTTTCCACGAGATTTGTGTGCTTAGGTATGCATGCATATTATTGTGCGATTAGCATAATCTATGATGTTGCTTGATTATTTATGCTTGCGTGTTTTTGCTTTCATTGTTTCTTTTGTTTATTTCTTTGGGCCTTCGGTGTTGCAAATTTTCCCCTTATTAAAGTTGCTCGTCAACCGACACTGGACCTAAAGAATCTGTAAGGAATTCAAATACTTGGAAGCTCAAATAAACAAAATGGAATTATCAGCAGACTGTAGTGAAATTAGGAATATCTCGTCTGAATGCAAAAAGGAATCATGGATGGATAGTCAGTGTCATGTTTGCATTAGCGTGCACTCCTTACAACAGTACAGATAATCCAGTTTGCCTCAGTATGCACTCTTCATGGCAGAAATGATCAAATCAGCAAGAAGATAAGCTATGCAGTTTCAGTCAATGGTATGGCTCATATGCAATGTTTGATTTTTCGTTGAGGATGATTTTCAAACATGATATGCCTGGAATAAAGCAAGGATATGCCATATACTCAGAAAGGAGGATAGTCCAGAAAAACCCCGTTGCATACAGGAAATCAACAACAGAAATATTAAGATGGTATGCATATGTGGTAATCGGTCCGCATATCACAATGAGAAAGCTTCTGGTGTAAGAAACCCAGTCTTCCCTCGCAACTTACCAGAGAAACTTCTAAGGCGAGATTACTTGGTGTGCTATATGGATGACTTCCCGTGCAAGGTACCCTGTCTTCTTCAGGAAGCAACCGCAAAAAATTTCGGCATAAGGCACCGAGTCTTCCCTAGCAAGTCTTTAAGGGGGAAGCTTCTGAAGCAAGATACCCAGTCTTCTCAGCAAGATAGTCTGATGGATTCCAGCATAAAATCATCCAATCTCCCTCAGTATGGCATGGGATATTACACTGTGAGTTGGCAGCATTTGGCAGTGCATTCCAAGAATCAGATCCGCAACGTTTTGGTCAGAAGCAAGAATTAGTCAGAAAACAAGTCTGCCTCAGGAATTAAATTCTCATATATATTGAGAGCATGCTACCAAGCTCCTGCAAGTCATTGGTATGATGGTGAAGTCAAGGTGAGAATCCAGAAATCTCACGAGTCATGCTGGAATAAGAAAGTTAGTTATACACCTCAGTTGGTGATGCAAGAACCGACAAGTTTTGGAGAAAGACAACATGGGATGGCAAATTTTATCAGTACTCAGAATGGACAATTGCCTCATACCTGACAAGGCGATATCATTCACCTTTGTCACCACCTGGTATGCCAGACGACAACAATGAGATGCATGCAAGTACATGTGAACCTAGTACAGATTCTTATCACACGATACATGAATGAGGATAAGTAACGATTGCCAAAATATCGCACCCAACAATACCTATGGTAATATGAAGAAGTAATATGATCAAGCTCTTTCAACCAAGGATACGGACCAAGAAAACAATAATGAAGGAGCAAGACCAGTGGTGCAGATATGAAAATGGTTGCATGAACCATATGGTGCTGGGACCCCGGACAGTCTGAGTCAGTATCGACCACCATGGATATTCACCTAAGGGGTCTACTCAATTTTGGTAAGGAAACAATATCCAGACAACCCGCTCATTCAACAATATGTGCTCAGCATTGTCAGTATCGAATATCTGGGTCTGTCGAACCAGACCAAGGGGCCATTCAACAATTTGACCCCGGCAACTATGGTAAAGCATCACACAACCTACTATCGCCATGGATATACCGACAGAATGAATAATTAGAGGATGAATAGTAGTCTTGAGGCATGTGCCCTCGCTTATGAGGATCATCAAAGAATAGCCTGTCGAGAACCAAATTCTTATGCTAGAAACCACAGTCAGTCAAGTCTGCAGATACTATCATATATGGATGTACCCCTTTATGCTGGTCAGGACAGTCGACAGTCAAATATTTGGTATGGATCTGACACTCAAGACAGTGGAGCCAGTCATGATGATTCAGAAAATTCCGCAAGAAATCAGAATCGGTCAGGCTAACGGTTATGCCTCAACTCACGGTTTGGAACCCAAAGGACCTGCATTTAGTGCAAGAACCTAATGCAAGGAGTCAGAGCTTGGGTGTTCATCAGGAAAATTTGATCACCAATTCATGCAAAATTGTCAGTATAGACACAGCAATCGGAAATCACTCTCGGATTTGTGAGACGGGCATATATTTTAGTCATGATAACAAATCACTATCAGCTAAGTCAGCAGATATGAAAAGAATTGGAGCCAGTATAAGCATGGAAATGTGAGGTAATATCGGTCAGGATATGGATACAGTGAAGCGAACCACCCCAGAGCCAGTCAGGTAAGTGAGATGCAGAATTTAATGGGAACAATCAATAAAGGAAAAAAGGATACCCGTGTTGGAAACGGTCTCCTTAAGTCAGTATATGCATACTTGTTCCCTGAGCAACCAAATCTCGAGGACGATATTTATTTAAGGGGGGAAGAGTTGTCATAGCCAAATTTTTGGCCCTTTCTTTTTCTTTTGTTTTATGAGATTTTTGCTTGAGATTTCTTTTTCTATGGCTTTGTGGTATGGAAACTGAAGAAGCCGACCTCTTCTTTCTTTCTAGAGTGGCTTGTCATCCCCATATCTATCCCAAGACCTTGCCATTTCCATCTTGGCCCAACCCCAATATTTTTTGCCTTGGGAATATTCCTTTTTCTATTAAAGGGATAATCCTTTTTGCCCTAGGTTGTGAAGCAACCTATATTTCCATCACTCCTTAAATTCCCAAATAATTCTCATAAATTGTTTGGGTAATATCTTGCTCAAATATGGCAAAATATTTCCTTTGCTATGTTCCTCATCATGCTAAAATAATTCATTTCCTATTCTATCCTAAATGGCAGATTGTGAAGCAAGTGCCATTTACCTTTGTCCAATTGACCCCAAACTTTTTGGACATCTTTTCATGTCCAAAAATTCAACTTAATTGGCCTAGTAAATATTCCTAAGCAATTTTTCGAAGTTCCTGTTTGAGGGAATTGTTTGTGAAGGAAGTGCTAGCTAGGGTTATCCAAATGATTTGAAATTTTGCACACTCCTTAATGTGCTCATGTCATAGCCCTCCTCCAATTTTCAGCCCTATCCAATCATCTATGTGAGCACATGACCAAATCTTTGATTCTATTAATATTTTCAGGTTGTGAAGCAAGTATATTTTATATTGCTTCATTAATTCCGAGAAATTACCAGATCATGGTCCTACCCATATAAAATCTCTCCACCAAATTTGGGATCATTTCCTCAAGCCATTTGATCACCAAAATTATTTCTAGTTTCTGGTCAGTGGGGATGTTGGCGAAGCAAGTACTATTTTGGCATGTCCATTTGGTACGAAACTTTTACATCATCTTCACATGGCCAAATAACCCTGCCTTGACAAATTTGAGCTCAAGTTGATACTCCATGTGAGTACATCATCATGCTCAAGTTTCTGGACCAACTTAAGCAGTTGTGAAGCAACTATGTTAAATTTTGGTCCATGTCCTTCCAAACTTCACAGGACTATAGTCCTTCCTAACCTAAACTTCCCAGCCATTCTATTTGGCTCTAATCCCACCTATGGTGATCACTTCATCATGGTTTAGTTTCATGCAGCAACATTCAGAGCTCAATTCCCATCTAACCACAGTATCTTTAGCCGAGTGTTTAGCTCGGTTGCAACCTCCCCTGGATGGTCTCTCCCCTAGACAACAATTGCCAGCCATTTGGCTCTTCTTCATGCCAGCTCACACGGTGACCACGGGGCAGACGTGCCAAACTGACGCGCTCTGCAAACCGCGTTGTTGTGCTCGTCCATTCTCTCCTCGTCTCGACCCTCAGCCATGTCCAGTAGCCTCCCCATGATAGATTGTGTCACCCTGAGCCCTTGCCCCTCCATCTTCTTCGCCGGTGAGCCGTCCCCGTCGTCGAACAGTGAGCGCCCACGGGAGCGTGTAGCCTACCGGCTCTGTTCGCGCCGCGGTGTCTTCCTCCTTGTGTCCTCGAGCGTTGCTCGTCTCTGTGAGCTCTGCCACTTATCCTCTTCCCTCTCATCGCCTTCCCGTGCCACCCCGTGCTCCACTACAAAAAAAGACACATCTGTGACATTTTGGGCCGAACGAAATTTTTTATGTCATACTTATGACACTTCTATTACAATAATTGTGACAAAACACGGTATCATCATAGATGTGGTGGGGTCCTACTTCTATGACAAAAAATCATGACAGAAAATGGGCTTTTTGTTTTGGGCGGGCCGGAGATGCAGCTGCATGACATTCTTTGGGCCGTTCATGACAGAAAAAATCGTGGTAGAAGCGAGGGCGAGGAAAATATCGGGTTGTTCCTTGTTAGGGTGGGTGGTCGGGGCCGAGCGATGCGCGTTCCTCTCGTACACGCACGCGCGTGGGTGCAAGGCAATGGGCTCTAACTGAACCCAAGCGAGGCGTTGGGCTCTAACTGAACCCGAGCGATTGCCTTTGCGAGCTACGTTACTGAACCCGAGCGATCGATCGATGGCTGTTAACTGAACCAGATCGAGCGATTCCTTTGCTATTGCTGCTAACTGAAGCCGATCGATACTTCCTCTGGATGAACAGTGAGCATTGCGGGTGGTTTGGATGAACAGTTCTCAGTGGGGTGGATGAACAGGACCCCGTGGCGTTGCCTCTGGATGAACAGTGAGCGTTGCTCGGGGGTTTGGATGAACAGTTCCCGGTAGGGATGGATGAACAGGACCCTGATCGTTCAAGCCGGTTGGGGCTGGATGAAGAGGACCCCGTGGAGGGCAGGATGAACAGGACCACCCCGTGGAGGGCAGGATGAACAGTAGACGGTGGAGGGCTGGATGAATAGTAGCCCGTGGAAGGGTAGTTGAACAGGAGCCCGTGGAGAGGGCTGGTTGAACAGTAGCTGGTGGAGTAGCGCGCGGTGGAGGCTGGATGAACAGGAGCCCGTGGATGAACAGTCGCAGGTGGAGGCTGGAGGAGGTCGACGGTGGATGAACAGTAGCCCGTGGAGGCTGGAGGGGGTGGACGGTGGAGATGTAGAGTATCCCATGGAGTCCCATTTTGCGGTACGCCACACCCCTCCTGATGAACAGGACCCCCATTTCGACCGTAGGGCTCCAACACAAGTCCGTTTCCTCCATTTTGCCGTACGCTACACCCTCCTGATCAACAGGACCCCCGTTTCGAGTGTAGGAGGTCTGTTTCCTCCGTTTTGCGGAACGCCAGACCCCTCCCGATGAACAGGATCCTGTTTTGAACGTGTCGGTCGAACACAAGGCCGTTTCCTCCATTCTGCGGTACGCCAGGCCTCGTTTCCATCAGCTGTTCCATCCAAGCCCTCCCGATGAACACGACGACGCATTCCGTTCTGACCCAACCGGTTGGCTCCCCATGAACACGAAGACGATGTTGTTTCTCCGTTACCGACCCAACCATGTACACGAGCCCTGGCCGTACATATGCGCGAGTAGGCGTTCGAGATCCTGCCCGTATGTACGTACGTGGCCGTATTTTCTTTCTTGCACACTGGTCGTTGTACGTACATGTACATGCTACGTGCGCGCCTCTACTACGACACGTGCGCGCCTCTACATCGACCAGTATGTACGTACTTGTTCGCGACCAGAATGACAACGCTACGTACACTTCGACCAGGTGGGTCCCGACTGTCAGGCACTTCCTTGCATGCGAAGATCTAGCTGGTGGGTCCCAGCTGTCAGGGGGGCGATGTTGGAAATATGCCCTAGAGGCAATAATAAATTAGTTATTATTATATTTCCTTGTTCACGATAATCGTTTATTATCCATGCTATAATTGTATTGATAGGAAACTCAGATACATGTGTGGGTACATAGACAACACCATGTCCCTAGTAAGCCTCTAGTTGACTAGCTCGTTGATCAACAGATGGTTACGTTTTCCTCGACCATGGACATTGGATGTCGTTGATAACGGGATCACATCATTTGGAGAATGATGTGATGGACAAGACCCAATCCTAAGCCTAGCACAAAGATCGTAGTTTGTATGCTAAAGCTTTTCTAATGTCAAGTATCTTTTCCTTAGACCATGAGATTGTGCAACTCCCGGATACCATAGGAATGCTTTGGGTGTACCAAACGTCACAACATAACTGGGTGGCTATAAAGGTGCACTACAGGTATCTCCGAAAGTGTCTGTTGGGTTGGTACGAATCGAGACTGGGATTTGTCACTCCGTGTGACGGAGAGGTATCTCTGGGCCCACTCGGTAGGACATCATCATAATGTGTACAATGTGACCAAGGGGTTGATCACGGGATGATGTGTTACAGAAACGAGTAAAGAGACTTGCCGGTAACGAGATTGAACAAGGTATCGGTATACCGACGATCGAATCTCGGGCAAGTACAATACCGCTAGACAAAGGGAATTGTATACGGGATTGATTGAGTCCTTGACATCGTGGTTCATCCGATGAGATCATCGCGGAACATGTGGGAGCCAACATGGGTATCCAGATCCCGCTGTTGGTTATTGATCGGAGAACGTCTCGGTCATGTCTGCATGGTTCCCGAACCCGTAGGGTCTACACACTTAAGGTTCGATGATGCTAGGGTTATAAAGGAAGCTTGTATGTGGTTACCGAATGTTGTTCGGAGTCCCGGATGAGATCCCGGACGTTACGAGGAGTTCCGGAATGGTCCGGAGGTAAAGATTTATATATGGAAAGTTGTTGTTCGGGTTCCGAAAAAAGTTTGGGTTTTTTCGGTATTGTACCGGGAAGCTTCCAGAAGGTTCCGGAGGATTCCGGAGGGGTCCGGAGGTCCGGAAATTGTTCCACCACGTCCAATACAGTAGCATGGGCTGTAGGGGGCGCCCTAGCCTTAATGGGCCAGGGGCACCAGCCCCCCCGCCCCCAAGGCCCATGCGCATGGGAAGGGGAAAACCCTAAAGGGCGAGGCCTCCACTTGACTTGGGAGGCACTCCTCCCCCCTTGGCCGCCTCCCCTAACCCTAGATGGGATCTAAGGGGGCTGGCCTCCTCTTCCCCCCACCTATAAATAGTGGAGGGGTGGGAGGGCAGCCGCACCACCAAGTTCTGGCGCAGCCCTCCCCCTCTCCCAAGTCCCTTCTCCTCTCCCGTGGTGCTTGGCGAAGCCCTGCAGGATTGCCACGCCTCCACCACCACCACGCCACGTTGTGCTGCTGCTGGATGGAGTCTTCCTCAACCTCTCCCTCTCTCCTTGCTGGATCAAGGCGTGGGAGACGCCACCGGCTGTACGTGTGTTGAACGCGGAGGTGTCGTCTGCTCGGCACTAGGATCTCCGGTGATTTGGATCACGACAGCACGACTCCTTCAACCCCGTTCTCATGAATGCTTCCGCTTAGCGATCTACAAGGGTATGTAGATGCACTCTCCTTCCCCTCATTGCTAGTCTCTCCATGGATAGATCTTGGTGACACGTAGGAAAATTTTGAATTTCTGCTACGTTCCCCAACAGTGGCATCATGAGCTAGGTCAATTGCGTAGATTCTTTGCACGAGTAGAACACAAAGTAGTTGTGGGCGTTGATTTTGTTCAATATGCTTACCATTACTATTCCAATCTTGTTTTGACGGTATTGTGGGATGAAGCGGCCCGGACCGACCTTACACGTACTCTTACGTGAGACAGGTTCCACCGACTGACATGCACTTGGTGCATAAGGTGGCTAGCGGGTGCCAGTCTCTCACACTTTAGTCGGAACGGATTCGATGAAAAGGGTCCTTATGAAGGGTAAATAGCAATTGGCATATCACATTGTGGTTTTGCGTAGATAAGAAACGTTCTTGCTAGAAACCCATAGCAGCCATCAGAAACATGCAACAACAATTAGAGGACGTCTAACTTGTTTTTGCAGGGTATGCTATGTGATGTGATATGGCCAAGTAGAATGTGATGAATGACATGTGATGTATGAGATTGATCATGTTCTTGTAATAGGATTCACGACTTGCATGTCGATGAGTATGACAACCGGCAGGAGCCATAGGAGTTGTCTTTATTTATTGTATGACCTGTGTGTCATTATACAACGCCATGTAATTACTTTACTTTATTGCTAACCGGTAGCCATAGTAGTAGAAGTAATAGTTGGCGTGACAACTTCATGAAGACAAGATGATGGAGATCATGATGATGGAGATCATGATGATGGAGATCATGATGATGGACATCATGGTGTCATGCCGGTGACGATGATGATTATGGAGCCCCGAAGATGGAGATCAATGGAGCTATATGATATTGGCCATATCATGTCACTACTATATATAATTGCATGTGATGTTTATTATGTTTATGCATCTTGTTTACTTAGAACAACGTAGTAAATAAGATGATCCCTTACAACAATTTCAAGAAGTGTTCTCCCCTAACTGTGCACCGTTGCTAAAGTTCGTCGCTTCTAAGCACCACGTGATGATCGGGTGTGATGGATTCTTACGTTCACATACAACGGGTGTAAGACAGATTTACACATGCGAAACACTTAGGGTTAACTTGACGAGCCTAGCATGTACAGACATGGCCTCGGAACACAAGAGACCGAAAGGTCGAGCATGAGTCGTATAGTAGATACGATCAACATGAAGATGTTCACCGATGATGACTAGTCCGTCTCACGTGATGATCGGACACGGCCTAGTTGACTCGGATCATGTAATCGCTTAGATGACTAGAGGGATGTCTGTCTGAGTGGGAGTTCATAAGATGAACTTAATTATCCCGAACATAGTCAAAATCGCTTTGCAAATTATGTCATAGCTCGCGCTTTAGTTCTACTGTTTTAGATATGTTCCTAGAGAAAATATAGTTGAAAGTTGACGATGGCGATTATGCGGACAATAGAAAGCTTATGTCCTTAATGCACCGCTCGATTGTCTGAACCCCAAACGTCGTTTGTGGATGTTGCGAACATCGGACATACACGCTTTTGATAACTACGTGATAGTTCAGTTAAACGGTTTAGAGTTGAGGCACCAAAAGACGTTTTCAAAACGTCATGGAACATATGAGATGTTTTGAGGGCTGAACTTGGGATTTCAGGCTCGTGCCCACGTCAAGAGGTATAAGACCTCCGACGATTTTCTTAGCCTGCAAACTAAGGGAGAAAAGCTCAATCGTTGAGCTTGTGCTCAGATTGTCTGAGTACAACAATCACTTGAATCGAGTGGGAGTTAATCTTCCAGATGAGATAGTGATGTTTCTCCAAAGACATTGCCACCAAGCTACTGGAGCTTCGTGATGAACTATAACATATCAGGGATAGATATGATGATCCTTGAAGTGTTCGCGATGTTTGACACCGCGAAAGTAGAAGTCAAGTAGGAGCATCAATTGTTGATGGTTCGTAACACCACTAGTTTCAAGAAGGGCAAGGGCAACAAGGGATACTTCATGAAACGGCAAAACAGTTGCTGCTCTAGTGAAGAAACCCAAGGTTGAACCCAAACCCGAGACTAAGTGCTTACGTAATGAGAGGAACGGACATCAAGCGGAACCACCCTAGATACTTGGTAGATGAGAAGGCTGGCAAGGTCGATAGAAGTATATTGGATATATATTATGTTAATGTGTACTTTACTAGTACTCCTAGTAGCACCAGGGTATTAGATACCGGTTCGGTTGCTAAGTGTTAGTAACTCAAAATAAAAGATACGGAATAAACGGAGACTAGCTAAAGGTGAGCCGACGATATGTGTTGGAAGTGTTTCCAAGGTTGATGTGATCAAGCATCGCTCGCTCCCTCTACCATCAAGATTAGTATTAAACCAGAATAATTGTCATTTGGTGTTTGCGTTGAGCATAGACATGATTGGATTATGTCTATCGCAATACGGTTATTCATTTATGGAGAATAATGGTTACTCTATTTATTTGAATAATACCTTCCATGGTCTTGCACCTAAAGGAATGGTTTATTGAATCTCGATCATAGTAATACACATTTTCATGCCAAAAGATATAAGATAGTAATGATGGTACCACTTAGTTGTGGCACTGCCATGTAAGTCATATTGGTATAAAACGCATGAAGAAGCTCCATGTTGATGGATCTTTGGACTCACTCGTTTTGAAAAGTTTGAGACATGCGAACCATGTCTATTGGTGTATACGCATGAAGAAACTCCATGCAGATGGATCGTTTGGACTCACTTGATTTTGAATCACTTGAGATATGCAAATCATACCACATGGACAAAATGACTGAAAAGCCTCGGTTTCAGAAAGATGGAACAATATAGCAACTTGTTGGAAGTAACACATTTTGATGTGTGTAGTCCAATGAGTGCTGAGGCATGCAGTGAATATCGTTAGGTTCTTACTTCATAGATGATTCGAGTAGATGTTGAGTATATTTACTTGATGAAACACAAATCTGAATTATTGAATGGTTCAAGTAATTTCAGAGTGAAGTTAAAGATCATCGTGACAAGAGGATAAAATGTCTATGATATGATCATAGAGATGAGTATCTGAGTTCTGAGCTTTGGCACTAATTAAGACATTGTGGAAATTGTTTCACAATAAATACCGCACTGGAACACCATAGTGTGGTGGTGTGTCCGAACATCATAGTTGCACCCTATTGGATATGGTGCGTACCATGATGTCTCTTATCGAATTACCACTATCGCTCATGGGTTAGGCATTAGAGACAACCGCACTCACTTTAATAGGGCACCACGTAATTCCGTTGAGACAACACCGCTTTGAACTATGGTTTGGAGAAACCTAAGTTGTCGTTTCTTAAAAGTTTGGGGCTGCGATGCTTATGTGAAAAAGTTTCAGGTTGATGAGCTCGAACCCAAAGCGGATAAAAATGCATCTTCATAGGACACCCAAAACAGTTGAGTATACCTCCTATCTCAGATCCGGAAGCAAAAGTAATTCTTTCTAGAAACGGGTCCTTTCTCGAGGAAAAGTTTCTCTCAAAAGAATTGAGTGGGAGGATGGTGGAGACTTAATGAGGTTATTGAACCATCACTTCAACCAGTGTGTAGCAGGGCACAGGAAGTTGTTCATGTGGCACCTACACCAATTGAAGTGGAAGCTGATGATAGTGATCATGATGCTTCAGATCAAGTCACTACCGGACCTCGTAGGTCGACAAGGACGCATACTACTTCAGAGTGGTACGCAATCCTGTCTTAGAAGTCATGTTGCTAGACAACAATGAACCTACGAGCTATTAAGAAGCGATGGTGGGCCCTGATTCCGACGAATGGCTCAAGGCCATAACATCCGAGAGAGGATCCATGACTTTGGAAGAAATACTTGATGGTCGTAAGGACGTTGGGTAAAGATGGATTTTAAAAGGAAGACAGACAATGATGGTAAGAATCACCATTAAGAAAGCTTGACTTGTCATTAAAGATGTTTTCCGACAAGTTCAAGGAGTTGACTACGGTGAGATTTTCTCACCCGTAGCGATGCTTAAGTCCGTCGGAATCATGCTAGCATTAGCTGCATTTATGAAATCTTGCAGATAGGATGTCAAAACATTGTTTCCTCGATGATATCCTTGAGGAAAGGTTGTATGTGATACAACCAGAAGGTTTTGTCAATCCCGAAGACGCTAACAAGTATGCAAAGCTCCAAAGAACCCTTCTAAGGATCGGAGTAAGCATCTCGGAGATGGAATATACGCTTTGATGAGATGATCAAAGATTTTGGGTTTATACAAAGTTTACGAGAAACTTGTATTTCCAAAGAAGTGAGTGGGAGCACTATAGAATTTCTGATGAGTATATGTTGTTGACATATTGTTGATTAGAAATGATGTAGAATTTATGGAAAGCATATAGGGTTATTTGAAAAGTGTTTTTCAATAGAAAACCTGGAATAAGCTGCTTAAACATTGAGCATCAAGATCTATGAGGATAGATCTAAAACGCTATATGATACTTTCAAATGAGCACATACCTTGACATGATCTTGAAGGTGTTCAAGATGGATCGATCAAAGAAGGAGTTCTTGCACGAGATGTAAGGTATGAAGTTAAGACTTAAAGCTCGACCACGGCGAGTAACAGTAGAGAAAGGACAAAGGTCGCCCCTATGCCTTAGACGTAGGCTCTACAAGATGCTATGTCAGGTACCGCATCGAAGTGTGCCTTGCCATGAGTCGGTCAAGGGTACAAGAATGATCCAGGAATGGATCATTGGATAGCGGTCAAAATTGTCCTTGGAGTAAATAAGGACATGTTTCTCGATTATGGAGGTGATAAAGAATTCGGGCGTAAAGGGTTACGCCGATGCAAGCTGACACCTATCCGAATGACTCTGAATAGCAAACCGGATACGTATAGTGGAGCAACCATTTGGAATAGTTTCAAATGGAGCGTGGAAGCAGCATTTATAATATGACCTAGAAATTTGCAAAGCACACACGGATCTGAAAGGTTCAGATATGTTGACTAAAACTTCTCTTACAAGCAAAACATGATCAAACCCTAGAACTCATTGAGACTTAATAACATGGTGATGTGAACTAGTTTAAGACACTAGTAGACTCTTTGGATGTTGGTCACATGGCTATGTGACCTATCAGTGTTGATCACATGGCGATGTGAACTAGATTATTGACTCTAGTGCAAGTGGGAGACTGTTGGAAATATGCCCTAGAGGCAATAATAAATTAGTTATTATTATATTTCCTTGTTCACGATAATCGCTTTATTATCCATGCTATAATTGTATTGATAGGAAACTCAGATACATGTGTGGGTACATAGACAACACCATGTCCCTAGTAAGCCTCTAGTTGACTAGCTCGTTGATCAACAGATGGTTACAGCTTTCGACCATGGACATTAGATGTCGTTGATAACGGGATCACATCATTTGGAGAATGATGTGATGGACAAGACCCAATCCTAAGCCTAGCACAAAGATCGTAGTTCGTATGCTAAAGCTTTTCTAATGTCAAGTATCTTTTCCTTAGACCATGAGATTATGCAACTCCCGGATACCGTAGGAATGCTTTGGGTGTACCAAACGTCACAACGTAACTGGGTGGCTATAAAGGTGCACTACAGGTATCTCCGAAAGTGTCAGTTGGGTTGGCATGAATCGAGACTGGGATTTGTCACTCCGTGTGACGGAGAGGTATCTCTGGGCCCACTCGGTAGGACATCATCATAATGTGCACAATGTGACCAAGGGGTTGATCACGGGATGATGTGTTACAGAACGAGTAAAGAGACTTGCCGGTAACGAGATTGAACAAGGTATCGGTATACCGACGATCGAATCTCGGGCAAGTACAATACCGCTAGACAAAGGGAATTGTATACGGGATTGATTGAGTCCTTGACATCGTGGTTCATCCGATGAGATCATCGCGAACATGTGGGAGCCAACATGGGTATCCAGATCCCGCTGTTGGTTATTGATCGGAGAACGTCTCTGTCATGTCTGCATGGTTCCCGAACCCGTAGGGTCTACACACTTAAGGTTCGATGACGCTAGGGTTATAAAGGAAGTTTGTATGTGGTTACCGAATGTCGCTCGAGTCCCGGATGAGATCCCGGACGTCACGAGGAGTTCCGGAATGTTCGGAGGTAAAGATTTATATATGGAAAGTTGTTGTTCTGGTAGTTCGGGTTTTTTCGGTATTGTACCGGGAAGCTTCCAGAAGGTTCCGGAGGATTCCGGAGGGGTCCGGAGGTCCGGAAATTGTTCCACCACGTCCAATACAGTAGCATGGGCTGTAGGGGTGCGCCCTAGCCTTAATGGGCCAGGGGCACCAGCCCCCCCCCCCCCAAGGCCCATGCGCATGGGAAGGGGAAAACCCTAAAAGGGGAGGCCTCCACTTGACTTGGGAGGCACTCCTCCCCCCTTGGCCGCCGCCCCTAACCCTAGATGGGATCTAAGGGGGCCGGCCTCCTCTTCCCCCCACCTATAAATAGTGGAGGGTTGGGAGGGCAGCCGCACCACCAAGTTCTGGCGCAGCCCTCCCCCTCTCCCAAGTCCCTTCTCCTCTCCCGTGGTGCTTGGCGAAGCCCTGCAGGATTGCCATGCTCCTCCACCACCACCACGCCGTTGTGCTGCTGCTGGATGGAGTCTTCCTCAACCTCTCCCTCTCTCCTTGCTGGATCAAGGCGTGGGAGACGTCACCGGGCTGTACGTGTGTTGAACGCGGAGGTGTCGTCCGTTCGGCACTAGGATCTCCGGTGATTTGGATCACGGCAAATGCGACTCCTTCAACCCCGTTCTCATGAACGCTTCCGCTTAGCGATCTACAAGGGTATGTAGATGCACTCTCCTTCCCTCGTTGCTAGTTTCTCCATAGATAGATCTTGGTGACACGTAGGAAAATTTTGAATTTCTGCTACGTTCCCCAACAGGCGAATCATTTTCTTTTTGCCCGGACGCACTTCCTTGCGTGCGAAGATGTAGCTGGTGGGTCCCAGCAGTCAGGGGGAAACATTTTTTCCGTGAAATACGGTGGCCCGTCTGGTGGGCCCCCGCTGTTAGGTGGAGGAATAATTATTTTGCGTGTAATAAGGAGGCACTTCCTTGCTGCGACCGTGGACCCAGCCGTCAGCCTCTCCACGTACAGTCCACGTCCGATGGAAGCCGTTCCTTGACCACATTGACCACGCCATGCCGAGAGCACCAGGGCGGTGTACGATGGTGAGTCCTAGGAAGGGGACGACGCGGAGCCAGGGAAGACACTGTAGTGGATGCCCACGCGTAGAGGAGTACGAGGGTTCACTGGTTCGCTGTGATGTGAGGCTGCCGTCGCCGCAGAATAACAGGAGGTGTGGGTGAGTAGAGGGATGGCCTAGCCAGCGGTCAGAGTAGTAGGGGGCAGTGAGGCCTCCGCCGCATCGCAGCCGGCCACGGGAGGCAGGAGCACGAGGCACGACCGGCGCTGGTTTGGGCGGCTGGAGCAAGAAGACCAGAGGTTGAAGAAGCACTACGGCCGTTGGATGGACATCGTACTGTCACTAGAGCTAGAATCGTGCATATTGACTAAGTTGACAATGCCCTCCGTCCTCGTCAACTTAATACGCCCACAAGTCAGCGTGCCACTATAATGGGTCCCAGCTAGCAGGGGGAGTATTCATTTTTTTGTGCGTAATAAGGATGCACTTCCTTCCGTGCGAAGATATAGCTGGTGGGTCCGAGCTGTCAGCGGCGGTAACAATTTTTTCGAGAAATAAAGAGGCCCTTTCTGTGGGTCCCAGATGTCAGGTGGAGGAATCATTATTTTGCGCGTAATAAGGAGGCATTTCCTTGCGTGCGGCCGTGGACCCAGCTGTCAGCCTCTCCACGTACAGTCCACTTCAGATGCATGTCGGTCGTTGACCACATTGACCAGGTCATGCCAAGAGCACCAGGGCGGTGGACGACGGCGAGGCCTAGGAGGGAACAACACAGAGGCAGGGAGGACTCAACAGTTGTTTCCCACGTGGAGGGGAGTACGACTGTACGAGGGTTTATCGTCTGCGTCGCCGTCACGGAGAATAACAGCAGGTGTGGGTGAGTAGAGGGATGGCTAGGCCAGCGACGGGAGTATGGTGGGGCGGTGAGGCCTGTGCGGCAGCACAACCGTCTACGGGGAGGAGGGAGCAGGCAGTCCCGTTGGTGCTTGTTTGATCGGCTGGAGCAGGAAGAGCAGAGATTGAAGAAGCACGACGGCCGGTGGATGGACATCCAACAGTCACTGCTTGTGCGTCAACCTTTTTTAGGAAAGTCTCAAATCTGTGGAAAACAGCATACATCCCATCTGCCATTATTTCTAATAATTTACAGCCCATTTGCTAATTCTTAAGGGTTTTTTTGGAGCCCATATTCTTTTTTGTTAGCATTACAGCCCATATTCTTAAGGTTGGATGAACTGTTTTTAATCTCGAAATTTCGAGTCACATTCAAACTGATTTTAAAAATAAATGTATATCAATATAAAATCCAACAAATTGTCCACGCATAAAAATTAATGCAATTTAAAATCTCGAAATGAAAAAAAGAAATTTCAAACTAATTGCCGGTTTGATGTGTTTTAAAAATGTACAGCCCATTTCTCAATACTGATAGGCCACTTTCCTGTCCAGCCGAATGAAGCTCTCCTCGTCTTGAAAGATTTGCAGCCCAACAGGCCTGACAAAGCGACTTACTTGGCAAATCACAAAAAAAAAGCTGGGCTAGCCATTTTCAGAAAGAAAAAAAACTACTGGGCTGGTCTGTGGTAAACATAAAAGAGAAGGTTGTTTAGACAGGCTAGAGTGCCCAGCACATCCCAGTTGACACTCTGCTTTTGTCTCAAAAACAAATTAGATAAATGCCACTCCAATTATGGCGATTCATAAAAATGCCACTGCAATTTCCAAACTTTGAAAAATGCCACTGCAATTTTGGCAAACTTTGGAAAACGCCACTGCAATTTGCAAACTTTGAGAAATGCCACTCCAGACTTCGAAAAATTCCACTGGAAATGGCATGAAATGGCGTTTTTCAAAGTTTGAAAATTGCAGTGGCATTTCTCGGAAACACCAGATTTGGAGTGGCATTTATCAAATTAACCCAAAACAAAAATAATTGGGCGAGCTGTTGGGTCCCTGGTGTCAGCCGCTCGTTGTGCAATTCTCTCATTTATTGACTACGTTGACAATGGCATGGGACCCAGATGTCAGAAATCCATTAGGAGGAGCCATTTTTTACTGGCTTAAAATAAGGAGGCACTTGCTTGCGTACTGCATGACCTTGGCGGGTCCCTGCTGCCATCCTCTCCACGTACAATCATCTCCTGATTGTGTACGCGTCAACTTGGTAGGCCCACAAGTCAGCCTCTAAACCCGTGGAGGACAGATACAACCCATTTAAAAAAATAACAGCCCATTCCATATGTTCAAATGGAAAGTTCAACATTCAAAGCAAAGTAACAGGTCTGATCCACATATAGAGTACTGAACTTCCAAGTTGACATCCATCATAGCCAAGTTAACAATCTACTCCCACTAATACTCTAGTAGCGTACAAGTACTAACTTACTCTTAGCTAACTAGACAATTCTGGCCGCCATCTGCGGTACACGCTAAACGCCGACATCGGCGTCCTCCGCCTTGGCTCGGACTTGCCAGAGGTGCGATAGGGCGCGTTGCTCGCGCGTGTTGGCCCTTTCCATGCCGGCGTGGTCCACCGAAGCTTCGGCTTCTAAACGGGAACCCACTTGATGAGCTGGTAGTAAAAATAGGCGTCGTGAACGTGTGCGTGCCCGACAGCCTCCAGGGCTATTTGCCGGGCGCCGGCCTCCATGTAGTCGGCCCAGTTGCGGGTGCTCTGCTCGTGACTCGGAGCATCGGTGCGCTGGTGCTCCATGTCCCGCTGGCGGCGCAAATCGGCGATACGCTGATCCTACGCCAAGCGGTCGCGCTCCAACAACTCCTGCTCCTCCGCCATGCGGTCGCGCTCCAACAACTCCTCGATCTCCGCATTGCCATCTAAAGACCGATAGAATGCCTCCTCCCTCCATCTGCCTTCCGGTGAAAAACTGAACACTAGTTCCGGCGGTGACCGCCTCTGATGTTGCCTATCATGAACGGGCGGGGGCATGGCGGACGTGGCGAGAGCGAGGATAAGTGGCGAGCGACGTCAGGCGGGTGGGGGCTTATGAGGATAGGGCGAGTTGGGTGATGGTGCCACCGGAGAAGCCCGAGAAACAGTAATTATAGGCGGAAGGTAGGCGAACTAGCGTGTCGCGGGAAACGCAATGGTCATCGCGGTCATCGGAATTCAATGCATAACCAGGCATGGCTTAGCGCGCCAGCTTGCCATGGAAAACTAGAAAAACTTAAATTATGCATGTGTTGTCCCGTCCCTTCAGTGGTGCGTTCCCTCCATGGAGGGTCGCACGCCGGCATGACGGTCAAACGTGTGCACTCGAATCATCCAGATGAGGTACTCCCTCCTTGTGAAAAATGATTCCACCACTCATCATCTACCTTGGTTGGTTAGATTTTTGAATTAAGCCATGCAAACTAGAAAGGAGGTAGTACGTGCGTGACTGCTATTTATTCGTGTAGGATCGAGTAGGTCGTTTTTTGAATTGAGCCCTGCAAACCGGATAGGAGGTAGTACGTGCGTGATCCGCTATTTATCCGTGTAGGATCGAGTAGGTTGGGTAGTGTACGTGTAGGATCGAGTAGGTCGGATGGTGTGCGGTATGCAGTCGCATTAGGCTGATGAGCGTTATTTGGGAGATAAGGCATTTGCGAATGTTTTTGCTGGCAGTTTCTTCAGATTCGCATGGCATTTTCTTTAGAGCAGCTTGTCAGTTTCTTCAGAGGTGGGAATTTTTATTCAAAAAACTATCACTTCGGATAAGTAAAAGTGCCAGGAGCGCATTAGTAGGCTAGCTAATGATCGGTCAGTAACTTGTAAACACTGAGCGAACAGAAATAAGGAACTGTTAGTAACTTGCAAACACTGAGAACACAGAAATAAGGATCATGATGTGCACAACAGTAAGAGCCGATCCGTTCAAAATGTTCACACTAGACTCACAGGCCTGGCATTGTAATATGTTCACATTAGTAGCCCAAATTCAAAACCAACTAGTACTTTTCCCATACATAAGATCAACATGTTACTGCATCTCAATGATTCACAGATCATATATAAATATGTAGCTCCAAAAGCAAAGATCTAGAAAAAACATATGTTCTTCCTACTAACATGGATGCTTCTCTTGGCCAACATTCAGTACAGACTGAAATAAAAATTTGTTTGCGAAGTCTACAATTCCTTTTGCAAACGTAAATGGTTTCACCAACAGCTGGAATCATGAGAATGAACCATACATGACGGAGGAACATCCGCTGCAATATGATTTGGTCTTCTCTCGATCACACGGCGAGACTATTTTCGGAACACAAACTTTAACTTAGGAAAAATGATGCCCATTGTATGATAACACCAAAGCAATGAAGCACCTAGTGTTGGCCAATAAATAGTACAGTACTACTTTTCTGCAGTCCACGAAGTGACTATCCAATCTTTCTGTGTCTATTTTCAAATGGCACTGGATGCACTGACTATACTATTCTATTGTGCGGTTCAACCAAAATTGCGGTCACTTTGTGTGTTTGCCAAATAGCAATGGGCAGACATCTTTGTCTGCACAAATATCAAGCAGCTAGTAAACATATACCCCACCTTGTATTTTTGGTTTAAACATGTCTCTTCCGCTTAGCATCTGTCATGTTTTGCCTTTGGACAATTTGATACTGATCATGTTTTGCCTGGACAATTTCATACTGAATTGATTTGCTGGTTCAGAGCAGAAATATAGCGCATATTCTTCATCAGACCAATGATATCCATGTTCGCAGTGATGAAAGAGGTGAAATCGATACAACCGAAATTGAGCATCCAATCATTGAATCCTGTCCTGCACCTCCAATGCAGGTCCACCCTGCCAATAAATTCACATGCAAACCACTAGTATTACTATCTAATGACAAGACAAAAAGAGTAGCAAGATAGTAGCAAACCATGTACCTTCGTAATGAACAGCTCATAGTGCCACCAATTGGATATAAAGGTTTGGAAAAAAATGCTCCTAATGTTGAACCGGTTGGACTTTTGTGCAGCTCCACTAAAATCGAGCATCCCTGTTTGCATAGATATTGAAAGTGTGATTACTATAAAAGTGGCACTAGTTGAAGCATAGACTCACAAATATAAGCATTCCAATTTCTTAATGGGAAAAGGTAGCAAGACTGTTTCTAACCACCTGTTTGAAGGAATAAATAAAGCAACAATTGGTGATGTCGGGGAAGGCATACATAGTTTTTACGAAAAACTGAGCCATTGCTGACCTTTCCTCTTCTTTTAAGCAAATTTTGTGCAGTTCTACTAAAATAAAATGCCACCACCACCTTGAAAATTTAGTGACACTGTACACAAGGAAATGACTTAACATTACATCATGATGTCGGGTATGTAGTAGACAGGCATTAGAGACAAACATACAGACCTCCTCCGGTGACATAATGAACATTAATTTTAACAAAGGTGTGACTAGCTTTACCGGGATAATTTGAGTGAACTCTACACCCTCTATTCCTTAATATAAGACGTTTTCGCGGTTCAATTTAAAGTACCCAAACGTCTAGTATTTAGAAAAACAGGTAGTAGTTTTCTTGAGCACATATCTGGGAAAGCTTGACACACTTTATTTATGTCCATACGCTAATGCAACACCATTCGAATACTACAAATATACACTAATCCAATTGGCTAGTGCACCAAGAGAGTAGTTAGTTTATTACAGTGCAGTACAATGGTTTCTTAACAGATTTCAATAAACTCTAACCTTTGGAAGGTTTCTATAAGAATTAACAATACAAAATGTAAAGGTAACAAGTTTCAACATTGGTATACTAGCTGTGCATGAGCATTAAACCAAATACAAAAGTCTGAAGGTAACTAGCATTATTAACTAATGACAATATAAAAAAATTGCAAAGCATGTACCTCCATGGTAAATATCATTTCGAACTCGGGGACCTTAAAATTGCTATCCCAATCTTGATAATCGATCAAACATAAAAACTTGATCGAACGAATCAAGAGAACAGCCGGAGGAGGAGGTGCCCACTCTTGACCTTTCCTCTTGTCCAGATAATTGTCTGTGCAGTTTAACCAAAATAAAATGACATCAGCGCCTTGGCATATTGGTGACACTGTACAAAAAAATTAACTTATCTCATGAAAGTGAGGTATGAAATCTATAAGCATTAACAGTTCAAAAATCTGAAGGTAGTAACAAGTTTCATCGTTGGAATACTGGCTGTGCAACAGCATTAGAATGCCTTAGCTAAAAAATCTTTAATACATCCACAATCAACAGCTAACCCTGAAATGATCCAATGACATTAAATGGCACTTCTTAAATTTAGCTGTGGCATTAGACTGAGAGTGGCATTAGTTAAATGTGGCATCACTTTAGCAGTAGCATTGCTTGACTTGACTGCTGGCGTTGTACTAACAGCAAAAAAAGTGGCAATAAGAGCTTGGGAGGCCCATTCGGACAGTGGGCACACCAGTACGATGTACCTCCATGGACGCAGAGTGGTGAGGGAGGTATGGTTGCCCAGAGCAACAAATATCCAGGCAGCATATGTGGATTGCGTCCCATTTTTGTTCTCTTTAGCCACCTTTTTCTTATGTGAGGACAACAAACCAATCGACCTGGTCATTCTCTATTGCGTTGTCATGCCTTTCTACCCTTATTCAACCAAGAGACACGAGACTCGTTCCTTAGCTACTGATTTTCCCCTTTTCAACCTAGATGCGGGTTCGATGCCTACTCTCTTGGACAACACAGTCTCCCTTCCTTTCCTTATGCAACCCAGACATGCATTAGTCTGCATGAAGTAGGGTTTCCTTTAATAGTGCAAATTATGGTTTTCATCTGCGTGGCCAGCAGAGCAGAGGATAGCAAATTGGGAAGATGGTGGAGTGGAAAAAGATCCGTATGGAACGACGTGGCAGATGGGGCAATAGAACATGGGCATGGTTCGAAAAGTGGTAGCATACCTGAGGGTCGGCGGGAAGTTGCTTCGCTCGTGGTCGTCGTCCTCCGCACACACTACGGCAGCGAGCTTGGGGACGGAGGCCATCCCGCGCGGGCGCTAGGTCTGAGAGCACGGCTTGGTCGTCAGTGCGTGACCTCGCTCGCCGACGATGAGTGCGTCAACGCTGCACGTCCTTTTCTTCCCTGGCGGATCTGTGACCACCGGTGAGGAGGGAGAGGGGGCCCGTCTTTTTTAGATCTGGAGAGTGGGTGGTAGTTTGAGAAGCAAGTGGGCAGCCCTTGGCAAGAAAGCGCTGAAGCTCCAACCTATATATCTTCTTTATACTACTAGTACTGGAGGTGGAGTAGTGGTAGAGTAGTTTATATTTTCTCCGTGTACAGTACCAGTTAGTCGTGCTTCAAAACTGAACGGCACGCCATTAAAAAAATAAAGGTCGATAACTAATGCGGCACCTCGGGCCAACGCGGCCAGATCGCATTTTGCATGAGAAATTACACACCATGTTTCGTTGACATGTGATCCCGTTCCACATATCAGTGAGACGACGGCGAGTAGTAGGAGTATTTCCGAACCGACGTGTAGGCCGGGGCGCCCCTTCGTGAACCATGGCAAACTGGCAACCGTCCACTGATTCTACGCCTTTCCCTCTCGATTTGGAACTGCTATCGCACGCTCTTCCTCTCCCTCCTCCATTTTCCTTCAGCCCTTCACCCTTTCTTTTGTCATTGTTCGATTGTCTTCTCCATGGTGGGAACAGGACGGAAACGACCCCGTTATTCTTGCCCCAATCTGAAAGATGACGTGGTGGAGGAACTCATTGATCGGTGTGACGTCATCACCTCGGCTAGCATGGCAAGTTCGTTCAAGCCCATTCTCGACTCAACTAATAACATCATTACAAGGAACCCAAGAGTCAAGGAGCCGTGACCCTGATGACTGGCGCCGTCACGACGGAGGCCTCGCCCTGTGCAAGTTGATGCCGCTTGATAATGATACGTATGATGTTAAGATGTCATCGCTTGAGGGCAAGGCTTGGGCAGGTGCAAATGGAGATTGGGTTGTTTACATTGGGTCCAACTGCGAGTGGGAACTTGTGAATGTGTACACTCGTGACCGGGTTGCACTTCCAAAAATCTCAGCAAACTGCCCAGAGGTAGAGCACACTGGTATTATGCATGCGTTCAAATACAATCATGGTGATTGTATTCTACGGAAGATAGCAATTTATCGAGTCCCTGACCGCTCTTGGAATTACAACAACTATGAAGTTGTTGCTATCTTCGACAAGCTTATTGCCGTCCTCGATTGGTTTATTTGGATGGATATTGCTCAAAAATCAGTTTACGTACGGATGAAATCTTGTGATGCAATTCAATACGAGGGCCTTGTGTTTGCTGCCACCACTCGTGGCACTGTTTTTGCATGGCATCCTTGTTGTTTCGGTACGTTTGTCTTCCATCGTAATTATAATTGTTTCATCCACATGCATGCGGGTTAGCAAGTTTCCCTTTAGTGCATAGTATCTTAGATTAGTATCATAGGTGGTCTCATTTATTGCCATGCATGACACATAGCACTACTAGGTAAAAGCCTATACACAGAATCTTACTAGTAGCAAGGGTTAAAAACCCTCGCTACTGCTACTTACTAGTAGCGCAGGTTTTTAAACCTCGCTACTACTAAGTTGATAGCGATGGCGGCGGGTTTTAACCCTCGCTACTACTAAGCGATCTCTACCGTGCCCCGGGACATGCCATAGTAGTAGTAGCGGGTTTTAACCCTCGCTACTACTAAGTTGATAGCAGTAGCGTTGGTTTTTAACCCTCGCTACTACTATGTGGTCTCTACCGTGCCCCTGGACCATGCCATAGTAGTAGCGATGGTTATAAACCCACGCTACTACTAAGTTTTGACCCCTCGCTACTACTAATCGGTCTCAACCGGGGCCCCCGCGGACATCCCATAGTAGTAGCGAGGGGTAAAAACCCGCGCTACTACTCACTACTGGGTTTCAGAGTCTACCCCGATCGCCTTTTCAGTTTTAAAAAAATAAAAGAAAATGATGAAAATATCAAAAAATAAAGAAAATAAGTTTCCCATGTGATATGTGGTCTAGTTGTTGGGAAAATTTGCAAATATGAATTTCGATTTTATTTGCAAAATCTCTCAAGAATTTGTAAAAATGGGCATAAATTTTGCATACTAACTCAGATGAAAAAAAAAATATATGAAAAATCATCCACTTGAAAAGTTACATCCAAATTTAACTGGGGGAACCCCGTTAAACAAAATCCTGAAAAACCTAACAGAAAAAAAGTCGGGGCTTTTAAGATCTGGAGGCAAAAAAATTCATCAAATTTCAGTTTTTTTTATTTTTATTAAATCTGGTCAAACTATGGTCAAACTAATTATTCAAGAATATTAGTGTTACTAAATAATTATTTTAGTTTTTTTAAATTTTGGTCAAATCTGGTCAAACTATGGTCAAATCTGGTCAAACTATGGTCAAACTGTGGTCAAATTAATTATTCAAGAAATATTAGTGTTACTAATTTTTTAGAACAATAGTTTCAAACTCAAACAGTGAAATGTGTGACATCATGCTAGAGCTAAATTCCTGAGGTTAATAGGATTGACATCTTACTATTGTCAGGAAAACAACAAGTGCGGACTTGGAAACGCGGGAGAATAGAACCCGGAAGTTAAGCTGGAGTAGTGAGAGGATGGGTGACCGTTCGGGAAGTTAGATGATTTGGAATGATGAGGGGTGATTAGAGACTAAATTGATCAGCGATGAGGGGTGATTAGAGATTTGAGGTTAAAATAATTCAGAAATTTGAAAATTAGGGGAAAAATCCAATTTTTTTCCGAAAAAAATAAAAAAAATCATAGATTAGAGATTAGTAGTAGCGCGGGTTTTTACCCACGCTACTACTAAAGGACGTAGTAGCAGCGCGGGTGCCACCCGCGCTACTGCTATACGTTAGCTGTAGCGCCTTATTAGTAGCGCCGGCCCCCGCGCTGCTAATAGGCCCAAAACCCGCACTGCTGCTAGGCTTTTCCCTAGTAGTGTAGTAGCATCACATTTATTATGTTACAGTATCTACCTATGTTACTATAACCATCTCTCTCTTCCTTAATTGCCTGCCACATAAGCATGTTTGCGAGTCCCAAGTGCATGATACTACTTATGTTACCCCCACTATGGCCAGCCTTACTAATTAACCTTCTTCTTGTGTTTCCAAGGTCCTGTGAACATTCCACCACCTATACTTGAAGATTTTTATAACCAAGCGGGAGATGATGATGGTGATGATCACGAGCATGAGGACGAGCAGCGCCCATATACTATTTGGCGCCTGGCAACTAATTCCGATGGATCACCTCTTCTCGTGTGTATCTGACCCTTGATGATGTTCTCGCTAAGGAGGCAGGTGTAGTCTCCCATGGTCGTACTCTCCGGACCTATTGCAATAGCCGTTGCATGGTATTCGGGATGGATACTAGTGTGCTATCGCCAACTCCTTCTCCCTGGTACAGAATTGACAGTCTTGGAGAAAACTCGCTCTTCCTTGGACAAAACTATCCAATGATGGTGAAAGGCGATCCAACTGCTGTTGACACAACGTTACTACCATTTATGAGAAGCAAGCGTGTCTATACCTCGGACATTTGGGTGGTTCCCTACCACGCATCGATATAGTAGGCCGCTTCAGCCTGGATGATCAGTCCTACGTTGGTCTCCAGATCGACAATGGATGGCCCGTCCCAGAGAATCACTTGTGGTTCAAAGCAAATGTTTCCAACGCCGAGGAATTGTTCAGTTGAAGTTCATTTCATTGCTTGTTATTTGTTGTGTGGTGAAAACTTTACTATTTATAATGTATCCTAGTTGTCGATGTGGGTTGATGACCTATTGTATGTAATAAAATGATTTTCCTGTGATAAACTTACTAAATTTATGAATGGCTTTCGAGTTGCTTCTGTGAGTGAGTGGTGCGACGAGGCAAAAAAAAATATTCCGAATACATAATTGTACGTGCATTGCAACAGGTTATCGGATGAGGCCAATCAACAATAGTAGTACACTATTTGTACTAGCTTCACATGCTTCGCGCATCGTGCGGGTGTTTTCTTGTAGCCATATTGTACTACGTAACCAGCACCTCGAATCCTCGATACTAGTAGTACTATATTGTAAGTAGTAGGAGTAGTATGGTGGCATGGGTCGAACAAGCATTCATGTCTGTGGAGTACGGCACACGCCACCAGACAACTTCCATCGACACCATATTTCTTGGAGTCCGTGCTAGAGCAATCTCTTCAACCTCATCGTTTCTCTAACTCAGCCATCGCGCGGCGGGCGTGGTGGGGGTTTGCCGATAGTGAGTTTCCTTAACTGCGGTCCCACTTGTAAGGCCAACTACAACACACGACCCCAAACGGACCTCTATTTTGCACTAACTCCAACGATAATTTTGACTAGAAAAGCAAGACCAAAGAAAACAAGAACCACAAGAATACATTTTACTATTCCTGTAAGTTGGATTAGTGCCTTCTCGATGCATTCATTGTTGATCTGTGGAGGCTCGATCTTGCGTGCTTCTTCCTTCTTCGAGTGTAAAGAAGTAGACCTTGCTTCCTCGCATCTAGTCTCATGTCTAGCCTCTATTCTAGTACTCCCTCCGGTCCATTTTTCTCTGCGTCTAAGCAGCAACACGCATACCAAGTAGGAGTATCAACAAGTGCACTAATCTCATCTATAGCCTCTGTGCTAGCTAAAAGTGATAGAACATCTACTAAATTACGCTCTATCAATATATGGATGTACTCTTCTTCCCAATACAAAAACTTGCATCCATTCTACTCCCTCCGTTGCACAATACATGCCTTCCCAATATATATGTATCTAGACATGTATTAGTATATAGGTACATCCATTTTTGGACAAATAGAAGTCAAGTGTTTTGGAACGGAGGGAGTACACAATAAAAAATTTAAGTTAGCACAACTAGTCTAATCCGAGAGCACAACTGAAGATTTGGTTGGGTTCTTCCTCCTTTTGCCGACACGTGGGACATCCAGCATCCAGGTCGTGTCATGAAAGAAAATAGAGTGGTAGTTGAAGCCACGAGATGTGCATCTTGGGTTAAACTGTAAATAGAATCTTACTACTCTTGAGTAACTCTAAAAGCGGCCACCGAAGATCTTTCTTGGATTTCTTTTTCATCACCAGCACGTCGAGGTGAAAGATGTGCAGGTTTAGTGAGTCCGCTTGCGTTTTCACTGACATGTGGGACCGCATGTGAGCAAACAGACGATGGGCTCCGCGCATCCGCTGGCTGGCTGAGAAGAGAGATACAGGAGTGCTGATCACGGACTGCAGGAAATTTGTTCTACGTACCTCAATATAGGCTCGATATAGTGGGGTGGCATGGGCCATAACTAGCATTCACGTCTAGCAGTACGGCACACGCCACCCACACGAGTCCCATCCGACACCAATTTTCTTGGAGTCCGTGCTACAGCCATCTCTTCTCCCTCCTGTTTTCTCAGCCATCGCGCGGTGGGTGGGATGGGGGTTTGCCGATAGTCGGTTTGCTCAACTACGGTCCCACTTGTAAGTGAAAATGCAACACCGCACGCATTCCCGCTTGAGCGGCGTGCCGGACCAACTGTGTGGGGGTGCGACGCGAACACGGCAGGCTTTTCCTTTTGAACTCGTAACTTGTAAAATTTGGTTATGCTCCATGGCGCGATCGACAGATAGAAAATAATGATTTTGCCTAGAGTAATGAGAAGTTTGGTTCTGGCGCCGTTCATGCATGGAGTATGTACAAAAATTATGAAGTTGATGCGAAAGGTAAGATAATTACTGTAGTATCATATACTACTACATGGATTTGACGGAAAGATAAAAATACATACGGATCCATCAACGACATCCTCATGCCCTAGTGCGCCGGGTCACCAGCCGACGTGTGAGGAGCAGCGGCGTTGGCGGCGAGCTCAACGTGCTTCTGAACAGTGTCGTCCAAGGTTACCCTGCGGTCCAAGAAGGCCAGCGTCCTATCGTCCTCCTCTTGCATGCGCGTAGACGTGTGTGATTATGTCGATGGTGTCTTGTTGCGCCAGGCGCTGCGCGGACATTCTCCGGCGCGATGGCGGGCAGTCTCAGGGCCACCAGTGCGTCGAAGAGGTTGTCACCATAGTGACTGTTGAGGGTGGCGGGCATCGCAGAGCCTGGGCGCGTCGGCTACAGGCTTACGTCAAAGTCGTCCGCGAGCTTCTTGACGACGGTGAACTTGTCGAGGAAACCGACGAGGACCTCGTCGAACAAGGAGACAAAGCTGTCGTCCAAGCGGCCCCTCGCCCTGGCGGCCTCAAGCAATACTACCGAGACGCGTTCCTCGTTGTCGGGCCGCAGTCAAGGCGTCGTGGACCATCCGGCACAGCATCGATGCTCGCGCTCATCGCCTCCATGGGTCTAGCTTAGCTTCTACTACCTCCGTCCTGGTTTATTGGTCCCCATTGTAATCTGTGTCAAATTTTGACCACAGATTTAACTAACAAAATGTTTACGCATGTTACTAAAAATTATATCACTGAAAACTATGTTCAAATACGAATCCAAAAATATAATTTTGTTGACATGCATCAACATTTTGTTAGTTAAATCTTTGGTCAAAATTTAGCACAAATTACAAAGGAGACTAATAAACCATGACGGAGGTAGTAGTCAACTGATCTTGCGATTCGAGTGATCACTCTTGCCCTTGGTTAGCGTGCGTAGGTGCGTAGGATTTCGTACTACTCCTCGGCCCTCTATAGCACCTGCCTTTGGCTGTATGATAGGTGGGCCAGCCACCCCCTGGGCCCACGTGTCATTCACCCAAAGGAAGTTGCCGTAAGTCAATGAAGCTGCGCTCCCCTCCGTGCCGGTGCAGTATAGTCATCTCACCGGACCTCTAGTTGGGGCCAAACGAGAGAAGTTTGATGTCTACTGGTTTATTGGTCCCCTTTGCATTTTGCGCCAAGTTTTGACCTTTGATTTAACTAATAAAATGTTAATGCATGTAAACTAAATGTTGTGTAAGTCACATTACGAAAACCAAATAATCCCAAAACACTTAGGCACGGTGCATTAACTCCCTCCTTGTTTCTTATTTCGTGACATATCAACCAATGAGAGATGTGGGCCATGCATGCTTTCAATGACTTGAGACTACCAAACATGACATGCAGTGTTTAGTTCATTGCATGTAATCCTATTAGTACTCTAGTTAGCAAAAAAACATTAAGTTATCTCACCGATAGGAATAAAACACCATTTATTTATTTACGGAGGTAGTAGTACATTTTTTGTGACATGCATTACTAGATATTGCTAGTCAAATACTAAAATCCAGATGGACGTGGTAGTACTCCTAAATCCAGACGGTGGTGCTACTAGTACTAGTAGTAGTACTACCAATGTAGTACTCCTAGGAGTACTAGCACTGTACTACCCGTTGGTCAAATTATTATGTGCTGCTCCTCACAGTGAAGTGACAAGACCCTGTGCCGGAGATGACACCTGAGTATAGGCGCCGTGTTCGGCATACCATAGTCAACCTCACCGTCTGCAGTCACTATCATCATGGTTGTAGAGCTAGCCTGCTTACAACTAGCCCTGTTCGACATAATTTCCCATGCATTGCACGGAACACCAAGATTGGGGGTGGACGGCTCCGGAAGCGGCCATCGTGCCAGATTTTTCCACGGCCTTCTAGATGTGGTGGGGAGAAGATAAGGCTGATTGTGAGAGACAAGGAGTTGTTTGTAAATAGGGAACAAGTGCGGGCATCTTTCTGCAAAAATGGAGAAGCTTGGTTTGTATACAGGATCTAGATCCGACGGCTATTGGTGAAAGATGGGAGGCACAACATCATCACCAACTCAGGACCTGTTTGATTCGCAGGATTTTGAAAACACAGGATTAGGACACGGCAATATTACAAGGTTCAAACTGATATTACAAAAGTTAGGAGTAATGCTGCACCTAGGAAGAGGGAATTACTAGGAAGTTTACGTAAGAACTTTCGTTACTTTAGGTGGATGCGGCATTATCGTACAAACTAAAATCCACCGCCTACGACAAGTCACTAATGGGCAAATAAGTTTTCCGATCTACGGCCACTTGATGTTTCAAAAACAAATTCAGCTTCTGCGGAGACTTTGTCATTTAGGCTTAGACGCTATGCGGTGATCAGCACGCCATTCATTGTTGCGCCAGAGAACGCCAAACCTCATTACCTTGAGCACACTTGCCTCGAACAAAGAACCTGGCCAATTTAATCTCAGATGTGCTGCCTCGGTAGTCGATCAAATCAATTTCTGTAAGATGGAGATCAAGGCATTCGATGAGATTGTTATAGTGCAACACAATTTTCACTTTCGGATCTTTTTTTATCTACAAAAGAAGAGAACATACTAGAGCAGCTGGCTGCATAAGATTGTCGTGTCATCAAGAGGTACCAATATCATTTGCTCATACGATAGAGTTGGTTGGCTAGTGATATTTTTTCACTCTCTCTCTCTCTCTCTCCCTCTCTCTCCCCCCTCTCTCTCTATCTTTCTGTTTCCTCTCATTTAACTAGGAGCACATGAAGAGCTTGGGCATTTGTTGCCTTCCACTATGTGGCCGATGCCATATTTCGCGAAAGTATGCCACATAATACGCATCGATGTCAAATCAAATGATTTTGGCACCGCTCTCGCGATGTGAGAGAGTTGGCACCGCTGTGCACACAGACCCACATGTATAAACAAATCAATCAAACCAACTACACCAGCCTCTCACTCTCCCAAACAAGTGTTTTTTATTGCCTCGGTCCTCTCTCTCTCCCACGCAGTGTTTCTTCATTGCGTGAGTTAATTTGGCATCGGAGCAAAGTACGTGATCCAGATTGGGGCACCAGGTGAGCAATGGAGGGGCATCGATGCCAAATGCATCACAAGTGAATTTGGCACATGTTTTGGCCAACATAGCCCACTTTTGTACTCCCTCCGTCCCAAATTCTTGTCTTATATTTGTCTAAATACGGATGTATTTAGTTACATTTTAGTGTTAGATACATCCATATCTAATCAAATGTAAGACAAGAATTTTGGGACGGAGGGAATACTACCCTGTATTTAGTATAAAATTTTGACCATAGATTTACCTAAGAAAATGCCAATGCATGTCACTAAAAATTACACCATTTGAAATTATGTTCAAATACGAATCCAACGATATAGTTCTTAGTGACATGCATTAACATTTTGTCAGTTAAATCTATGGTCAAATTTTGATGCTACCAAATTGGAAGAGTAAACCAGGACGGAGGTAGTACTTGCCCTTAGGGTAACCATAGAGTTAATGGAGTAGTCTAAGTTACTTTCCACTATGACTAGCCTACGCTACTATAGTAGTACAACATAAAAATGATGTAGGTGATCACGTGAGAAAAAAAAATACTAAAAACATTTCTTTCGGTGCAGTGCATAGATGTAGTTTTGAACACTACACTTGTCATCGTAATTTGGGAAAATTACGAAAAAATTGAGCTACGTTGTGATTACCGTTTACTAATAGGAAAGAAGTTTCACCTTGATGAGTAGCTTCTCCATGCATGGAAAGCATTTAAGGAATCCAACAACTTGATCCAGATTGGGGCCGATAGATTTTAGTGCTAAGATCTTCACTATGCGCATGGACTGGGTCAAGCTTGTGGAAATCATTTTCTAGAAGACGGTCGTAAATACATCAAGAAGAAATTTAAAAATGTGAATTTCAAGAAGACGGAGAAGAAGATGAGTGTGGGGACCCCGACTCATAAGTCGTGATCACCGAATGCACGTGTACAGTGATCCCAGAGATCAATGTTCACTGAACACACATAAGCTGAATAACAAGAGTCTTACATCCATACATACCGTCTGACACAAATTATGACCATTATGGTCAAGTCTTACATTGATAAAGCCTTAAGGGCTGAACATCAAATGAAACACAAGCAGCGGAACTCTTCACGATAGGTAGAACCCATGCCATCTGCCTTAACCCTACGGGCATTCTCGACCGGAAACGTCCTAGTTCGCATGTTCGTCTCCATAGAACTCTTCTTCGAACTCCGGTTCTTCCATGCCTGGCCAATTAAATAACCAGTGGCAAGCCAATGAGTACTTTGAATGTACTCGCAAGAAACCCATTTTTTGGTTCCAGATATAACAATGCATGATATAGGTAAATTTTGCAGAAAGCTAGTTTTGAGTGCAATGACATGTTCAACAACTTGCAAGACATGCATCAGGCGAATTCAAGTAACCCTGAGGACAGGTTACAAATATCAACATAAATAGAGTGGGCACCAACCCAACTCAATCATGTCAAGTCCTTGGACTTGACCCATGTAGAACTTCCCACTTATCCAAACACACACATTGGTTTCTAAACGTGTGGACGTAGTTTAAGCAGCACCGCCCAACTGTCCTTGACTGTGGACACGGCTATTCGAATAGTTTTACACTCTGCAGAGGTTGCACACTTTACCCATAGGATCCGGGAAGCCTTCATTTCATCCACGACCCGCGGTACCTCAAGTACCCAGGGTAAGCACCCGATCACTACCTTTCCCTAGACGACACTAACAAGGAGTCCACTCGTTGTTCCGAATCCTCACGATGTACACATTACGAGACTCACTCGAGATCGTAACATCCGAGAGGGGACACAACGGTGTATCCGGTGCCCTGTGAAAACAGTCATGGCCGCCCTACCAGGCACGACCCCGTCCCGAGAGAGAGCACCAAATCTTCCCCGTCACTAGTAATGCGGGCTCCAAGCTTGTATCGGCCTAGGTAATCAATAATGCCCTTTCCCATATAAGGGTAGAGTGGTTGCGCATGTAAGGTTGGGACAGTCGACAAATCTTAAATCTAATCCGTTTTCGAAAACAACACCCACTTGCCTCGGTACACCACTTCGTCATCAAGTGGTTACCCATCTCACCATCTCCCTCGGGCATAAGTGCCACCCGACGGGGTTTTCAAAAAAAAATGCTTTGACTCCTTCAC
Organism: Aegilops bicornis; assembly: GCA_021605145.1. Classification (NCBI taxonomy): domain Eukaryota; kingdom Viridiplantae; phylum Streptophyta; class Magnoliopsida; order Poales; family Poaceae; genus Aegilops; species Aegilops bicornis. The sequence continues at coordinate 690,468,690 of CM038675.1, forward strand.
CATGCATATACCCATCCCTTTTTGCGTAGCATCTACTTTAGCATCCTATCTACTCCCACCGGCATAACCCTCATAGGAAGGTAGGGTCATGCACAATGCAAGTATCAACGAGGAAGTAACAGAGGCAACCAACCAACGTGGTTTACCATCTCATCATGATTCCGATGCGACAATAGTAAGTGCTATAAGACATGCATAAAAGGGTTTCATGGGCATGGTCAAAGGGCTGCTTGCCTTGGTTGGCTTGGTCTTCAAAGTCTTCAGGCCCTTTCTCTCCTTCTTCTCCAACTACTTCGTCAAACACGGGTTCTAATCGTCGCAAGAAAACAACGGATAAATGAGACAATAAAAAAATAGAAAAGTCAAAGTGCTCAGAAAAATGTCAACTTATTTTTGTAAAATACTAGGAGGAAATCTAGGAAGGGGAAAATTCTTGGTTTTGGGTTTGGAGCTAGGGAAACAGAGTTGTGGATTTTCAAACCAAGGCTCTATTGTTCAAATTTGAATTTAAATTTGAACAGAGAAGAAAAGTGTAATGGATGTGCATGAAAGTTACATCAATAAATAGGTGGGATTATTCTGAGATTTTAGGAGTTGGAATTATTTCATTTGGATAAGTATTTTGTCCTGTGGAATTTTTGTAAAATAGGCAGAAAAACAAAAAGAAAAGCGGCATTGTGCCACTGGGCCAGAGAGGCCGCGGGGCAACAGGCCCATAGGGAAATCAGCCCGCGCGAGGCCGCCACGTCGAAGGCGTAAAGGCGAAGTATGCCTTCGGCCGACGGTGAACCGGCACGCGATCGTGCGTGCGTTTAAACCTGACGGGTGGATCCCACCCGTCAGGGCGTGAGGCTGACGGGCGGGGCCCATGGCCGTCGTCGTCTACCTCCGTCCAGAGGCAACGGCGAGCTCGCCGGCGGCGATACAGGGCACGTGAGGGTGCGTGGGTGGTACCGTTGGACTCGGGAGGATGTCGCCGCTTGGGTGGTGGTAGAGATGGTCGCCGGAGCAGCCTGGTTTGCCGGCGACGAGGTCACGCGGCAGAGGTGCTTCGGGCGTCGATGGTTCCGGCCGTTCTCCGCTGCAAAAAGAGTGGGAAAGAGAGGGGAAAGGGTCAGTGACTCCTTGCGGTTCCAGATCGAGAGAGAACAAGGGCGGAGGAGGCCTGTACCGCGTGGATGTCGACGACCCGAGGCGGCGGAGCTCGAGCTCGATCTCGAGCTCGGGCGGCTCTGGAGGCAACTGGTTGGTGCGAAAGGTGGATTAGGAGCGTGGGGGAGCGACAGGAGGTGAGAGGGAGGCTCGGGGTCGCCTTTTATAGGCTGGCCGAGGTCCACCGTGGGCGCGGCTTACGGGTTCCCGCGGGATCGGCTCGGGTGGCCGTTAGAGAGGAAATGGAGGGCTCGGGGGTGTTCGTGGGAGTGGTGTAGGGTGCCAGGGAGAGAGAGGAGGAGCGGGGCGAGCTGCACGCGGGCCACAGGAGTGGCGCGAGCATTGGCCGAGCTGGCCAGCGCTCTGGCATGAGCTGCAGAAGAGAGAGGAGGGTGCGGGAGCAAGTGGGCGGCCTGCTGGCGTGGAGCGGATGTCGAGGAGCATAGACTGGCGCGCGGGGAGGCTCGAGGTGGTCGGGGAACGCGGCGTCAACGGCCGGGTGCCCTGCCAGCGCCCGAGCACGACTTTGGCCGGCATCCTGACTTTCCAGCGTCATTGGCCCACTTGCGTCTGGAGGCTGCAGGGGGTATGGGCGAAGCTGGAGGGGCCTTGGATGCTCTGGAAAGCCGAGGGAGAGAAGGAGGCTGAGAGAGAGGGAAATCTGCTGTCCAGAGAAGAAAAATGGGGTTCCCCCTCCCTTCATCATTGCTTCCTCGGGCAGGGACGCATCCAGGTGATAGAGGGGAACTAGGAGGGGTTGTGGTAAAAAGTAGGGCTCAAGGAGATTAGTGGAAGAGGCTGGAATTTGCATTTTAAAATTCTGCCAGAAGGTGTTTGATGATGGTTTGGGCAAGTAGATGACTTTCACTTGTCATGAGACTCCACAGGGTGAAGTGTCACATATAATTGGGGACTTCCACCCATTTGGAGATTATTTGGGCAAAGTTGCCAATGCAACTTTTGTAAACCCTAGAAACTGGCAGGAATGGACTTGTGCAGATCTAGTTGAGTAAATCACTTATCCTTGATGCACCACTTGGTGTGGTGGCCTCATTTGATCGTGTGATCATGCTCACAAAAGTTGGGATCAAGGAGAGGAAGTTGGTAGTACAAAGTAGTTCAAATTTGATTCTGGCCAGAGGGGGTTTTGAGGGAATTTCATGGGGTTATATTATTCTCCTTGACCTGATACTTGCCAAGATCATCAAAACATGTCATACGTGACATGCTAGAATTTTCTTGGAATTTTTGGAGAATATTTCCTATAGAAATATTTCAAATCCTTGAAATGAGCAGAAATGGTTTTTGGAGGTTTTGTCCAATATTTTGATCATGACCATGTGTTGAAACTCACATATATGGTAAATATATGTCCATTGAGTCTCCCTAATTTTTCTCAAATATTTTTAAAGCTTTAAAATAATTTTAACATATTAAAGAACATTTCTGGCCTTAAGATAAAGCCTTTAAATAAAATAGTAAAATAACTTTTAAAATTATATTTTTGTGGTTTATGGAAGTCCTATATCTAATAGGTTTCAAATATACTCTTTGAAATATTTTTCATACCCCAAATCAAGTACTCGTAGTGCAAACCTCAATTCAGGGGTTTTTGGAAAACTAATTTTTGAAAACACCATTTGGCCAAATTATTTTTGTAAGAAAATACTATATTGCAGTATACACATGGCATGATCATTGGGCAGAAGTTTGGGGCAAGGAGATGAAGTATATAAGGTGGAGTTGTTTTGACTTTAAAGAGCACTTGAAAACACAGAGAGAAAAACCAACTCCAAATAGAAGCCAAATAATGCAAAAGTTTTTGTTGGTCCAAATTTTCATGCTTTATTAATGCAAAATGAAATGTTACAAAATGCAGGGTGTGACAATGAGTACTGTACCTGAACGATTACGGATCCAATAAAGAGTTCGGAGAATTTGCCAGACGAGTACACCACTGTCAATTTCGGCGCGTCAATGACCCTGATTTTTGTTGGACCTTCTAGATCCGTTACAAGCAATCTCTCAAGGAAAGGCGCATTCTCAATGACCATAACGTGGAACAGCTGGAGTTATCTCTTCCCAATTGATGTTTTGTTGCGGGGCCAGCAAGAGACATAAATCCATTAGAGATTCGTCGAGGTGATGTGGAGGCTAATGAACCCATGGATCTGCTCAAGACGAAGGTACTCGGCCTTGATGCAGCTGCGAGCAGGTGCTCCATAGCCTTCTTCGAGATGACAATGTCTAAGAGGTCGAGCTGCTTGAGTTGAGGGAGAAGAAGGGCGGGCGCAACATTAATCTGGGGAAGATAGCAGGAGCTGAAGCTGGTGCGGCGCAGCGTTGGTGTGAGGCGGAGCGCGGACGGCGGCAGAGAGCGACATCGTCCAGCTTCAAAGCTGAGCTCCTCGAGCTGATCTAGGGCGGGGGATAAGAACCACTCGTCGAACTTGGGTTGGACCTTGCAGTTGGTACTAAACATGCGGATGTCAAGGCGTCTGGCTGGCCCAGGGTGTGATGAAAGGATCTTGGAGATCATGCGGCCATGCGTTATACAATCCCCGTCGCAGAGGCAGCTGTCGACGGTGAGGTTGAGGGGGACGCAGCGCTAGAGGGGGCGCCACCACCGGGAGAGCAGGGCGGTCCGCACGGCAGATTTGGTGGGGAGGAGGCCGATGATGACGAGCAGCATGTCATCGGGGAGGCTGCTGATGAAGTCCAGGCTAGCCGGATGCGGTTTTGGCTCGAGCGGCCTCCGCTTGTTGGCTGCCTCGCCGTCCATCTCAACCGGCGGCGACGCCGGTGTACATGTGTGCTGGTGTGTGTTGTGTGCTGGGTGTGCGAAAAGGCCCTTCCTTACATGCATGTCGCCAGCAGTGGTGAATTGTGCTTGTGAGTGTGTCCTTCACGTGCAAGAAGTTTGCCCTCTAGTTTACTTATTTTCACCCACCGCCACATGGGCCAAAGACACCAAGATCTGTAACACGAGTGACAACGCAGCATGTGGATTGGTTGACCGTCAACTAAACAATAAACGGAGCTATACGCTGACACAGTGAGCGTATAATCCGTCGGTATAGAGAGTTCGAGTGAGAGGGGAGGCCCGTGAGAGATAGCAGAGAGAGAAAGAGCTACTCCCTCCGTTCGATAATGTATTTACAAGATTTTTTTAGTCAAACTTTTGAAACTTTGACCAAGTTTATAAAGAAATTACTTATATCTACAGTACCAAAGATAAATGATAGTATGAAGTAAGTACATGTTGTGATGAATCTAATGATCGTTCCAGATGTAAATGTTTTTCTCCACATATACCTGGTCAATCTTTTCTGAGGTTTGACTTTTCAAAACATCCATATGCTTATGGACGTGACAGAGTCCCTAACGAGAGAGAGAGAGAGAGAGAGAGAGAGAGAGAGAGAGCGAAAAAGTGTGTGTGCGTGTATGAAAGAGACATGGACAACACAAGATGAAAGTGCAGAAAGGGCGTGCGTGTCTTATGCAAACATATCACACATGCATCTTTGACAACGGAGGCAAGGTGAGGAGATAGTGTGTGGTTGTTGGAACCGAGAGAGGAAGACCCCTAGCACGTGGCCAAGAGGGGTCTGACAAACAAGGGAGAGAGGTCGAGAGAGACGTACGTAGAAAATGCAGACATGGGGAGGAGAGAGTGTATGTTTGTCATATAGAGATCCCCTGGAGATCGTGATGGGACTACATGGGTGGGAGATCGAGTGACAAGGTGTGTGCGCGATAGAAGATGCCCCGAGAGATATCGAGATAGACGTATGGATGGAAGGAGACAATACATGTGTTCCTGATGGCTAGTAAGAGATAATCATACTTAGGAGGGGGGAGTGCTTGCGCCTATGGCCCTGTTTGGATACTCTAACTCAGTTAGAGGTTAGAGTTAGATTCTAACCCCGAACTAACCCTGAACTAACTGTAAGTAAAGAGGTGTTTGGATGGCAGGGTTAGATGGAGCGCGGATACGGCGAGGCACCTTCACGGGCAGTGCGAGAGGGAGGGAGGGAGAGGACGAGAAGCTTTGAGGAAGTGGGGAGGGATCTGCTGCGGGGAGAGCACGAGAAAAAAGTGCTTATTAGTGGTCCCGAGAAGAACTAACCCAAATAAGCACCTCTAGGATGGGTTAGTTTTTTTGGATGGGTTAGATGCATCTAACCTAAACTAACACTCCTGTTTGGATCTTTTTGGGTTAGTTGACTCCAAACTAACCCAAAATAACTCTAACCCATGGATCCAAATAGAGTCGATGATGGAGTGAGGGATTATGGTACTTAGGGGGGTGCGTGTCACATGGAGAGAGAACAAGGGCGGAGAGTGTTGGATGGGTCTATATGTATAGCGCGAGCGAGACATGTGTATCTGTGAACCAGGGAGATATAAGGCCAGTTTGGCTTGCATAGTGAGCATCTTTTGCGTGGCCTGGGGTTGTGGCTGGATTTCATGCACGCTTGTTTGGCTGCTACCCTGTGAAAAAGAAAGCCCGCCTGGGCTGGGTTCCCTTGCACTTTAATTAGCCTGGCTGAACTCCAGACACTGCAAGTAGCCTGGCCCAAGTGACCGATTTTGAATGCCTGGCCGTGCCTGGTCGTGCGGCCACGAGGCTAACAACAACATTGATGGATATTAGCATTAGATAATTGATGCATGGATTGATTGATGGGACGTTGATGCTTTACCTGGCCCAGGCATGAACCAAATGCTTCTTCACCACACAAGCCTGGCCAGGCAGAAATATTTTACATCTCACATCCACACCAGGTAGTACCGGCCATCAAGGCATGAGGGTTAGGTCACGAACCAAACTGACCAATAAAGTTTGAGAGAGATTGAGGAGCCCCGACAAGGCTCAGTGGTGCGTCAGATAGCTGAGAGGGGGAAAGAGATATTCCATCCGCTCGATAATGCAGTGCATGTAAATTTTTTAGAAGTCAAACTTTGGAAACTTTGATCAGATTTATGCAAATGTTATTTATATCTACAATAACAAAGATACATCATACAAAACTACATCTCATGGTGAATCTAATGGTATATGTTTGCCGTACTAGATGTAATTCTTTTTCTCCACGTACATGGTCAAACTTTGTGAAGTTTGACTTTTCAATAAATCTATGTGCTATGGACGGAGGAGAGTGCCTCAGTCGAGACAGATCAAGTGCGTGTGAAGGAGAATGAGTAAGTGTGCAAAAAGAGTATGTGTGTGAAAGATAAAGTGACAACAAACGATAAATTAGAGAGAGTGTGTGTTTTCGTTTCTTATGCGAACATATCACGCATGCATCTCCGAGATGGAAAAGCGAGGCGAGGAGATACACGAAGATAGCTAGTGTGTGATTGTTTGCAACGGAGAGAGACACCCACAGCACATGTCCAATAGAGGTCTGGCCAACAAGGCAAAAAGGTCGAGAGGGACACATGGATGGCATGGACACATGGGGAGGGAGAGAGGGTGTGTTTGTGATAGAGATATCCCCTCGAGATCGTGAGGGGACTATATGGGTGGGAGATCGAGGGAGTGCGTGCGCGATAGAAAGATGCCCCGAGAGAAATCGAGATAGACCATGCACATGTTTGTGATGGAGACTAAGATTAGCTAGTCATATACATATAGGGGGGACTACGTGTGCCTACAATTGAGTGAGAGACCATCATACTTGGCTAGCTGGGCATGAGATTGTGTGTGTGTGCATGTGGGATGGAGCGAGAACGAGGGAGAGAGATAGAGTTTTAGGTGGGCCTATCGAGTGCGAGTGAGATATGCATGTGTATGAGTGACCCGGGTGGATGGAGAGTTTGAGAGAGGGGGGGGGGAAGAGCTCCGAGACGACATAGTGGTGCGTGAGAAAGTTACGGGCAAAGAGCCAAGGAATTTGTGTGTGTACGATAAGTGCACCCAAGATATCTAGCTTGGACTAGCTAGAGTATCATACATAGTGTGCGAGAGAGACCTATAGATGGTGTATATATGTCCATACGCTAATGCAACACCATTCGAATAGTACAAATATACACTAATCCAGTGGCTAGTGCAACAGTAGAGTAGTTATTTTATTACAGGGTACAGTACAATGGTTTTACTAAACAGATTTCCATAAGCTCTAGCACTGGAAGATTTCTATAAGAATTAACAATACAAAATGTAAAGGTAACAAGTTTCAGCATTGGTATACTAGCTGTGCAAGAGCATTAAACCAAATACAAAAGTCTGAAGTTAACAAGCATTATTAACTAATGACAGTATTAAAAAATTGCAAACCATGTACCTTCAAGGTAAATATCATTTCGAACTCGAGTGGACATGAAAAATTGCTATCCCAATCTTGATAATCGATCAAACATAAAAACTTGATCGAACGAATCAATACAATAGCCAAAGGAGGAGGTGCCCCCTCTTGACCTTTCCTCTTGTCTTCATAATTTTTTGCGCAGTTTAACCAAAATAAAATGACATCAGCACCTTGGCATTTTGGTGACACTGTACAAAAAAATTGACTTATCTCATGAAAGTGAGGTATGTAATCTATAAGCATTAACAATGCAAAAATATGAAGGTAGTAACAAGTTTCATCATTGGTATACTGGTTGTGCAGCAACATTAGAATGCCTTAGCTGAAAAATATTTAATAGATCCACAATCAACGGCTAACCCTGAAATAATCCAGAGACATTAAATGGCATTGCTTAAATTTATCGGTAGCATTAGACTAAGTGTGGCATTAGTTAAATGTGGCATCACTTTAGCAGTAGCATTGGTTGACTTTACCGCTGGCATTATACTAACAGCAAAAAAGTGGCAATAAGAGCATGGGAGACCCATTCGGACAGTGGGCGCACCAGTATGATGTACCTCCACGGACGCATGGAGGTATGGTTGCCCAGAGAAACAAATATCCAGGCAGCATATGTGGATTACGTCCCATTTTTGTTCTCTTTAGCCACCTTTTTCCTATGTGAGGACAACAAACCGATCGACCTGGTCATTCTCTATTGCGTTGTCATGCCTTTCTACCCTTCTTCAACCAAGAGACACGAGACTCATTCCTTAGCTACTGATTTTCCCCTTTTCAACCCAGATGCGGGTTCGATGCCTACTCTCTTGGACAGTATAGTCTCCCTTCCTTTCCTTATTCAACCCAGGCATGGATTAGTCTGCATGAAGTAGGGTTTCCTTTAATAGTGCAAATTAAGGTTTTAAATGCGCATGACCAGCAGAGCAGAGGAAAGGAAATTGGGAAGATGGTGGAGTGGAAAAAGATCCACATGCAGCGACAGTGGTGGAGCCAGCTCAAGTTTAGAGCCTGGGCAAGATCTAAGTGCTGCCAAATTTATTTGTTTTTGCCCAAACAAAATTCGACTTCACCCAATTTTCTGTACTAGAGCTTCGTGGAGTTGCACCATGGGAGCCCGGGCAACAGCCCCAGCTCGCTGGGTGCTGTCTCCGCCACTGTGAAGCGACATGGCAGATGGGGCAATAGAACAAGGGTATGGTTCGAAAAGAGGTAGCATACCTGAGGGTCGAGGGGAAGTGGCTTCGCTCGTGGTCGTCGTCCTCCACACGCACTACGGCAGCGAGCTTGGGGACGGAGGCCATCCTGCTGGGCGCTTAGGTGCGAGAGGACGGCCTTGTCGTCATGCGTGACCTCGCCGCCGACGCATTTAGCAAGGCGTCAACACTGCATGTCCTTTTCTTCCCTGGCGGATCTGTGACCACCGGTGAGGAGGGAGAGAGAGGCCATCTTTTTTAGATCTGTGGAGAGGGTGATAGTGTGAGAAGCAAGTGGGCATCCCTTAGCAAGAAAGATCTGAAGCCCCAGACTATATATCTTTTTTATACTACTAGTACTAGAGGTGGAGTAGTGGTAGAGTAGTTTATATTTTCTATGCAAACTGTACCAGCTAGTCGTGCTTCAAAACTGAATGGCACACAATTAAAAAATAAAGGTCGATAACTAGTGCGGCACCTCGGGCCAACGCGGCCAGATCGCATTTTGCACGAGAAGTTACACACCATGTTTCATTGACATGGAGTCCTTTTGTACAATTTCCGAAAGGACGTGTAGGCCGGGGCACCTCTTCGTGAACCGTGGCAAACTGGCAACCGTCCACCGACTCTTCGCCTTTGCCTCTCGATTTGGAACTTGAAAGGATCGAGAAGAGGTGTCTAGAGGGGGGGGGGTGAATAGACTCAAATCAAGAAAAGTTGCAGTTTTTAATTTCTCCTAAGTTGATGTGCACTTTTAGCACAAGTTTAACCATTCACAATACATATCAAGCAAGCATGCAAGCATATATGAGCAGCGGAAAGTGAAGCATGCAAGTTGCAAGAATGTAAGAAGAAGGGATTGGAGTGTGCAAACACAATTTGGAGACACGGAGATTTTTATCCGTGGTTCCGATAGGTGGTGCTATCGTACATCCACGTTAACGGAGACTTCAACCCACGAAGGGTAACGGTTGCACGAGTCCACGGAGGGCTCCACCCACGAAGGGTCCATGAAGAAGCAACCTTGTATATTCCATAATGGTCGTTGCCCACGAAGGAATTGCCTCACTAGGGTAGATCTTCACAAAGTAGGCAATCTCCTTGCCCTTACAAACTCCTTGGTTCAACTCCACAATCTTGTCGGAGGCTCCCAAGTGACACCTAGCCAATCTAGGAGACACCACTCTCCAAGAAGTAACAAATGGTGTGTTGATGATGAACTCCTTGCTCTTGTGCTTCAAATGATAGTATCCCCAACTCTCAACTCTCTCTCATAGGATTGGATTTGGTAGAAAGAAGATTTGAGTGGAAAGCAACTGGGGGAAGGCTAGAGATCAAGATTTATGTGGTTGGAATGGAATATCTTGACCTCAACACAAGTGTAGGTGGTTCTCTCTCAGAAAATATGTATTGGAAGTGTAGGCATGCATGTTGTGATGGCTCTCTCCATGAATGAAGAGTGGGTGGAGGGGTATATATAGCCTCCACACAAAATCTAACCGTTACACACAAATCACCAAACTCGGTGGGACCGATTCAAAGAACTCGGTCAGATCGATTTGGTTCATAATGTGACAGTTAGGTGTTTCGATGGGACCGACTGGATCAACTCGGTGGGACTGATGTGCTAGGGTTAGGGTAAATCCAAAACTCGGTTTGATCGATTACTCAAACTCGCTGAGACCGATTTGGGTAATAAGAAAAGCAGAGAGTTGGTCAAGCAAACTCGGTTGGACAGATTGCATATCTCGGTGGGACTGAAAATATTGCAATAGGCAACAGAGAGTTTGCAAGCCCATCTCGGTGAGATCGAGATCCCATCGGTGAGATGGAACTGATTAGGGTTTGTGGCAGTGGCTATGTCAACTGAACTCAGTGGCTCCAGATATGAAAGAATCGGTGGGGCCGAGTTGGACTTTTCGGTTTGGGACATATGTGGATGTGAGAATGTGGTTGAGGGCTTTGGAGCATATCACTAAGCACTTTGAGCAAGCAAGCCATTAAGCAACACCTCATCCCCTCTTAATAGTATTGGCTTTCCTATGAACTCAATGCGATCTTGGATCACTAAAATAGAAAATGTAGAGGCCTGAGCTTTGAGCTTGAGCCAATCCTTTGTCTTTATCACTTTGAAGGGGTTCCACATCCTCTTGTCCATGCCACTCCATTGTTGAACTTATCTGAAACATACTAGATAGAAACATTAGTCCAATAAGAGATATGTTGACATTAATTACCAAAACCACCCAAGGAGCACTTGTGCTTTCAATCTCCCCCTTTTTGGTAATTGATTACAACATACATCAAAGCTTTAGATAAAGATATAGAGAACAACAAGTAAATCTTTGGAAACACATGTAACATGACAGAGTAAGCCATGTGTTACATGTATCTTGGCTATATGCATCAGAGTGAATGATGTAAATATAGAAAATGTACCTTCATGCTCATGAGTCCTTCTTGCAAACAGTTTGTACAACAGCAAGAGATCCACATACACATGACTGAGATGCATATACTTACCTTGTGGTCTTTGAGTTGGCTTTGGAAAGAATGGACCTGGGTAAACAAGGTTAGATAACACAGATACATCTAGTAGCCAGAGCAAACAGAAGAAACCATAAGAGTGCCAAGAATGGGATGACATGTAGAGAGTAAGTACTAAGTACTCTGTTGGATATAGACATGTCCCCAAAGGTAAAGATGTGCAGAGAAATCGAGGATTTCCTTCCCTTAGATATCTTGCTCCCCCTGAATCTTGCATGGGATATTGGGAGAAGATAGGGAACAGAAAATCAGAGCAAAAGAAAAGATAACAGAGTTAAAGCAAGCAATCAAATATGATCAAATATGAACATGTCTTTCCCCTCTTAAAGACATGTAACTAGAAATTTCACCCACGCATTTGCGCGGCTAGAATAACCCTTCTTGATATTCCTTCTAACCACTATGCAGCCTCCCAATAAACTACTGTTTGATCTAATTGGCCGCAAATTATTTATGTCATATAAAAAGATTATGGAGAAAATTGAAGTCACAATGAAACATCTAGTGCATTATATTCTTAAACAAATTGCGTGATCTGTGAGGTGGGAAGACTGATGCAATATTATATATGGGCTTTGATACATATCTTCACTTTTCTCCTCTTTGGCCGACTTCTCCTCTTCTCTCATTTTGTATCACCTCAGCAATATGTTTTTGAACGATCCCTCACCAAGAATTAAATCTAAACATGAACATCGCATATGTAAAGTTATGTTCTCCCACACAAGTCGATGAGTGCTGCATTCTTAGATGCCTTTCTCTATTAATGAAATATCCTGCCCACCTACATAGGCGCTCATAGATGCTTATCTTACTATTACCCCATATGGTTATATATTGATAACTTTTAGATTAAATATTCTCTTTAACTCACTCACTTCAAATCTTATTCATGCTAATCATGTCTGTGATTCTTTGTATCTTCTTGTATATTATATGTTTTCATTAGTTATATGAATCATCAACTATTAACTGTTATATAATTTATTTTGAAGTTTATATTCTCCTCAACCACAATTGTAGTTTACTTCTTATTCAAAACCACAATTTCATTCCTAAAGTATGCTAATATTCTACACCTAGTAATCATTCTATGTACTATGGGTCACTAACTATACTTGTATTCTTTATCATATCAACACAGAGTTGTATCTGCTATGGATTTTCATAAACATCTTAGTTTAACAACAGTTCTACAACATTGTAATCTCTACAGCTGTGTAAAATGTATTTCATCGTATGTCGTCGAACATGGTGATTTCTTCTCGAATCGTGTTAATATAAACTCTAAATAATCAAACTTGGCCAGAAAAAAAATTGGATTCAGAGCCACCACGATATGCAGATATATTTCAACTTAATGTCGTGCCTTCCTTTTTTGTATTTGATTGCTTTTATACTATAATATTATTGAGTAGTTACCACAAAAAAGAAATTGAATAAACTGATGATTAGATGCATGTATTTGATTATGGCTTTGGCGTGTGTGATGGGTCCTTACGAACATTTGTTTTCTTGCGTGTATACTTTGGCTAAATTATTATTATCTATGCTTTTTAACCTGCTTCTTTTTCTTATAGGTTTCTCTCTAGCAACGAGGAAAACCTTGCTCTTTTAGATTTGCTTGTGGGTCAAAAATATAAGTAGGTTTTATAGCATGCGAGACCTAAGCTTTTTTTGATTACCACCCGTAAGAACCAAATCATCATATTGTTTCTCAAGGGCATGGTCTTCCAAAGCCCAAGGATTCATAAAAGATGCTCGAGAGCCATGCTATAAACTCTACACTTTGACCTTGTCATACATCCATAAGTCCTCTACAATCAACCTAGCTAGGCGCCATCAAACCAAATTTTGTATGGAACTGAACTCGAGACAAGTGGAGCATGAATGTTATGCTCGTGATTGTGTTCTTGACTTGGGTCATCATTTATTCAAAAACTTCATGGCCTTCCTACATCGTCGCTCTCGCTGCATCAATCTTGCCGTATTATATTGGACTCTGCCGAGATCCTCAAGCAGGCTCGTCTTACGTGTCAATGGCAAGGGACAACCTGGTTGATAAGGACTTGTTTTAGACCTTGCGAGTGACTCGCTAGTATTCTGCCGGTTGGACTTGTTGGAATTCTTGCCGCAGACTCAGGGCGACTTTGTGCGTTCATCAACTTTTGACGATGCGAGATCGATCATGGTCGTCGCTGGAACTCATCTGAGACTACTGTCTTGAGGTATCTATGTTGGTGTCGCTACCGCGATGCCAAATCCACTCGATGGGCATTGTTCAAGGCTATTCTGCTGCACGCATGCTTCTGCGATTGTTTGGAAGCCACAGCGGTGACCTTATTTATCCCTCATGCACACCATGCAAAACGTGTTTGCTGAGATGAGATTGCCACCATCGTTATCATCGAGCGAAGCAACACAACGGCTTTTCTCGAGGTAAAGGTGGATCCGTCGATATTGTGCGATTTTTGATTCGCGGGCATTTGCGCCGCTAGATTTACATTTTTATGTGTTCATATTTTCGGACGCAATTGTATAGTAACTTTTCCTAAAAAGTAAATAGTTTCCATGTCCATGTGCTGCTCTAGGCCGTATTGCTTAGGAATTGATCTTCCAATCATTATTTTCCTCTTGCTAGGATTGTGATCTTACGTATTTTGCATAGGAATCGATCTTCCAATCAATTGTCTTCTTGCAAGGATTCTGATTGTTTTCAGAGGGGTTTTCTTTCTCTTCATTTCTATAGCGTGGGTGCTTTCCAAAAGATTTTTAATTTATGTACAATGCATATGTGCGTAAGTGCGTGACATATCGTGACTTCTCTATTGCCTTTTTTTCGGTGGATTCTGATTGTTTTCAGATCGGTTCTTTTTTTTTCTCTTCTTTTCTATAGCGTGGGTGCTTTTTGTTTCTGTACAATGAATATGTGTGCGACGTGCATGACTTCCTCTCCTAGGACATCGGATCCGCATTATATCGTGACTTCTCCGTTGCCTTTTTTTCGTTCTCAATATTGACTAATGCATCTTTCCGTTCACGCAGCTTATGCGTATATGCATATAACATGACAACATGGAAGTCCAATACTATTGCTACATATATTTTAAGATGTTACGTAAAATCTTTAAATCTCAGCCGTCATTATTCTAATCAAACAGTGTAAAAAATATTAGCATATGTGGATGAACGTGATGGCTTATTTGACTTCTGTTTTATGTATATAATAGATTTCTCTCCTCTTGAACACCAAGCATCTGAGGTTTCTTACACACACTCCCCCTGAGTGTCCTCTCCCCCTATAGAAATGATTAAGCATAGAGCTTCGATGTGATCTATCTCTCCCCCTTTGACATCAATTTCCAAGAAGGGCTCTTCTGGATTTTGTTTTATTGCAGAAGGGTTTGGTCCTTGAGTCACAAAGCAAAGTAGCAAGTCGAATATGATGATGGCAGAGAACAAGAGTCATTGAGTGGAGCTGGAGCAAAAGGAGAGCATGAATAAGTGGCAAGTTGTCTTTCCTGTAGTAAAATCGGTAGCACCGAGTTGTGTGCTTCGGTGGCACCGAGAGAATTCGGTCGGACCGAAAGAAACAAACCGGTGTGACCAAGTCCATCATAGAGAAAACACTTGTCATTTCAGCTCACTAGGCATTTAAGATCTCACAAGGATTTGCAAGGAATTTGCTGAAAGATTTGCAAGGAATTTGCTGAAAGATTTGCAAAGAATTTGATGCAGAAAATGCAGAACAAGAAGAAATGAAAAGATCTAGATGAAGTTTTTTTATTTTTAAAGAGGAAAACACATATGCATGAGACAAATGCAAGAGGAAACACAAGAGAACTTCACCTAGAATTGGGCGGTGACAAAGTCACCTATGTTAGAGTATATTGACATGAGAGTGAAGTGAGGTCACTTGATCTTTGGTCATACTCATCGTTTAATCTTAAAATGGGGTTACCATTTTTCGTTTAAGCATCTTGATGTATTCACATCTTGTTGAGTTGCTTTGACCCATGTCTTGGTGTAAAGCTTCTCTAAGATGGAATAACATACCTTGGGTGGTGGTGTTGATCTTGATCACGTAGTTGAACTTGTGTGGGATGCTCAAGGTTGATGTTGGTCATCAAGAGTTGGGAGCACCACTTGGAATTTGAGTTCATCTTCCTACATGTGTTCGCTTTGCAAGGAAGAGCACTTGTGTATCCAAAATGATAATCATAAATCTTAATGTAGAGTTTGTCAAAGGATATGTTTGAAGAGTTTTGTGCTTCCTTGTCTTCAACCACCATTGTGTAGATACTTGATGATGTAGAGATCGCTCAAGATGTGAGTGAGTTGCAATCTCATGGATTTAGATTCATCCAAGTACCTACAAGGGTTAGATAGCATGCAAGGGTGCAAAAATATCCAAGACATGTAGATAGCATCATGAAAGAAATATCAAGGATTAGTCAAAGGCTCATGCCTTGCATGTATCCAAATGGAGTTCCTACTCCAAGTTTGAAGCATCAATGATGTTCAATTCACCTCTCAAACGGAAAAAGACTTTCTCATCAAGCGGTTTGGTAAAATATATCTGCTAATTGCTTATCGGTGCGAACATGCTTAAGATCAATGTCCCCTTTGGCAACATGATCTCGAATGAAATGATGACGAACTTCAATATGCTTAGTTTGAGAATGTTGCACGGGATTGTGAGCAATCTTAATATCACTTTCATTGTCACAAAGCAATGGAACATGTTTCACATATATCCCATAATCTTTAAGAGTTTGGGTCATCCAAAGTAATTGGGCACAGCATGATCCAGCAGCAATGTATTCCGCTTCGGCGGTGGATAAGGATACCGAGTTTTGTTTCTTGGAGGACCAAGACACATGAGATCTACCAAGAAATTTACAAGTACCCGAAGTGGACTTTCTATCAACCTTGTCTTCGGCATATTCCGAATCGGAGTAACCAACAAGATCGAAAGAAGACCTCTTAGGATACCAAATGCCAAATTTTGGTGTGTATATTAAGTATCTCACTATCCTTTCCACAGCCTTAAGATGACACTCTTTAGGGTCCGCTTGATATCGTGCACACATGCACACACTTAGCATAATATCAGGATGAGAGGCACATAGATATAACAATGAACCAATCATAGAGCGGTAAACTTTTTGATCAACAGGTTCACCATGTTTGGTCAAATAAAGATGTCCACTATTAGCCATGGGTTTAGACATACCTTTGCATTCTTGCATATTGAACTTCTTGAATAAGTCCTTGGTGTACTTTGTTTGAGAGACAAAGGTACCTTCCTTAGTTTTCTTGATTTGCAAACCAAGAAAGAATTTGAGTTCACTCATCATAGACATATCAAACTTGTCCGACATTAGATTTCCAAACTTCTCACTAAAATGAGGGTTAGTTGAACCAAATATAATATCATCAACATAAATTTGGCGCACAAATAGTTCTCCATTAACCCTTTTAGTGAAAAGAGTAGAATCAATTTTTCCAATTTCATAGCCTTTTTCAATAAGAAACTTGGTCAAGCATTTATACCACGCTCTAGGGGCTTGTTTAAGACCATAAAGGGCTTTGTGAAGTTTGTAAACATGATTAGGTTTCTTAGGATTGACAAAGCCAGGGGGTTGCTTAACATCAATTTCACCATTTAGAAAAGCACTTTTAATGTCCATTTGGTACAAGGTGATATCATGGTGATTAGCATAAGCAAGTAAGATGCGAATGGACTCAAGTCTAGCAACGGGAGCATATGTCTCACCATAGCCCATGCCTTCGACTTGAGTGTAGCCTTGGGTGACTAGGCGTGCTTTGTTGCGGACGACTTGACCATCTTCATCTTGCTTGTTGCGAAACACCCATTTGGTACCAATGATGTTGTGGTTGTTGTCGGGCTTCTCGACCAATGTCCATACTTGGTTTCTCTCAAAGTTGTGTAGCTCTTCATGCATAGCGTTAACCGGATCTTCCAATGCTTCTTCAACCTTCATAGGTTCAATGCTAGAGATGAATGAGTAATGTTCACAAAAGTTAGCCAAACGAGTTTTAGAGCGAGTGATTCTCCCGGTTTGGATATCATTGTAGATTTGCTCGACGGGATGGTCTTTGGCAATTCTTGCTCGAACTCGTGGGAGCTTTGGCTTGGCTCGGGGTGGAACATCCTCTTCATCTTGATCTTCTTCTTGGTCTTCTTCATTGTTGACGTTGTCATTATCTTGTCATGGTGGAGAAGGGGGTTGTTGATGTTCATCTTGGTGTATTTCCTCGTTTTTTTCGTCTTGGTGTGCCCCACTAGTGGATGCTTCCGTATCAATTCTTGGTTCACCTTGTCGTGAGGTAGAAGCTTCCACTTGGACGGACGAGGTACTCTCCTTCACCTCCGTTGGACGAATCTTGCCAATAGACAAGTCTTGGATTGCTTCAGAACGGTCTTTGTCTCCTACATCAATTGGCAATTGCTGTACTTGCGAGCCATTAGATTTATCAAACTTCACATCTACCGTCTCTTCAACCTTTCGGGTGAAATTGTTGTAGACATGGTAAGTATGAGAGTTTGAGCCATAACCAAGTAGGAAACCTTCATGAGACTTAGGAGCGAATTTGGAACGACGATGCTTATCAAGAATGTAGCACTTTGAGCCAAATACTCGAAAGTATCCAACTTGGGGTTTGTTACTGGTGAGGAGCTCGTATGCAGTCTTGCCGAGTAACTTGTGAAGATACAACCGATTTGTCGCATGACAAGCTGTCTCAACCGCTTCCGCCCAAAAGTGTTTGGGGTCTTGTAATCATCAAGCATCGTTCTTGCCATCTCAATAAGAGTCCAGTTCTTCCTCTCAACAACTCCATTTTGTTGAGGTGTGTATGTAGCCAAGAACTCGTGTGAAATCCCCTCTTCGTCAAGAAAGGTATCCACATTTGCATTCTTGAACTCCATTCCATTGTCGCTGCGAACCTTCTTGATCTTCACATCAAGTTGATTTTGGGCCTTTCTAGCAAAGTTTTTGAAGATGTTTTGGACCTGCGATTTGTCATCAAGAAAGAACACCCACGTAAATCTTGAAAAATCATCAACTATGACTAGGCCAAATGAGTTACCACCGAGACTCTTGTAGGCATTTGGACGAAAGAGATCCATGTGAAGTAGCTCGAGTGGTCTTCTCGTGGTCATGATGTTCTTCGCGCGATGACTTCCTCCAACTTGTTTCCCTGCCTAACAAGCACTACAAAGTCTATCCTTGTCAAATATGACATCTTTTATTCCAAGGATATGATCACCTTTAATAAGCTTATCAAGATTTCGCATGCCCACATGACCTAGTCTTCTATGCCACAACCAGCGTTTAGAAGATTTAGCAATTAAGCAAGTTCTAGGTTGAGCCTTTTTAGTGAAATCAACAATGTAAAGATCACCTATACTATACTGGTAAAGACCATTTTACGATTGTCTCTACGAAACACTTGGCAATCTACCTCAGTAAATAGAACATTGAAACCGAAATCAGCAAGTCTGAATCTTTGAAAGTAAATTGTACCCAAGAGATTCAACGAGCATGACATTTTGTATGGAGCTATCATGTGAGATGGCCACCTTACCTAGGCCAACCACCTTACCCTTTGAGTTATCACCAAAAATGACATGCTTTCGAGGGCCGTCGTTTTCAGCAAGCTCACGGAACATATCTTTATCTCCGGTCATATGATCAGTACATCCACTATCAAGGACCCATTCCTTTCCTCCAGTAATGTAGCCGTGAAGATTTTCCATAAGAACAAAGTGTCTCATTGCATCATCAAGATCATTGTCACTATCATCATCCTCATCATAGTATCCATGTTCAACATCATCTTGTGATTGTTGAACTCCTAGAGAGGGTAATTCATTAGATAAATGATCATAGCTATGGTTATCTTTATGAACTCTAATAGCTTCGGAGATGATATTGCTAATGATTCCAACATCTCATTTGGCACGCATGAGATTCGTAAGCTCAAATAGACAATCACGAAAGCTAGGATCACTAGAATTCATCTTACTCAAGGCAATAGACTTATGAAGAATTTCGTCTAAATTTTTCAAGGAATAATTTGGAAATCGTTCCTCAAGAAATCTCCACATAGTATAGGCACAATCAATAGTAGGCAAACTAGCAATCAAATTTTTGGGTAATCCTCTAATGATAAGATTGATAGTTCTAAGATTGTGAATCATGTCAAGATCCTCTTCGGGTGTAGGATGCAAAGGATCAATATGAGGTGCACAAGGACTAGTAATGTACTTGTTCAAATGATATTCATTGAAAATCTCAAGCATTTCATTTTTCCACTCGTAGAAGAACTCTCCATCAAGAATAGGCACTCTACGTCTAAGACTCCCCAAAGTAGACACGTCCATCTTCCTCCAAAGGTGTTTAAACCAAGGCAATGGAGACCAAAGCTCTAATACCAATTGAAAGGATCGAGAAGAGGTGTGTAGAGGGGGGGGGTGAATAGACTCAAATCAAGAAAAGTTGCAGTTTTTAATTTCTCCTAAGTTGATGTGGAGTTTTAGCACAAGTTTAAACATTCACAATACATATCAAGCAAGCATGCAAGCATATATGAGCAGCGGAAAGTAAAGCATGCAAGTAGCAAGAATGTAAAGAGAAGGGATTGGAGTGTGCAAACGCAATTTGGAGACACGGAGATTTTTATCCATGGTTCCGATAGGTGGTGCTATCATACATCCACGTTGACGGAGACTTAAACCCACGAAGGGTAACGATTGCGCGAGTCCATGGAGGGCTCCACCTACAAAGGGTCCACGAAGAAGCAACCTTGTCTATTCCACCATGGCCGTCGCCCACGAAGGACTTGCCTGACTAGGGTAGATCTTCACGAAGTAGGCGATCTCCTTGCCCTTACAAACTCCTTTGTGATGATGAACTCCCAAGTGACACCTAGCCAATCTAGGCGACACCACTCTCCAGGAAGTAACCAATGGTGTGTTGATGATGAACTCCTTGCTCTTGTGCTTCAAATGATAGTCTCCCCAACACTCAACTCTCTCTGATAGGATTGGATTTGGTAGAAAGAAGATTTGAGTGAAAAGCAACTTGGGGAAGGCTAGAAATCAAGATTTATGCGGTTGGAATGGAATGTCTTGACCTCAACACAAGTGTAGGTGGTTCTCTCTCAGAAAATATGTATTGGAAGTGTAGGCATGTTCTGATGGCTCTCTCCACGAATGAAGAGTGGGTGGTGGGGTATATATAGCCTCCACACAAAAACTAACCGTTACACAAAAATCACCAAACTCGATGGGACTGATTCAAAGAACTTGGTCAGACCGATTTGGTTCATAATGTGACTGTTAGGTGTTTCGGTGGGACCGGCTGGATCAACTCGGTGGTACCGATGTGCTAGGGTTAGGGTAAATCCAAGACTCAGTTTGACCGATTACTCAAACTCGGTGAGACAGATTTGGGTAATAAGCGAAATAGAGAGTTGGTCAAGCAAACTCGGTGGGGCCGATTGCATATCTCGGTGGGACCGAAAATATTGCAATAGGCAACAGAGAGTTTGCAATCCCATCTCGGTGAGACCGAGATCCCATCGGTGAGACCGAACTGATTAGGGTTTCTGGCAGTGGCTATGTCAACTGAACTCGGTGTCTCCGGATATGAAAGAATCGGTGGGGCCGAGTTGGAATTTTGGGTTTGGGACATATGTGGATGTGAGAATGTAGCGACCCGACCTCAGATGGTCAAGTCTCTGTGTTTCAGTGTCATCCCTGGATCAGTAATGCTACCACACACAGTACTCGAAGGATTTATAGCAGAGTAGCAATCACACACTTACTACCTTGATTGTCTCAAAGAGAACTTATTACAATAATATGGCTTAAGGCCATGTAATGCGATAACAGCGGAAGGCTTGGAAGATAAAGTGGTCCATCAACTCCAACGACATAGCTGAGCTGCACGGCAACGACCTAACGATCCTTACTCCTCATCTGAAAAGTCTGCAACATAATACGTTGCATCCCGAGAACGGGTCAGCACATGGAATATGCTGGCAATATAACATAGTAGAACAAGAACAGAATAATGCTATCACTACATGCATATTTGGCCGGTGGAAAGCTCTATGATTATAGTTTTGCGAAAAGCCAATTTTTCCCTACAACAAAGGAATACATTTTATTTAACTATCATGGTGGTTGTTAAACATTGAGAATGGTTGACAGCATTCTCAATCCCAATTAAAGTAGTTAATATCCCAACAATATTAATTTAAGAGTGATGAGATACATGTGAATACTAAGATACTAGATACTCAAAATTGTCCATAACCGGGGACACGGCTAACCATGATTAGATTGTACATTACTGCGAGAGGTTTAGCACTTTTCCCCACAAGACTCGATCACCTCCATTGATTTCTCGCACTGCATGGTGTTTGAGAAACGGATGACCGAGACATAGTCTTTCAGAAACATTAACTCTCTACTCCGGCACTACAAGAAATATGTCAACTTGTGACCTTGACTATTGGTCACTGAAAGGTCATTGTTTTTCATTTGCGACCTTTTTTGACCAAAAATAGAAGGTCAAAAGCTGAGGGTCGCTAACTGACTATAGCGACCTTCTCTATGAGAAGGTCGTTGACGTTCTGACCAAAATATTCCCTCTTGTGGCGTTTTGGTCACAACCTCCCGTGCCACGTAGGCATCCAGCATGGCAAGCTGATGTGGCACAAGATTCAGCCCGGTCCAATTCGGTTTTCTACATGGGCCTAGCCCAACAATTCAGCCTATTTGTGTTTTTTTTTGTCTGTCAATTTTTGGTTGGGTTCATGGGCCAAGCCCAATATTGCAGCCTTTTTATTGTTTGGTTGTGGCCTTTACATCTAAACGAATTTAGTTTTCTTTTTTTTCCAAAAGAAGGGTCCACTAGTCGAGATGGGTCCCAGTTGTCATCATCGGTTGGTTGTAGCCTTTTCAGGCACGATTACGAGGAATACAATTTTGCGCATATATATTGTTGAGAAATTTTCATAATTTTCTGTCAAAGCAGCATGTACACAGGAATACAATTTTGCTATCAAAGCAACATTTCAAACGTACATCTTCATGACATCGTACATAAAAAGCAGCAATAAAAAGATTACAATATGCCATTTGGCTCAAATCACATAACATATGACATCTAGGTTCCAGCAACGAAAAAAGATAACCACCACATCGTACCATCTGCACATTCAAAGAGAACAAACTATATGTCAAAAGAGAACTAAGCAGAAAATTGCCAATAAAAGAAAGAAGATAATATACTCTATAATTACTACAGATTTGCTCACTGGATACACACACACACTTTGCATATACAGATTTGCTCCCATAAAAACAATTCTGAACAGTTGGCTATAATAATTTACGGCAAAGAAATTCCCAAAACAGAGAATGGTACATTTCGAAATTCCCCAAAACAGAGGAAATGCGACATCCATGACAAGTTGTGGCATTACTAGAGGATTTTATTAAACCAACATGTTGGAGTGTGTTGAATAGATAAAAGAAACTCAATTAATGGGGCAATGCAAATTCTTTACTCACTACCTTACGGCATTCACTTGTGATTGAACCTGCGGGCACATACAAATTATCACTTGACCGGTTATGGAATGAGCTGGTGCAAGAATGAGGTAATTCCTACTTTACGTTGGACTAACCAAACAACATCCTTTAGTATGTAAAACCTTACATTCTTCCAAAAGATTCAGTAGAGTGGGCTAAATTCTTTACTCACTATAGTTTCAACTATTCTATATGGAAAAATTACGAGAAAATCTCTCTGAGAGAACCATTACCACCAATCGGTTGTGATTCAATTCTTCTTTCTTGACCCAAATGCATTCTTTCGGGCCAAAGCAGTAATTGAGCCTCCTAGCGAAATCTTCAACTTCTGTTTGTTCAGAAATGAAGCATGTCATTAATTCACACGAGGGCTTTTATGCAGGAATATGAGCAGTAAATTCGTTATAGCATTTTCAATATACATAATAATAGAATAATCAAATATAAACAGCAGTGAGCCCAAGTACTAGCAAATAGATCTTCTGCATAGAACACTACATCTTAGAAAAGAGAACTAGGGGTAGGAGAGGGAGCCGCTCACCGATGAGCTTGTGGTCGCTGCCATACATAGTCGCCGTCACGCCGGTCACCGTGCGCAAGAGCAGAGCACCTGCTGCATCGAAATCCAAACCGAACAAAAATTAGGAATGGTTGCAGCCATGCTTTTTAAGGCACACAATAGTCAGGAACGCATCGGATTGATCCAGCCATGGAGAAGAGAACAGAAAGAAAGAAAGAAAGAAAAATCACTAGTATTATGTCTAAAAAATCACTAGCTAGCATGCTGCATTACTAGTTTTCCAATTATCCACGCCATAGAAACAGCGTGAATCGAACCACAACAACAAATCAAATCTGGGGCTCACATGAGGACTAAGACGGCTCTCAGGGGGCGCTTGGGCTTGTTGGAGTCTTTCTTGGCCTTGCTCTTCTTCACCACAGAAACAATAGCAGCAAATATCAACCAATGCACATACTTTTATTACCAGCGGAGAGATAGCTCAAAAGCAGAACATATATAATTTGAAAGAAGGAAATCACCCATAATTAACGGGGAGAGGTATAACCAAAACAAGTTCATTTGTCTTCCAAGTATAAAACATCAAGTGCACAAACTCACATCAGTTAACATCATTACAGAAATTTGAGATAACATGTTTACTGAGAAAGTTAACATATTACTGCGCACATGTTCGAGTTAACAGTTTAGGTGCTCTAATTCAGTTAAAACTGCAGCATATAACAAATTCAGTTAAGTAATCCGAATAGCTTGTGTTTATTGCATTTACTAAGAAAAACATATATAATGCCATTTACTGAAGTTGTGTGTAAACATGACTAAGCTTGACAAATACAGGGAAGAAAAAAACTGAATAAGATAGCAGTTAATGACCTTATAGCTTTGAATGGAAACCCATAGCAAGCATATATAAAAATCAATTTAAGCATAAAAGGTATGCAGATAGTAAATAGGAATACATAATGTGGATTACATAAATAAAGTCAATTTTTAGTGGAACACATAATGTGGATTACATAACTAAAGCTCGGCTAGAAGAAGCAGATCCATCAACTGGGAAAATCATGGCTCCAGGAGGCTTGAGCCTATCGACCTCAGGACCTGTCCTTCTCCGTGTTCTCCAGCAGCCCCTGCATGCATCATCCACAACAGCAGACCACCACATCAACCGCAGCTTAAGGAAAGGATTTTACAACAGTATTAGGTTGCAAAAACAACTCTAAGAGACTGATATTGTAAGTTCATTGACATTCACAAGCCATTTGCATTTTTATTCAGAACTATGCAGCGCCATTGACATTACTTTCACAACAGAAACAAGAAACAATGGTGCATTGTAAAAAAATATGCACTCGTCTTTCACTTGAAAGGAACTTCCAGAATGAGTGTGTAGTGTATATATTCTGGTGAGCCAGTATTGATCCAGTATGAAAGATCAAACACAGAACCATCATTTTTTTCCTCTATGGAAATACAATGCTAGTATCCAGAGGCAAATACAATACTTAGTGAGAACTTACTAATGTGCATGAAAACATGAATGTACACGAGACTTTGCAAACTGGACAGACTTTGCCAACCATAACAGACAACTAAATCTCGTTCCTAATTGGTATTTTAATAACAATACATACTGGTATTTTAATAACTATAACAGATCGGCAGTCCCTTATTCAACAAAGAATGCCACAAGAAGCCATCTAGAATTGTAAATAATAGACAAATACTAATTGTGTTAGGAGAAAGAGGTTGCCATGGATGGGAGGCGAGGGTACAAACAAGATCGCATCCATAACCCGTGGTCGTTTTCCACTTACAGAGTTAATCTAAAAGGGATGGTAAGGTAGAACTATGAGCGGCAGAGCAGATCTTTTTATTACACAAACAGACTATGAAACACATAGTCATGGGCATCATACATCACCCGAGCAAATCCGAAATTAATCTAACATAGTCATGGATGGGAGGAGAGGACTACAGGATCGATCGAACATGCCAAGAAACTGAACCAGATGACGCTCAAGAGGAGAAGAGGAAGGGGTAACCTTGGAGGATGGGGTTACCAGGCGTCGCCTATCTTCGTCGAGTACAACACCCCACTCCCCGGCGGCCTCCTTCCTTCCATCCCGCTATCTCTTCTTCCCCCTTCCTGCTAGGCCATGGAAGCTCCATGGCGTCGGCAGCGGCCAACTACATCTGTCACAACAAGCGACACAAATTCAGACTAACTGTTTCCCAAATTACAGAGCCGTCACAGAAATGCAGGTGCAGCAAAGAGGGAAATCACAAGATGTCAGAACAGAGGAGCAGAGCGGTGGCGTACCATCATCCATCAATCACGAGGCGGCTGGACTCAAGGGAAGGGAGGCAGCGGCCGACACCTTTCGGTCTCCATGGGGTCGGACCGCGGATCTGCACACCACCAAGAGCGTGAGCCTGAATTGAGCACGACCGGGAGGACACGGATCCCGTCATGGTGCTCCCCTCGCTGGCCACCATGCTGCCCCTCTCGCTCTCGTCCCCCTCCTCAATCGGGAAGAGCAGGAGCCGAGGCTGTGCGTGCGCGGGAAGAAGAGGGGCTCGCCGAGGGAGAGATCCAGGAGGGGATGGGGAGGGAGGTGGCAGCGCGATCTGCTAGGAGAGGAGGACCGGGTGGTGGCGCGCGAGCGGGAGGGAGGTGGCGGCTGCGAGGAGTGCTCTGAATCGGGGGAGAGGAGTGGAGTTAGGGTTTGGGTGCGGCGGCGAGAGAGGGGACGAGGAAGGAGGGGTTTGGGCTGCGGGTGGGGTGGGGGTATCTCTTTTTTATTTATTTTGCTGTACATAGATGGATGGATGGATGTGGAATGGAGAGATGGATGGATGGACGGATGGGCGCCATGTCATCGATCCGTGGGACGAGTTACGATTGGTTCTGAAATTCAGTGATTTAAAATAGTTTCCAAGTGTTGAAAATAGAGGGATTTTGTGAAACAGCTATCAAAAATATTTTCTAGAAGGGCATCACACAAATTTTCACGAGAGTTAGACCACATTTTATGGATAAGTACCAATTTGTATGCATTTATGATCTTTCTAGCTATTTTTAATCATTTTTCAAGTGCTCGAAATGAGGTTTTTTGTGAAGGACCTACCATATATTTGTTGCAAAATTGTACCAAATCAATTTTCTAAAATACTAGGACATATTTAATGCACAATTGACCAAATGGTTGGGTGTAAAAAGTTTTGATCCACCTCTCATGAAAAAGACAAATTCCCGATTCTGGGCTTGGAAGCGGGTCAAATTTGAACTGCAGCTGCCTCATCGTTTGCTATTTATTTTTTCCAAAAATCATTTCTAGTTACATAAGTACCTATTTAATCAGAGAAACACCAAAAAATTCCAAGATTCAACCACTAGCTAGGAACGGTCATTCCCGCCGTTTTGACCGCATTTTGAAACGGGCATAAAAAATTAAAAAAAATAAAAAATTGGGAAACCTTCGCATTGTGTCATTATATGTGGCCAAGTTCCCAGGAAAAATAACAAACTTGCAATACGGCAATTATTTTAAAAAGTGTTCTCGAAATGAGCTATCATCTCACGAAGATTCATGGCTTTCAAGCCAAATGATCAATCTTATGGCCACATTCGTGGCATAGCTTATTCAAATGATCTCATATTGTGCACAAGGGTGCATATTGGAATGGCAAACAATGTTGCCTAAGGAAGTTTTCATTTTCTTTGGACGAAAAAACCATTTTCCATTTTCCGAGTGCCCAAAAGGAGGTTTTTTTGTGAAGGAACTACCAAATAATTGTTGCAAAATTGGACCAAATCAATTTTCTAAAATACTAGGACATATTTAATGCACAATTGAAAAAATGGTTGGGTGCAAAAAGTTTTGATCCACCTCTCGTGAAAAAGACAAATTTCCATGATTAAATTTGGAAGCGGGTCAAATTTGAACTGCAGCTGCCTCATAGTTTGCTATTTATTTTTTTTCCAAAATTCATTTCTAGTTACATAAGTACCTATTTAATCAGAGAAACACGAAAAAAATTCCAAGATTCAACCACTAGCTAGGAACGCTCATTCCCGCCGTTTTGACCGCATTTTGAAACGGGCATAAAAAATTCAAAAAAAAACAAAAAATTGGCAAACCTTCGCATTATGTCATTATATGTGGCCAAGTTCCCAGGAAAAATAACAAACTTGTAATACGGCAATTATTTTAAAAAAGTGTTCTCAGAAATGAGCTATCATCTCTGAAGATTCATGGCTTTCAAGCCAAATGATCAATCTTATGGCCACATTCGTGGCATAGTTTGTTCAAATGATCTCATATTGTGCACAAGGGTGCATATTGGAATGGCAAACAATGTTGCCTAAGGAAGTTTTCATTTTCTTTGGACGAAAAAACCATTTTTCATTTTCCGAGTGCCCAAAAGGAGGTTTTTTTGTGAAGGAACTACCAAATAATTGTTGGAAAATTGGACCAAATCAATTTTCTAAAATACTAGGACATATTTAATGCACAATTGACAAAATGGTTGGGTGCAAAAAGTTTTGATCCACCTCTCGTGAAAAAGACAAATTTCCGCCGATTTAGCTGGAAGCGGGTCAAATTTGAAGTGCAACTGCCTCATAGTTTGCTATTTATTTTTTCCAAAATTCATTTCTAGTTACATAAGTACCTATTTAATCATAAATACATGGTTTGGTGGTGATACATCGAGGTTTGGGCGGTGGCCGAGGGCCCCAACTCTAGAGCGCGTAAACTCGCATGCCCGCCATGTGGTCACCGCGTGACCGTGGCGTTACCATGTGTTACAGGCGGCCTAGGTATGTCCGATGGGTTGGGCACTCCCGGTAGGTGCTAGGAAGAAAATCACAACATAAGATTCTCACGAGGAGACCGATCGATGCTCAAACATGAATAAGCAGCCAAGTGTTTGATTTGCGGTACGGGAAATGCACATGGCTAATGGGCGTGAGTTTTTGCTGAGGATGATCAGTTACTAAGAAGACCGTCCTCACAAATTTTCAGCTCAAAATGAGGAGCCTATGTGGTACTTGCTTTGCAAACTACCACACTGGACATAAAATATGAATGTTGAAGCCCGGCTCAAAATAATGAATGGATTGAGCTGGCATTTGGTCGAGGATGGTTATTTAGGCATAGAAAAGCACTGTAGAAAATGGATACTATTTGGACATGCCAAAGTGGTACTTCCTTCACAAACTGTTGTTACGAGCAGAATAGGAAAATGAATATTTTGAATTATTTTGAACTAGGCAAGGAAGGTTTTAAATATTTGTGAAGATATGACCCAAAGAATTTATGAGATTTTTTGGGAATTTTGGGAATGATGAAATATAGGTTGCTTCACAACCTAGGGCAAAAACTGCCACATGGACATGACACATAGGCAAAACTGATGAGGTGGCGCCTAGTCATAGCAACCCACCACAATTTACAAGGCTATGACCATCTATATTGGTCGTTAACAACTAGAAATAAGGCAGCGGACTAGCGCTGTTTGCTTTATGACCTTTTCGTGTAAGGAAATTACGACCTTTCTGACCAAAATGGTCGTTATAGTTTAGGGTTTGGAGCCCCCCGAACAGCTTTTGACCAATTGGTCTGAAATGGTCATAGATCTATGACCAATTCTTCCAGGGTCACTCACAGAAGGTCACTAGTTGACATATTTCTTATAGTGCGGGTAGACCATACCAAACCTAGAAAACCCACTACCTGATGATCTACCTCTTCAAGAGCTTCACGTAACTTACTCAACTATGCTAGAGCCCATAATAGCTTGTGGCTGCACACGGAAGTTTCTAGCATGAATAATCTCAGTTCCTTTGAGTGCTGGTGGCGGTACATAGGAAGATCACACGGGTACCCCGGGATTTCCAAAATAAAACAGACAACACTGGGTTCCCCAGGTGCCTCAATCCACCCAGATGTGTATTAAAGTTGCCACCTTAAAGTAAAGCATTAATTAACAATATCATATCTGTCATGGATGCACTCAAACCCAAACCACGTCTACGAGCATAGCATAGCAATATAAGCTACACGTAGAAGTAACTCCCAAGGGTTTGATAGTAACAGGGCAATAGGTTCTACCTCAACTACTACTTCCCAACCCACAAATTAATGACATCCTAATCATGCAATGTTTGAGGATTGAAACTAATGCATAAAAACTGGGTATGAAAAGAGTATGATCAATGTGTTACTTGCCTTGCTGACGATCCGTGAATCCTAGAGACTCGTAGTAACACGCTTCGCACTCCGGGAATTCTATCGCAAGCAAACAATAACATACATAAGCAACAAGCAAAGATGCACAGCTAAAACTCAACTAAAAGAGTTTGACCAGAAATTTCAACTTAAGAACTCCGGTTCGCAAAAAGAATCAAACCAAACGAAACAACAAAACTCAAACGGCGAAAGAAATAAGATCCGTTTACAAATCTGAACTAAGGTCAAATTTTACAGAGGCAAAAACTTATTTGAGTTGATTATTCGGAAAGAGGGTTTCGAGACGAAACTCTAGGCGCTTGAATCGCCTGATTCCGATAAACGAACGGGAAGTTATACTAGATCGAACATCGGATCAGAAATCGCGATCAGAAAAATTGCGGAATAAATCCGGGAAAAGAAAAGCGACGAACAGCTTAACGAACGAACGTTCGTTATCTGAACCTAAACAAAGAACGCGTTCGTTAAAACGAACGAACGAGCGAACGTTCGCTAAATAAATAAACCGAAGATAAACCGATCTATTAAAAAAACGAAAACTAGGGTTTTCAAAAAAACCGAAACGGTTTTCTTCGGAAAACCGGGCGGCGGGGCGGCTACCTCGCCCGGCTCTGGCGAGGCTCGGGCTCGACGGCGGGATGGCGGCGGAGGCGGCGGTGGCGGCTCTGAGGCGGGCTCGGGCGGCGGCGGGCGGGCTCGAGTGGCGGAAGGCGGCGGTGGAAGTGGTGATGGCTAGAGGGGTGCGATGGTATTTAAAGGAGGTCCGGTGCCTTGGGGAGGGGGCAGTGGCGGTGGAGTCCGAGCAGGACTACTGCGGCGGGCGCTGGAGGAAGGCGGCGGCGGCGGCTTGGGTCGGTTTGCCTGGGCTTCGGCCCGATCGTGCCACATGATTTTTTTTAAATATTTCACGATGTAAAAACTCCTATAAAATAAAATATATGTCTAAAAATGCCAAAACAAATTTTCACCGTCTAAATGAAATATTTAGAACGAGATGAACATTTTCTTGGCCCTAAAATGCAATTTTCAAAAACGTGCAAATTTTTCTAATGCAAATAAAATTCAAATAAACTCAAATAAAATCCAAATAATGATTCTAACATTTTTCCTCCAATATTTCAATTATTTTGGAGAAGTCATATTATCTCCTCTCATATATTTTAATATGAAATATTTTTCCGGAGAGAAGAATAATTAAAATAAAAAATCCTCGTTCTTAGTATTTGATAGAAATCAAAATATGACAACCAGAAATTCCCCAACTCTCTCCGAGGGTCCTTGAGTTTCTTAGGATTTCGAGGATTGCGGAACGAAGATGCAACAAAATATGGTATGCATGGATGACCTATGTATAACATTCCAAATTGAAAATTTGGGATGTTACAAACCTACCCCCCCCCCCCCCCCTTAAGATGACTCTCGTCCTCGAGATTCGGGTTGGCTAGACAATAGGTGCGGTGGTCCTTGCGAATATCCTCTTCTCGTTCCTGTGTGGCTTCCTCCTAGGTATGGTGGCTCCAATTGAACCTTGCAAAAGTTGATAACCTTGTCATGCGTGACTCATTTGTCAAAGTCAAGAATATTCAACGGCTTCTCTTCACAGGTCAAATTCTTGTCCAACCAATCGCCTCCAGGGGCCTTTGTATCTCTTAACGGTATATCGGCCATCTCAGCATGACACTTCTTCAACTACGATACGTGGAACACATCGTGAACTCCTGACAATCCTTCAGGTAACTCGAGCTTGTAGGCAACTTCTTCCATCCGTTCCAAAACACGGTACGGTCCTACAAATCTTTGAGCTAACTTTCCCTTAACTCCAGAACGTTTCACTCCTCGCAAGGGTGATACTCGCAGATAGGCTCTATCTCCAATTTCATAGGCTACCTCTTTGCGTTTTGAATCTGCATAACTCTTCTGCCTGGACTGAGCAACCTTTAATCTGTCTCGGATCAGTTTAACCTTCTCTTCCGACTCTTTGATCAAATCTGGTCCAAACAACTGACGGTCTCCTACCACATCCCACATCAGAGGTATTCTACATCTGCGTCCATACAGAGCTTCGAACGGTGCCATCTTCAAACTAGCTTGGTAGCTATTGTTGTATGAGAACTCTGCGTAAGGCAAATTGTCATCCCAACTAGACCCATAGTCTAGCGCACAGGCTCTCAACAAGTCCTTCAAAATCTGGTTGACTCTCTCTGTGTGTCCATCTGTCTGCGGGTGGAATGCTGTACTGAACTCCAATCTTGTTCCCAAAGTCTGGTGTAGCTGATGCCAAAACTTTGAAGTAAACTGTGTTCCTCTATCTGATACGATGGTCCTTGGAACTCCATGCAAACATACGATCCTGGACATATATATCTTGGCTAACTTCGCACTTGTATACGTGGTTTTCACTGGGATGAAGTGAGCCACTTTGGTCAAGCGATCCACTACTACCCATATTGAGTCATATCCTGCTTTGGTTCTGGGCAATCCGATGATAAAATCCATGCCAAGTTTATCCCACTTCCATTCGGGTATCGGCATAGGTCATATGATCCTGCTGGCTTCGATGCTCTGCCTTCACTCTCGACATACATCACATACGGCTACATACTCGCAATATCCTTCTTCATACCTGTCCACCAAAACGCTCTTTCAAATCCAAATACATCTTTGTGTTTCCGGGTGTATCGAGTATGGTGAGTCATGGGCCTCTGAAGTATTAACTTTCTGATCTCTGGGTCATTGGGCACATAAACTCGGTCCTCAAACCATAAGGTATCGTGCTCATCCTCGCGAAAACCTTTGGCCTTTCCTTCGCTCATCTTCTCCTTTATCTCGGCAATCTCTTTGTCGTTCTTCTGAGCTTCTCGAATCTTGTCCAACAATGTAGACTAAACCTCCATTGTTGCAATGAAACCTCTTGGAACAATCTCGAACCGGAGTTACATGATATCCTCAGCTAACTCCTTTGGCAATCCCTTACTTTCAAGGATATTAGCGTAACTTTTCCGGCTCAAAGCGTCTGCTACGACATTGGCCTTTCCTGGATGATAGTGCAGCTTCATATCGTAATCCTTTATAAGCTCCAGCCATCTCCTTTGTCTAAGGTTCAGCTCCTTCTGGGTAAAAATGTACTTCAAACTCTTATGATCCGTGTACACATCACAACGATTTACAACAAGATAATGTCTCCAAGTCTTCAATGTATGCACTACGGCTGCTAGCTCCAAATCATGCGTGGCATAGTTCAACTCATGGGGCTTTAGTTGTCGTGAGGCATACGAAACAACCTTTCCATCCTGCATAAGCACACATCCAAGTCCCAAGCGTGAGGCGTCACAATACACTTGAAACTCCTTATGTATATCTGGCGATTATTATCTGGGGCTGTAGTCAATCGTTTCTTCAACTCCACGAAAACTTGCCTCGCAATCTTACATCCATTTAAACTTAGTATCCTTCTTGACAATTCGGTCATTGGCTTATCAATCTTGGAAAAATTCTCAATGAATCTCCGATAGTATCCTGCGAGTCCAAGGAAGCTGTGGATCTTGCTAATCAAGTGGGTGCCAACCATTCAAAGGATCGACCGAACCTTCTTGGGGTCCACTCCTATACCCTCTCCTGATATAACATGCCCAAGAAATCAAACTTCCTTCAACCAAAACTCGCACTTGCTGAATTTAGCGTATAACTGGTGTTCCCTGAGTTTCTTGAGAACTAAACGCAAATGCTCCTGGTGCTCCTCTTCGTTCTTCGAGTATACCATAATATCATCAATGAACACCACAACAAACTTGTCCAAATACTCCATGAACACCTTGTTCATCATACTCATGAAATAGGCAGGGGCGTTAGTCAGTCCAAATGACATGACTGTATACTCATGTAATCCATACCGCATGGTGAACGCTGTCTTTGGTATATCCTTCTCTCGAATCTTCAACTGATGGTATCCTGATCATAGATCGATATTCGAAAATGCCTTAGCTCCTTGCAACTGATCAAACAGATCATTGATCATCGGTAATGGATACTTGTTCTTTATAGTTACTTCATTCAAGGCTCGGTAATCAACGACCATCCTCAGGTATTTATCCTTCTTCTCGACCAAAAGTACTGGTGCTCCCCAAGGTGATGAACTCATGCGAATATAACCTTTCTCCAATAACTCCTTGATATGTTTCTTAATTTCCTCCAGATCATTTGCAGGCATCCGATAGGGTCTCTTGGATATTGGCCCTGTACCTGGCAATAGCTCTATCAAAAACTCGATGTCTCGATCAGGGCATGCTGGTAACTCCTTTGGGAAAACATCCGGTAATCCTTTACTACGTGCACTTCCTCCGCACAACACCCGTGAGGGCATTCACTTGGCTCCTCCTAGGCACATGCATAGATACATACTTAATCCTTTTCCCTCCGGGGTGGTAAGATAAATGGATTTGCTAGCACTGTCAATGGTTCCTCCATACTTTGACATCCAGTCCATACCTAATATCACTTCCAATCCTTGTGACTCCAAGATAATTAGGTCAGACGGAAAAACATGTGTGCCAATGGTTAGGGGTATCTGGGTGCACCATCGGCTAGCCATGTACTACTGCTTCCAAAGTAGCTCACTAATAGAGGGGTCCTAAGGGTTTGGGTTGGTAACTTAAACTTATACACAAATCCCTTGATATGTATGAATGCGATGCACGATTTAAAAAGAACAAGAGCGGTAAATGACTTAACCAAAAACTTACCTATTACCGCGTCCGGCTGCTCTTCGACCTCCTCCACGTTAACGTGGTTTACTTGTCCTTTGTTGAATGTATTGGTCTTCTTCCCAGCGCTCCCATTTCTGTTTACATTCCTTCCTTCAGGGCAGTCATTAGCATAGTGCCCAGTCTTCCCGCACTTATAGCAAGTAACTTGACTTAGGTCTCTTTTGGCGGGTGTAGATGGGTTGGAGCGGTTCTGATTGTTATTAACTCAGTTCCCATTGCCATTCTTCGCACCATTGTGGTTATTCGATCCTCCTCCAGTATGGTTGTGACCTCCATGGTTATGAACAAGTCCTCCCGAGTTCGGGGTTAAGCGGGGCTTCTGTTGAGCTCCTGAATTATACTTCCCTTGTCCATACTTCCTCTTACAGCTCTCAAAATGCTGCTGCTTTCCTTCAATCATAAGGGCCTTATCTACCAACTCCTGGTAGTTGTTGAAAGTTGCCACCATCAACTGCATGCTCATCTCATTGTTCAGCCCTTCCATGAACTTCTCCTACTTCGCGGCATCTGTGGCCACATCATCAGGGGCATAGCGTGATAACTTACTAAAATCATCCACGTACTGAGCCACAGTACGGTTCCCCTGCCGTAAGTTGCGAAACTGACGCTTCTTCATCTGCATGGCTCCAGTTGAGACATGGGTCGTGCGAAAAGCTTGCTGAAACTGGTCCCAAGTGGCATTGGCAATAGGAAAAGTAGCCGTGTAATTCTCCCACCATGCGGCTGCTGGTCCATCCAGTTGATGTGCGGCAAAGCGCACCTTCTCAGCATCCGTGCATCCTACGGTGGTTAACTCCCTTCCAATACGGCGTAGCCAATCATCAGCAACTATTGGCTCGGTGCTGCTGGAAAAAACTGGCGGTTGTAACCTCAGAAAACATGCTAAATTGTCCACTGGCGGTGGGTTGTTGTTGTTGTTGCCCTGGTCCTGAACTAGCAATTGCATCAAGGCATTTTGCTGCTGGATCAACTGGGTGAGCTCCGGTGGGAAACAAAAACCGGTGTCACGTCTCAGAGGCATCTGATGGGTTCAGAGGGAAGAGATTAGAATAGAAAGATGTCTAATGAGAAAACACTACCCATATGCATATGAGGCAAACACAGTCATTTCACTCAATCAATCAAGCAAGGGCATACAAACGGTCTAGAACTATCGCAAAAGTGCTCAACGACTATTAGATACATGGGGGAAAATACTACTAATATATGGTGGTCATCTAGAAATTTTGATCGGTGGAAGACTCCATGATGTCTGCTCCAGCTTCGTCTTCATAGTCATCATCACTTGGATCGGAATCGGTGTCGTCGATGATGATGTAGTTGTCCGGGAAAGTGGGGTCTTCGTCTTCTTCTTCTGGTGCTG
Organism: Aegilops bicornis; assembly: GCA_021605145.1. Classification (NCBI taxonomy): domain Eukaryota; kingdom Viridiplantae; phylum Streptophyta; class Magnoliopsida; order Poales; family Poaceae; genus Aegilops; species Aegilops bicornis. The sequence goes on from CM038675.1 coordinate 690,504,440, forward strand.
GTCCTCCCATGAATACTCCGATCTTCTTAACCAGGTCATCGTTCTTCTCCAGTAGTGTCTTGATTTCCTCATCATATCCATCGCGTGTAAACTTAGTTCTTCCTCAAGTTCGATGATCCTGGTCTTTGCCTTATTCAATTTCATCATATCTGCGCACATCTGGTTTTTCTGGCGTCGAATGTGTTGGTTTAACTCCTGGATAAAAGCTGCAATGAATCTATCCTTCTTGGTGCTGATTACTTCCCATTGCTCGTCTTGGCGCCCACATATTTGGTATATGGTGTCTTTAAGCTCCCTGTTGTAGACTTCTCCAATACGTCCCATGGTAATGTGAGCTGCCACACTCTTAACTAGACTCCAGGTGGGTGCTTCGAAAGAAAACTCTATGGGCTTAGAAGTTGGCGAGAACGTCCTTGCTGGAACTTGTACTTGAATCATCCAGCGCTCCTCTTCTGGTAAGGTGGCGTTATGCGTTCGGTGAAGCTTGGTATACCAATGTTCAAGTACCTAGTGACTTCCTTCAAGTGGCGTCCAAAAGGTGTGTCTTCATCGGGTTGGGCAAACTTGTTCTTCATCTCCGTCATCCTAAAGAGTGGGAAAATGGAGAGGAGTCAGAAATAAGTAGAGAAGAGTGACCTTTGGTTTATCTTAATGGTCGTGTCCTACACTCAGCGTGTGCTCTGATACCGTCTTGTAGCGACCCGACTTCAGATGGTCAAGTCTCTGTGTTTCAGTATCATCCCTGGATCAGTAATGCTGACACACAGTACTCGGAGGATTTATAACAGAGTAGCAATCACACACTTATTATATCGATTGTCTCAAAGATAACTTACTACAATAATATGGCTTAAGGCCATCTAATGCGGTAACAACGGAAGGCTTGGAAGATAAAGTGAGTCCATCAACTCCAACGACATAGCTGAGCTGCACGGCAACGACCTAACGATCCTTACTCCTTATGCGAAAAGTACGCAACATAATACGTTGCAGCCCGAGAACGGGTCAACACATGGAATATGCTGGCAATATAACATAGTAGAACAAGAACAGAATAATGCTATCACTACATGCATATTTGGCTGGTGGAAAGCTCTATGGTTATAGTTTTGCGAAAAGCTAATTTTTCCCTACAACAAAGGAATAAATTTTATTTAACTATCATGGTGGTTGTTAAACATTGGGAATGCTTGACATCATTCTCAATCCCAATTAAAGTAGTTAACATCCCAACAATATTAATTTAAGAGTGATGAGATACATGTGAATACTCAGATACTAGATACTCAAAATTGTCCATAACCGGGGACACGGCTAACCATGATTAGATTGTACACTCTGCAGAGGTTTGCGCACTTTGCCCCACAAGACTCGATCGCCTCCATTGATTTCTCGCACTGCATGGTGTTTGAGAAATGGATGACCGAGACATAGTCTTTCAGAATCATTAACTCTCTACTCCGGGTAGACCATACCAAACCTACAAAACCCACCACTTGCTGATCTACCTCTTCAAGAGCTTCACGTAACTTACTGAATTATGCTAGAGCCCATAATAGCTTGTGGCTGCACACGGAAGTTTCTAGCATGAATAATCTCAGTTCCCTTTGAGCCTGGGTGGCGGTCCATAGGAAGATCACACGGGTACCCGGATTTCCAAAAATAAAATGCATAACAACCTTTGGGTTCCCAGGTGCCTCAATCCACCCAGATGTGTATTAAAGTTGCCACCTTAAAGTAAATCATTAATTAACAATCTCACATCTGTCATCAATGCACCCAAACCCAAACCACCTCTACGAGCATAGCATAGCAATATAAGTGACACGTAGAAGTAACTCCCAAGGGTTTGATAGTAACAGGGCAATAGGTTCTACCTCAACTACTACTTCCCTACCCACAAATTAATGACATCCTAATCATGCAATGTTTGAGGATTGAAACTAATGCATAAAAACTGGGTATGAAAAGAGTATGATCAATGTGTTACTTGCCTTGCTGACGATCCGTGAATCCTAGAGACTCGTAGTAACACGCTTCGCACTCCGGGAATACTATCGCAAGCAAACAATAACATACATAAGCAACAAGGAAAGATGCACAACTAAAACTCAACTAAAAGAGGTTGACCAGAAAGTTCAACTTAAGAACACCGGTTCGCAAAAATAATCAAACCAAACGAAGCAACAAAACTCAAACGGCGAAAGAAATAATATCCGTTTACTAATCTGAACAAAGGTCAAATTTTACAGAGGCAAAAACTTGTTTGATTTGATTATTCAAAAAGAGGGCTTCGAGACGAAACTCTAGGCGCTTGAATCGCCTGATTCCGATAAATGAGCGAAAACTTATACTAGATCGAACATCGGATCAGAAATCGCGATCAGAAAAATCGCGCAATAAATCCGGGAAAAGAAAAGCTACGAACAGCTTAACGAACGAAAGTTCGTTATCTGAACCTAAACGAAGAACGCGTTCGTTAAAACGAACGAACGAGCGAACGCTCGCTAAATAAATAAAACAAAGATAAAGCGATCTATTTAAAAAAACGAAAACTAGGGTTTTCAAAAAAAAAACAGAAACGGTTTTCTTTGGAAAACACAGGCGGCTACCTTACTCGGCTCAGTGGCTCGGGCTCGATGGCGGGTGGCGGCGGGAGGCGGCGATGGACTCTGGTGGCTCGGCGGCGGCCAGCTCGGTCGAGGAAGGCGGCGGTGGCGGTGGTGATGGCTAGAGGGGAGGTGCGGTGGTATTTAAAGGAGGGTCGGTGCCTTGGGGAGGCGGTGGCGTGAGTCCGAGCCGGACTCTGTGACGGCAGTATGAGGAGGAAGGCGGCGGCTTGGGCCCGGGCTTTGGTGAGCCCGGCCCAGGTCTGGTCTTGTGTGATTTTTCCTTTTTAAAAATAGTTCATGACGGAGAAAAACTCCTATAAAATAAAATAAAAATCTAAAAATGCCAAAACAAATTTTCACCGTCTAAATGAAATATTTAGAATGAGATGAACATTTTTTTGGCCCTAAAATGCAATTTTGAAAAACGTGCAAATTTTTCTAATGCAAATAAAATTCAAATAAACTCAAATAAAATCCAAATAATGATTCTAACATTTTTCCTCCAATATTTCAGTTATTTTGGAGAAGTCATATTATCTCCTCTCATATATTTTAATCCTCGTTCTCAGTATTTGATAGAAATCAAAATATGAAAACCGGAAAATCCTCAACTCTCTCCGAGGGTCCTTGAGTTGCTTAGGATTTGGAGGATTGCGGAACAAAGACGCAATAAAATATGGTATGCATGGATGACCTATGTATAACATTCCAAATTGAAAATTTGGGATGTTACAGAGAAAGTGGTTGAGGGCTTTGGAGCACATCACTAAGCACTTTGAGCAAGCAAGCCATTAAGCAACGCCTCATACCCTCCTAATAGTATTGGCTTTCCTATGAAGTCAATGTGATCTTGGATCACTAAAATAGAAAATGTAGAGTCCTGAGCTTTGAGCATGAGCCAATCCTTTGTCTTTATCACTTTGAAGGGGTTCCACATCCTCTTGTCCATGCCACTCCATTGTTGAACTTATCTGAAAAATACTAGATAGAAACATTAGTCCAACAAGAGATATGTCTATGTTAATTAACAAAACCACCCAGGGAGCACTACACCATGGTAGAGCTTACGTGACACAGCTATGTGTCGGCCTAGGGTACCTTTGCCGACAGATAAGTTGTAGCTAACACCAATGTCGATGTAAGTAGAAAGAGTCGGAGGACTTGTCGTGGGCAAAGGTATTGCGACAATTGTTTACTTCCGACACTTTTTCAACAAAGATATACCCTACCTACGCCGACAGATGGTATGTCCACATACACCCTACCTACACCGACACTTTATTAGACAACATACACCGTACATATGCCAACAGATAGCTTGTCTACACACACCCTACCTACGCCGACACTTTATTAGCCACATACACCGTATCTATGCCAACAGATAGTGTGTCAACATACACCCTACCTACCCTGACAGATATTGCCTTTGCCGACATATAAATTCTTCAGAAATTGATGTGCAACAAAACAATATATATATAAGCTCTAAAAATTGATTATTATCTCAGATATATACAAGGTCTATACAAATTCATTCAATATGCTCACATCCACAAGCGTGTTCAAGATGAACACATCTTTGCACAACAATGAAAATATGTTCACAAACATGCATATACATTGAACACAAGTTGACAAACACATCAATCTTGACAAAGAATAGTTTTGACCATGTTAACAATCACCAAGAACACACAAGTCACAAAAAGATGAGCACTGTTTGCTGGTATGAGAGACTTCAACTAGATGGTCCAGAACACACAAGTCTGTATCCACATGGACAAAGTGCAAGCTCCAAAATACCTGAAACACCAAATGGTCTAGAACACACATCAGATTCATGAGTTCAAGTTGGTTGGTCCATAAGCGCTACAAAGTCATCACGTCCATGTGCACGAGTTGGCTAAGTGCCTAAATTTTTTTTACAAAAAATTGTCAAGAAAGTGGAATCAGCGCAAGTTGGTCAAAGCTCATATGTGGATTAACACATATTCAATCAATATATCATCATGATATCATACTTAAGAATACAGTTTCTACAAAAGTTATAATTGAGCAGATGATACTATATAGAACTATGTTCTTACGCTTGCGCTTTATCAACAATGAAGGCATTGACCATCGAAAAAGAGATCCTACAACCTAGTAGCTTATTTATAGCCTCTTACGTAAGCATTCACTCAAGAAAAGACAACCTCTTTCACAACCTCTCCAGATTTTCATGATTAAGATCTACATAACCATTTATAAAAAGGAAACCATGACACATACATACACAAGCAATTTAGTGTTAACACAGGCTAGCAACCTTGGAAAGTGACATTTTATAAACTGTTCATATGCAATAGCATGTGAGCTAATTACTCTTGAAACAAAAAATGTACCTAGTAGTTGAGTTACCGTGAGGTAGCCTTTCATTCGCCACCAATTGCCTACTACAAGTCGTGGCCCGGGTTCCGTAAGGTAGCCTTTCCGTCCATTATTCATTTTCTCGCTACACGTGCGCAACCATGGTTCCCAAAGACAACATAGCCATCCGTTCTCCGCCCATCGCCCATGCCGCATCTTTGGTGGTCGTGGTTCCTGCTATTGTCAAGAAGACTAAATGCATTAGTAATTTGTTTCTCATCAGCGTTGTAATTATGACAACCGTATGTAACAACACTATTTGCATCTATTTTTTACTCTAATTATGTGCAATTGGCATAGGCATATCAAGGTGGAACACTGAATTTAAGCATAAAAGTACAAGACCGAGCAATACATATTGTGCAAGTTCAAAAGTTCATGCTTAAATGTGCAATGTTCATAATAAGTAAATGACCGAGCAACTATGTTATAGAATCATAAAGGTTGCTCTTTATAACATTGAACTGAACTAATCGAACCAAGCAGATAAAGCAAATGCTATACTTGAAACATTCTTTGAAATAATCTGCAACGAAACATAATACTCTCCGTCCGTAAATACTTGTCATAGAAATGTATATAAATGGATGCATCTAAAACTAAAATACGTCTAGATACATTCATTCCTCCAACAAGTATTTCCGGACGAGGAGTACAAGAATGGACATTCATGAAGCACCTATATCTAGCATAATTAATATAGACTAGAGGCAAACACCCCCTTTTCTGCACCATTTTTTTCAGCTTTTTGATTATTTGTTTGCATATATGTAGTTTGTCCATATACGTCAAAAGACTTAATCGTTTAGTGAGACTATGGCAGCATCGTCGACTCCTAATTTGGTGGTGTGTGACAACCTCAAGCAATTATAACAAATATCAGAAAATGATATCCTAGGTGTACAATTAACCATCTGGTCATGATACATGAAAATTGATAACAAAAGCACACTAATAGAGAAAACTAAACCGCATGTGACTACAAAAAAAATCATGAAATGCATATGGAAGCAAAATTGAGCAACTCATTTACACAAGACCAACTAGTAAAAGTTGCATTTACACAAGACCTATTGAAGTATGCTGTAGACCAGGAATGTAAGCCCATCAAGAAACATGGCCATCTTTGAATTCATCTCAAACTTTATTTTCTTCTCAAATGGTTTGAACTCAGTTGGAATAATCATTTGAACATATTTTTCTTACCCCACGGCATGATAGCAATGTTTGATCACATTATTAGAGCTTCACAAAAGAGGGGCTTAGCTGTAGAGTTGAATACGCAGAACATGTCGGTGCTCTGGTCAAGAAACCTTGCGCCCAACTCCTTCACACCTGAAAATAAACAAGACAACGGTACTCAGGTGAACCAAAAAGAAAATAATTACAATTACATCAGATGGCATGTATTAAGGTTGTTTTAAATGGATAAGCTAAAAATAATAGGATATGATGCTATCATGAAGCTAATAGATGCAGTAGCTCCAACCTGAGACAAACCCTTGGGAACAATAAGGCAATGCCAAATATAACTGAAAAGGAAAAGGTCCAAGCTAAAGTAGCAACACACAGAATTATCTGGTAGCTTGACTACCAGCGACTTCACTTGAAATGTGCTCTAGGTACGCATACTGCCTAGCCTGAGTGTTTCTCTGTTTCCAGTTTCTCCTGCAAGGAGGCCTAAATATTCATCCTGTGAAATACGAGGCCTAGCAATTCTAGTCAGGTCATCCCACTATGAAACAAATATTGGCATCACCATCTCAAAATTAGAAATACACACACATGCATCTCAAAATATGTGCAGGAGAACTACATACCTAGTGAATAATGAAATATTAATCAAAAGAAATTGGTCCACAGTACTCAGGTGATAGCTGCAGCACACACAACAAATGCAATTAATAAAAAGGCCATTCTGAGACACTTACACCATATGGATGTATTTTGTTCGAGTCTGGTCATATTGTCCCTTTCCCTCCATCTTAGTTCTGCAGTTTCACCTAAGTACTGCCAAAGAATGTTATCAACGACAAAGTCTGGATCAGAGAAAAGTATAAGGGAGTGATTAAAAGGAGGACAGGGGGATGGAGTATTTTTTACACAAAACAAACTTCACAATTTGGCATTACAAGTAACATGACCGATGTGAAACAATTAACATATATAGTCACTTGCTATTCACGTATATGGATTTCCTCAAACATCTATTCAAAACTAAACCATCGAATATAGGCAAATATGCAGGGATAAAGGGCTCTTCCCCTTTGTGTTAGAATAGTTTCATCAAGCGTATCAGGGACAGAGCTGTGTAGAGAAACTGAACCTAGTTAGGGGAGGCGTGGTCCCTAATGAAAAATCAAGTACAGAGAAGGAAATCTCAGGCTGAGTTGATGCTTACCTTAGGGCACGGCGACGGCTGGCTTCGGGAGGGGTGCAGCTCGAAGTAGATGGAGCCCCGGCAGTAGCAGATCCAGTAGCAGCAGGTCCGGCAGCAGCGGAAGCCTGGAGATAGAGCCCCGAAAACAGCAGGTGCGGTAGCAGCGAGAGTCCAGAGATGGATCCCCGCTAGTAGCAGGGACGGGGATTGGCAAGGACGACGGCTGGATGTCAGGGGAGCGGGCGAGGGCGGTGGTTGGATATGGATTGCGAGAACGGCAGCTCGATCTCGGGATGGGGATTAGCGGGGGGAGGGGCGGGGCGGGGTGCAAGGACGGGTGGATGTCCGGGTGGAGCTCGGGGGCGGGGGAGTGCGAGGCCAGCGGCGGGACTGTGGATCTTGACGGCGGGGGTGGAGCGCGAGGCCGGCGGGACTATGGACCGAGCACGAGGGTGGCGGCGGCGGGCACGGGTTAGGTTTGTGGAGTTGGGGATATTTTGCACGGGGGCGGCGGATATTTTGCACGAACACCCAAAAATTTCCCCCTCGCGCCGAAATCGCGTGCCACAAGTTTCCAACGTTCAGTGCATTGACATGTGTCCACCTATGCCGACACTTAATCCGTGTCCATATACCCTATATACGCCAACACATTTTAAGTCGCTCAATATCTACATACGCCGACTGAATAATTGTCAAGGTCTATACATATGCCGACACATAACATGTTATTAAGCAATTGTTGACAGATACATTGATGCTTCGATATTGCTGACTCTTAGTGTGTCCACGGTGATGTACCTCTACCGACACATAATCCGAAGACAAAACTTAAAAGCTATGCCGACAGTTATTTTGTGAAGATTACTTGACCTTTGCCCACAAAAATGTGTCACGTAAGCTCTACTGTGGTGTAGTGGAGCACTTGTGCTTTCAGGACTGTCGTCGCACGCTCTTCCTCCCTCCTCCATTTGCCTTCACCCTTCCTTCTGCCATTCTTCGATGGTCTTCTCCATGAAGGGAACAAGCCGAAAATGACCTGGTTATTCTTGCCCCGATTTGAAAGATGACGTGGTGGGGCAACTCATTGATCGGTGCGACGTCATCACCTCGGCTAGCATGGCAGGTTCGTTCAAGCCCATTCTCGACTCAACTAATAACATCATTACAAGGAACCCAAGGGTCCTGGAGCGGTTTGATCTCCCTTATCTTCTTTGCTATAAGCCTGTTCGCATGGGCGCGGACAAGGGAAGACTCGCCTTGTGCAAGTTGATGCCGCTTGATAATGATACGTGTGATGTTAAGACGCCATCTGTTGAGGATATAACCACTGAGTGTAAACCGCCCAGGAGGGGCCGGTTCACGCTCAACTATACTGAAGCCCAGGAAGACAAAGAAGATGGCGCTTTACTGATAAGGCTTAGAGGCCCAGAGCCCAGAGGTGGATTAGGGCCCATAGTGGTAAACCACCGTAGTTGTATAACTTGTATTGTAAGTTAGGGAAAGGGAGAGACCGAGCCGGACACTTGTATGAGCCGGCCTCGGGACTCTGTAAACCGGTCGGGCGTCACCCTGTGTATATAAAGGGATGACCCGGCGGCGGTTCAGGGACAAGAAAGAACAACTCGAGACCCAGGCAAAGCGTATTCGCTCCGTGGTCATCGAAACCCAATCAATGCCATCAGAACTAGACTTAGGCTTTTACCTTCATCGAAGGGGCCGAACTAGTATAAAACTCCCGTGTCGCTTATCCGGTTTATCCCCTTCAAGCTAACCCGTCGCGATGGCTCCACGACTAAGTCCTTTCAAGAGGACATCTGACGTGTTAATTCCACGACCGTTGGCGCCCACCGTGGGGCTACCGCACGATGGTTTCGAGTTCTTGAAGGGCAGCTTTGAAGGACTCAAAGGGTACGCGGTTGGCCGGATGACCAAGAGTCGTCGTGGCAAGCTCTACATCGACGACGAATGATGGGGCCCCAAGGCCGGCTCAATCGACTGTGGGTACCGGGTCCCCTTTGGCGGAATTCATGTCTTCATCGGCAAAATCGGTAGACCTGGTTTGAGTCGGACATCCGCACCGACCTCGTTGAAACGGCTCGGCAGGCGAGTCTCGACCAGGTTAAGCCCGCCATGAAGCGTGCGTTCAGAGGATGTGTCCATGGGATCGGATCCGAACCGTGTCCGAAGGCGAGACGGCAATTTGTTGTTCCGACGGCGAGTCATCCACCGGTGAAACCGAGTCCTTATACCAAGTTCATGATGGTGTGTTGAAGGGTATTCCGGTGGCAGCGATATTCGGACCTCCTTGAACCGCCAAGTCGGGTTCTTTGTTTACATGGCGGAACACAGCCCACTTTGCGCCTTCATCTACAGAAGAATGAATTCCGGATCGTGCCGCGGCAGGAGGCCCGATGCGCCGACCGGCTCAAGTTCTCTCCGGTTTGATGGATGCCTGGGCAGCCTTGTTAACCTCGGCAGTTACCCCGGAGATGCAGGATCATCACAATGCAGATGTTGCGAAGCTGAAGGACCAAATAACGCAGGCTAAGGAGGACCTGGCAGCTGAGGATGCTAGGATGGCTGAAGAATGGGTCGCTTTGAATACCCATTCACAGCAGATACATGCACAGAATTACCGGCTCATGTTGGATCAGAATGCCTCCAACGACGTAATGCGAAGGAAGTACCAATCATGTATGCCGCCGGTCTTCGAAGGATTGAATCTCTTTAATACGCCGGGGGCTGGGACGAGTAATCCGACAGCTGTAAACCGGACCGATGCGCCTAGAGCAGCACCGGATCAACCACGGATGACGGAACCACCTCGACAAACAGATAACCTGCCGCAATGTGTGTCAACACCACCGGGTCACTTTTCGAGCCCTTTGGATAACATGATTGCTGCAGCATCTCGCCTGGCAGCTATTCCGATGGAGGGCGATTCACTGGCGGCGATTGAGACGCGGCGGGCTGTGGATCTTCTTCAAACCGGCTGTGATGCAAAGGCGGGCTTATTCCTATAGCCGAGATAGAATTCATTCGCCCCCTTCCGAGTAAAAGTTATAGCGAGCACATGGATGAACCGGAAGTGTCTAGGCGTGGCGATACCGTAATGTCCCTCGTGGACCCAATCCGCGCGGTGAGGTAAATGCTCGTGACGTGGTGGATAATGGTAGAGCACGAAGGAGGCCGCTTTGGCAAAGACAACATGTGGGTCGTTATCAACCCGCCCGATTCAGCCGATGGCGTCGACCGACCGAGGCACCGGGCTTGCCTTGACTCCTAGGGAGTGCCCTGTCTTATTTCGGCTCTTCGTAATGTGCGACTGCCCAAGGATTTCAAGGGTCTACGTAAGGTGCCTAATTACACCGCTGATAAGCCACCTGAGGCGTGGGTCGAGAGTTATGAGATGACAATGGAGATGTTGGGTGTGGATGAAGCGGCCTGTGCAAAGTATTTCACAATGATGTTGGAAGGGACAGCCCGTACTTGGTTGAAAAAACAACCAACCAACTCCATCGAGTCATGGGATCAGTTGAAGGCCTGGTTTATAGCCAATTTCAAAGACACCTGCAAACAGCCTATGTCCATTGTGGATCAAGATGCCTGTGTTCAAGGGGAGAACGAGTCAACAACTCATTGGGTGCGCCAGGTTTCAGAAGTTTTGCATTCGTCAGACCGGATTAATGATGGTCAAGCAATCATAACGCTGGAGCGTAATTGCCGGTTTAAGTCACTGAAGATGAAGTTGGGACGGCTCAAGCGTCACTGCAATGACATGGGAACACTTATGGCAGCCTTGGTCAAATATGCCGATTCTGATAGTACCAAGGATCCCGATTCTGATGAGGAGAAACCGGAGAAGGGAAAGAAGAACAGCGGTGCAAAGGGACAACATCAGAACCAAGGTGGCCATGGGAATAATGGTAAGCGCAAAGCAGATAATTCAGATTTTGTGGCTAACACCAATATGCAGCGTGTAAAGGTAAACCGCCCAATGAGGTGGAGGATGAATCGAGCGTCTGTTAAACCAGCCTCGCCCAAAGCATGGGACAAAGGAGGCCCCTTCCACACATCTTTGGAAAGATTGTTACATTATGAAGGAGTTCAAAAACTACGATCTCTACCGGTATGATCAGGTCCGTCAGGCGGTTCAGTCCGTGTTTTCATGGTGGTGGCGGTTCAAGCTCTGGATTTCAGAATAATCAGGGCCACCAGAACAACCAAGGTGGTAATAGCCAACAAAATATTCAAGGGAATCAGAAGTAGTCAGGTTATCAAAGTCACCCCAAGCAGTTGAATGGTGGGAAGTATCATGTGTTCACTACCAGCCTGTGCAAGCGCGATCAGAAGCTTCACAAGAGGGCAGTAAATGCTATTGAACCGGCAAGATTATCGTTATTTGCGGTGGTCCGAGCAGCCCATTGTGTGGAGCAGAGAGGATCATCCGCCGGGTTGACAATCTGGGTCAACTAGCTTTGGTGGTAGCACCTCAGGTGGGAGGTTATAAGTTTACCAAAGTTCTGATGGATGGAGGGAGCAGTATCAACATCCTATACTATGAGACTTTTCGTCGCATGGGGTTGACAGACAAGATTCTTAAACCATCAAACACTGTTTTTCATGGTGTAGTACCAGGTAAATCGGCATATCCTATTGGCAAGATCTCTTTGGAGGTTGTGTTTGGAGATGAGCATGATTCCAGGTCTAAAACATTGACCTTTGAAGTGGTGAAAATCCATAGCCCATATCACGCACTGTTTGGACGGCCGGCTTACGCAAAATTCATGGCGAGGCCATGTTATATCTATTTACAGCTCAAAGTGCCGGGTCATAAGGGAACTAACACAGTACACGGAAGTCGAAAGATCGCTTTGGATTGCAAGGAAGGTGAAGCGGCCTATGCGGAGTCGGTTTGTGCTACAGAGGAGCTGAAGTTTTATAAAGATAATGTTGATCCGGCAGACATGACCCCTCTGAAGAAGCCCACCACTGAGCATGACCCAACCCTGACGTTCAAACCGGCTGATGAGACTAAACTTGTTGACTTTGTTCCTGGCGATTCATCCAAACAGTTTAGCATCAGCACCAATCTCGATCCGAAATAGGAAAGCGTGCTCATCGAGTTCATCCATGAGAACCGGGACATTTTTGCATGGAAGCCTTCTGACATGCCAGGTGTACCGAGGGAAGTCGCTGAGCACACTCTCAATATCGATCCCAAGTTTAAACCGGTCAAGCAATTTCTTCGCCGCTTTAACGAGGAAAGACGCAAGGCCATTGGGGAAGAGGTAGCCCGGCTGTTGGCTGCTGGGTTTATCGTCGAAGTATTTCATCCAGAGTGGTTGGCTAATCCAGTGCTCGTTCTTAAGAAAAATGGCACTTGGCACATGTGCGTGGACTACATAGATTGGAACAAAGCTTGTCCGGCAGATCCTTTTGCTCTCCCGCGTATTGATCAGATTATTGATGCGACGGCGGGTTGTGAGCGCCTGAGTTTCTTGGATGCTTATTCAGGTTATCATCAGATTAAAATGGCAGTTAAGGACCAGGAAAAGACAACCTTCATCACTCCCTTTGGAGCCTTCTGCTATGTTTCTATGCCCTTTGGGCTCAAAAGTGCCCAGGCAACCTATCAGCGTTGTGTGCAAAATTGTCTTCACAAGCAGATTGGGTGTAATGTTCATGCCTGTGTGGATGACATTGTGGTAAAGTCCAGGAAGAAGGAAACCTTGATAGATGACCTCAAGGAGACGTTTGACAATCTTCGGGTTTACAAAATGATGCTCAATCCGGACAAATGCGTTTTTGATGTTCCAGCAGGCAAGCTCTTGGGTTTTCTTGTGTCCAACAAAGGTATTGAGGCCAATCCGGAAAAGATCAAAGCGATCACATCCTTGGCTAAACCAAAATGCATCAATGATGTTCAGCGTCTCGCGGGTCGAATTGCAGCCCTCAGTCGGTTTATCAGCCATTTGGGAGAGAAGGCGATTCCTTTATATCAGATGTTGAAGAAGACAGATGATTTTGTCTAGAGTGACGCAGCTAATGCGACATTTGAGGATTTGAAGTGGCAGTTGGCTGAACCGCCGGTCCTTGCTGCTCCGGTTGATAACGAGCCCTTGTTATTGTACGTGGCTGCCAATGCTCGTGCGGTCAGTGTGGCAATTTTGGTTGAGCGTAAGGAGGCTGGGAAGGAATATCCGTTTCAACAGCCAGTTTACTACATCAGCGAAGTGCTGATCGAGTCAAAACAACGATATCCGCATTGGCAGAAGCTGGTGTATGGCGTTTTTATGGCAAGTCGGAAGCTCAAGCAATACTTTCAAGGCCATCTCATTACAGTGGTTAGTTCTGCTCCTTTAGGCGATATAATTCAGAACAGAGAAGCAACTGGCCGGGTTGCTAAGTGGGCAATTGAGCTTGGTCCACATGGATTGAAGTATATGCCTCGAACGGCCATCAAATCTCAGGCGCTTGTTGACTTCATCAATGATTGGACCGAGTTACAGGCACCAGAGGACAAACCGGACAATACATACCGGACTATTCACTTTGATGGGTCCAGGCAATTTGAAGGCTCGGGTGGAGTTGTCCTTACTTCCCTCGAGGTGATAAAATTTGTTATGTTCTCCGCTTAATGTTTCCTTGTACTAACAATGCAGCAGTCTGAAGCCTTACTCCACGGTCTCCGTGTGGCTAAGGAAATGAACTTAAGCCGGGTTCATTGTTTGGAGATTCCGATCCGGTGGCTCTCGCAAGTTTCTGGTACTTGGGATTCTAAGGATCCACTCATGGCGGCTTATAGACGCGAGGTGGATATTTTGGCAGGCCACTTTAAGGGTTATCAGGTTGAGCATATTGACCGGCACAAAAACGAAGCAACAGATGCTTTAAGCCGGCTGGGATCTCAAGGTTGACCCGGTACCACCCAATACCTTTTTAGATATCTTGCATAACCCGTCTGTTAAGTTGCATACAGAGGAGGATTTAGGTGTTCCTGATCCGGAGGCCCAATTGGTAGCCGCTTTACATATCACTCCGGATTGGACGGTTCCATATTTGGCGTATATGAACTGGGGCGAAGTTACGGATGATGAGGTCCTCGCCAGGCAGATAATCCGGCGGTCCAAGTCCATGGTTATTCACAATGGTGAGTTACACTGTTGCAGTGTTTCAGGCGTATTCCAACGTTGTGTTTCTCCTGAAGAAGGACAAGATATTTTACGTGAAACCCATGAAGGGGATTGTGGTCACCATGCTGGTTCAAAATCCCTGGTGGCTAAAGCTTTTCGTCATGGGTTCTATTGGTTGACAGCTCATGCTGATGCAGAGGATCTGGTAAAGCGGTGTGACGCTTGTCAGAAGTTTTCACGTCGAGCTCATGTTCCGGCTCAAGAGCTACGGATGATTCCTATCACTTGGCTATTTGCCACTTGGGGGCTTGATATGGTGGGACATTTTAAGCGCTCCAAGGATAAGAAGACCCACCTATTGGTGGCGGTTGACAAGTTCACTAAATGGGTTGAAGCGGAGCCCGTCAGCAAGTGTGATGCAGCCACGGTGGTTCAATTTCTCAAAAAGATCATTTTCCGCTTTGGCTTTCCACACGCATCATCACGAGATAATGGCACGAACCTTTCTAAAGGCGAGATGGAGGAGTTTTGTCAACGAGAGCACATCCGCTTGATGTAGCGCTCGTGGCTCACCCCACCCAATGGTCAAGCCGAGAGGGCGAATCAAGAGATCTGAAGGGCATCAAGCCCCGCTTATGGTTCCTTTGAACCGGACGCCGGGTTGTTGGGTGGAAGAATTACCATCCGTGTTATGGAGTATAAACACCACCCGAACCGATCTACGGGTTATACACATTTCTTCATGGTTTACGAAACGAGGCTGTCCTCCCAAGTGATATTTGTCATGACTCGCCCCGGGTTGCCAATTACATTGAAGCGGACAATGAGCAAGCACGCCAAGAGGTGCTGGACCTGTTAGATGAGAAACGGGACATGTCTTTGGCTCGATCGATGGTTTATCAACAAGACCTGCGGCGTTACCACAACCGCCGGGTTAGGACAAGAACCTTTCAAGAAGGCGACTTAGTGCTCCGGCTCATCCAGGATCGGACCGATATGCACAAGTTATCCCCACCTTGGGAAGGACCCTTTGTGGTCAGCAAAAATCTGCATAACGGATCATACTACCTCATTGACGTTCGAGAAGACTCACGCAGTTCTGAGGAGGAGACTCTGACCATGGAACATCGCTCTCCTTCGGCCTTACTACACTTGAAGCCATAGGCTTTTCTTATGTACATATTTCAACAATGTATATATTATGATCAATATAATAAACCGGCATCCTTGCTATAAGAAGGGTCTGCCATTTTCCTCAAATCTCTTTGTTTACTTGGGGGCTTCTGCCGACAAAGCGAAGTACTACCTGTTAAACCGGCTTTCATGCCACAAAAGAACTTGGGAGCTTCACACCCAAGGGGCCAAAGAGAGTTCTATTGCTAAAAGCACGACTCAAACATAGGCACCCATTGAGCACAGCTCACAAAGTTACTTGGGGGATCTTTGTGAAAAGTAACAAAGAGTTTGAAAGGACCCTTGTAATCGGGTATCGACCCACGGCTTGGAAGCCTGGTGTATTCACCTAAAACCCTGGGTTAACCTGCCTTCATCAAGTAAGCCACTCCTATCTGTAATCTCGGCATGACCCGTCGAGCGTTTAACGCTTGACAGTTTCTCTCATTGAGACCCTGAACTTGTCAAAGTTAAAACGACGATTGGTTAGTTGGAGGCCCATCTTAAAAGGCTTTGTCAAATGGTTTAACTCAGCGGCCTGACAGCCCATGAAAAGCCTCGAATTTGGGCCTGGCAGCCCTTGAAAAGCCTCGACTACACGGTTTTTATTTGCTTTTTGCCAAGTTTTTGTTCTTTGGTAATATCATAGTAGCACGGTGTTTGTTAACCCGGCTTGGCTTTCAACTACAAGTTGTTAGATCATATTCATGTTAACCCGATGTTTGGTAACCCGGCTTGGCTTTCAACTATAAGTTGTCCGACCATATTTCTCATCAAACCGGTGTTTTCACAACCCGGACTGGCTTTGATTAAATATTACCAACATGGTGTAGTTCACAACACGGTATGGTTTAAAAAGTTTACACCAGCACTGCATGGTGGGAGTTATCAATGCTTCAGATTTGGGGTTTTCACCCTTACTACAAATACAAGTTGGTAAACCAACTAAGTGATTTGGATTTAATATCACAGGTATGATTTGTTTCATATTTTTTCAGCTTTGGTTATTAACCTGGCTTTGCATGGGGCATTGTGACCCGTCCGGCGGTAAACCGCCCGGGCAGATTTTTTTTATGCAGACACAGGGATTGCATAATACTATGAAGGTATATAAGCCAGCACTGAAATTATCATGGCGGATCAAACAGTTATATCTCAGTGCACGATGGCAGCAGATCACAGTATTTCAACTAGCCAATTACAAGGCGTTTTACGGCCCAAAATAAGCAATTGTTTTTACATAGAACACAATCTGTGCCTATAAACTCAGTTGCCGAATTAAGATTCATTGCCGAGTTAACGAAAGGTTGATGGATCTTCTAGTGTCTCTTCAGCCTCCTCCCCATCCAGTGGCTGGAAGTCAACGGTGGTCCAATCAATCAGGGTTAAAGCTTGAAAGACAACTTCTTCATTTATAAGTTCGGACGAATCAACGTCAGGAGCGTAAGTGTGCTTACGGATTGGCGGGATAAGATTTTGCACTTCCCTCACAGCAGTGTCAATCCATTCGTTGTTGGCATCATAGAAGGACCGATGAACAGTCAAATTAGCCTCTTCCGCCAATTGACTTGCCAGTGGACGCATCTCCTTTGTCAGGACTTTGAGGGCTTCGTTTTCAAATGATGACCCGTCTGTTTGTTCATCCGGAAATCCCTTGGAGATATCAACTAGATGCAAGTCAGATATCCATGCTTTGGCCCGAGTCAGTGCCAGTAAAGCGCCAGCCCTGGTAGCAGATCGCTTTACCTCTTCTATCTGCGCCGGCGTCATGGATAATTTGATTAGTGTGTCCTTGATCAATGTTGGTGCCGGTTTGTTGTATGAGACTACACAGATAACCCGTTGGGCACCGGTGTATAATTGCTTAATCAAAGAGAATGTTGCCTTCAGTTTCATCCGCATATCTGTACCCAGCTGAGCAATGCGATTACCTGCAACAGTTTACGAATTCAATGTTAAACCGGCAGAGTTCAAGATATTTTGGAACCGGCTATGACAAAGTATTTACCAAAGATTGCAGCAGGCATAGCATCCACTTGATGTTTTAGCCCTGTCAGCTCTTCTGTCACCGGTTTAAGAGCTGCTTCGGCTTCTTCAACCCGCTTCAACAAAGCAGCCTTCTCAGTTTCCCAGTTGGTGCGTTCATTTTTGAAACCATCCTTTAATTGCTCCATGGTTGTCAAAACACCCTTTAGCTCCTCTTTGGATTTAGAGGTCTCTTCTTGCTGGGACTTGATGTTTTCTTGAAGATCGGCGATTTGAGATTCTTTGATATTTTTATCAGTCTGCAAAAGTCAGAAGATGAAGTTGTTAAAGTCCCAAGCACATAAAAACTTATGCACTCGACACTTGGGGGCTAATGTGGATTGCTTTTTAAAGTGAGTATTTTCAAGTCCCAAGGCTCAATCCAGGTATTAAGCTTGGCACTTGGGGGCTAATGCACAATTGATCAGTTATAAGTAAAGGCAAATAACAAGGACAGACAGTCCCGGTTTGTCTTCCAAAGACAAACCGGCCATTAGGGGCTACTTAGTTGAAGTGTTCTTTATATCAAAGTCCCGGTTTATCTTCAAGAAATAACCCCGCCCTTGGGGGCTACAATGGAAGAGATATACAGAATAAAGTAAATTTCAAAGCTTTCTTGAAGATTACCTCATAACGTTCCTTCATCAGGTTCACCAAACCGGCTTCAAAGTCACGGCTGGTGTAAAGGCGGTTTAAAAATCCGGAATGAAGATCTTCAGTACTAAGGTTGATGAAGTTGGATAAATCAGTCTTCCCTTTCCCCTTGCCCATAGTAGTGAATTCCTCCTTTGGCAGTATGTTTTGATAGGACAAACGGATTACCATGGCTAGTGTGACCCATACCAGTAATAATAACATCATAATTATCACCCTTTGGTGGGCTTGGCGGATTGTCGGCATCCCTGGCTGGACTTGGCGGATTAGCAGCTGGGCTCGGCGGATCAGCAGCCAGGCTCGAAGGAGTAGCATGAGGGCTTGATGGATCAATATAAGTAGCCAGGTCAGCTTCCAGCGGATTAGTTTCAATGTTATCACCATGTGGGGCAGAATCATCCGTAACATCAATATTTCTACCGGTACCCTCAGGAGCCTTCTCCAGTTCAACTTCACCAGTAGGGGCACTGGTTTTAGCCTTCTTGCTCAGACGGGCTTTGGCACTGATATCAGAACAAATATTAGCACGGTAAACCGAATTATGAAGGGAAAAGATGAAGGGCAGTGTACTTACCCAGGGACGGTTTTCAGGGGGAGGCAGCTGAGTGGTTGATGAACCGCCGCATTTAATTGGAAGAAACACAGTAATTGAATCGACGGGTTGAGAGGGTATCGGAAGAAACCCTTCAAAGGATAAAGTTTTTTGGGAGAACAAGCAACCTCTGGACGACGCTTTCGGGTTGGTGTGTCCGGTAAACCGGAAGAGGTGACTTGCTGGCCACTGTGTCGGGTTGTGTGACACCCTTCAGGTTGCTGCGTCTTCAAAGAAAGTTTTGGAGAGTATTTCACTTTTCGAACTGCACGGCGAAATCTTTGAACCGACACAAGATCTGAATCGGAAGAAAGAGAGATTACCTCAACATGGTCCGCATGGCTGGCCTCCGCATCATCCTGGGAATAGTCATTGTCAATAAGGTGTATGAAAAAGGAACCAAGGGAGTCAAGTTCTACCTCTTGATCCGATTCGTCAATATCTTCTGGCGGATCAGAAGACTCGGCGGTTTTCTTCTTGGTTGTTCTCTTGGTGACTTTGCTCTTGACACGGGTAGCCCTGGCCGGTTTATCTTGAGTTTTCCTTTTCCAAAAGGAGCTATTGGCCTGCAAAATTAAACAAAGGATTATTATATCAGTGTTAAAGCGGAGACGGATCAAAAAAGTACAAGGT
The DNA here is from genome assembly GCA_021605145.1 of Aegilops bicornis. NCBI lineage: Eukaryota > Viridiplantae > Streptophyta > Magnoliopsida > Poales > Poaceae > Aegilops > Aegilops bicornis. Next base: position 690,524,060 of record CM038675.1, read on the forward strand.
TAAAGTTTTTACCGCTGGTGATTTGTTGGAGGCATAAAAAGGGCGCAGACCAATTTGGGTGCATGTGGTGATCGGTTTGTCAAGCAGCTTCTTCACACTTTCAGTGACTTCATCATCAGTCATTTCTGTTTCATTAAACCGTTGAGGATCCTTGGCGTCGCTGGTATATTCATACATCAATCCGGGGCGGCGGTTTAAAGGTAGGACACACCACGAAATCCAACAGCGGACAAGATCAATATCAGTCAAACCGTTGGCGAGGAGAGCCCGGAGCTTGGCGAGTTGAGGTGCATAAGCTTGTCGTTCTTTGGCAATTAATCGCTCAGGTAAAGGGTGGCCATTGCTAAGCCGGTGAGCGCGGTAGCCCGGCAAAGGATTTTCTCAAATAGGGCGGTGTTCTGATAATAAAACCATGTTTGGTTCCAGTATTTAGGATGGCTGTGAAGTTTGGCATGAGGAAAATCAACTTCTTTCCTTTTTTGAATCGACACACCACCAAGTTCAGTATTGGGGCTGTCAGAGAACTCAGTTCGGCGGTTTAAGTGGAAGAAATCCTGGAAGAGATCAACGGTTGGTTCTTCTTGCAAGTAAACCTCACATAACACTTGGAAGCTGCATATGTTGGACACATAATTTGGTCCAATATCCTGAGGATGGAGTTGGAAGCTGGCAAGTACATCCCGGAAAAACTTTGATCCAGGAGGGCTGAATCCCCGGGATAGATGTTGCATGAACACGATCACTTCTCCATCTTGAGGCTCAGGATGGCACTCAGGGCCAGGAACTCACCAGTGAAGGACATTTTTTGGAGCTAAAGCACCCATTACAATGAATCCGTTGATTTGCGTTTCCGTGATCCGGGATGGAACCAAGTTGCAAGCAGAAAATTGCTTGGTCATCTTGAAAAGCAAAACTGTAAGGTAAAAATGAAGGCTGGTTTACGATTGACGGTTCATGTGCACTCATCGGTGTTAAAACGGGAATTTGATCAAAGCGTACATGTGAGGTAAACCAGAAATTGCTATTCAAGTCAAGATGGCGGTTTAAGTGAGGGCTAATGGCATATGGTGGATTATCAACTACTAAAGGTTAAACCGTCCTTAGGTGAAAGAAGCAGATATGAAATCTACTAAGTGTTGTAGAAACAAGTTTCACAAGGTGGTGATACAATTTTGGATCTACCGTGGTTCAGTAAAGAAATTTTTCTGAGCACTACAATGGCGTCAAGTGGAACAGAGAAGGTTCAGATAAGGATCTATCCACGAACAGCAAGATGATGTAGTACGGCAGATTAAAACTACAGATCTAGCCATAAAAGGAAAATGTCAGGCCGAGCTAGATTCAGTAAGATGCTAAAGGAAAAGCGGATAAGCGCTGATGAACACCGACGAACACTAAAGAAACTTCAAAACCCTAATGCAGATTTAATAAGTGAAGGAAGGGAATATTTACCAGGACCACACATCGGCGAATGAGTGTCCCAGATCTCTGGTACAAACAGGTTGATGCAGCGGCCTAGTCGGTGCAAGGTCGATGGCGGCAGCGATGCTTGAGTGCTTCGGGGTCGCGAGGAAGAAGACGATGCGAAGAGGAAAGGGGAAAAATGGAAGGACCCCCGATTTTATTTATAAAGGAAAAGGGGATAAGCGGCAGGCACGAGAATCGAGGGTCCTGAAGCGGCAAAAGGGGGCGCAGCTGTCGCCTCGATCTTCGGGAATTAATTAAATGAAGAGAATCTTTATTATCTTTTTATACAGAGATGACTTCATGATGATTCACTGCAGCGTTTAGAAGATGACGTCATGGCGGTTTACCAAAGTTTACAGGGAGAAGACAACATGGCGGTTTACGAGAATCATTAGAAGATGTCACGGAATTTTTCTAAGTATTGAATATTGACATGAACAGGTTCAAATCAATATGGGGCCTAATGTTGAGGATACAACCACTGAGTGTAAACCGCCTACGAGGGGTCGGTTCACGCTCAACTATACTGAAGCCCAGGAAGACAAAGAAGATGGCGCTTTACTGATAAGGCTTAGAGGCCCAGAGCCCAGAGGCGGATTAGGGCCCATAGTGGTAAACCGCCATAGTTGTATAACTTGTATTGTAAGTTAGGGAAAGGGAGAGACCAAGCCGGACACCTGTATGAGCCGGCCTCGGGACTCTGTAAACCGGCCGGGCGTCACCCTGTGTATATAAAGGGACGACCCGACGGCAGTTCAGAGATAAGAAAGAACAACTCAAGACCCAGGCAAAGCGTATTCGCTCCCTGGTCATCGAAACCCAATCAATTCCATCACAACTAGACGTAGGATTTTACCTTCATCGAAGGGGCCGAACTAGTATAAAACTCCCGTGTCCCTTGTCCGGTTTAACCCCTTCAAGCTAACCCGTCGCGATGGCTCCACGACTAAGTCCTTTCAAGAGGACATCTGACATGTTAATTCCACGACACCATCGCTTGAGGGCAAGGCTTGGGCAGGCGCAAATGGAGATTGGTTTGTTTATATTGGGTACAATTGCGAGTGGGAACTTGTGAATGTGTACACTCGTCAGCGGATTCCACTTCCAAAAGTCTCTGAGTGCCCTGAGGTTGAGCACACAGATGATCTACGTACGTTCAAATATGATCATGGTGACTGTCGTCTCCGGAAGATAGAAATTTCTCGAGTTCCCAACCGCTCTTGGAATTACAAGAACTATCAAGTTGTTGCTATATTCAACAAGTTTGTTGTCTTCCTTCGTGGTTCGACTGGATGGATATTGCTCAGAAATCAGTTTCTATACACGCATGTGTACTGCGATGCAATTGAATACGAGGGTCTTGTGTTTGCTGCCACCACTGTTAGCCTTTGTTTTTGCATGGGATCCTCGTAGTTCTTGATACGCTTTGTCTTCCACCATAATTATAATTCTTTCATCCACATGCATGCGAGTTAGCAAGTTTCCCTTCTCTACTAATTAACCTTCTTCTTGTGTTTCCAAGGTCCTGTGAACATTCCACCACCTATACTTGAAAAAAATTATAACCAAGGGGGAGATGACGATGGTGATGATCACGAGCATGAGGACGAGCAGAGCCCATATTCTCACTGGCGGCTGGCAACTAATTCCAATGGATCGACACTTCTTGTCTGTATACAGCCCAGTGCTGATGTTACTACTGAGGGAGCAGGTGTTGTCTCCCATTGTCGCACTCTCCGGACCTATTCCAATACCCATTGCATGGTATTCGGGATGGATACTAGTGTGCTAGCGCCAACACCTTCTCCCTGGTACAGTATTGATAGTCTTGGATCAAACTCACTCTTCCTTGGACAAAACTATCCAATGATGGTGAAAGGCGATCCAACTGCTGTTGACACAATGTTCCTACCATTTATGAGAAGCAACGGTATCTATACGTCGGACATTGCAGTGGTTCCCTACACTGGTCGTGATATAGTAGGCCGCTTCAGCATGGATGATTAGTCCTGCATCGGTCTCGAGATTGACAGTAGCTGGCTCTTCCCAGAGAATCGCTTGTGGTTCAAAGCAAGCGTTTCCAATGCCGAGGATTGGTTGAGTTGAAGTTAATTTCATTGCTTGTTATTTGTTGTGTGATGAAAACTTTAGTATTTATAATGTATCCTCATTGTCGTTAAGAGTTGATGGCCTGTTGTATGTAATAAAATGATATGCCTGTGATAAACTTACTAAATTTATGAATGGCTTTCGAGTCGCTTCTCTGAGTGGGTGTTGCTACGAGGCAAAAAAATATTTTCATACATAATTATACGTGCATTGCAACATGTTATCGAATGAGGCCAATCAACAATAGTACACTATTTGTACTAGCTTCACATGTTGCACTATCTCTACGTCTATGTACGTAATACAACAAGTTTTAAACTTGAGACCAGCCACTCATCCTCACAAAGAACACTTTTTAACCTAGCACAGAATCCAGGGAATTTGGCCACAGTGTGAGGTGGGCCATATGTTAATGTGTTCGCTGTACGTAACTAGCACCTCGAATCCTCGATAGGAGTAGTAGGAGTAGTAGGGTGGCATGGGCCAGAACAAGCATTCACGTCCAGGAGTACGGCACATGCCACCAGCACGACTTCCATCTGACACCATATTTCTTGGAGTCCGTGCTACAGCAAACTCTTCAACCTCGTCGTTTCTCTAACTCAGCCATCGCGCGGCAGGCGAGGTGTGGGTTTGTCAATAGTCGGTTTCATCAACTGTGATCCCACTTGTAAGGCCAAATCCTACGCACGACCCCAAACAGACCTCCGTTTTGCCCAAATTCTGTCTGTTTGGGTAGGGCAATGGGGTCGTGTCCGGGCCATTTCTCGGATGCGGTGGCCGTGCGCCGAACGCGTGGACGCATCCCGGCCGCGTACATTTTTCTTTGTGAACACATATATTTTTTTGATCATTGATTTTTTGGTACATGGAAATACATCACCAAAATTTTGACTAGAAAAACAAGAACCACAAGAATACATTTTAGAAGATATCCAACTTCCATAACTGCTCATGTAAGTTGGATTACTGCCTTCTTGATGCATTCATTGTTGATCTGCGGAGGCTCGATCTTGCGTGCTTCTTTCTTCTTCGAGTGTAAAGAAGTAGACGTGTCTAGCCTCTATTCTATCAACAAGTGCACTAATCTCATCTCTAGCCTCTATGCTAGCTAAAAGTGCTAGAACATCTACTAAATTGCGCTCTATCAATATATCGTTGTACTCTTCTCCCCAATACCAAAACTTGCATCATTCTACACTATAAAATTTTAAGTTAGCACAACTAGTCTAATCCGAGAGCACAACCGAAGATTTGGTCGAGTTCTTCCTCCTTTTGCCGACACATGGGACATCCAGCATCCAGGTCGTGTCATGCAAGAAAATAGAGTGGTAGGTGAAGCCACGTGATGTGCATCTTGGGTTAAACTGTAAATAGAATCTTACTACTCTTGAGTAACTCCAAAAGCGGCCACCAAAGATCTTTATTGGATTTTTTTTCATCACCAAAGACGTCGAGGTGAAAGATGTGCAGAGTTCGTGGGTCCTCTTGCGTTTTCACTGACATGTGAGGCCGCATGTGAGCAAACAGACGATGGGCTCCGCGCGTCTACTGGCTGGCTGAGAAGAGAGATAGAGGAGGGCTGAGCACGGACTCCAGGAAATTTGTTCTACGTAACCAGCACCTCCCTATAGTGGGGTGGCATGGGCCATAACTAGCATTCATGTCTAGCAGTACGGCACACGCCACCCACACGAGTCCCATCCGACACCAATTTTCTTGGAGTCCGTGCTAGCTACATCCATCTCTTCTCCCTCCTGTTTTCTCAGCCATCGCACGGTGGGCGGGGTGGGGGTTTGCCGATAGTCGGTTTGCTCAACTGCGATCCCACTTGTAAGTGAAAATGCAACACAACACGCATTCCCCCTTGAGCGGTGTGGCGGACAAACCGTGTGGGGGTGCGAAGCGAACACGGTAGGCTTTTCCTTTTGCACTTGTAACTTGTAGAATTTGGTTCTGCTCCATGGGACGATCGATAGATAGAAATAACGACTTTACCTAGAGTAATGAGAAGTTTGGTTCTGGCGCGGTTCATGCATGGAGTTCGTAGGAAAATTATGAAGTTGATGCGAAAGGTAAGATAATTACTAGTAGTACCATATACTACTACATGGATTTGACGGAAAGATAAAGATACATACGGATCCATCAACGACATCCTCACTCCCTAGTGCACCAGGTCACCAACCGACGTGTGAGGAGCAGCGGCGTTGGCGGCAAGCTCTACGTGCTTCTGAACAATGTCGTCCAAGGTTGCCCTATGGTCCAAGAAGGCCAGCGTCCTATCGTCCTCCTCTTGCATGTAGTAGTCCGTGTGGACGATTTGCGCATAGACGTGGGTGATTATGTTGATGGTGTCTTGCTACGCCAGGTGCTGCACGGCGTGCCCGACCTCGAGGTGGACATTCTCTGGCGCGATGGCGGGCAGTCGCAGGGCCACTAGTGCGTCGAAGAGGTTGTCACCATAGAGGCCGTTGAGGGTGGCAGGCATCGCAGAGCCTGAGCGCGTGGGATGGAGGCGTATGTCAAGGTCGTCCGCGAGCTTCTTGACGACGGTGAACTTGTCGAGGAAGCCGACGAGGCCCTCGTCGAACAAGGAGACGAAGCTGTCGTCCAAGCGGCCCCTCGCCCTAGCGGCCTCAAGAACTACCTGGAGACGTTCCTCGGTGCCGGGCCGCGGGCCGGCGTCGTGGACCATCTGGCACAACTGGCTGATGCTCGCGCTCATCGCCTCCATGGGTCTAGCTTCTAGTCAACTGATCTTCCGATTGGAGTGATCACTCTTGCCCTTGGGTGCGTAGGTGCGTAGGATTTCGTAGATTAGACTGGCGGGAGCCTTTATATGAGAAGTGCACACTGCGTTGAATTCACGTGCATGTTGGCCATCTACTCCTCGCCCTTCTACTGCACCTGCCTTTGGCTGTATGACAGGTTGGCCAGCCACCCATTGGGCCCACGTGTCATACACCCAAAGGCAGGTGAAGTAAGTCAATGAAGCTGCGTCCCCCTCCGTGCCCGTGCATGCTTTCAATGACTTGAGACTACCAAACATCACATGCAGTGGTTACTTCATTGCATGTAATCCTAATAAGTAGCAAAAAGACATTAAGTTACCTCGCCAATTGGAATAAAACAATACACCATGTATTTATCTACAGAGGGAGTAGTACATTTTTTGTGACATGCATTACTAGATATTGCTAGTCAAATACTACATTCAGATGGACGTGGTAGTACTACTAAATCCAGACGGTGGTGCCAGTACTACTAGTAGTAGTACTACCAATGTAGTAGCACTGTACTACCCGTTGGTCAAATTATTATGTGTTGCTCCCCACAGTAAAGTGACAAGACCCTACGCCGGAGATGACACCTGAGTATATGCGCCGTGTTTGGCATACCATAGTCAGCCTCACCGTCTGCAGTCACTATCATCATGGCTGTAGACCTAGCCTGCTTACAACTAGCCGTGTTCGACATAATTTCCCGTGCGTAGATGCCCGTGCATTGCACGGAACACCAAGATTGGGGGTGGACGGCGCCGGCAGCGGCCATCGCGCCAGATTTTTCCATGGCTTTCTAGATGTGGTGGGGAGGAGATAAGGCTGATTGTGAGAGACAAGGAGTTGTTTGTAAATAGGGAACAAGTGCGGGCATCTTTTTGCGAAACTGGAGAAGTTTGGTTTGTATGCGTCAGATCTAGATCCGACGGCTATTGGTAAAAGATGGCAGGTACAACATCATCACCAACTCAGGACCTGTTTGATTCGCGGGATTTCGAAAACGCAGGAATAGGACATGGCAATATTACAAGTTTCAAACTGATATTACCAATGTTAGGAGTAATGCTGCACCTACGAAGAGGGAATTACTAGGAAGTTTACGTAAGAACTTTCGTTACTTTAGGTGGATGCAGCATTATCGTACAAACTAAAATCCACTGCCCTGACAAGTCACTAATGGGCAAATAAGTTTTCGAGTCTCTAGCCACTTGATGCTTCAAAAACAAATTCAGCTTCTGCGCAGACTTTGTCATTTAGCCTTAGACGCTTGCGGTGATCACCGCGCCATTCATTGTTGCGCCAGAGAACGCCAAACCTCATTACCTTGAGCACATTTGCCTCCCGAACAAAGAACCTAGACAATTTAATCTCAGATGTGCTGCCTCGGTAGTCGATCAAATCAATTTCTGTAAGATGGAGATCAAGGCATTCGATGAGATTGTTATAGTGCAGCACATTTTTCACTTCCGGGTCTTTTTATCCGCAAAAGAAGAGAACATATTAGAGCGGTGGCTGTATAAGATTGCCGTGTCATCAAGAGGTACCAATATCATTCGCTCATACGATAGGGTTTGTTGGCTAGTGATATTTTTTCACTCTCTCTCTCTTTCTCTTTCCTCTCATTTACCTAGGAGTACGTGAACAGCTTGGGCATTTGTTGCCTTCCACTATGTGGCCAATGCCATATTTCGCAAAAGTATGCCTCATAATACGCATCAATGTCAAATCAAAAGATTTTGGCACCGCTCTCGCGATGTGAGAGAGTTGGCAATCACTGCACACATACCCACATGTATAAACAAATCAATCAAACCAACTACACCAGCCTCTCACTCTCCCAAACAAGTGTTTTTTATTGCCTCGGTCCTCTCTCTCTCTCCCACGCAAGTGTTTTTTCATTGCTTAATTTGGCACCGGAGCAAAGTAGGTGATCCAGATTGGGGCACCAGGTGAGCAATGGAGGGGCATCGATGCCAAATGCATCACAAGTGAATTTGACACGTGTTTTGGCCTACATAGTGGAGGGTCGTTATAGCCCACTTTTGTACTACCTCTTATTTAGTATAAAATTTTGACCATATATGTATGTAAGAAAATGCCAATGGATGTCACTAAAAATTACACCACTTAAAATTATGTTCAAATACGAATCCAATGATATAGTTCTTAGTGACATGCATTAACATTTTGTCAGTTAAATATAAGGTCAAATTTTTATACTACAAAATAGGAAGAGTAAACCAGGATGGAGGTAGTACTTGCTCTTAGGGTAACCATAGTGTTACTGGAGTAGTCTATGTTACATTCCACTATGACTAGCCTAGGCTACTATAGTAGTACAACAAAAAAATGCACGTGATCACGTGGGAAAAAATACTAAAAACATTTCTTTCGGTGCAGTGCGTAGATGCAGTTTTGAACACTACACTTGTCATCGTAATTTGGGAAAATTATGAAAAATTTGAGCTACGTTGTGATTACCGTTTACTAATAGGAAAGAAGTTTCACCTCGATGAGTAGCTTCTCCATGCACGGAAAGCATGTAAGGAATCCAACAACTTGATCCAGATTGGGGCCGATAGATTTTGTTGCCAAGATCTTCACTGTGCGCATAGACTGGGTCAAGCTTGTGGGAATCATTTTCTGGAAGACGGTCATAAATACATCAAGAAGAAATTTAAAAATGTGAATTTCAAGAAGACGGAGAAGAAGATGAGTGTTGTACCTGAACGATTACAGATCCAATAAAGAGTTCGGAGAATTTGGCAGATGAGTGCACCAATGCTGTCAATTTCGGTGCGTCAATGACCCTGATTTTTGTTGGACCTTCTAGATCCGATACAAGCAATCTCTCAAGGAAAGGCGCATTCTCAATGACCATAACATGGAACAGCTGGAGTGATCTCTTCCCAATTGATGTCTTTTTTGGGGCCAGCAAGACACATAAATCCATCAGAGATTCGTCGAGGCGATGTGGAGGCTAATGAACCCGTGGATCTGCTCAAGACAAAGGTACTCGAGCGTAGTAGAACTACGGAGTAGGTGCTCCATAGCCTTCTTCGAGATGACAACATCGAAGAAGTCGAGCTGCTTGAGATGAGGGAGAAGAAGGGCGGGCACGGCATTAATCTGGGGAAGATAGCAGGAGCTGAAGCTGGCACGGCGCACCGTTGGCGCGAGGCAGAGCACGGACGGCGGCAGAAAGCGACATCGTCCAGCTTCAAAGCTGAGCTCCTCGAGTTGATCTAAGGCGGGGGATAAGAACCACTCGTCGAACTTGGGTTGGACCTTGCAGTTGGTACTGAACATGCGGATGTCAGGGCGTTTGGCTGGCCTAGGGTGCGATGAAAGGATCTTGGAGACTGCGGCCATGCGTTTGCAATCCCCGTCGCAAAGGCAACTGTCGACGGTGAGGTTGAGGGGGACGCGGCACCAGATGGGGTGCCACCTCTGGGAGAGTAGGGCGGTCCGCGCGACAGATTTGGTGGGGAGGAGGCCGGTGATGACGAGCAGCATGTCATCGGGGAGGCTGCTGATGAAGTCCAGGCTCGTCGGATGCGGTTTTGGCTCGAGCCGCCTCCGCTTGTTGGCTGCCTCGCCGTCCATCTCAACCGGCAGCGATGCCGGTGTACACGTGTGCTGGTGTGTGTTGTGTGCTGGGTGTGCGTGAGTGCGTCCTTCTCTGCGTGCCGCCGCGCAGTGGTGAATGGTGTGCGAGTGCGTCCTCCACGCGGAAGAAATGTGTCCTCAATGCGCCCTCAATTTACTAGCATGCGGGGTGCTACCCCGAGTGGTTTCAACTTTGTTTACTTCACCGCGTGTCAGATGGGCCTCTAGTTTACTTATTTTCACCCTTGCCACATGGGCCAAAGACATGAAGATACAGAACACGAGCTGACAAGGCAGCATGTGGACTGGTTGACCGGTCAACTAAACAATATACGGAGCTATACGCTGACACAGTGAGCGTATAATCCGTCGGTATAGAGTGTTCGTGTGAGAGGGGAGGCCCGTGAGAGATAGCAGAGAGAGAGAGAGAAAGAGCTACTACCTTCGTTCGATAATGTAGTTCCAACATTTTTTTTAAAGTCTAACTTTTGAAACTTTGACCAAGTTTATAAAGAAATTACTTATATCTACAATACCAAAGATAGATGATAGTATGAAGTAAGTACATGTTGTGATGAATCTAATGATCTTTCCAGATGTAAATGTTGTTCTCCACATATACCTGGTCAAACTTTTCTGAGGTTTGACTTTTCAAAACATCCATATGTTTATGGACGTGAGAGAGTCCCTAACTAGAGAGAGATAGAGTGAAATAGAAAGAGTGAGTGAAAAAGTGTGTGTGCGTGTGTGAAAGAGACATGGACAACACTCGATAAAATTCGAGAAAAAACATGTGTGTCTTCTACAAACATATCACACATGCATCTTCGACAACGGAAGCAACATGAGGAGATAGTGTGTGGTTGTTTGCAACCGAGAGAGCAAGACCCCTAGCACGTGGCCAAGAGGGGTGTGACAAACAAGGGAGAGAGGCCGAGAGAGACGTACGGAGAAAATGCAGACATGGGGAGGAGAGAGTGTATGTTTGTCATAGAGAGATCCCCTGGAGATCGTGATGGGACTACATGGGTGGGAGATCGAGTGACAAGGTGTGTGCGCAATAGAAGATACCCCGAGAGATATCGAGATAGACGTATGGACGGAAGGAGACAATACGTGTGTTCCTGATGGCTAGTGAGAGATAATCATACTTAGGGGGGGGAGTGCTTGCGCCTATGATGGAGTGAGGGATTATGGTACTTATTAGGGGGGTGCATGTCACATAGAGAGAGAACGAGGGCGGAGAGTGTTGGATGGGTCTATATGTATAGCGCGAGTGAGACATGTGTATGTGTGAACCTGGGAGATATAGAGTTTGAGAGAGATTGAGGAGCCCCGATAAGGATGAGTGGTGCATCAGATAGCTGAGAGTGGGAAAGAGATATTCCATCCGCTCGATAATGCAGTGCATGTAATTTTTTTTAGAAGTCAAACTTTGGAAACTTTGATCAGGTTTACACAAATGTTATTTATATCTTCAATACCAAAGATACATAATACGAAACTACATCTCATGGTGAATCTAATGGTATATGTTTTCCGTTCCAGATGTAATTGTTTTTCTCCACGTACATGGTCAAACCGAGGAGAGTGCCTAAGTCGAGAGGGATCAAGTGCGTGTGAAGGAGAATGAGTAAGTGTGCAAAAAGAGTATGTGTGTGAAAGGGAAAGTGACAACAAACGATAAATTAGAGAGAGTGTGTGTTTTTTCGTTTCTTAGGCGAACATATCACGCATGCATCTCCGAGATAGAAAAGCGAGGCGACGAGATACATGAAGATAGCTAGTGTGTGATTATTTGCAACGGAGAGAGACACCCCTATAACACATGTCCAATAGAGGTCTGGCCAACAAGGAACAAAGGTCGAGAGGGACACAAGGAGAACATGGACGCATGGGGAGGGCGAGAGGGTGTGTTTGTGATAGAGAGACCCCCTCGAGATCGTGAGTGGACTATATGGGTGGGATATCGAGAGAGGTGCGTGCGCGATAGAAAGATGCCCCGATAGAAATCGAGATAGACCATGCACATGTTTGTGATGGAGACTAAGATTAGCTAGTCATATACATATAGGGGGACTGCGTGTGCCTACAATTGAGTGAGAAACCATCATACTTGGCTAGCTAGGCATGAGATTGTGTGTGTGTGCGTGTGAGATGGAGAGAGAACGAGGGAGAGGGATAGATTTTTAGATGGGCCTATCGAGTGCGAGTGAGATATGCATGTGTATGTGTGACCCAGGTAGATGGAGAGTTTCAGAGAGAGGGGGAAGAGCTTCGAGACGACAGAGTGGTGCGTGAGAGAGTTACAGGCAACGAGCCAAGGAATTTGTGTGTGTACGATGAGTGCACCCAATATATCTAGCTTGGACTAGAGAATCATACATAGTGTGCGAGAGAGACCTATAGATGGAGTATATATGCATGCGACCTAGGAAGACCCCCCCACACACACACACAAAGAGAGAGAGAGAGATGGAGAGAAAGAGAGAGGACCAACAAGGTTTGTGTGTTGGATGCGTGCGGCATAATTGAAGATTGTCGGCGAGAGAGAGAGAGAGAGAGAGAGAGAGAGAGAGAGAGAGAGAGAGAGAGAGTGAGAGAGAGCAGGAGTCCGGGAGAGGGGGTCACGTTTTATGCATCAAAGACTGATATAAACCATGTTTCGATATAAACTTGCATTCAAATATTTAAATTGGAGAACATGTTGTCTGCAATCCACACATGAACGGATATATGCGTATATCAAACAAGTTCATTAATTTGACTTTCAACATGTTCATGGAGTACTATAATACTGTACAACATGCTATTCGGTTGAGGTTTTCAATTTTGGATTTAATTCACTATTTTGACCTGGTGAAGGAGCTATTTCATTGAACCGAGATATTTCATTTTGGGTTTGATTCCCATTTTTGAGTGGGTCAACTATTTGTCATATAGTAAATTGCTAGCAACGAGCATGTAAAAACACATTACTCCCGAGCATCATCTCTCCATCTAAAAAAGAAGTGGCAAGCTAATATTTCTAAATTTGATTCGAATCGACTTGGTAAGGTAGACGTGGATGCTCGTTCTCCCAAATTTTGAGCGAACAGTTAAACATCCTCTGATCGGTGGAATTCGCTCGAGCAAATAAATGGGAGGCGCAAAATTACTGTCCTATGTGGGAGACGCATTAATTGGCCTGTTGTGCATCGAGGGTAGGTTCGTAACTTCATCCAATCGCGCCTTCTCCTCGGCCGAATGACATGTGCCGAATAATTCATAAACCATGGTCGGCAAAACACGCTCTCCTCGCCCGAAATAGCTCGCGCCCACTATTTCAAAACACGCTCTCCTCGCCCAAAATCGCTCGCGCCCACTATATTTCAAAATAGGCCCTCCTCGCCCGAAATTGCTCCCGCCCACTATTTGGGGAGAAGCAAAGTTACTCTACTATCCCCGACCCTCAGTACATAGACCCAAGCCGAGAAGCCTAAAGGCAGGGGTAGAATCAGAACTCCCCTCACATTTCAGAAAAATGCGTCAGATCCCAATTCCCCCCCATTCATACCTCGTGGGCGCCAAATCACCTTCTCCCCGGAAGCTCCCTTCTCCCGAGCCGCGAAACCTCAGCCCCTCCTCCATGGCGCCCCCCACCCCACCAATTTCACAGATGCCCTCCTCCCAAATGCCGGAGACGATGTCCGTTTGCCGTCGTGCACTGGCCATGTGCCTCTTACTCCGTGCTGCAGGAGATGCCTCGACGACGGCCGCGTGAACCGTACCGGAGCCGATTCACCCCCGCCGTTGTTCACGGCGCTGGAGCGGCTCCAACTTCGGATCCGTCCAGAGTCCCGGCGCTGCTTCCCCGTAGCCGTCGACCGTCACGACATCGTTGTTTCCTTGCCGCCGGTGGCCACCGCAACCACGCCGGCCTCACCGACTCGGCAGCTGGACCTGCCAACTTCACCATGCCACCAGATAGGTCGCACTCTCATCTCAAATCACTTTATTTAGGCGTCAGTTGTCTGAATTTTTATTCTAGGCCAATCGATTCCCAATGGGTAGCAGCACCCCTCGAGGCGGCGGAGCTCCTAGGCTGCCGGTTGGCTAGTGTCTAATTTAAGGGTGAGGGGCCGCAAGTTCGCCGTGGTAGTAGCGCTTAGATGGATATCTTAGAGTTGCGTGGGTTCAAGGTACTGCCACCGCCGGATCTGGATGACGGGGAGTCTTTGTGGATTGGCCCGGGGGCGGCGCAACTACGACAGTGCGGTGGGGCGGGGAGCGGGGTTTTGGCCGAGGCCACGGACGGCGGAGGCAAGCTTCTCTACTGTTGGTCGCTGGCTCTTCGGGGAAGATTCCTAACAGTGTCAGCCGGGAGGCACAAGACGGCCATCAAGCCATCCGGCAAAGATCGGACAGTACCAAAATAAAATAAAATCATGTGACCCCAATTTAGTCTCAGTCAACAGACGTGTGACCACTCTCGTACCTTGTTGATATCTTAGTGTATTTCTTGAGATCAAAGAGATGTGTCGTTCTTAATATTATGCATTATCTGCATCTTCACCACACCATCTTCCGACTCACCGCAATGCTCCAACAAGGGAAGCATACACCATAAGGGAGCTATAGTCCCCACTCAACAGTTCCTGCATCGAATGCGCTGCGTTCGACATGGACAGCCACAACAACTGTAGGGCCATCGACAAGTCAGCACATGATGCTCACTCCTATGGATGGCGGCCAGTTAGGTTGTACCCTCATCTTACTTGTGTGCAACATTCATGTCTTTGTTATTCATCTAAGCATGGAAAATAGATTATCACATTTCACTGTATATTCATGCTGATCTCTTACGGGTCTTGTTCAGGAGTTAACGTTGTTCCATAGTTCAGCTAAGATACTTGTTCTTTAGGTAACGCTTTTCCATAGTAATGATCCATCAGCCAATGCTATCCCACAGGCTGGTGATTATAGTATTATACCACTTCTAGTATTACCTATGTTGTTCTTTAATACTTTTGTGTGCCATCTAGTTAATCTCGAGTACAAACGATACAAATTCTGTAGCTTTCATCTGTGTTCTCCCTTTAGTTTTTGAGACCTGTTGCTGCTAGTTAACCCCAGTCCTACTGTAAGTGCATCTAGTGCCACCCCTAGTTGGTTTTGGAGCATTGACGACAAACCTGGTTGAGGGACTAATGTGTTTGTGATAATTGCAGGATAACACAGGTAGTAGTCCCTCCTTGATTTGGTTTACCTACCGGAGATGACCCCTAAAAATGTGTAAAGACATTGAAGACAATGGTGGCCTATGAAGATATTCAAATTGAAGACTATGACACGAGAAGACATTGAGTGAAGACTATGGAGCGAGAAGACTTAGTTGTTTCGTTGTTTCCTTTTCTTCTTTGTTGATTCATAGGAACCACCGCACTGTTAAGTGGGGTCCAAGTGAACAAAGTCAGAGTGACTGAAGTGATGCTCAAACCAAATCCTATGTCTTCGAGCGAAGACAATGAGAGCAAATCTTATCCTATGTCGGATAAGTCAACTTTACTTGTAGCCCAAGTTAAGCTGCCGCGTGTGTTTGAAATCTGACCGTTGCGACACGTGTCAGTTCCTTAGTGACCCCGGGTCATTTCGGACAAATCCGGTCGGGTTGCCCAGTGGCTATAAATAGCCCACCCCCTTACACCATAAATGGTGGCTGCTCAGAGCTAGTGCACGGCTTTTGTCGTTTGAGAGCAACCCACCTCCGAAGCCTTTGAGAGAAAATCCTTGCAAGGACAAAGCCCAAACCACCCAGAGCCCAAAGAGTGTTTGGCATCACTGAAGTCTTTCTGTCTGCATGATCTGAAGACTTGTTACACTTGAGGACCGTGAATCCTCCAGCAGGTTAGGCGTCATGTTCTGTGCATCCAAGAGCCATTGTGGATTGCCGGTGAACAAAGTCTGTGAAGGTTTGGAAGTCTACCTTGAAGACTTACCAGAGTAATTGGGCGAGGACTGTGTGTCCTTAGCTCAAGGGGAATAAGGTGAAGACGAGGTCTTCTGAGTTGAATCTCAGCCTCCCTAACCAGACGTACAGTTGTCACAGCAACTGGAACTGGTCCAACAAATCCTATGTCCTTCTGAAGCCACTGGTTCTATCCCTTACTCCTCTGTACTTGTAGTTTGCCTTCGTGAAGTCATTGTCTTCTTGTATTATCTGTTTGACTTCACTATGTGAGTATCTGTTCTGATTGGCTTCATACTATGTTCGATCCTGATCTTTACTACCTAGTTGCTATTAGTCTTCAGGCTTTCACTTCATTGAATACTTGACTATGGCTTGTCTAGTGTAGTCTACCTTCCGCTGCATTAGAATAGTGTTGTTTATATTGTCTGTCTTCAAAACTCCCATGTTTTGAAGACTTTCACAAAAATTGCATATTCACACCCCCCCTCTAGTCGATAACTAGCCCTTACAATTGGTATCAGAGCAAGGTGCTCCCTTGTTCTGTGTGATTCGATTTAACCACCTGGAGTTTAGCTATGTCGACTGCAGGGATAATCAAAGTCTCAGCTGCGTGCCCGATCTTCGATGGCACTGAATATCCCTGCTGGAAGAATAGGATGCGCATGCATCTTGAAGCCATTGATGTCGATCTATGGTGTGTCGTCAAGAACGGCGTTCCCAAGACTGGTGAAGGTGTCACCCCTGCTGATGTCAAGAAGTTCATTCAACTGGACTCTACTGCCAAGAACATCATCTGTGGTCACCTTACCAAAGGACGGTATGGCCGTGTGAGTGCTCTGGAAACGCCGAAGCTAGTCTGGGACTGGCTGTCCAAGGTCAATGAAGGCGTCTCAACCCAGCGAGATCAACATATCAGTACTCTCCGCAACCTCTTCAACCGCTTCAAGAGACACGACAACGAGAATGTCCAGATCACATTTGATCGCCTCACTGATATCACAAATGAGCTCCAAGCACTTGGCACCACTGAGATCATGAAGCATGAGATAGTGAAGACACTACTGAGATCTCTTGACAGCTCATTTGACACCTTAGCCCTGATGATACAAGAACGCCCTGACTTCAAGACTCTCGATCCGCCTGACATACTTGAGAGGCTCAACACACATGAGTACCAGCTATCTGAGAAACGAGATATCTATGGCCCCAGCTATGGCCGAACCCGAGCTTTGAAGGAAAAGGCTGCTGCTTCCTCATCTAAAGAAGAATCTGACTGTAGTTCTGGTGATCATGAAGACATTGGAAAGGAGCTTTCTATGCTTGTGAAGAAGTTCCAGAAATTCACCAAGAAGAAAGGCTTCAGAAAGTCTTCACGATCTAGCTCAAGAAATGATGAAGCTTTTGCCTATGATCACAAGAAGAGAACCTGTCACAAGTGCAAGAAACCTGGTCACTACATCTCTGAGTGTCCACAGTGGGACAATGAGAAGAAGAGGAAGAAGAAGAGCAAATAATATGATTCTGATGACAAGAAGAAGATGAAATCCTCAAAGTCTTCTTCCAAGTCTTCTTCTAGATCTTCATCACACCAGAAAAGCTCATCTGGCAAGGCCCGTGCTTTTGTTGGCAAGGAGATGGATTTAGAAGAGGAGTCTGCTTTAAAGGAGGCGGAGGTGGAGTCTGACTCGGGTGTTGCGAGTCTGGCCCTAGCTTCTGCCTACGTCGCCAAGTCCATCTTCAACACTGAAGACAATGGCTCCGTCACCAACACTGATGATAATGACGAGGACGACTCGCCTCCCACCTACTGCTTCATGGCACGAGGTGCCAAGGTAAAATCACACGACGCTTACTTTCAAACATCAAGTGAAGATGACTCTGATTGTGAATCCAAACCCAGCTACGAAAACACTTGCTAAAATTGCAACTGAACAACAGAAAGCTATGGAACATACTCAAAAACTGTTAGACAAAAGCGATGACCAGTTGGATGCGGAAATGACCCATTCTCAGTCCTTAGTTGAAGACATTAAAAATCTTCATGCTAAGTACCAGGAACTTCAAAGTCGTCATGAAACGCTCACAACCACTCACAAAAAGCTCTCCTATGATTATCTTCAAAGGAAGCAAGAGCTTGAGAAATTTAGAGCGGCTCATGAAGATCTTCAAAAAGAGAATGAGTCACTTCACGCTCAACAGATTAGTTCCGCTCAGGAAGGATTTGAACCACCTTGTCTAAAATGCCTTGAGCATGATAACGCTACTTCTGTTGCTGAATGGTCTACTGCTGCTACTGTTGAAATATCTTCAACTGCTGATGTGGTGACTAACCCCTCTGCGGAGGATACCACTACTATTGCTGATGAGAATGCTAGGTTGAAGACATTGCTTGAAACAGGGATGTACAAAAGTCTCAAAGGGCATCAGACACTGTGGGATGTCCTCAAAAGCGGTCTGAACCGAAACCCTAGGAAAGAGGGTGTTGGGTTTGAGAGGAAAATGAATGTTGATGGCTCCTCTTTGGAAGCTTTGAGCGGTACCCCAAAGACACATGGGTTCTTTGCAAAGGGACCTTCGATGGATCCATCCACCTTATCTGGCTTCACCTGTGCTAACCCAATTGTCATTGATGAATCCTTTGATGCAAACTATAAGCTGTTTAAGAATCAGAATGGTGAAGTGTTTGCCAGGTATATTGGTACTAACTGCAGGAACGGACCACCTATGAAGAAGATTTGGGTACCCAAAAGTTGTCTTGAGAATCTTCGTGTGAATGTCATCATGTGTAACGCCCCAGATCCGATGCGCCAGGTGTCCGCCAGTTATTCGCCGTCTTTGCCATGTCATTTGCTTGCGTGTTGCATTTTTCCATGTCATCATGTGCATCTCATTTGGCATACGTGTTCGTCTCATGCATCCGAGCATTTTCCCCGTTGTCCGTTTTCCAATCCGGCACTCCTATGTCCTCCGGCGCCCCCTTTTGCCTCTTTTCGTGTGTGGGTGTTAAACGGTCTCGGAATGGACCGAGGTTTGTCAAGCGGCCTTGGTATAGCACCGGTACACCGCCTGTCAAGTTTCGTGCCATTTGGAGTCTGTTTGATACTCCAACGGTTAACCGGGTAACCGTAAAGGCCTCTTTTGTGTGCAGCCGAACACCCCCTCCAAAGTGGCCCAAAACCCAGCAAACTCCTCTCCATGCTCTCGGTCGTTTGATCACGATCGTGTGGGCGAAAACCACACCTCATTTGGACTCTCCTAGCTCCCTCTACCTATAAATTAGCCCCCTCCCCCGAAATTCGCGGATCAAATCCCCCCGAAACCCTAGCTTCTTCCTCCTCCCGCAGCCGGACACGTCCGGACCCCGCCGGACATGTCCGCCACCGCCCGCCACCTCACCCCGGCCAATCGCGGCCCGCCACCTCATCCTCGCCGCCGCTCCTGGCCAACCCGCGGCCGCCACGTCGTCGCCTCGCCGCCTCACCGCGCCTCCCACCACCGCGGCCCGCCCTGCCCACGTCGGCCCGCCCGAACGCGCGCCAGCCGCGCCCGCCCGGCCGCGCCGCGCTGGCGCCACCTCCAGCGCCCGGCAGCCGCCGCCGCCCGCCGCCCAGCGCCTCCCGGCGAGCGCCCGTCGCCGCGGGCTCCTTCGCCCGCCTGCCCCGCCCGTCGCCGGCGTTCGCGCCCGGCAGCGCCTGCTGCCGCTCCTCCGCCCGGCCGCGGCCGCCGAAGCTTCGCCGGTGCGACCCGCCTCGCCCTCACCTCCGCCGGCGCCGGATCCGGCGAGGTCCGGCCAGATCCGGTCGGCTCCTCCCGCAGGCGCCTCTCCCTTGGCTCCGGCCACCGTCCCCACCAACTCCGGCGAGATCCGACCCTGCGTCGATGTCCGTGCCCGGGTCAACTCAGATCCGGAGGTGACATTTCGTCCAAGTCCTGTAATTTTGTTGCATAATGTTGCCATGTTCATCGCATCATAACTCCATGCATACTGCTCCGTTTTGTGCGTCTAATATGTCAAATTGTTCGCCTCAACGAGTACTTCATTAATTCCATTGCATCATTTCCATTTGATTCTGTCTTGATGCCTGAATCTTTGTTGCAAGAGTGCTATATGATGTTAACCTGCTGAAACTGTTATAACTTGATGATTTGTCATTTTTGTTGCATTTGACTTGTGCATCCTATGAGGTTGATGTCTACATGTGTTTTGTAATATGTCATGCCATCTTCACAGTAGTGTCATCTATGTATTTTTGTGGTTCCTGTAGTGAGTGCATCGAGCTTGTTAAGTAGGGTACTTGCTGTTACTGTTTTGCTAGTCTGAATCTGCTATATCATGATGCTATGTTAACCTTCTTCTACAAGTCATTCTATGCATAATCTGGAGATGATCACTAAGGATGTTTTGTTATACATGTCTTGCTCTATCCATCCATGCCCCTGGTTGCATATTTAGCCTGCCTTAACGTGTTGTAATATTGCTCCAAATTTGCTTAATAATGTTGCTATCAGCCTGTTAACATTAAGTTCAGTTGTTTCCATGATTGTTGCTAGTGTTCCATGCACTCTATGAACTTGATCTTGCCATGCTTAGCTTCATAAACATGTCTTCTTACTGTTGGTTGCCTTGCCATGCCATGTGTTGCTCTGTGGTGAGTGGTTCAAGCTCACCAACATGCCTACTTATTGTTGTTCCTGCCATGTATGAATCTGTAATATAACTTGCTATGTTTACAAGGGTCCATTATATCTTCTGATCCTTTTTGGCTCATGGTCAGTAAAGGACTTTCGTTCTATGCAATTAGTAGATTCATTACATTCCTTTGTTTGCCTTTATAAGTTCTTGTAACATGTTGTTTGATAGCTCTAAACATTGCATGCTGATGTTATTTCCTGATAAGTCTGAAACTGTTATTATATGCAATCTTGCCATGTCATTTTGAGCATGTTCTAGTGAGTTCTGGAGATAGCTCAGTGTTCAAGTTTTGTCATGCTTTACCTGTAATTCATGCCCATGCCTTTTGTTTTCACGTTGAGGTGCTGTAGCATAGTGTTTTGATGCTTGCAATATGCCTAGTTGCTGTTTTGGACAGATTGTTGTCATGACTTGTATAGGGTGTATGTGTTGCACCGTTGCTCCGTTTTGGGTGTGCTCTATATGAAACTTGCTTGATTTTGCATGTAGTTTCATATTATCAAGTGGTATCTTTGTTTTGGGGTGTTTGCTTGATGTTTGGATGCATTTTGCATCAATGCCATGTTTAACTTGTTTTGCTCATATCTTCTAGGCCGTAGCTCCGAATTAAATGAACCTTATATGTAAATTGACTAGAATTCTGTGTAGATCATCGTGGTGCATCTTAACTTGCTGTTTAACAACTTGAGCATAAGGTTTATTCATATCTGCACCAATTTTGAAATTTGCATATGAGGACTTACCGGAATTGTTATATGTTGTTCCCGGCCTCATTTAAACTTGCCTTGATGTGTTGCTCTTGTTTGCATCATCTCTTGCCATGAGTAGCCTCATATAGCTTTGTCATGCATCATGCTTGTTGTGCATCATGCCTTGTTCATGTGTGGTGTGTTTACCTTGTTGTGTGCTTCTTCTTGTTAGTTCCTGTTTCGTTGCGATCGTGAGGATTCGTTCGTCTACGCTTGGTTCGTCTTTGTGGCTTCATCTTCTTCATGGACTCGTTCTTCTTCCTTGCGGGATTTCAGGCAAGATGACCGTCACCTTGGATCTCATTACTATCATTGCTATGCTAGTTGCTTCGTTCTATCGCTATGCTGCGCTACCTATCACTTGCTGCTCAAGCCTCCCAAATTGCCATGAACCTCTAACCTTTGTCACCCTTCCTAGCACACCGTTGTTTGGCTATGTTACCGCTTTTGCTCAGCCCCTCTTATAGCGTTGCTAGTTGCAGGTGAAGTTGAAGTTTTTCCCCATGGCGGACAGGATTATGTTGGGATATCACAATATCTCTTATATTTTTTAATGCATCTATATACTTGGTAAAGGGTAGAAGGCTCGGCCTTATGCCTGGTGTTTTGTTCCACTCTTGCCGCCCTAGTTTCCGTCATATCGGTATTATGTTCCCGGATTTTGCGTCCCTAACGCGGTTGGGTGATTTATGGGACCCCCTTGATAGTTCGCTTTGAATAAGACTCCTCCAGCAAGGCCCAACCTTGGTTTTACCATTTGCCTCACCACCACTTACTTTCCCTTGGGAGTAATTAACCCAAGGGTCATCTTTATTCAGCCCTCCGGGCCAATGCTTGTCTAAGTGTTGGTCCAAACCAGAGCCACTTGCGGTGCCGCCCCTAGGCAACTTGGGGTATCGTCGGTTGCCGTCGTCACGTCGCTCATCCGGTGTTGCCACGAGAACAAGATATGTGCAGCTCCTATCGGGATTGTCGGCGCATCGGGCGGTCTTGCTGGTCTTGTTTTATTCTTGTCGAAATGTCTTGTAGCCGGGATTCCGAGACTGATCGGGTCTTCCTGGGGAGAAGGAATATCCTTCATTGATCGCGAGAGCTTATCATGGGCTAAGTTGGGACACCCCTGCAGGGTATAAACTTTCGAGAGCCGTGCCCGCGGTTATGTGGCAGATGGGAATTTGTTAATATCCGGTTGTAGTAAACTTGAAGCAAACTCTTCTAAAATACACCAACCGGGTGCGTAACCGTGAGTGTCTCTTTTCGGGGTTGATCGAGAGGAGAACACGGTTTCTGGGTTATGCCTGACGTAAGTAGGAGTTCAGGATCACTTCTTGATCATTACTAGTTGACGACCGCTTGCTTTGCTTCTCTCCTCGCTCTTATTTGCGTATGTTAGCCACCATATATGCTTAGCCGCTGCTGCAACCTCACCACTTTACCCCTTCCTTTCCCTTTAAGCTTTGCTAGTCTTGATACCCATTGTAATGGGATTGCTGAATCCTCGTGGCTCACAGATTACTACAACAACAGTTGCAGGTACAGGTTTATGCGATGATCATGACGTGAGAGCGATGCTTGCTTGCGTTGAGTTCTTTTGCTTCTTCTTCGATCAGGGGATAGGTTCCAGGTCGGCAGCCTGGGCTAGCAGGGTGGATGTCGTTTGAGTTTCTGTTTGTGTTTCATCTGTAGCCGGATGATGCTCTTATGTATTGTGATGTTGTATTCATGTGGCATTCTATGCCTAATGTATGTATCCCCATCTATTATGTAATGTTGATGTAATGATATCCACCTTGCAAAAGCGTTTCAATATGCGGGTCTATCCTTGGTGGGACCTTCGAGTTCCTTTTGGATAGGGTCGCATATTGTGCGTGACAAGTTGGTATCAGAGCCTCGACCGACCTTAGGAGCCCCCTTGATTGATCGTGTAGTTTGGCCGATGTCGAGTCTAGAAAAACTTTTCGGAGTCTAGTTATATCGGAGAGTAGGAATTCTTTTTACTCCTCAGCCCCTTCGTCGCTCTGGTAAGGAATCCTGACGTAGGTGTTTTGAACTACTCCTCTTCCCCTTCAAATTTTTCTTTAGGTTCACGCAGTTGGTTTTTTTCCGATCATTGGTTCTCAGCTCTTTTCATCCGGTGCATTTCTCGTCAAGTCGACTCGAGCCTCTTCATCTTTGAGTTTAATCCTTAGTTGTTTTCTTTTCCCACCTGCCCTCCCTATTCTTCTTCTCGGAACAGGAGTCCGTAATCGAGTATCCATTCTACTCGTGCGAAGTCTTTGCTTTCTCTCCTCAATGATTTCAACCGGTGTTTTCTCTTCAAGATATTCGTCGATTTCCCCTTCCAAGTTACCCTTGTTTTCCCGCCCTCCCACCCTCTTCTTCCTGGAGTTTGAGTCTCTTTCGACCATCTATTTCATTCGTACGGAGCCTCTTCAGTCTTCTCTCATTTATTTCAACCGGTGGTTTCTCGTCTAGTTCGTCATTCTTCATCTTTTTTTTTCCGGTGCACTCAATTCAAGTTTTTCGGGTTAATCATATTCTTTTCCTTCGAAGTGTTCTCTTTGCTCGTTCGCCTCTCACCAGTTTATCATTCCGGCGTTCGGAACACATATCAGGAGATTCGTCTGTGTTCTAATTAATTCGAGGTTGTCACCTCATTCAAATATTTCAATCGTTCTGGTGCATCATCTACCTCTTCAACATCCCTTTCCAACGGTGTTATCTCTTCAGTGGGCCCTAACCCACAGGTCTTTTCCCAGGATCTTACCTGACTCTTCTAATTCCCCCGGAGTTATTCTCAATTCTTTTCAAGTTGTGACGTAAGAATGGATTCCATCAGTCACATGCCATCTCCAAGATCGTTTTCAAATTCTTTTCATTGTTGGCTCAACCTCTTCGCTTTTCGTTCCCCCGGAGTGCCTTAACAATTTTGGTGGTGTTTCTCGTCGTCATTTGAAGACCGAAGAAGACTTCCTTCTAAATCTTGTCCAATCTCCCGGAGATTCATGGTGATAGCTCGATGTTATCCTATCTAATTGTTTCGGTCGTGCAATTCTTTTCATCCATCCGGAGTATTTCAGGAGTTGCTTTTCTGTTCCGATTATGCGGAGGCCTCCATTTCAGAAGATTTCCTCGTCCCAAGTTTTCAGCTTCGTTCTCTCAATTATTCTGTATCCGTGCCCTTTCGTTCGCCTCAATATTATCCCGGTGCTTCGTTCAAGTATTCTTCAATCAGTTCGCGATCTCTTCACTCTTTTGCATCTAAATACCCTCGAGCTTATTGGTTCTTCTAATTCTTCCCGGTGATTCATTCTCTTTCATCAGTCATTCCCAAATTCTTACGGTGTTCGTTCAAGATTCTTTTCTTTGAGGATCATATTAATCCATTCATTTTTTTTTCAATCCTACCGGTGGTTCATGAAGACCTTCTCAAGTTCACCATATGTCACTACTCATTCCTTTTCAAGAAGAATAAGTAGTATGCAAAATCCACTTCTTGTCATCAATTTAATTTGATGAAGGATAAGCATACAATAAATCTTATTTTTGTTTCATCATCGTCAAGTAATCCCTTCCTTCAGAGTTTGTTCGTGATGAATAAATTCTAGTTCCAAGTGTTTAAATCTTTTCTTTTCCGGAGTTCAAATTTCCTCGGCCATCTCGTCGGAGACTCCATCTAAATCATCGCAAGGCTCATCTTATTTTTTTCATCCTTTATTCTATCTCATCATCCTTTTATTACCGGAGTTCTTCACGGTGGTTCTTCTTGAGTTAATTCACTCCTTAAGTGTTCATCAAGATTCTTGTTCAAGGAGTTCTAGTATCTTTGTTCTTGCATCTCAAAGTGCAATTAATTCTCCGTATTCTTTTGAAGTGGAGATTTGCATTCCTTCGTTCTTCTTAGTTATTCAATCTATTCCGCTTGTGGTCGGTTATCACCTCATAATTTTGAGATGTTTTCCATAAGTACACAACAAGCTTTTTCTTTTTGTTGGTGATTTTTTTTCAACAACTCCGTTCAATCCTTCCTTCTAAGTTCTTTTCATTCAATTCTTTCAATTCTTCCGGAGGCATTGTGTTGTTCCTCTCGTCAACTATCGTTCCATTTTGTCAAACTCAGTTCCAACTCTTTCCATTTTCAGCCGGAGTGCTTCCTAAATCCTTTCAGTCTTATTCGTTTCTTATCTCGTTCTAACCGGAGTGGTTTCTTAGTCTATCCGATTCCGTGAGCTTTCGATTCTCGTCATTCTCATCGTTCCTCTCTTCTTCTCGAGTGCTCTCGATTCTTTGCCTCTTCTCTCTTGCGTTTCTTGTTTCACCTCATCCATTTTTCCTTCCGTCTCGGTCCTAAGATCTCGGGACGAGATCTCTTGTTAGTGGAGGAGTGTTGTAACGCCCCGGATCCGATGCGCCAGTTGTCCGCCAGTTATTCGCCGTCTTTGCCATGTCATTTGCTTGCGTGTTGCATTTTTCCATGTCATCATGTGCATCTCAATTGGCATACGTGTTCGTCTCATGCATCCGAGCATTTTCCCCGTTGTCCGTTTTCCAATCCGGCACTCCTATGTCCTCCGGCGCCCCCTTTTGCCTCTTTTCGTGTGTGGGTGTTAAACGGTCTCGGAATGGACCGAGGTTTGTCAAGCGGCCTTGGTATAGCACCGGTAGACCGCCTGTCAAGTTTCGTGCCATTTGGAGTCTGTTTGATACTCCAATGGTTAATCGGGTAACCGTAAAGGCCTCTTTTGTGTGCAGCCCAACACCCCCTCCAAAGTGGCCCAAAACCCAGCAAACTCCTCTCCATGCTCTCGGTCGTTCGATCACGATCGTGTGGGCGAAAACCGCACCTCCTTTGGACTCTCCTAGCTCCCTCTACCTATAAATGAGCCCCCTCCCCCGAAATTCGCGGATCAAATCACCCCGAAACCCTAGCTTCTTCCTCCTCCCGCAGCCGGACACGTCCGGACCCCGCCGGACATGTCAGCCGCCGCCAGCCACCTCACCCCGGCCAATCGCGGCCCGTCACCTCATCCGCCGCCACGCTCTGGCCAACTCAGCTGCCACGTCGTCGCCCTCGCCGCCTCGCGCGCCTCCCACCGCGGCCCACCCGGCCCACGTCTGCCCGCCCGGGCCGCTCAGCCCAGCCAGCGTCGGCGCCTGCCCTCCCGCGCCCGGCCGCGGCCTCGCCGCCTCCCGCCAGCGCCTCCGCCCGGCGCCGCCCAGTCGCCGCGGGCTCCTCCGCCGCCATACATGCCCGCCCGTCGCCCGGCGTCCGCGCCCGGCAGCGCCTGCCGCTCCTCCGCCCGGCTTGCACCGCCCGAGCTTCGCGGTGCGACCCGACCTTCGCCCTACGCCTCGCCCGGCCGGATCCAGCGAGGTCCGGCCAGATCCGGTCGGCTCCTCCCGTAGGCGCCTCTCCCTCGGCTCCGACCACCGTCCCCACCAACTCCGGCGAGATCCGACCCTGCCTCGACGTCCGTGCCCGGGTCAACTCAGATCCGGAGGTGACATTTCGTCCAAGTCCTGTAATTTTGTTGCATAATATTGCCATATTCATCGCATCATAACTCCATGCATACTGCTCCATTTTGTGCGTGTAATATGTCAAATTGTTCGTCTCAATGAGTACGTCACTTCAATCCATTGCATCATTTCCATTTGATTCAATCTTGATGCCTGAATCTTCGTTGCAAGAGTGCTATATGATGTTAACCTGCTGAAACTGTTATAACTTGATGATTTGTCATTTTTGTTGCATTTGATGTGTGCATCCTATGAGGTTGATGTCTACATGTGTTTTGTACTATGTCATGCCATTTTCATAGTGGTGTCATCCATGTATTTTTGTGGGTCCTGTAGTGAGTGCGTCGAGCTTGTTAAATAGGGTACTTGCTATTACTGTTTTGCTAGTCCGAATCTGCTATATCATGATGCTATGTTAACCTGCTTCTACAAGTCATTCTATGCATAATCTGGAGATGATCACTAAGGATGTTTTGTTATACATGTCTTGCTCTATCTATCCATGCCCCTGGTTGCATTTCTAGCCTGCCGTAACTTGCTGTAATATTGCTCCAAATTTGCTCAATAATGTTGTTGTCAGCCTGTTAACATTAAGTTCAGTTGTTGCCATGATTGTTGCTAGTGTTCCATGCACTCTATGAACTTGCTCTTGCCATTCTTAGCTTCATAAACATGCTTTATTACTGTTGGTTGCCTTTCCATGCCATGTGTTGCTTTGTGGTGAGTGGTTCAAGCTCACCAACATGCCTACTTATTGTTGTTCCTGCCATGTATGAATCTGTAATATAACTTGCTATGTTAAATGGGCTCCATCATATCTTCTGATCCTTTTTGGCTCATGGTCAGTAAGGGACTTTTGTTCTATGCAATTAGTATATTCATTTCATGCCTTTGTTTGCCTTGATAATTCCTGTAGCATGTTGTTTGATAGCTCTAAACATTGTAACCTGATGTTATTTCCTGAAGTCTGAAACTGTTATTATATGCAATCTTGCCATGTCATTTTGAGCATGTTCTAGTGAGTTCTGGAGATAGCCCAGTGTTCATGTTTTGTCATGCTTTACCTTTACTTCATGCCCATGCCTTTTGTTTTCACGTTGAGATGCTGTAGCATAGTGTTTTGATGCTTGCAATATGCCTAGTTGCTGTTTTGGACAGATTGTTGTCATGACTTGTATAGGGTGTATGTGTTGCACCGTTGCTCCGTTTTGGGTGTGCTCTATTTGAAACTTGCTTGATTTTGCATGTAGTTTCATATTATCATGTGGCATCTTTGTTTTGGGGTGTTTGCTTGATGTTTGGATGCATTTTGCATCAATGCCATGTTTAACTTGTTTTGCTCATATCTTCTAGGCCGTATCTCCGAATTAAATGAACCTTATATGTAACTTGACTAGAATTCCGTGTAGATCATCGTGTTGCATCTTAACTTGCTGTTTAACAACTTGAGCATAAGGTTTATTCAGATCTGGACCAATTTCGAAATTTGCATATGAGGACTTACCGGAATTGTTATATGTTGTTCCCGGCCTCATTTAAACTTGCCTTGATGTGTTGCTCTTGTTTGCATCATCTCTTGCCATGAGTAGCCTCATATCTTTGTCATGCATCATGTTTGTTGTGCATCATGTCTTGTTCATGTGTGGTGTGTTTACCTTGTTGTGTGCTTCTTCTTGTTAGTTCCTGTTTCGTTGCGATCGTGAGGATTCGCTCGCTCACGCTTGGTCTGCCTTCGTGGCTTCATCTTCTTCATGGACTCATTCTTCTTCCTTGTGGGATTTCAGGCAAGATGACCGTCACCTTGGATCTCATTACTATCATTGCTATGCTAGTTGCTTCGTTCTTTCGCTATGCTGCGCTACCTATCACTTGCTGCTCAAGCCTCCCAAATTGCCATGAACCTCTAACCTTTCTCACCCTTCCTAGCACACCGTTGTTTGGCTATGTTACCGCTTTTGCTCAGCCCCTCTTATAGCGTTGCTAGTTGCAGGTGAAGTTGAAGTTTTTCCCCATGGCGGACAGGATTATGTTGGGATATCACAATATCTCTTATATTATTAATGCATCTATATACTTGGTAAAGGGTGGAAGGCTCGGCCTTATGCCTGGTGTTTTGTTCCACTCTTGCCGCCCTAGTTTCCGTCATATCGGTATTATGTTCCCGGATTTTGCGTCCCTAACGCGGTTGGGTGATTTATGGGACCCCCTTGACAATTCGCTTTGAATAAGACTCCTCCAGCAAGGCCCAACCTTGGTTTTACCATTTGCCTCACCACCACCTACTTTCCCTTGGGAGTAATTAACCCAAGGGTCATCTTTATTCAGCCCCCCGGGCCAATGCTTGTCTAAGTGTTGGTCCAAACCAGAGCCACTTGCGGTGCCACCCCTAGACAACTTGGGGTATCGTCGGTTGCCGTACGTACTGCTCATCCGGTGTTTCCCAGAGAACGAGATATGTGCAGCTCCAATCGGGATTGTCGGCGCCTCGGGCGGTCTTGGGGGTCTTGTTTTATTGCGGTCAAAATGTATTGTAGCCCGGATTCCGAGACTGGTCGGGTCTTCCGGGAGAAGGAATATCCTTCGTTGATCGCGAGAGCTTATCATGGGCTAAGTTGGGACACCCTGCAGGTATAAACTTTCGAGAGCCGTGCCCGCAGTTATGTGGCAGATGGGAATTTGTTAATATCCGGTTGTAGTAAACTTGAAGCAAACTCTTTTAAAATAGACCAACAGGTAGCGTGTAGTGAGTGTCTCTTTTCGGGTTGATCGAGAGGAGAACACGGTTTCTGGGTTATGCCTGACGTAAGTAGGAGTTCAGGATCACTTCTTGATCATTACTAGTTGACGACCGCTTGCTTTGCTTCTCTCCTCGCTCTTATTTGTGTATGTTAGCCACCATATATGCTTAGCGGCTGCTGCAACCTCACCACTTTACCCCTTCCTTTCCCTTTAAGCTTTGCTAGTCTTGATACCCATGGTAATGGGATTGCTGAGTCCTCGTGGCTCTCAGATTACTACAATAACAGTTGCAGGTACAGGTTTATGCGATGATCATGACGCGAGAGCGATGCTTGCTTGCGTTGAGTTCTTCTTTTGCTTCTTCTTCGATCAGGGGATAGGTTCCAGGTCGGCAGCCTGGGCTAGCAGGGTGGATGTCGTTTGAGCTTCTGTTTGTGTTTCATCCGTAGCCGGATGATGCTCTTATGTATTGTGATGTTGTATTCATGTGGCATTGTATGCCTTATGTGTGTATCCCCATCTATTATGTAATGTTGATGTAATGATATCCACCTTGCAAAAGCGTTTCAATATGTGGGTCTATCCTTGGTGGGACCTTTGAGTTCCTTTTGGATAGGGTCGCATATTGGGCGTGACATCATGACATCACCTGGGAAGAAGACAAATCCCAGACCAAAGGCTTCATATGACCCAAAGGCTTCATACAGACAGA
This sequence comes from Aegilops bicornis, assembly GCA_021605145.1. Lineage (NCBI taxonomy): Eukaryota > Viridiplantae > Streptophyta > Magnoliopsida > Poales > Poaceae > Aegilops > Aegilops bicornis. Next base: position 690,554,391 of record CM038675.1, read on the forward strand.
GGACTCACCTGAGTCACCCTAACGCCAATGTTTTGCAGGGAAACCATACTCAGACTTATGAATATGAGCGTGTGTCTTCAAACCGCTATGTTCATAGAACTAAGAACTTTTCTGCTTATTCATATGAGTATCGTTCTTCTCCTGCAAGGCTATTTGCTAGGGCTCCAAAGCTCAAGTTCTCAGATGCTGCACTTAGACTCATTGCTTCTAAGCACCCCTGAAGATGTGGGTGGTTAAGAAGAATTAACTTTCTTTTGCAGGGAAAGGTCTCCAGCAGGAAATCAAAGGCGTCTGATGCTATTTCTGGGGACCTAAAACATCTTGTAGGGCGCAAGATCAAATGCCCAAATGGTCTTACTATGTATTTTGTTCCTGAATCGTTTTCCAAGCATCCTATCAGTCCTAATCTTGATCTGAGCTTTGATAATCCTCTTGCTAATCAAATGTTTGCTTCACATTACTCTTGGTGAAGCTTATCCCCCTAACTGCACTGTAGGCTACCACACCTTGTGCTTCAGAATGGATTATGGATAGCGGATGCACTAATCATATGACTGGTGATCAAAGTCTTCTCATGGACTCAACCTTACGTCCATCAGACAAAAGTCACATCATTTGCTGACACTGGTAAAAGCAAGGTATTGGGTCTAGGTAGAGTTGCAATCTCAAAGGATCAACACATGGATAAAGTGATGCTTATTGAATCCCTTGGTTTCAACTTAATGTCTGTCTCAATGCTTTGTGACTTAAACATGATTGTGCTATTTGGAAAATATCGATGCCTTGTACTAATGGAATCTGAAAAGTCTCTAGTCTTTGAAGGGTATAGAAAAGGCGATCTATATATGGTAGATTTCTCTGCAGGACCACAGATGGCCGTATGTCTTCTAGCAAAGGCTTCAGAATGCTGGCTCTGACATCGAAGGCTAGGGCATGCTGGCATGAAGAACTTGCACACTCTCGCGAAGAAGAAGCATGTCATGGGCATCGAAGGCGTCAAGTTCAAGAAGGACCATCTGTGTGGCGCCTGCGAAGCTGGAAAGATGACTAGGGCCAAGCATCCCTCGAAGACAATCATGACTACATCTCAACCCTTCGAGCTGCTTCACATGGATCTATTCGGCCCTACTCACTACTCTACTCTCAATGCTACTGCTTGCCTCTATGGCTTCGTAATTGTTGATGATTACTCTAGATATACTTGGGTACATATAATCCTCTATAAGACTGAAGTGCGGGATATCTTCAGACGCTTTGCCAATCGTGCCATGACGAACTATGGCGTCAAGATCAAGCATATCAGAAGTGACAACGGCACTGAGTTCAAGAACACTGGCCTCGACCTCTATCTGGATACACTTGGCATCACACATGAGTTCTCTGCTCCTTATACACCTCAGTAGAATGGCATCGCAGAGCGCAAGAACAGAACTCTCATTGAGATGGCCCGAACGATGCTTGATGAGTACAAGACTGCATGGAAGTTCTGGTCTGAAGCCATTGACACTGCTTGTCACATCATCAATCGTGTTTATCTTCACAAGCTTCTGAAGAAAACATCCTATGAGCTCCTAACTGGTAAGAAGCCAAATTTAAGCTACTTCAGAGTATTTGGTGCTAGGTGCTGGATCAAGGATCCACATCACACTTCAGAATTTGCACCGAAAGCACACGAAGGTTTTATGCTTGGTTATGGAAAGGATTCAGATTCTACAGAGTCTTCAACCTCTTTCACTATAAAGTGGTTGAAAGCGTGGATGTCTTGATTCGATGAAACTAACGGCTCGCAAAGAGAGCACCTGCCAAATGTGCTAGATGAAGTACCTCCAAGTGAATCTATCAAGCGAGATGGGAATTGGAGATCTCATACCCTCGAGAATCAATGCGAAGAGTAACTTGTCATTTCTGCACCTAATCAACCTGAAGACAATGCTCAGTCTGATGACAATCCCCCAAATGATGACATTGATCAGCAAGAGCAAAATCTTCATCCTGCTCATCCTCGTGTTGCAAATGAAGTTCAGATTGAGAAAATAGTTGACAGCCTGAATGCACCTGGTCCACTCACTCGTTCAAAAGCAACTCAAAGAGCAACACAGCTAACCAACTTCTGTGGGCATTTTGCATTTGTCTCAATCACTGAACCCAAGAAAGTTGATGAAGCCTTCATGGAACCTGAATGGATTCAAGCTATGCAAGAAGAGCTTCAATAGTTCAAGCTGAATAATGTGTGGGAATTGGTCAAGCGTCCTGATCCTCGGAAGCACAATATCATTGGCACCAAATGGATATATCACAACAAGCAAGATGAGCATGGTCAAGTTGTCAGAAACAAGGCTCGTCTCGTTGCACAAGGTTACACTCAAGTGGAAGGAATTGACTTCGATGAAACATTTGCTCCGGTGGCAAGACTTGAAGCGATTTGCATACTGCTAGCCTATGCAAATCATCACAACATTATTCTGTATCAAATGGATGTGAAAAGTGCTTTTCTCAATGGAAAGATAGAAGAAGAAGTATACAAGCTCAACAAGGCATTGTATGGCCTCAAACAAGCCCCTCGTGCTTGGTATGACACACTCAAAGACTTCCTGAAGAGCAAAGGCTTTAAACCTGGTTCACTAGATCCTACACTCTTCATGAAGACATATGATGGTGAACTATTTGTGTGCGAAATCTATGTGGATGACATTATCTTAGGCTGCACCAACAAGAAATACAAGATGAATTTGGTCACATGATGCAAGAGCAATATCAAATGTCCATGATGGGCGAGCTGAAGTTCTTTTACGGTCTCCAAATCCGTCAACAACGCAACGGCATATTCATATCTCAAGAAAAATACCTCAAAGATTGCTGAAGAAGTTTGGAATGCAAAGGCGCAAAGGATACACGACGCCCAACCAAAAGTCATCTGGGTCCCGACGACAATGGTAAAGAGTTCGATCAAAAGGTATATCGTTCCATGATTGGTTCTTTGCTTTACTTATGTGAATCTAGGCCAGATATAATGCTTAGTGTTTGCATGTGTGCCCGATTCCAAGCAGCACCAAAGGAATCGCATCACTTAGCTGTGAAGTGAATTCTTCAATATATTTGGCTAACACCCCAACACTAGGATTATGGTATCCAAAGGGCTCAGAGTTTGATCTAGTTGGATTCTCAGATGCTGATTATGCTGGTGACAAGGTTGATCGCAAGTCCACATCAGGCACATGTCACTTTCTGGGACGATCTCTTGTGTGTTGGTCTTTAAAGAAGCGTAACTGTATCTCTCTCTCTGCTGAATCTGAATACATTGTCTTGGATCCTGGTGCACAGCTTCTCTGGATGAAGCAAACTCTCAAAGAATATGGTATCCACACGAAGAATGTGCCTCTCTATTGCGACAACGAGAGTGCCATCAAGATTGCCAACAACCCAGTTCAAAGACTCGAAGACAAAGCACATTGAAATTCGTCATCACTTTCTCAGAGATCATGTTATGAAGGAAGATATTGATATCATTCACATCAAGACAGAAGAACAGTTGGCTGATATCTTCACCAAGCCCTTGGATGAGAAAAGGTTTTGGAAGTTGCGGTGTGAGCTAAATATCTTGGAATCCTCAAATGTCCTATGAATGGACACACATCCTAACACTTATGCATTTTGATGACTTAGATGTGCAACACACAAAGTAATGAATATCTTCAATCAATGAAGACATACACTCTAAGTGTGAATACATTAATGTGGAAATTAACTTCGGAGCGCCACGATAATTGTGCGCCGTGTCTGGGTCTAATACTTCCTATACGGTGGGTAACGCCACCACCACACTCTTGTTTGAAGTGTTTTTCTTGGTGTTATATTTGCAAAGTCTTCACAAGTCGATTTGTCTTCAACATTGATTTGAATTCATGATTAACTGCACCATGTTGATTTGCTCCTGACTTTATTATATACATATATTGTGTTCTGTCCTCTACGACATTCACTTATAGCTATGTGTTCTTGCTTGAATCTTTTGAACTAAGTGAATGTGATCGGACCCTAACCTCTCTATGCTTCCTACCTCAAGCTCTATCTATCCAAATCATATGCATTCTGATGAAACTGTCGAATGTCTTCTCTGCATCCTTGTCAGCAGAAGATACAGAGACAAACTTTAAGTCTGTTTTTTTAATGCTATATCCTTTTTGCCTGAAACCCGGAGAATTCAGAACGACCACCCCGACAATCCAGGTGAGCGTGGGAACATGGAACAACTCTGTCGGAGTAATGGGCCATGGGTAGGCAAACCCGAGCCCCGGACCTTTCAAGACATCGGGGCAGGCTGCGCCCCTCAAGACCCTAAGACGAATAGCCGCTTTCTGGGAGTCAGCGGCGAGGCCGCCGACAGCCCCTCACGGCCGAGTCCCAAAGACGACTTTGAGATAAGCCGACTCCCAACTGGCGGCTTCCAGAGAATCCGGCTATGGGGAGTCGGCCCGCGACTCCAACCAACTCCTGTCTTTGCAACTATGGACGGGATGGGGTGCGGCCGCCGCGCGGCCCATCCCTGCCCCGTTCGCGAAGGGCAGGCAGGGCCACAGTGCGCCGTACCAACGGAGATCTCCATCCGGCGCGTTACTGTTGCCATGCCGGCCCTGACATCAGCCTCGTGGGAGGCGCCCTGTGCCCACGATGGCCTGTCTGTACGACCCAGAGACGGCGGGACCCGCTTTGTCGGCGGTCTGAAAAACGGCGAGCGCCACAAGACGGACCCGTTGGGAGTCGGCCCACAGGAGTCGGGCTGCCCTCCCACGGGCCCCGCACACCATTAACGAGATAAGGCGGGAATGGCAGCGGTGGTCGCCCGTCAGCGGCACTTTGTTGCCATGACCCCATGACCAAGCAGCGTCATTAGAGGTGCGGCTCTGATAATCCGCGGCAAGAAGCCCTTGCGGCGGACAAGGCCTGTCAGCCCCATGCCGGGCCCGTCAGTGGGGCCCGCCAGTCGGCGGGCCCCAGCGGTCAGCGGAGAAGACGGCAACCTGAGAGACAGACGGCTGGGACCCGCACCCAGCCGGATTACCATTGTACCCCTGGAGGGTAGGCCTATATAAACCCCCCGGGGCACCCTTGAAGAGGGTTGGACCCTAATAGTTTTAGACACATATAGAGGGAAGAGAAGAGCTAGCCGTGCCCTTCTCCTTCCTTACCCCGAACAGCTCAAGGAGCAACCTTGTACCCACTTTGCCATAGTGATCAAGCGGAGACCCCGCAGAGCAGCAGTAGGGGTATTATCTCCACGAAGAGCCCTGAAGCTGGGTAAGATCTGTCGGCGTGCATGCCTTCACCTCATCCGTTTCTGTGCACCGCGACGTTCTACTCGCCCCCACCATGATAAGCCATCCTTTGGCATATGTCGCACCCAACCCTCGACATTTGGCGCCCACCGTGGGGCTAGGTGCACCGTCGTCCGGAGACCTGCTCTGGACGGGAACCCTTTTCCTCCCTGGCGAGCGCAGCCAGCTCGGTACGCTAGACGGAGTCAGCGCCGACGCGCTACACGGCGCTGAGATCGCCTGTGCAGCCAGCTGCCTCGCCGAACTTGTCGGCGAGGTTCGCCTCTCCGACGAGCCTGCATCCGACGCAGGCACGGGCGGCCCCGAGAGCCTCCTCGTGGGCCTCCTTGACCAACTCCACGTCACCGGCGAGCCTGCCACGGACTTGGAGTCCGTAGGCTCCACCGACCCGATGCTGGTCGACTCCGACACCGCGTCGCTCGACGCGTTCCCCACCAACGTGGTGGTCTACGACGAGCCGCTCCCTCGCGCGGAGAGCGGCGGAAGCACCGTCACAGAGGTGCTCGTCATTGGTCATGGCAAGCATTTCGGCGAAGGAGCTCATGACCCTCTCGACGCGGCTCTGCAAGACCTGACCGCGCCTATTCCGGAAGACGCTGACACCGAGATGCTGGAGGCACGCCGCCTTCAGCTCGTCGAAGGCGCGAAGAAGCTGGCAAGCATGAGACGCCAGAGAAGCGTGCCGCGTGAGATGGATCGGCGGCGCTCGCCGGCTGCCCCAACTGGGCCTAGCCGCCTAGGTGTGGTCCAGCAGCGCGGTGTGGCCATCGCCAACCTGTTCGGGGCCAATCGCCCTGTGTACGCCACGGATGCGGAGAACATCCGCGCCGCCCAGGCGGCGGCGGACGAGCTGGACAACTTCGAGGGTGAAGAGCGCCGCCTGATGATGGAGCGAGTCCAGCACCTCCTCGACGCGGTTGCCGCACAGAACGAGGCCGGCTGCCATACAGAGGCGCCGCAACGACGAAACGATGACCTGCCTCCCCGCCGAGATCAAGGCGCGACGTCTTGGACACCGACTGGCGGTGTCCGCGGAAGAAAAAACAAGGATCCGGCTGTCAGCCACAGTCGGACTCACATCTCCATCGAGCGCGACCAAGACGGCCACCCAAGAGCAGTGGAACGGCGGGACGACTATCTGCCTCCTCCTCCTCGCAAAGAAAGGCGAGTCTCCCCGCCACCCGTCGAGCATCCGATTCTCGGTGACTGCCTTGGCCGCCGAGAGGGAGTCGGAGAAAACGACGCCCGCCACCGGATCAACCGACTCCACCGATCCCTGGCGCTGGAAGAAGAGGACGAGTTGGGTCCGCCCTGTTTTGGACCTCGCATCCGAGACAAGCCCTTTCCCAGAGGGTTCACGCTTCCCCGAGATACGCCCAAATACACCGGCTTCGTAAAGCCGGAAGACTGGCTGGTTGACTACTCCACAGCCGTCAACATAGCGAACGGCAACAAGCGTGTTGCCGTAAAGTATGTTCCACTCATGCTCCAGAGCATGGCCTGGACATGGTTGAACAACCTGAAGCCCCGCAGCATCAACAGTTGGGTCGACTTCACCGAAGCCTTCGTCCGCAACTTCACGAGCACGTACAAGCGACCTCCCAAGCCTTGCCAGCTTTCCTTGTGCGAGCAAGGCCCCAACGAAGTCAACTTCATGAGTACCTCACGCTACTGGGCCGAGCTTCGAACTCCCTGCGAGGGCGTGCACGAGGTGCAAGCTATCGAGTACTTCACCGCCGGGTGCAGAGAAGGCACCCTCCTCAAGCACAAGCTCCACTGCGACGAGCCGGAGACCCTCGACGAGCTGCTGATCATAGCAGATAAGTACGCCACAGGCGACTCCTCCATGAAGGCGGAGATTCAAGTTAGTGCGACCGGCAAAGTGGCTCCTCAGGCTCCCAGAACTCCGGCTGGAGACACCAGTCGGCAACAACAACAGAACGATCACAAGCGCAAGGCCCCACAGCCGGCTTCCAGCAGCCGGCAGGTTGGCTGGTCGAAGACCAAAGTCGGAGGGGCAGCCTCTCCAAGCGACAAAAGGCGGCAAGTCCAACTGGTTGTCGGCCTTCTCTACGAAAGCAAACTCTATATGGTCCTGCCAAGTTCCACAGCGGCGCCGGGTTGGCCAAACCACACCACCCGGAAGTGCCACTGGCTCACCAGGATCGCCAAGGGAGACGGCCTCCTGCCTCCCCCGCCTGCTGGGCCGCCGCCTCCACCGCCGCCCCAGCATCTGGCTGTCAGGCCAGTCGGCGCTGTACAAGATGAGTACCCAGAAGAGCACGGAGCCTATGTGGTGTTCACGAGTGTGGCCGACGATCGACGCGAAAGGTGCGGCTGCAAAGAAGAGGTGAATGCGAGCATCAGATACTCCAGAATTCATGCATCGGGTCCGAGAGGCCTATCGCTTGAGCAGAGCTGATCACCCAGAGGTGATGCCGAGTCCGGGCTCCTACGCCCTGGTCTTGGGAGCCACCCTTGCCGCGGATAGGCGGGCCGCTCGCTTCTCACGAGTGCTGATAGATGGAGGCAGTAGCATCAACATCCTGTACAAGGACACCATGGAGAAGTTAGGAATCAAGCAAAGACAGCTTCAGAGCAGTCGGACTGTGTTCCACGGCATTGTACCTGGCCTTTCCTGCTCACTGATTGGCAAGATCCTGATAGATGTCCTCTTTGGAGACAAACATCATTTCCGTCGAGAGCCAGTTTCGTTCGAAGTGGTGGACCTTGAAAGTCCATACCATGTGCTGCTTGGCTGACCCGCTTTGGCCAAGTTCATTGCGGTCCCCCACTACGCCTACCTCAAGATGAAGATGCCGAGTTCCAAGGGGATTCTGACTGTAGCTGGCAACTACAGAAAGTCGTCCGCTTGCGCGGCTGAAAGCGGTCGGCTAGCCGAGTCCCTGGTGATCGCAGCTGAGAAGCGGCTCCTTGATCGGGTTGTGGCGATGGCCAGCAAGGAGTCGGAAGCCGAGGGCTCGTTCAAGCCGGCCAAAGAAACGAAGAAGATACCCTTGGACCCAGAGCACCCAGAGAGGTACGCTGTCATAGGTGCAAACCTTGACAGCAAATAGGAAGGCGAGCTCGTCGATTTCCTCCTTGAGAATCGGGACATCTTCGCATGGTCCCCTAAAGACATGCTGTGTACCGACGGAATTCGCCGAGCACAAGTTACATGTCCGATCTGATGTGAAGCACGCCAGCAGCCCTTGCGCCTACCGTCAAGAGAAGAGAAGAGTTGTTGGAGAAGAGATAGCCCGGCTCCTAGCAGCCGGCTTCATTATGGAAGTGTTTTTTCCAGAATGGTTAGCCAACCCGGTCCTGGTACTGAAGAAGAACAAGAAGTGGAGGATGTGTATTGACTACACAAGCCTCAACAAAGCTTGCCCCAAGGACCCGTTCGCTCTGCCGAGAATTGATCAGGTGATAGACTCCACAGCCGGATGCGAGCTATTGAGCTTCTTAGATGCATATTCAGGATATCACCAGATCAAGCTGAACCCGGCTGACAGACTGAAGACCGCCTTCATCATGCTGTTTGGACCCTTCCGCTACCTAACCATGACGTTCGGCTTAAGGAATGCTGGCGCCACCTTTCAGCGTTGCATGCAGAAGTGCCTCCTCAAGCAACTCGGCAGAAACGCCCACGTCTACGTAGATGATGTGGTGGTGAAGACGGAAAAGCGTGGAACGCTGCTGGAAGACCTTAAGGAAACCTTTGAGAACCTGCGCCGATTCCAAATCAAGCTCAACCCTGAGAAGTGCATCTTCGGAGTGCCAGCCGGCCAACTCCTTGGCTTCCTGGTCTCTGAACGCGGCATAGAGTTCAACCCTGTAAAGATCAAGGCCATTGAGAGGATGGAAGTACCCCGCCGACTGCTAGATGTGCAAAAGTTCACCGGTTGCTTGGCATCCATCAGCCGATTCATCAGTCGGCTGGGCGAGAAAGCTCTCCCTTTATACCAGCTCATGAAGAAGACCACCTTCTTCGAATGGAACCACAAGGCGGACGAAGCTTTTCTCCAGTTGAAGAAAATGCTGACTACTCCCCCTGTGCTGGCGGCCCCGACTCCTAAAGAGCCCATGCTCCTGTACATTGCCGCCACCAGCCAGGTAGTCAGCACAGTCATTGTAGTCGAACGCAAGGAGGAAGGCAAGGCGCTACCTGTCCAGAGACCGATATATTACCTGAGCGAAGTACTGTCGACCTCCAAGCAGAACTACCCCCACAACCAGAAGATGTGCTACAGCGTGCACTTTGCCGCCAAGAAGTTGAAGCCTTACTTTCAAGAGCATCCAATCAATGTGGTTTGCACAGCCCCACTAGCCGAGATTATCGAAAGCCGAGATGCTTCTGGCAGAGTGCCCAAATGGGCCATAGAGCTGGCCCCCTACACCATCTATTACCAGCCCCGCACCGCCATCAAGTCGCAAGCACTGGCCGACTTCCTCGTCGACTGGGCCGAGACTCAAGACTTGCCGCCAAATACCGACTCCACCCATTGGCGGATGCATTTCGACGGCTCCAAGATGCGCACCGGCTTGGGAGCCGGCGTTGTCCTCACTTCCCCCAAAGGCGACAAGCTCAAATATGCGCTGCAGATCCATTTCGTCGCCTCCAACAACATCGCGGAATACGAGGCCCTCATTCACGGGCTCCGGCTTGCCAAAGAGCTTGGCATTCGCCGGATCCTGTGTTATGGCGACTCCGATTTGGTGGTCCAACAGTCATCTGGCGATTGGGACGCCAAAGATGCAAACATGGCGAGCTACCATTTCCTTGTACATCAACTCAGTGGATATTTCGAGGGGTGCGAGTTCCTTCACGTGCCAAGAAATGACAACGACCAAGCAGACACCCTGGCACGAATCGGCTCCACCCGCCAGTAATACCATCCAAATACGCCCTTGGCGCCTCCTCAAGCCATCTGTCAAGCCTTCACCAGAATCAGACTCCATCTTTGTGCCGGCTCCCCCTGAAGAAGTCGGATCCAACTCAAGAGCCCCAGCAGACGGCACGAGAATTCTTACAGATGGCTCCAAGAATGCCGCAGATGAAGCCGTCCCGGGGACTTCAGAACCCGGCCCGGGGACTGCGGCGACCATTGCGAAGACTCCAGAGCTCGGCCCGGGGACTGCACCAGTCGGCCCGGGGACTTCATCAATCCAAAGAAGCGTCATGACTCCGCCTGCCACCTCCCAGCCCAGCCGTCCTCGTCCCAAGTAGCAAGATCTTGGCGGTTGAAGAAATAGTAGCACCCTCATGGGCCCAAAATTTCCCATCCTCGAAGTTCCTAGTAAGCAAGAGAGCTACCAACCGATGAAATCTTGGCTCGGCAAGTACAACGTCGAGCGGCAGCCTACAACATAGTCAGCAGACAATTGGTCGGTGAAGCGTCGCTTAGTGTCTACCAAATACAAGGCCGAGCGAGCAAGGCCAAGCAATTCTCAAGACATCCATCATATGAAAAGGGCCACCATGCGGCCTCAAGAGCACTCGCCGCCAAAGCCTTCCGACACGGTTTCTTCCGCCAACTGCCCTAGAAGAGGCCAAGGAATTAGTCCAAAATGCAAGGTGCGGATGTTCCGCTCCAAGCCGTATCAGCCGGCTTCCACACTCAAGACTATCCCCATCGCCTGGCCCTTTGCTGTTTGGGGCCTGGACATGGTGGGACCATTCGAAGCAGCACAAGGTGGCCTAACTCACTTACTTGTCGCAGGGGACAACTTCACCAAGTGGATAGAAGTAAAGCCCATCAAGAAGTTGAATGGTCCAACTGCAGTGACTTTCATCGCCGACATCACGACTCGGTACGGTGTACCACACAGCATCATCACCGACAATGGCACAAATTTTGCCAAAGGCGCCCTGGCCCGTTTCTGCGCGACACAAGGCATCCGACTGGACTTAGCGTCCGTTGCCCATCCGCAGTCAAACGGCCAGGTGGAGCGAGCAAACGACCTCATCCCGCGGCATCAAGCCTCGATCGGTCGAATCCATCGGAGCGTTCGCCGGTTGTTGGCTTAATGAGTTGCTGACCGTCCTCTGGAGTCTGCGACGACTCCAAACAAGTCAACCGCTTCACACCTTTCTTCCTCGCTTCAAGGTCAAAGCCGTCATCCCAACGGACATAGAGTTTGACTCCCCGCGGGTCACCATGTACACCGAGGAGGAAGCGGAAGAAGCACGCCAAGGCGGTGTCGTCTGGCCGGAAGAGGGCCGATTGCTGGCACTCACCGGTCCAAAGATCTACCAAAGCAGAGCTCGCTACCGATACTACAACAGGAAGGTCAGGCCGAGATCTTTCCAAGAGGGCGACCTTGTGCTCCCACTGATCCAGCGAACAGCCGGCCAGCACAAGCTTCGGCGCCTTGGGAAGGCCCCTTCATTATCAAAAGCCCCGAGCACGCAAGAGGACGACTCCGGCAAAGAGACGGAACGGCCATGGAATGCAAAACTTCTCCGAAGATTTTACAGCTGATGCAGTATGTACCACGCTACCTTTTGTATTAAAGTACCAAGACTTCGGGCCCCGAGACGCAGCTCGGGACTGCCCCTTTTTGTTATCTATATGATAAGAATTATGCTTTCGAGTATGTTACTCTTTGTTATGCCGCTTGGCACCGGGTTCGACTAGTCGGCCGGGACTCGCTACCACGCTATGGAATGCTTCCTGCAATCGGACAAGTAGTGTGTGGTGCCTAAGCCGCCTCTCTGTCAGAAGCCGCCTCGCAGAGCGACTCGCTTGGTGGGCGGGAGTAAGGAAGAATGGGCGCCCACATGAAAAATGGCTAAGGACCCAAAGCATAAAAACATAGCTTAAGCCGGCTTCCACCCCTCTTCATAAAGCCGACTCTTGAGTGGTCGGTTTGCCGCTTTCTATCCAACTTGTTAAAAAGACTCTAAAAATGGTTATACTTGCCTTCCCAAGAGTAGCCAACACATTGGATCCAAGCAGCGATCACAGAGCGGTTGTCCTACCGGCAAGGCGGCGACTAAGGGAAGGCGGCAAAGGAAAAAGCCATAGGAGCAATGAGCAAGGAAAGATAGAATTAGGATAAATATTTACATAACATAGGCCCTTGGCTGAATCTTCAAGCAAAATTACAAAATACACCCCGCGGGTGGAATTGTGCAAATTAACAAGTTCTTCAAAGACTACTAAAGCAGATAAAATAAAGGCAAGACGGCAGCCTAGGAAGCGGCAGATGGGTTCGGAGGGTCGGAGGAGACGGCGGTGTCAGGCGCCGGGGCGGCCGGCTGGGCAGTCTCGGCTTGATCATCTCCGGCGGTAGCCGGCCCAGTTGGACGCGGCTCGTTGCTGGAGGCGCGGTCGAGCTGAGGCTGGTCGCCCGCTCCGTCTTCTGGCGCCTCCGTCTCACCTCCATCCTCCGCCTCGCCTTCCTCCTAGGCGCTGGAGCCGATCACCTCCGCTGAGTCCGCCTGCTGTTTACCTTGCGCGCTCCCAGACGGCGGCGGAGGCGGCGGTGGCGGCACGGTCGTACCCGACATGGTGGGTACTCGCCGCCGGCTCCCTCGGTCTGCCCCGTGAACTCCGGGGGCGGCAGCGCGGAGTTCAGCGGGATGACGAGCAACGCCGATTGGCTGTGCGCGGCCTCCTCAGCTTGCCGCTTGGCTGCGGCCAGGCGGCTTCGCCTCATCCAGCTTCCTGCAGGCGGAGGCCGCCGCCTTCTCGGCCTCCGCCTTTCTCCAGACGGGTGGCTTCTTCTTCGTCGCGCTTCTCTCCTGCTGTTTCGCTCCATCGCCTCCCGAGGTCGTGGCGGCGGGTCAATCCAGCCGAGTAGTGGCGACGCCTCTGCCGACCCCCATGACGGAGGCGGCGGCGACCCTCTCTAAAGTAAGGGGAGCCCTGAAGCGAGGAAGACGTGTAAAAGATTTGAACAAGATTCACCAGAAGAAAACAAGACAAAAGGCGGAAGCACTTACGCGGAGACCAGTGGCGGCTTTTTCACTTCCTTGCGGAAGCGGTTACCTTTGCGACCGCCTCTTCCCGCTTGGTCGCGGCGGCCGCCCCCTTGAACTACTTCGACCGGCCGCCAAGCAAGCTCGGCCCGGCCCTACGCTTCTTCGCGCCGCCTCGACCACCCAAGCCGGCGGAGGAACTCGCGCTCGGTTGATCGACCTTTGACTGGTGGCGCGGGGCAACTTCCCCCTCGGCGTCGTCTTCAGGCCAGTCGGCAAAGGTGGCCGAGGGCCTGAAGTCGCCTGCTCCTCCTCCTCCTCCTTCGGCGTCGTCCTCCATCGCCGCCGCTCCCAAGTCAGGGTCGTCGACGTCGCTCTCCGCTCGGTCGGGGACGAACTGACGGGCCGGTCCCGTAGTGCCGACTGAAGGCTGGATGAGGGGGTTCTCACTCAAAAAAACCAAAAAAGATCAGAGGTCGGATTCGGCTGAAAAAGAAAACAAAAGAAGAAGAGAGACGACTTACGACAGGCGGGGGGTTGGCGCGTGAGTACGGCTCCTTGCCGAACTGCCAATCCGCCGTGAGATTGCATTTTGCGATGTAATTCACCGTGTCCGCCACCTCCGCGTGGGGCATGTCCTTGGAGCACAGCCGACTTGGCTCCCGGTGGCCGCTCATCTGACAGATCAGATGAGGTCGGCCTTGGAGCGGAAGGACTTGGCCCCGGTCAAGCCCTCCGACTGCATCAACACTCGGAGTCGCGCGACGGCGACGGCACCAGCGGAGTCGGCCTGATTACGGCCCGGTGGGACCAGCCGGGAGCCTCCCACAAGTGCACCGCTCAGAAGGCGGCAGGTTGACCTACCGCCTTTCGGGGCGACGTTCTTCATGTAAAAATAGGACCGCTGCCACATCTTCACCGACTTGATCAGTGGAATGGTGGGAAATGGGTTGTCGGCCACCGATCTCCGCATCGCGATGAAGGTGACACACAGAGCTGGCACGCCGGCGACGTGCGTACCGAGCTTGGACTGGAAGAACTCCCCCCATAGCTCGATGGTGGGGAGAACGCCGAGGAAGCCCTCGCACAAGGTGGGAAAGGCAGCCAGCAGCACCACCGTGTTCGGAGTAAGGTGGTGCGGCTGGAGCCCGTGGAACTCCAAGAAGGAGCGGAAGAAACCGCCGCTGGCAGCCCCAGGCCGCGCATGAGGTGCGAGCGGAATACGACCCGCTCGCCCTCCTCCGGCGCCGGTGATATTTCTCCCGCCGGCGCGGCGCGGGCCCGCACTAGGCTCTTGTCGGGGAGACGGCGCGTCTGGCGGAGGAACTCGATGTGGTCGCCGTCCACCTCGGAGCCGTCCCACACGCCGGAGCGTGAGGCTGGAGGTGCAGCGGCGGAGGAAGAGCTCATCACCGTGGCGTGGCGTGGTTCGTCGCGGTGGCGGCAAGAGGAAGAAGAAGCAAGAGGAAGTAGGGGGAGCAGGGAGATGGGCGCGCGTGCTTCGCCGCCCCCCTCCTCCCGCCTACTTATAGGCTCGTGGGCTGAGAAGCCGATGGGGCGGGCGTGGGATTAACTGCGCCCAGGACCCCACGCCTAACGACGCATTTACCCCACGGGTTACTGGCAGCGCGATTACGACGTGGGAGCCCTAACCGTCTGCGACGGCCGCAACGGATCCGCTCGCTGCGGCCGAGGCGCGGTAGCGGCGGGTCCCGCCTGACGGCCTGTCTCGTCACGCGCGTGGGTGGGCAGACTGACCCTGCCGCATGGCGCCACGTGACGGGTCCGCAACGGGCCGCCGCCTGGAAGCTTATCAGGCACGCTGCCTGGTTCCCACTACGACCTTCAAACTCTCTAAGGGGCAAGACGGCCTTCTGCGAGTCCGGCTCCAGCTAGTCGGCCTAGAGGAAGACGGCGAGCAAGGCCCAGATTCCACCACCAGAAGGATGAAACTGTTGAGGCTCCTCGACATGTTGCCCTCGGCGCCTCACCAGCTTCGGGGACTACTGTCGGAGTAATGAGCCACGGGTAGGCAAACCCGAGCCCCCGGACCTTTCATGACATCGGGGCAGGCTGCGCCCCTCAAGACCCCAAGACGAAGAGCCGCTTTCTGGGAGTCGGCGGCGAGGCCGCCGACAGCCCCTCACGGCCGAGTCCCAAAGACGACTTAGAGATAAGCCGACTCCCAACTGGCGGCTTCCAGAGAAGCCGGCTATGGGGTGTCGGCCCGCGACTCCAACCACCTCCTGCCTTCGCAACTATGGACGGGATGGGGTGCGGCCGCCGCGCAGCCCATCCCTGCCCCATTCGCGAAGGGCAGGTATGGCCACAGTGCGTCGTACCAACGGAGATCTCCATCCGTGGCATCACTTTGTTGCCATGCCGCCTCGACATCAGCCTTCGGGCGGCGCCTGTGCTCACGATGGCCTCGTCTGTATGACCCAGACGGCGGACCGCCGGGCGTGGGGCTGAAAGTCGGCGAGAGCGCCACAAGACGGACCCGTTGGGAGTCGGCCCCCAAGAGTCGGCTGGCCCCTCCCACGGGCCCCGCACGCCATTAACCAGACAAGACGGGGAATGGCAACAATGATCGACCGTCAGGCGGCGGCACTGTTGCCATGACCCCATGACCAAGCCAGCGTCATTAGAGGCGCGGTTACAGTAATCCGTAGCCGGCAAGACCCGCCCGCGGCGGACAAGGCCTGTCGGCCCCATGTCGGGCCCGTCAGCGGGGCCCGCCAATCGGCGGCCCCCAGTGGTCGGCGGAGAAGATGGCGACTGAGAGATGTGACGGCCGGGACCCGTGCCCAGCCGATTACATTGTACCTCGGGGTAGGCCTATATAACCCGGGGCACCCTTGAAGAGGGTTGGACCACGATAGTTTTAGACACATATAGAGGGAAGAGAAGAGCTAGCCGTGCCTTCTCCTTCCTCACCTCAACAGCTCAAGGAGCAACCTTGTACCCACTTTGCCATAGTGATCATCACGGAGACCCAGCAGAGCGTAGAGGGGTATTATCTCCACGGAGAGCCCTGAAGCTGGGTAAGATCTGCCGGCGTGCATGCCTTCGCCTCATCCCGTTTCCAGGCACCGACGACGTTCTACTCGCCCCCACCATGAGAAGCCATCCTTTGGCATATGTCGCACCCAACCCCCGACAAACTCTCAAGGTGTTGCATGCTTGCCACGTGTCCGTCAGATGTGAACCACCAGGGGCACCTGCGTAATTGCGCTGTGTCGTCTCCTTCCTTATAAATACCCATCACATCTCGGTCAAAAATTCTTCTTCCACCTCGCCACCTCATGCATACCCAAGCACCTCTGCTAGCTCTCGATGACGTCAGCGATGAAGCACTTAACTGCCGCAACTTCTTCGACGCCGTCCTCACGCCGGCCGCGGACCTCGTCCTCTCCGCCGTCACCGTAGGTGTCTTCCGTCGCCAAGTTAGGGTACGGGAGATCGAACTGCTTGGCCTCCAACTTTGCTCCGTCTAGCAGTTCTTCACGTGGTAATTAAAATTCACTTTTTACCGTCTTTTCGATCTGATAGATTCATCCTTTCTTACCAAAAGTGGTTTCTAGATCCCCAAAATGAATCTATTTCTTTCTGCATCTCATACTATGCCTAGTCCATTCACTTATTCTTCTTTACAAGTTCGATTCCTCACTTGTACTTATTCTTGGATTTGTACAAATCTGGAACCAACTCTCATCAAATAAGTGAATGTCTTCGCGTTGTGAGGTCAATGTCTTCAAACTGATTTATCTTCAAAATCTTCTGAGAATGCATATGACCTCTTCCCCTTCCCTCGCGCCTCTAATGCTTTCACAGGTACATGTCTGTGGGAGAATCCCTTGGTTCTCATAGTCTACATTCATTTGCAGAATTCTTACAGCTTCACATCAACTCTCCCGAAGCCAGTTCCTGTCTGACCAGCTGACGGAAGCCTTTGACAATGTTGAAGCCATTCAGACTGAACCTCATGGCAACAGAGAAGTCTGCAAACAAGGGTGGCAGACAACATCATGGGAACACTTCCAAGGATTTGCCTCCAGATTTGCATGAGTTGTACAAATCAGATCCAGAGGAAACCTATACGGGTCGCAAGAATTGAATCAAATGGATTCGAAGACATTGGGCTGAGGAATGGTTCAAGTATCGCTTCATTACAGAAGATATGCAGAGAAGAATGCCATCAAGGCACCCTGGGGCGATATTTTGTACAAGAATCTTCCACCCAAGACCTAGGCTGAAGCTATTGAGCAAGGATTCTATCCATGCATGGTGCGCGGACCACAACCTGTGGATGCTGACCCTTCTTCACTGCTATGGTGCCGTAAGGACCATCTGTTCAAGCGCAACTACCAGTTCGCCAAAGACTCAGCTGCAAAGAACAAGAAGGCTCTAGGGCTTGACTTCAACCCTGGTCCTTCCTCACCTAGGGACGATGGCACTCGTGAAGCCAATGAGAACAGGATCGGCCCCTTCTACAACCTTGCTGGCCTCATCACTCACATTGTTGTTCAAGGTGCCAAAGTGGATCATTCTGATGATGGTGCTGACACTGATGAAGCCCCAGCTCCTACTCCAAAGCCGCAGAAGCCAAAGAAGGCTAAAGCTTCAAAGTCATCTGCTGCTCCAAAAGCTTCGCGAGTAGGCGCGAGAAGCCACAGAAAACTGCTCAAGGATCCAGTCACGCACTCACACCTGCTGCCGTTCTGAGGAACAAATCTGAAACCATTGATTTGTCTCCAGATGAGGAATTTGGCAATGATGCTCTTGATCAGTTGATCAAGAGCAAGCAAGAGGCGGAGATCTTCGATGATCTGCCCCTCTTTGATGTGAACATTTTGAAGAATTTCATTGATGAATGGTTCGACAATCAAGATATCAGCTTTGATAATCTTCAACTTCCTATTGGTGTCAGTGTTGCTTTCCAAGGCGCCATTGCTCCTGAGCTGGCTCTGGCTCAGCGCATTGTTGAATTGAAGAACAAGATAGACTTTGAGAAAGAGCAATTCAAGAAGCATGTAGCCAAGCTTAGTGTGGCTGATGTTCAGAAATTCAAGCTGATGTTGAATGACCTCAAGGAGTCATTTCGAAAGAAACGCGAAGAAGCCAAAGGTTCAAGAGAGCGCATGAAGAATCTTGCAGACAAGTGCGTTCAAGCTTACAACAAAGCTGAAAAGCGCAAGGCTCTTGGGCGTCCTGGCATTGACCCCAAGATGGCTGCCAAGCGGAAGAAGGAGCATACTGTGGCCAGACTGAAGCTCCACGGCGGGAAGAACCTCACATTGTCTTCCCAGCCAGCATGACAGGCTCGAAGCCTAAGGTCTCCACAGTGGCTTCAGATCAGCAGAAAACCAAGGCAGCTGAAGCCGAAGAGAGGAAGCGGAAAACCAAGAGCACCACTGATGATGCACCGCCTCCCAAGAAGAGAAAAACCAAGAAGAGAGATCGGGCTGCTCCCACAGAGCCCCTTGTTGTTGAACCCATTGCTTTTTCCCATCCTGCTACTGAAAATCAAGAGCATCAGCTGATCGTTCATGAGCCTGCTTCCACAGAGCACTACAAAAAAAGACACATCCATGACATTTTGGGCCGAACGAAAAAAAAATTTGTCATACATATGACACTTCTATGACGATAATTGTGAAATCCGGTATCATCATAGATGTGGTGGGCTCCTACTTCTATGACAAAAAATCATGACAGAAAATGGGCTTTTCGTCCTGGGCGGGTCGGAGACGCAGCTACACGACATTCTTTGGGCCGTCCATGAAGGAAAAAAACCGTGGTAGAAGCTAGGGGGAGGAAAATTCCGGGGAGTTGCCGGTTACGATGGGAGGTCGAGGTGCGAGCGATGCGCGTTTCTCTCGTACACATACGCGCGTGTGTGCGAGGCGTTGGCTCTAACTGAACTCGAGCGAGGCGTTGGGCTCTAACTGAACCCAAGCGATTGCACTGCAGGTTACGCGTTACTGAACCCGAGCGATTGATCGATGGTCGTTAATCGAACACGATGGAGCGATTCTTCATCGCTGCTGCTAATCAAGCTGGTCGATTGGATGAACAGTGAGCATTGCGGGGGTTGGATGAATAAAGAGCGGTGGCATTGCCTCTGGATGAACAGGCCCGTGGTGCGTATGGCTGGATGAGCGATGAGACGGTGGAGGGGTGGCCGTGGAGGGGTGGTTGAACAGGACCCCGTGGTGTAGAGGGCTGGATGAACAGTAGACGGTGGAGGGGTGCCCGTGGAGGGGTGGTTGAATAGTAGCCGGTGGAGTAGCGCGCGGTGGCGGCTAGATGAACAGGAGCCCGTGGAGGCTGGAGGAGGTTGACGGTAGCCCGTGGAGGCTGAAGGAGGTCGACGGTGGAGATGATTAGTATCCCGTGGAGTCCCGTTTTGCGGTACGCCACACCCCTCCCGATGAGCAGGACCCCTGTTTGGACCGTAGGAGGTCCGTTTCGTCCGTTTTGCGGTACGCCACACCCCTCCTAATCAACAGGACCCCCGTTTCGACCGTAAGAGGTACGTTTCCTCCGTTTTGCGGTACGCCACTCCCCTCCCGATCAACAGGACCCCCATTTCGACCGTAGGAGGTTCGTTTCCTCCGTTTTGCGGTACGCCACACCCTCCCGATCAATAGGACACCGTTCTGAATGTAGGAGGTCCGTTTCCTCCGTTGTGCTGTACGCCAGGCCTCGTTTGCATCGCATGTTCCGTCCAAGCCCTCCCGATGAACACAACCACGCATTCCGTTCCGACCCAGCCGGTTGGCTCCCCATGAACATGATGATGACGTTGTTTCTTTTCCGACCCAGCTATGTACGTATGCGCGAGTAGGCGTTCGAGACCCTGCCCGTATGTACGTACGTGGCCATATTTTCTTTCTTGCACCCTCGCCGTTGTACGTACGTGTACATGCTACGTGCACGCCTCTACATCGACACATGCGCACCTCTACATCGACCAGTATGTACGTACACGTTCGCGACCAGAATGACAACGCTACGTACGCTTCGACCAGGTGGGTCCCGACTGTCAGGCACTTCCTTGCCTGCGAAGATGTAGCTGGTGGGTCCCAGCAGTCAGGGGGCGAATCATTTTGTTTTTTTTCGGAGGCACTTCCTTGTGTGCGAAGATGTTAGCTGGTGGGTCCCAGCAGTCAGGAGGGAAACGTTTTTTCGCTAAATACGGTGGCCTGTCCGGTGGGTCCCTGCTGTCAGGTGGAGGAATCATTATTTTCTGCGTAATAAGGAGGCACTTCCTTGCTGCGTCCGTGGACCTTTGTCGACCTCTTGACGTGAGTCCACGTCCGATGGAAGTCGTTCCTTGACCACGTTGACCACGCCGCGCCGAGAGCACCAGGGCGGTGGACGACGGCGAGGCCTAGGAAGGGGACGACGCGGAGCCGGTGAAGACGCGGCAATGGATGCCCATGCGGAGAGGAGTATGAGTATTCACTCGTTCGGCTGCGGTGCGAGGCTGCCGTCGACGCAGGGCCTGGCCTAAGGTGGGAATAGTAGGGGATGGTGAGGCCTCACGGCAAAGACAGCCGGCCACGGGAGGCAGGGAGCAGCGGCACGACCGGGCGCTGCTTTGGGCGGCTGGAGCAAGAAGACCAGAGGTTGAAGAAGCACTACGGCCGTTGGATGGACATCGTACGGTCACTGGAGCTAGGATCGTTCATATTGACTAAGTTGACAAAGCCCTCCGTCCCCGTCAACTTACTAGGCCCACAAGTCAGCTTCCCACCAAGGTGAGTCCCAGCTAGCAGGGTGAGTATTCATTTTTTTGTGCGTAATAAAGAGGCACTTTCGGTGGGTCCGAGCTGACAGCAAGGGGCATGTTTTTTCATGAAATACGGTGGCCCGTCCGGTGGGTCCCAGCAGTCAGGGGGGAAACGTTTTTTTTTCGCGAAATAAGGTGGCCCGTCTGGTGGGTCCCTACTGTCAGGTGGAGGAATAATTATTTTGTGCGTAATAAGGAGCCACTTCCTTGCGGCCGCCATGGACACAGTTGTCAGCCTCTCCACGTACAGTACTTCTCCGATGGAAGTCAGTCGTTGACCACGTTGACCACGCCGCGACGAAAGCACCAGGGCGGTGGACGACGGCGACGCCTAGGAAGGGTACGACGTGGAGCCGGGGAAGACGCGGCAGTGGAAGCCCGCGCGGAGAGGAGTACGAGGGTTCACTAGTTCGGCTGCGGTTTGAGGCTGCCGTCGCCGCAGAATAACAGGGGGTGTGGGTGAGTGGAGGGATGACCTGGCCAGCGGTGGGAGTAGTATGGGGGCGGTGAGGCCTCCATGTAGCACAGCCCGGCCACGGGAGGCAGGAGGAAGCGGCGGCATGACCAGCGCTACTTTGGGTGGCTGGACCAAGAAGACCAGAGAGATTGAAGAAGCACTACGACCGTTGGATGGACATCGTCACGGTCCTTTGAAGCTAGAATCGTTTATATTGACTAAGTTGACAAAGCCCTTGGTACGCCTCCAACTTAGTAGGCCCATGTGTCAGCCTCCTAAACGGTGCGCCCCGGATGTCGTGGGAGGAATCATTTTTTGGGCGGCCGAAGCTAAGAATATCCGAGATTGAAGAAGAAGCACGACATATGTTGGATAGACATCCAACGGCCACTGCTGCTAGAACCATGTGTTCACTATAACAAGTTGACAAAGCCTTGCATATGCGTCAACTTATTTTTTTTAGGGGACGCGTCACTTAGTAGGCCCACAAGTGTGTGGCAGAGAACTTATAGACCATTTGCGTTTTGTAAGAATGTACAACCCATTTTTGAATTCTAATGGAATTTACAACAGCCCATTTACAGTTTGTTAAAAGTACAGCCCATTTTCTAGCTAGGACAACGATTAATAATTTCAACCAACCGTTGAAGACATAATTAAATAAAATTTCTAGTCAGATTAAATATAAATTTGTATTACATAAAAATCCAACGAAACATTGCGCGCGCAACAATGAAAATTTAAGATTTTCAAAATCCATAAATAATATTTTATAAACTAATTTCGTGTTTAGTGCATTTTTTTATAGTTACTGCCTAGTTTTTATAATTACATCTCATTTATTATTTTTAAAGCCCATTTTCCTGTTAAGCCTAATGCATCCCTCCTAGAAAAGATTTGCAGCCAGTGCGAGGAGAATAACAAGTTGACCTTGCCTGGGTATTCCTCAAAAAGACGTATAGCTGGGATAGCCATTTTCATCTTGAAAAAAGTAGTATCTGGGCTGGATATCTGGCCTGGGCTAGACAGGCCACAGCCCGCCAGTTAATATCCTGCTCTCCTCTGAACAACAACGAAATCATCGCCAACAAAAACTCTGCAGTGCTCACGCCTCAAAAACACAAATACTGCTTGAGCTGCTTGGTCCCAGCTGTCGGCCGCACCTTGTGAAATTCTCTAGTTTATATTGACTAAATAGGTTGACAATGGTGTGGGACCGTGATGTCAGGAAACCAGGAGAAAGAAAAAAAAATAGTTGTACATAATAAGGAGGCACTTGCGTACGTACGGCTATGGCCCTAGTGGGTCCCTAGTGTCATCCACCAAAATAAAGTCATCTCCTGAATCCTCATGTTCGTTGACCATGTTAACAATGCTCGGCGCCACGGTGAGCGCAACAACTCGAAGGACAACGGAGAGGGCCTCGTGGGCCCTATGGAGGTTCGATACCGCTGTGCCGCTCATTCAGAAGCCAGGGATCATCGGACACCTATGAGCACCTTCGAGAAACCGAGACGGCATGAAACGGTAAGGCCGCGCTTGGGAGCTCTGGTTTATTTCAAACCTGTATTAACATACAAGTGTAATTTACTCGTCATCGGAAGGCCTGAGGTCTGTAAGTAAAACCGGCGGGTTACGCGTGTAATTTGAGAGACCAGTGTATATTTTACGAGCACTGCTATATGGACGACATTACCATACGATACATCCATGACGTGCGTATCATGCCATCCATGGGCAAGGCTGAAACAACAGCTAACGGCTGGATTAGCAATCGTCCGAGTGTCGTTCAGCGTTTTTATCATGTGTGAAGTAGTTCCGATGTTTTACTAGTCGAAACCGACCAACCAAGTGCCTTCGCCCGAGACCATCTGCTTTAATTTACAAGCGTCAGTTTTACAAGCGTTTTTTTGGAAAACGACGATCCAAGCACGGCCTAATATCATGAGTTAGTCGGAAGGTGTGTCAGGTGACTTATAAGTCAGGTGACAACCAAACAGGCATGACTTATAAGTCACTGGTTTTAAGTCACCTGACTTGTAAGTCAGGTGACTTATTGGAACCAAACAGGCTCACGAAACATCGACGATGAACTTCTTACGCACGGAAACAATGTAAGAGGATGATCTTCTTAACAAGCAAATCAACGGCATTAAATTGACATGCGAAACAATACGAAGCATTATTCTCAGGAGGCACGGTGAACAGCTCATGATGCCGCATGCCACAACATTCCAAGCTCAACTTTGCAATCAAACACAAGGCCTGGCATTACATAGACAATATTCAGAACAAACTCTTAACATAGGAATATCTCAGCAGAGTCACTATTTACTTCTAAACTGAACACAGGAATAGGAAAAAACCCTCGACGCTGCTCACAGCAAGGGCGTGCCACTCAAAAATATCAAATGCATGTCTTCTGGCTAACATCAATGAGCAAATTTTGACAAGGTTTTCCAATTCTAATATATTAAACTAACGTCTTCTTGCTAACATCAATGATTAAACTTTGACAAGCTTTTCCCATTCAAAATATGTAATTCCTATGATCGTGGAGTCATGTCGCTTCTTGCTAACATCAATGATTAAACTTTGACAAGATTTTTCCATTCAAAATATGTAATGCCTATGATCGTGGAATCCTGTCGCTTCTTGTACTTGTTTGGGCACTTTTCGCCCAGGGCACTCCACGTGTTGTTAAATTGCCAATGGTCTCTGCAGACTAGTCATCTTACCGGTGTCTAATATTTATGGCACCGGCTGTAGCAATGGAGGTAAATTGGCACCTCTTTTGGCCTACATAGTGGAAGGCCTAATACTCTGTAAAGCTTCTCGGTCATTCCTTCTGTAATGTAGCGCAAACAGTGATTGCTTCTTTCTGCAAAGTGGAACGACCAACTGGACCCAGTAATGCAGCAGTTTGCCTTGGACACATTGGCTCCTTTTGTGCAGATGAACTAAAATCAAAATCAGAATAAAACCGAGCTTTAATTGTGATATCCCTGTAAGCAACAAAATGTATAAGGGAAACAATTACTGAGAAATAACGGTTGATGACTTGTACTCCCAGAAGAAAAACATCTACTGATCTACCTTATCTTAATGGGAAACAAAGCAGGAGAGTAGCAATTCTCAATCGATGTGATTCATTAATATTAAGCGAGACATTATCTTAACAATGCCTTGTTTCAACATGTATAAAGAACGAAAAAGCATAAAAGTATCATTCCTAAAACAATGCGACTGATTCATTTTAACAGAGACATTATCTTAACAATACCTCGGTTAAACATGTAGAAAGAACTACAAAGCAGGGTAGTACTATTCCTAACAAGTCTTGCAGTTTTGAACTAAGATTCAGCAGTTAATTAATTCTGAAAGTGGCATTGCTTAATTTTACCAGCGGCATTAGATTAACGAAAAGCATAAACAGTTCCAGGGGAGAATGGGTGCAACAACAGTATGTGCTTTCATCTACTTATAAAGGGGGTGATGCAGAGTTTGTTGTAACAAAGCAACAAGCATCATGTCTGGGTTGGTCCCATTTTTGTTCATTACTTAATGGGAAAAGACAGCAATACAATAGCTTCAATTCAACATTTATTGAAAACAGTACCAATACAAGTAGCACAACATCTCAAAGCACACTGCACAATCATGTGGATGAAGGCCTGTACTGACCTTTCATGAGACCACCAGGATAAAATACGAATCTGCCAACACGAATAGGAAATCCAATCTCGTTTTGTGCAGTTGCACTGAAATCAAGCAAAGTGTTTCGCGTAGCGAAGAAAAATGTCGCAGTAGCAACAAGTTGAATAGATATCCCTGTTTAAACAGAGGAAAAAAGTAATCAATTACTGGCTAATAAAGGAGGATGAAACATGCAGCCACAAAAATGGTAATCCCGCCAATCCCTAACAAGTGTTGCAGTTTTGGAATAACATTCAGTAGTTAATTCTGAGAGCGGCATCAATTACTGTCTTATAAAGGGGGTGATGCTCAATTTGTTGTAACAAAGCAACAAGCATCATGTCTGGGTTGGTCCCATTTTTGTTCACTACTTAATGGGAAAAGACAGCAATACAATAGCTTCAATTCAACATTTATTTAAAACAGTACCAAAACAAGTAGCACAACATCTCAAAGCACACTGCACATCATGTGGATGAGAACAAGATTAGAAACAACTCGCCACGAAGAGTGGAAACAAATCTTGATCTCCTTTTGTGCAGTTCCACAAAAATTAAGCAAAGTCACCGGTGTGACATTCAAGTTGAACTGCACAAAACACTCATAAAACATAAGTGTTTCGAGTAGCGAAGCAAAATGTCGCAATAGCAACAACTTGAATCGATACCCATGTTTTAACAGATGCAAAAAAGGAAACAATTAATTGCCAATAAAGAAGGATGAAACAAATGGTGATAGAAAGAAGCATCTAACTTATCTTGGATGGAAAACAAAGTAGGATAGTAGCATTTCTAAAACGGTTGCATTGATTCATATTAACAGAGACATTCTCTTGAAACAAGATTCATTAAAAAAATTAATTTACTTTTAACAGTGGCATTGCTTCAATTTTCCGGCGGCATTCTTAGATTAACAACAGCAAAATAGTTGTATGGGACATGCCAACACCATAATAAATCCTGCGTATAAATGGGTGATGCAGAGTATGTAGCCAAGCAGCATATATGCGTTGGTCCCATATTATTTCTCTTTGAACCTTTTTCCTAAGTGAGGGCAGCAAATCTAGTCCTGCACAAACTACCCGACCTCCTAGTTTCTTTCCCTTTACAACAAAGAGATCGGTTCTATATGTGTACTGAGTTACCCCCTTTTTCCCTTTTCGACCTACAAAGCGGCTGGATAGCCAGTCTATACTACTTTCTGCCCATTCTTTCCTCATTGAACCACGTCCTAGATTCTTGCTCCAGCCCACCGTACCCTTCTTTCCACTTTGAACCAAGACCTAGATTCGACTACAGATCGAAAAAGATCCACATGCAGCTAGAGCAACGACGGTTTCAAAGAAACTTATACCTTAGGGTCGTCGGGATGTGGCAAGGCGTGCGGCGGGAGGACGGATCTGCCCACACTACGTATGGCGGCAAGGAAGAAGGGGTCGGTGGCCCCCTCCAGCCTTGACTGGGTGAAAGAAAACAGCGCAGCCGGTGGATTGCCTCCCTACTTGAAAGGCGATAGAGTGAATGCTGCACCTCCTCCCCTTCCCGGTGCGACGGGATACAGACGCCTCCTTCACCAGCTAGGAGGGGGGGGGGGGAGAGAGACAAGAGGCCAATGCAGTCTTGTTTAGATCTAGTGAAGCGAGGGTGAGAGACTGTGAATATAGCAAACCCTAGCAAATGAACGCTGAGCCTCCAGCGGGTAACATATATGTAGTGTAGTGCGGCGTGTGGAGAGTGCAAACCCTAGAAAACAAGCTTTGAGGCTCCCGCTTATATATACTATCTTGTAGTACAGATGAGCTCGGTGCCTTCACTGCACCTGCTTTTGGCTGTATGACAGTGAGCTACCACATTTTGGTCCCACATGTCATAAACCCAAAGGCAGGTGCACTAAGTCAAGCCGCGTCCATATAGTACTCTCGTGTATACGAGTAATATATACTAGTGGAGTGGTTTTCTTATTCTCTCCATAACAATCATTTTAAATTGTGTAAGTATGTAACGAAACTCTTTATCTAATGTACAGTGAAGAAAACTAGTACTACTTCCGATGAACAAACGATCCACGCCCACGCGTCCTGGTCGCACTTCCTGTCCTTCACGTGTGGTACACTACCCTCCCTTAAGTGAACAACCACAAATGCGCCAAATTATCGGAAGCGTGTAGAGTGTGTACAAATAAAGAATTTTAATTTCAATTATCGGAAAGGTTTGAGACTATTATAAAGTTTGACTTCAGTCAAATCTAATATGCGGAGTAAATAAAAATGGAGGGCTACTACGTCCATCCGGGTTTTCAGTCCACACCATTTTTAAAATCAAAGTTAATAGCTGGACAAATAAAATTACAGGGGAACTGGAGACAAAGTTATGAGAAGGCTTAGAAATCAATACAAAACGTATGCTCTTAGTACCAACGTCGATCCTTCTTCGAGGAAACAAAGTTATGAACTGACGAAGAATATCATCTTTGTACATAACAAGCAAAGAGCACTGATGGAAGACAGCTTGTTTTTCATTGAAAATCGATCGACTTCACCGAAAGCGCAACCACGAGGCGCAACCATGAGCATCGATAGGTCATCGTGGTGATGCATCATCCATTTGGCATCTTTGTCCGCACCAGCGCCGGCTCCGAGAGGACGGTGCGCATTGGCTCCCTCCGTCGCTGATGGCGACAACGTCAACGCTACACCTCCTCACCTCCCGCAGCGGACGGGATTCGGGCATTCGGCCGGATTTGTGACCACCGGTGAGGAGAGAGATAGAGTGGACACTGTCATCTTGTTTTGATATGGGGAGGGTGAGAGAGAGAGACGCGAGAAACTCTATCAATGGAGTAAAAAAATCTCTCCATAGCAGTGATTTTGGGTCTGTCTAGGACACATCTAGATGAGACATAGTTATGTCACATCTAAGTTCATGTCCACTCTGTTTGTGGTCTATTTTTTTTCCTAGTTTTTTTGTTTCTTTTTGCTACATTATATACTTGTGGGAGCTTAGGTGTGATATCCTTAAATAACATCTAGATGTGAATTAGACAAACTTATTTTCTAACGTACCAAGAAAGAAAACTCGATCAAAAACACGCCCGCACTTCCAGGTCGCGAGAGTCGTCGCGCACACACACATAGACATAGACATGCATATCTGTGTTTACGTAAAATTCCATTTCCATCTCCATCTCCAATCATATTTGTCCAACTGGCACATTATTTACGTTGTTAATTATATACGCAGAAATATTAACGCACAACATCTCTTGTTTGCGCACGTCCGGACCGCTGCCACGGCCGGTCCTGACCAACCCGAACCCTCTTCATCACCCGCGCGTGCTTCCCGCCCGAAACGGTCAGTGCCGCATTCATGCCCGGCTAGAGAGGACAGGACCTCTCACTGGCGCCGGCATTGAAGCGTCGCGCCGGCCGAGAGAGCGTCGCCCTCACTTACAGACCGGGTGCACGCGGCTGCTCCGCGTTCAAACGTCGCAATAGCCGGCTACAACATGCATGTAAAAAGTTCTTGGGAGTCCGTGCTACACCTAGCTGCCCTCCCCCAACTCGTCAATCTCTTCCAGTAGTGCTAGTAGTACTCCATGGCGCGATCCATCGACAAGCAGGTGGGAAAGTTATCGTATACTCGGTTTGCGGTGAGTGGCATGCCGAGTGACCGTGTGGGGTCGAGCCGTGGAGGAGGGTGAGACACGAACACGATAGACGTGATCTAAATGTTGGTTTTGCTCGATGGCGTGATCCAATGAACGAAACGTTGGTTTCTCTCCGTTTCCATTTTTTCTCCGGAAAAACGGAAACTTTCCACTCCATTTTCATTCCTATTCCAAGGTTGCCATGTTACAACATTCCATCAAATACAAAGGAAAACTAACACGCATGCTGATGCATCTCAATGATTCACAGATCATAGCCAATATTTACTTCACAACTAAAGAAAAAGTTGTGAGAGCGTGTACGAAAGAAAAACTACTGATGGGGTCACTATGACTTAAACCCTAAACCCTAAACATGATTTAATTCCCTGGCCAGGTAGAACATGTCGAAGGAAAGACGGCCGGCGCCCTCGGATCATACGATGATTTTGTGCAGTTCCACTAAAATCGACCTGAGCATCCCTGATGGCAAAGATATTGAAGAAGTGTGATTAGAATAATAGTACTGGCACTAGTTCATGAGACATAAACTCATCACAAGTAGAAGTCGGTAGAAGTAGAGAAAGATCTACACGGAGATGGAGCTACGATAGTGGAGCAAGCCGGCTCCAAAACGAAGATGGACTACCTGGGACGTCGAGCTGTAGCTAGAAGGGCGGTTGGGACACGGCATCGGCCATACCGCGGTGACCCCCGATTGGGACGCACCGACTGTGAGTTTTCTCCCTCGCCGATGTCGATCAAGGCTTCACGCAGAACATTGTTCCCTTCCCCCAGCTGTGGGATCAGGCCCGTCGTTCTATGCTTGTGAAGAGAGCAACCTTAGCAAGCAGTCTTATAGCTTAGGCTCCTGCTAGTGTATATATAGTGGTTTTATTTTTCTCTCCATATCAACCATTTTATATTGCGTACGTGTCATTCAAGAGTGAAATGATGGTTGCTTCTTCCGACTAACTTACTGTGTGATTTGACTGCTCCTTAGTGGCCCCTACACGTACTCCCCCTATGTGTATGCATCAGTCCTGCGTACACATGGACATAAAACGCACGCTGACGCCCTAATGCATGCATGTCCGAGCACGCGACGGAACACACACAGTCACGCTAAGTGCTCAACCTACACGTGCATGCACACACATACTCGGTCGAGGTGAGCTAGTGATCGTATAAACACCGGAAAATATATATATTGAGCGCAATGGCGTATTATGAAGTCCTTGACCGTATTATTACAAATATCTGATGACGGACAATGTATTTATCTCGTTTGAAATTAATCCATATTAACGGAGAGGAGGCAGTATGGACTAGCATTACTTGATGCCGGTGGCTCGAAGGACGAGGAGAAACTTTTGACTAATGCAAGCTCTCCCTCGCTCGAGGCGGTGGGCGTGCAATGCAGTTAATTTGGTGTCAGTTGCGAAGCATACGCTATACTACTAGTGCTACTATTGTTCGACTTCCTGAATAGGCGAACAGCCAAGCGCAAAGTTCACTAGTACTAGTACTACTAATATAGTCTATAAAAGTACATAAGTACTATACTAGTACTAGGAACCGGATGGAGGAACGTCTGCACTCTTATTATAATTTTAAAATGTGATAAAGCAATCTTCAACACATTTGTTTCTCTTCGAGGGTTCTCGCATGTGATAATGGAAGTTGATTGCATGGAACACTCGCCACAATTCTCGCTTAATTCTAGCTCATATCCTGTTACAAATAGTTGCGCTCGGTAATATTTCCGCTTTTTTTGTTATTCAGCATGTAAACAGGTCAGCAAACCTTGCGGCGCATCTTCATGCGAACCGTGCTTGCTGCACTTTGAATGTGGCCGAGAGATGTCTTGATGAAACACCTCGCTTCCTACTTCTTTTTTGCGGGGTACCTCGCTTCCTAGTGACCAGTGTCTTGGCCGATCGTCCTAAGAATGCTTATATATGAATAAAGCTCTCTCATTTACCCGCAAAAAAGATTAAGCCATATTAACGAGAAAGGAGGGAGTATGGACTAGCACTACTTTTTGGTGTGTCCCGTCAACTCAGAGAACGAGGAGAAGCTTGCGGGACAAGGTGAAGCTTCGCCACGCCTTTTGACTAATGCAACCTACCCTCGGTGGACATGCATCAGTCCATTCGATTGTCAGTTGTCGAGAGGCATACACTGTAGTACCCAACATGCGGAGTACCATCATTGTTCGACTTCACGAAGAGGCGAAGAGCCAAGCGCGGTAGTACGAGTAGTACTACTACTAGAACCGCATGGTGGAGCGTCTATACTCTTAATTTTTTTATCTCTGATAAAGTACACGTTTATTCCGGAGAAGGGCGGAAAACGGCAGCCCAACATGTAATATATCAATCAACCAACCATGCTCGAATATATCTTGGCCTCCATGCGACCCCGTCTGTGTGTTCTCGCCCCTCGTCTCTCTCAAGGAACGGCAGGTTGACTCTTTGCCGTCAATTGAGATCGGTTTGCTCACACTCCTGTCCCACATGTCAGTGATATGCCAAGAGGAGGTGCGTTGACCGACCGCCATACGCTGCATTTCTGGTTTTGAACCTTCATACTACTCCTCCCTCCATCACAGTTCTGGTATGCGCTTCATAATGATGCATTTCTCTCAATGCATTTCCACCACCATAGAGACTTTAGGCAGCGTTTGGGTTTAATACTCAATTAATTAGGGCGTGGTAACCGCAATCAAGTCCACAATTTTCTCTCCATGTACTATGTACTACAGTACTACGGAGTGGAGTAAGTGCATGCATGTGTGTACCCGGGGTGGAAGCACTGCATGCATGTGTGTACGCATTATTCCCTCTAGTAATAGACGCCGTGCTATAACTACCAATGCTATTTTTCAGGTCGATCGCTAGTCGCCTTGGTCCCACAGATCTTTTTTCTTTTTTCTGAAGCGCGTTGTATAAACAGTGACGGATGGAGTATGAGCGGATTCAAAGAAGAGCATATTGATGGTTGCTTCTTCATAGCAACTTACAGTGGGAAAGGTGGGGCTTATGATTTGACTGCTCATTACTCACTATTAATGCGGCGCCTTGACCGGGCTGAGTCTCCCATGCGGTTCTGCACTACCCCTCGGTTCTTAAATATACTCAGAGTATATTTGTATTTCTAGAGATTTCAACAGTGACTACTCAAATATTTATCTTTTAGAGATTTCAAATGGGTGGCACATACGGATGTATATACATATTTTAGAGTGTAGATTCTCTCATTTTGCTCCGTATGTAGTCACTTGTTGAAATCTCTAGAAAGACGAATAGAATATTTAGGAACGGAGGGAGTACACATACGAAGAAAAATGAGTGAATCTACACTCTAAAATATGCCCGTTTGAAATTTGTAAAAAGACAAATATTTCGGAACGAAGGGGTATAATTTTGTGGATGGCACATGGACCCGGATGATGAAGAGGCTTCTGGCAATGCTATCAAGCTTCCATCATTTGTTTACATAATTGACGTACTATACAAATAATTTTCCAGCGAGCCATGAAATTGTACAATGGTGTGAGCTTTCAGCTTCTGTTTCGCGTCTCTTGCCATCGATGCTCTTTCGGAAACAATAAAAACTAACTTCCTTGCTAATGCATGTCAATTATTAGCAGATCGAGCTAATAATTACATCACAACCCGAAGACAGAGTTGTGAGAAGGTGTTAAATTAAAATTGATCCATGCTTTCATTGGCAACAACGTCCCCCAGCTCTGTATAAATCAATAAGGCATGTTGGGAAAAAAGTAGCTGTTTGGAGCATGCAACATTCCGATCATTTTGTGCAGTTCCACTAAAATAGTGCTGAGCGTTCCTGTTCCAAAGATATTAAGTGTGATTACAATAATAGAGGACTGCTGATGAAACAATAAACACATAAATAGAAGCCGGTCACCTTTGCAGTCTCTCTTAAGACTAACTAGTTGGAGAAGATTAGGCTCGGAGTTGGATGAGGATTATAGAGCAAAACTAATCTCCCTTTGTGCAGTCGCACTGAAATGTAGAGACGTTACCCATGTGACATTTTAGTACAACTGCACAAAACACTCTTAAGAAAAAAGTGATTTGTGCAGTTCACCAAAAGGTAGCAATAGCAACGAGGTGAAATGCATAGCCCTGTTTGAAAAAAGAGGTAGAAAGGAAACAATTGCTGGCCAATAACAGTTGATGACACATGCGATGACAAAAAAGAAGCATATTCCTTGCCCTAAGGAAGGTAACAACACAGTTGTGTTTGTCTGAAAGGATGTGAGGACGAGAATGCAATATGGAAAATCTGTTGGACGAGCTACGTTTTGGGCAAAGAACTATGGAAGATCCACATGCACCGGCGTGGGAAAGGCGGGCAGTGGAGCAAGGCGGAGGATACACGGAGGTCGTCGGGATGTAATAAGGTGAGCAGCGGCGGGCGGAATCATGCGAAAGGTGGCGAGGCCTGCCGGCGCGGAGCTTGGTCGAGAGAACGGCGGCGTGTACCGCAGATTGGGACGTGCTACCTCTGCGCCGTCGAGCAAAGCGATGCACTTCCTCCCTTTCCCCCGGACGGGATGCGGCGGATCGGTGACCAACGGTGAGAGAGAGAGGCCACCGCACTCCCTTTCCCGGCGGACGGGATGCGGCGGATCGATGACCAACGGTGAGAGAGAGAGAGAGAGAGAGAGAGGGCCACCGCAGCCTTGTGTGAGATACTACGAAGAGCGACAAACCCGAGCACGCAAGGCTCCATTGTATATAGTGAGCGGACTACCTTTTTCTCCATAAAAATCATTTTATATTCTGTGTACGTGCCATTGAGCGCTATAACTTTATTTAAAAATAGTGCGGCAACGCGTCAAGTCGAACTTTGTTTCGTGATGGCATCGTACACGACCTCCCTAGGTAAACAACCGCTACAGTCGTTCAAATTAGCACGTGGGCTGGCATTTCGTAAAGAAATGAGCTCCACCGTGTACCCGCGCGGGTGTGGCTGGGCACGAAGCATGAGTATGTGCATGGTGCACCTATTGTTTTCTTGTATACGTACACCACCTACATGGGGTTGTGTGAGAGAGATACAAACCTAGAGAGATATAGTGTGTGGTTTCTTGAGAGTTTTTGGGCGGGGGTTCAATCAAAAATGTAACATATGCAATGTGTGTGAAATAGAGTCTGGATATAACATATATATAGAGGCGATCCACGAGAAGAGAGTGGAGGTATCATCGGCTTGAGGTGTCCATAGAATCGAAAAGAGGGATGATGTGTGTGTGTCTTGGCGTCTTGTGATCGATAAAGAGTGCCATCGAATTTGTGTGTGCCCACGTCAAAGATATAGAGTGGCTGGCCCTCTTTGGAACGTGAGAGGGACATGTGCGGTTTGTCTACGTGGCATGGATACCTACCTGTGGCCTTCGACTATCGGTGTGTGGTGGGGAAGAGGAGGCCCAATTAACTATAGAGGTACAATGGCTGGTATATGTGTCGAGGAGGAGAGAGGCCTACCTCATGTATTAAGGAGATCGATCGCCTCATGTATTAAGGGAGATCGATCGGCATCCATGCATATGTGCAGTGAGAGGAATAAGATTGCGAGAGAGACAGAGCTAGAGTGTTGGAGGGGTGGTAGTGGGTTGCTTCTAACAAATGGTGGGATAGGCTTGCTAGACAAACGGAGGGCACGCCCGCAATATCAATAAGAGAGGAGATGGCCGCTTGTTGTCTGTGCACGTGCGTGTGAGAGACGGGTCAGGAGGCATGCATGAATCATGAGGGGGATGATGTGGCTGTGCTAAGCAGACATAACTACATAGGAAGATCAATCGCCCGTTGTTAGAGAAAGGAGAGACATAACTTGTCAGGTACGTCGATCGATGGGGGGGGGTAGTTAAAGTCGATCCAGGTATATGTTGGGAGATCGATCGGTATACACGCATGTGTGTGTTAGAAGCAAACGAGGCACGAGGAGAAGGATAGAGATAGAGGGATGCATGTAGGAGGTGGTACGAGAGGCATACTATATCGAGCGGGGAGGAGTGTGCGAGTACGAGAATGATGAAAAGAGTGGTGGGATTGAGGCATGGACGGTGACAAGAGAAGAGGGGAAGCTTGTGTTTGCGCTAGGCACACCTGGCTAGAGAGGCATATCGATCAATGTGTGCCGTAAATAAGGATCTAGGGATCCTACACACACCGTGGGTGAACGACCTAAAGTGAAATGACGAATTTGCGCGATGGAGCTAGAGAATGCTGAGGGAGGGTGAGAGGGATGCGGGCGTGTCATTGCACAAGAGAAAGTTAGCGCTAGCTACAAAGATAAGAGGGTTGTGTGGGTGTAAAAGACGAATAGAGATCATATATACTTCATTATAAAAAGCGAATTCGGATATTTGAAGAATTTATCATAGTGTTTTAAACTGGTGCATGTGTGAATATATATAACGGTGATACACATGGTGTGTTTATGAACATGTTATACTACATTTAATATATTTTATCTCTACTCTTATAAAAAAAGGAGTTGTTGATGATGGTGTGCCTGCCATCCTGCATTATA
The DNA here is from genome assembly GCA_021605145.1 of Aegilops bicornis. Taxonomy (NCBI): domain Eukaryota; kingdom Viridiplantae; phylum Streptophyta; class Magnoliopsida; order Poales; family Poaceae; genus Aegilops; species Aegilops bicornis. The sequence goes on from CM038675.1 coordinate 690,589,820, forward strand.
GGCCGTCTGATTTATATCTGGCGGATAGCAAGGAAACTATGTGGTTGAAGTTGGCAACAATCATGATTGTAGATTCTTATTGAAATAGATAAACGAATTCAAATTTAGTTCGAATTGCAGAGGTAGTATAGACATTGGGAATGCACTAAAATGTTGGTATGAGTAGGTTACATGCATTATACAACAAGCGAAAAAAATTAATCGGACATAACATGGATTCATACTCCCTCCTTCCAACTATATAGAGCGTAATGAGATTTTTAAGACCGCCTTTGACTATTGACAAGATTAATAGTACATGACATGCACAGTGTGAAAATTATATTATTGAAAGAACCTTTCACAGACGAAGTTAACGGTGTGCTTTGTGTAAGTTGCATGTCATATATCATTGCTCTAATATTTGGTCAAAGTTAGCATCAAAAACGCATTAGGCCCTATATAGATGGAAGGAGGGAGTAGCTTTGAATAGCATTTGTATAGTAAAACGGGGCAAGACTCTCTCTTTGTGTGGTGTGAATATTTTTATTTTTTCATTTTCTTTTTGGTTGAGGAAGTGCAAATTGATTTGGCACGCATTACAAGTACAATATTACTACACGTTAGGCTTGTCCCTAAAATTCAACCCGCGTCTTGTTATATCCCGAAAATTCAGATATCGTGCTCCCAAAACTGGCGCCTTCACAACCCGCGCCTTGCTATCCCGAAATTACAACACGTGCGAAAACTCCCTCCAGCTGCCAATCCCGACACGCGAAATCCACCTTCTAAACCTGAGCCGAAAGGGCCGCTAGTTCAAATCGGTGGGGGGAACTTTTGTAACATACCCTACATTTTGGACAAGCACGTCCCTAAGTCATGCTTCACCCCCTTTTCGCCATTCGAAATCCCAGGCCGCCATAACCTCTCCGCTCCAGCCGTGAAACCCCACCCTCCTCCGTCTGCCACATCACCGCTACCCAGCCGGAGCCTCTTCCCCGACGATGTCGTCTACCGCAACAGCTCAACGTCCCTCGTCCACCTCCCCGGATGAGGATCCGTCGTCCATCTCGCCGTCCGCGGTTCGGCCGCCCGTCCTCCACCTCCAAGGACCTGTTACGGCGATCGCCTCGTCTATCGCGGCTGCTCCATCCCACCAGCGCCGCCTTAACCTGCTCCAACGGAACCGCATCATCCTCACCGACTCCTTGGGCCGAAGCGAGGCCTACTCGCGCCACCAAAGAGGTTGTACACTCATCGCGCCGCACCTTCTCCTTAACTCGACCTCCGGCGCCGACGGTGCTCCATCCCGCACCCCCATGGAGCGGCTACCTGAAGCCGGCTCGTGGGCGACATCTCCACGGCGGATCTCCCCGGTCTGAGGCCCCTTGGCCCGGCGGCCATACCAGCCGGATCTGTTGCTGCTGCTCCAGCTCTCGCTCGCTCGCGCTGCTGCTGCTGCTCCGGCTCTCGCTCGATCGCTCGCTCGCCTAGCTGCTGCTGCTGCTCTCCCCCTCGCTCGTGGTGCTGCTCTGCTCTGATTAAGCCACATTTCAGTCGACTGAATCGACTTTTGGGTCAGTCGATTTTCAGGGGTTGGGGGGGCTCGCCGGAGTTAAGGAAGAACCACCCGCAGCGGGGACGGGGGCTCGCCGGAGAGGTACCCCACTATCTATCTTAGGGTTCAGGGTGGGGGCGGGGGCCTAAAGGGCTGGCCGGGGCGGCGGTGGCGACTTGTTTCGCGGCGGCGAGGCGGCACCAAGGTGCAGTTCAGCCGGTGGTGGCTGGCGGCTCATGGGGGTGCAGGTTGAAGATGAACTGCAGGCCCTCCCTAATCTACATGTCAAGTGCCTCTCTGCTACCATTGCGTTCAGTTTCGACAGTAGCATTCAGATTCCATAGTAAATTTCAGTTTCGACATGGCTACAGCAAAGAGGTTGTACACTTGTTGCATCACTTATTACTATACATCACGTCGATCCATTAGGGCTATTTTGGTTCAACGGAAAAACGTCGATCCACTGGTTTTTACCATCACTCTAAATTTCTGCATGCTCTCCTTACATAATCTCACCATATTTTTTCGTATGCATGTCGGATATTGTACAGATCATGCTGAACATGTAGAGAAAAAGAGAAGAGTTTTGCGCGGCAATACAATGTCATGCAGACATAGCTCCATGGTGGGTTGAATGGCAAACCCTCCCCACCCCTCTCCAGATTGTAATCCAGAGGAAGATATCTGTTCTAAGGCTTATTCAGACGCCGCTACCACTCCTATTTACCCCCCCCCCCAAGGTGTTTGCTCTACCCTTGCATGATGATGTTAGTCATATCATGCATATGTTGCCTTGCAGTGCCTACTTTTGACATCATATATGTCATCTGCTTAGTTTAGACATGTTCTGTAATACCAATTGTTTAGTTTCTACATCATATATGGGAATTATGCAGTCTCATGTGTTTTAGCCAGCCATAATATATGTGAAATGTGCAATGCCATCCTGTTTAACCAGGCATCATATATTTGAATGATATCTTGCCCATCCTTTTCTTCATTACATTTCCATTTGTCGACAATGTTTGTACATTAAACTACTCTTCATGTGAATCAGCCATTTGGGTGGGAGATGGAAAAATCTGGAGTGAAAACAAGGCCTTGAGGCGAGCAGTGCTACACGCCGAAGAAGATCTCTTGTTGGGTCCCGATAGCTCCTCGAGAGATGGATTAGAGGACAGATGACCAGTCATATTCCCCCACCGAGGTGTATGCTCTAACTTGGCACGGTTATCTTGCTCATATCATGCATACGGTGTCTTGCATTGCATAGTTTAGACATCATATACACAATATTCAACACCATGTTCTTAGTTCAGACATCATATCAAATGCCCTCTGTTTAGCATATATATCACATATGTGAATTAAATGATGTGATCCTGATTACTTAGATAACATGTAGGTGAATTATGTCATGTGATCTTGTTTAGTTATTCATCATATCTTTGAATTATGTTATGCTATGCTATCCAGTTTAGATAGACATCATATATTTGAAATTATGTCATGCTATCCGCTTTTAGTTAAACAATATACATGTCAACTATTGCATGCCCTCTTTTTCCACACTATCTATTGCATACATCTCTCATACAATGTATGTACATTCAACTATATTTCCTGTTTATCAGCCATTTGAATTGGAGCGGGTGATGCGGTATCTAGCGGAATAAAACATGGTCTTCAAATAAAAGCAGTGCTACCTCTTGGTGGAGATAGCACCCAGTTGTACATGCACAAGAACCAGCCCTACCACACATAACCCAAACTCTCGCATGATTGTACCCCTCTACTGCGATGGATGAGAACCGACTTCACCCAATCTAACCCCAACCCCAGCCGATAGTAACCCAGCCTGTTGACACAAAGACCATCTCCACCATAGAGCTCCCAAACAAGAGCAGTTAGTAAGGCAGCTCCAGTGACAAAAGGGCCAGTACTATCACAGCGAACCCCAACTCCACTAGTTAGTACGCCTATTCCTGTGGAGGAAGCACAACCAGCTAGTCGTAGTTTAGCATCTATCGTATTTGATGTTGTTAAATCGTATGTGCGTATCTTCCCATCCTGGAAATATTATACTGAAGATGAAGGAAAATGCCAGTTGTAGGTGTTTGTCCAGGAGTTATGTGTAAGTAATGTTATTCATTGCAATTACTTTGCTTCGTCCCATACATCCTACCTCCATGATGGTTATAATACTGACAAATTTTCCCATTTTTCCCTATAGAGAAGGACCGATTTGGAAACTCGGGATGAGGTAACCTGTGCTAATACCTCTGCTATCTTCAAGAATGCTTGGTGGCGATGTCGGAATTACACGAAGAAAAGCGTACTTCACCGGCAAAGAAACTCATCAAATTCCCTTACATTCTCACGAGACACATTCTTTGGGCGATATTTGGGGAACGCCTTGTTATGTACTAGTCCGTAACCAAGAATGTGGTAAGGTCTATGAGCTCATTTTCTATTTTTAAGTATTTTATTCTTGTGTCTTCTTGTACTGCACTGTTCATGTAGAACAAGTGCCTAAACCTGAAGAACAAGCTGTTCTAATTTAAGATTCCATTGCTATCATAGTTCAAAAAAGCGCTAGGCGTTAATTGTGCGTTTTGCCACCGCCTTGCGCTTTACTGACCAAAGCGCATGCTTATATGCAGTTATGCACAGATTATGCGTAGTTATGCGCAATGCGTTTTGCCAACGCCTAGAGCCTAGGTGCACTTAAGCGCTCTCTTAGGCGCGCCTTTTTAACTATGATTGCTTTGCTCTTGTATCACTGTATTTACTCATACAAACTTATTTTTAAATTGAAGTATCCAATCGAAACTCCAATGGCACAGCAGGTATGTTCACGCATGTTTCTTTAACAGGTTTGCTCTTATCAATAGCTCTGTTGATTTCAATTTCAATTGTGTATCTGATTGACTTTCATATCATGCACATTACTAGCATCACAACAGAGCCAATAGTGTTGTTGTACATGTAGACCCGTGGTACCGATCTGAAATCTTGTTGTGCCGTGTAGTTTCCCACGCTTTGTATTCTTTCCTTTGCTGCTTTGTCTTGAACTGATATGATTTGAACCGTGTCTCTATTTTCATTTGGCAAGACAATGCAAAGGACCATAGGACATAGATATATGTTTGTTTGATGCTTTTATTATATACTAGTACTTGGCAATAGAAGACTTGGTAGTTTAATCCTGTCCACCTTACTAATGAACTGTTCCACCGAAATGAGTTTCATATACTAGTACATGCTAAACTTGTTATGTGTCTGCTTGTTTCTTCTTTTAGAATCTTGTGAGAATATTGGGGAAGAGTGCCTTATTAAGCAATGGTAAAGGAAGTAATGAGATAAGGTTCAGGATAGTGACACATCCTTGTTGGTCTCCAACAAAGCTGATAAAACAGCTAAGGAAGACTATCTTGAAGACAATGAGACAACCCCAAAGTCCTATCTTGGTTTAGTGTTCGGAGTTCTTGGCCACTACCGCATGCACAAGCTATTCAAACTCCTTTATGAATCAGTTCGGTTTCTTGAGTCTCAACTACAAGCTGAAAGACATCGATCAGTTGTCTTTGCGACAAGAAGCGGAAGGACTGTGGAAGTCCTGGAGCATTCAGATGCATACTTTACGGTGCAACGACAAGCGTTGGAGGATTTTAGCGCCAAAATTGACAAAGCTAATCAGCTTGCTAAGCTTATTGCCAGCATGGTGGATACCCAGGATAACGTTTCTTGAGCTCTTCTGAAGTTGTTTCAGTTATGCTCTTGTTTTATTGCCGCGTTTATTTGCACTGGTGGCCAATTTTGACGGCCAGTGTATGTAATATCTTGACTTTGTTCCCTACATTTGCACCGGTGGCGAACTTTGATGCCCGATGGATGTAATATGTGTAATAGCGGTAATAGGCTAGCCTTAATTGCTTACTTATTTATTTCCTTATTGTCTTGTTTAGTTGTTTGCTTGTAGTCACTGCAGTTCTTTTTCTGTGTTTTTCTAGTGGCCACAATAGCCTATCTTTGGTAACTAGGCCAAAATAATCATGGCAACACACGGACTGTTGTAACCATGGGCCTCCTGCAAGTCGTATGATCCATGGGCCTTCGTTCGACCGTAGGACCATTGGCCTTCTATACGGGCCGTAGGATCCATTGGCCTTCTATACGGCCCTTAGGGATCAATGGGCCTTCTACGGGCCGTAGGGTCCATGGGCCTTCTACGGGCCGTACGATCCATGGGCCTTCTATGGGCCGTACTATCCATGGGCCTCATACAGGCCGTAGGATCCTTGGGCCTTCTACGTGGCATATCATCATTTTGCCAATCATGGGCCGTACTATTCGTGGACCATAACGGGCCGTTAATAGGCCGTATTTGATAACTCTATGAAAACAGCCCAACGGGTTTTTTTGACATGAAAACGGCCCAACGTATTAACGGTCCGCAAACGGGCCGACTGTAACGACGGGCTGAATTTTGCCCGCAAGCAGAAAATGACAGTAACGGGCCGTATGTAACCGAATGCTGCAAATGAGCCCAAGAATCAATGGGCCCTGAGAAGGCCGAAAGATAACTTGGGCTGGAAACGGCCCAATGGAATAATGGGCCGTTAATGGGTATAAATGATACACTATTCATTATGGGCCAGTTTCACCATGGGCCGTTAATGGGCCAAGAGTTACAAAGATCCTCATATGGGCCGAAAGAAGTCATGGGCCACACATGGGCTGGAAGTTAAAACGGGCAAAATTATATTGGATGGCCGGATAGCGCTCTTGGGCCTAATTCGGATAGGGCGTAACGGGCCCTGGGTTAGCGGGCTGTAAATGGGCTATATGCGAACAGGCCGTTAACAGGCTTTCCGTGGGCCGGCCCGCCACCTTTTGACCAAGTCAAACAGGCCGGCCTTTTCACAGGAATGGGCCTCTGTTGGGCCGTGCCACGTGTCGCCATATCATAGGCGCCTTTGGTCCAATGAGCGGATGATATCTGTCCCAACGGTGAGCCGACACGTGTTTCCTCCAGCCAATGATGATTTTACGCGTGGAAAATCCCCATTGGTCGGGGATGTTAACGGGTTATCGGATCCAAAACCCGACCCGATAGCTTAACGGCGTTCCGTTACGGTGGATGCCACGTGTTGGTCACCCTTGACGAAAAGCACTTACGTGACGCGCGATTTATCGTCATGGAAGTGGACACTTCCGTGATGATAATTTTGGTAATGTCATGGAACACTTCTACGACAAAGACGGTATGACTATCTTGATTCTGTCATAAATTTGTCATGGATGTACATGCATGACACAAAACGCGACCTACTGTGACAAACACGTATCATCACGGAAGTGTATTTTTTTTGTAGTGGAGGCTCCTGAAGCTCAAGAAGTTCCAGTCGTTGACCCCAACACGACTGAAGACATTGGTCCCCACGACAATGTAGAAGATGATGTAGTTCTTCCTCAGATCGGCCTAGCGGTATCATCGCCTGTTCTAACGAACAACGAGCTCATCAGTATTGGTCGTCCTTTGACGCCAATCTCACAAGATGCCTCATGGGTTGATCGCCCCCAACAAGTAACTCCAAATCAAGACTCACCAAGTGCACCCCGTCCTTCACCAGTGCCAGTCATCAGCCCCATTTCAAATGATGACGACTACATGGAGACCACACCATCACCAAAAGCGCCGCCCGTGTTCCAACGGCTTCACAAAGGCCTGAGGCCATCCGTCTCCATGACTACCATCACAGAAGAAGACTCAAACTTGTCCCATTTCGGTGGCACGTCAAGTGTTCCACGAAGACAATCGTGCAGCAGCGGTCCCAGGTGTGCGAAGCTAATGTTCTTTGAAGACAATCCGGCTGCATCAGCTGAAGAAAGACAAGAAGAAGAGCATGTCGCTACTCCCCCTACCACTCAAGAAGTTGTTCTAGAAGAGAACGTGTCTGTGCCCGACGCTCCAGCTCCTCAAGTGGAGGTTGAGAATCCTGAGGCTGCCACCACCAACACCACTAAAGCCAATAATGTTGTCATGGCTGAAGACACTGTGGAGCCTGCACTGAACACTGTGCCAGAAGCCAATGAAGCTAATGATGCACCTGCAACAGATGTGCAGCCAGATGCCCTTACGAATGCCACTGCTCGTGTTCTGCCTCCTAGGCCACATACTATCGAGCAAGCATACAACTATGGCCAGCTTATCACTGTCAAATGGCCTCTTCTGGTTCCTCCGCCTTCTGCTGGTCCTCAATTTGATTACCACGTCGATCACAGGCCTCAGTTTCAGAAGCCAAAGCCAAGGCTGCCAAGGTTTACAGGTACTGCATCTACACCAGGATCATTCAATGTCAATGGCTTCAAAGCGCACAACACTTTCTTTGATAGCGCCAAGAACCCCTACTCAAGGCCAAGGATTTCATCTGATTGGTTCTGGAGCTATCAGCAGCGCAGTTATTACTCATGCATTCTATACAATCAAGGTCACATATTCCCACATATGCGTCTCGACACTGAAGCCATAACTAGCATGCCCTGTTTGGAAGAAGCGCTGGATTGCTTCAGAGAGTCTGGCTTATTGCAGTTCGTCACTGACAAGGAGCACTGGAATGAAGAACTGTTGCTCCAATTCTATGCCACCCTTCATATCCGTGGCTACTACAGGGATCCGAAGACATGGGTCCTTGAGTGGATGACTGGAAATGTCCGTCATGAAGCCAAAGCTCTTGATGTCATTGAGCTTACTGGCCTGCCCACTCCAGGAGAGCTATATGAACCTGGTTGTCGACTTCAAGGTCGCTTTGGAGAGCATTTTTCACAAGCCTGAACCCAACATGAGCCAGATGCTTAGCATGATGAAGCCTTATCCTCCAGATGCAGAATATCCTAAGGAGTTCTTTGTTGAAGACCTTGAGTATCTGCCACATACCATCTATGACATTATACAGCAAACTCTTTGGCCCATCAAAGGACATTCTCCACATGCTAAGCTGGAAGGAGCAATGAAGACTTTGGTCTTCCATATTCTCCATGGCAAATGCTTTAATGCACAAGACTTATTTATCCGCCAACTTGTTGCATCAGGATCTGACATTTTTGGTCTGAAGTTCTATGCTCCCTGGATCATGCGTCTGATCAAGCTCCACTCTGCCTTCAACTAACAGCCCTCTGCACGCAACCATATCATCTTTTTCCAGAGGTTGATCTGTCTATTGAAGCCATCTACCCAGAGCCTGCCAAGGAGCCAATTCATCTTCACAACGCAGATCACCAAAGCTTCACTCAGCCCATTGAAGGAGTACTGGCTGCCACTCGTGTTTATCCCCTAGCTGGTACTACGCGTGCACCTCACCGTGCCCACACTGAAGCCACTGAGCACAATTGCTCAACGGCCTCGGAAGCGATCTCGTGTTCTCAATGACCGAGAGCTTCTCATTGCCCTTCATCAGAAACAGGATAAGCATCATGATTGGCTGAAGCGCCAAATGCAAAGCCTCTTGGGGGATGTCAACCGCATTCGCAATCTTGCCACAAATAATGCCTTTGTCGCCCATGAAACCTGTCGGCGAACATGGAAAGGGCTGACGCTTATGTGTCATGAAGATGATCTTCAAGACGATGGCTTCTCTAAACGATTCAAGTTTGACATGACACCTCCTAGAAAGGTTGTACTGCGACGAACTCCATCTCTTGAAGACTCTGAGTACTCCTCTTCTGCTGCAACAGTGAATGCCCGTGTCATCGATGATGAAGACGATGCTACTTCACCACCTCCATCGTCGTTGTGAATCGACCTTTGCACCAAGATCTTCTGCACCACCAAACTTCAACGACGACCCTGCTGCTTCACCTACTCCTCATGGGAACGAGTAGAGCATATGTCTTCAAACCTTTTTCGTCCTTACTGACAAAAGGGGGCGAAGCATTAGGTTGATAGTCTTCAAGCGGGTCCTGATGGGTGGTTGATATATAATTTTTGCCTAGTGTTTACAACTCTCGTTTTGCTACATTTGGTTCTCTGAGTTGTAACACTTAAACTCGATAATTAAATACGCTACTTATTTGCTATTCTGTGATGCGATGATAAATTCCGCATGTGCGATGATAACTTCCGCACTTAGTCATTTTGCAAACGTCCATTTTTCATTATGCATGTCATTATCTTCATTATATCAAATCATGCATGATGAATTATCTTCATAAGTTGAAGAGGGTCTCCACAAGTACAACCTGCCATGTGCATTTGCATTCCAAAAGCAAATTACTTATATGCACATCTTCTGGGGGAGCCTTTTGCTACTTATGAAGACAATACCCTATCCTTTACAATTTCACATATTTTTCCCCGTTAAAAACTTCAACCAGTTTGTCATCAATCACCAAAAAGGGGGAGATTGTAAGTGCATCTAGTACCACCCCTAGTTGGTTTTGGAGCATTGACGACAAACCTGGTTGAGGGACTAATGTGTTTGTGAGAATTGCAGGATAACACAGGTAGTAGTCCCTCCTTGATTTTGTTTACCTACCAGAGATGACCCCTAAAAATGTGTGAATACATTGAAGACAATGGTGGTCTGTGAAGATATTCACATTGAAGACTATGACATGAGAAGACATTGAGTGAAGACTATGGAGCGCGAAGACTTAGTTGTTTCTAGTTTCCTTTTCTTCTTTGTTGAGTCATAGGAACCACCGCACTGTTAAGTGGGGTCCAAGTGAACAAAGTCGAGTGGATCAAGTGATGCTCAAACCAAATCCTAAGTCTTGACGAAGACAATGAGAGCAAATCTTATCATGTGTCGGATAAGTCAGCTTTACTTGTAGCCCAAGTCAAGCTGCCGCGTGTGTTTGAAATCTGACCATTGCGACATGTGTCAGTTCCTTAGTGACCCAGGGTCATTTCGGACAAATCCGGTCGGGTTGCCCAGTGGCTCTAAATAGCCCACCCCCTACACCATAAATGGTGGCTGCTCAGAGCTAGTGCACGGCTTTTGTCGTTTGAGAACAACCCACCTCCGAAGCCTTTGAGAGAGAATCCTTGCAAGGACAAAGCCCAAACCACCCAGAGCCCAAAGAGTGTTTGGCATCACTGAAGTCTTTCTGTCTGCGTGATCTAAAGACTTTTTACACTTGAGGACTGTGAATCCTCCACCCGGTTAGGCGTCATGTTCTGTGCATCCAAGAGCCATTGTGGATTGCCGGTGAACGAAGTCTGTGAAGGTTTGGAAGTCTACCTTGAAGACTTACGAGAGTAATTGGGCGAGGACTGTGTGTCCTTAGCTCAAGGGGAATAAGGTGAAGACGAGGTCTTTTGAGTTGAATCTCAGCCTCCCTAACTAGACGTACAGTTGTCACAGCAACTGGAACTGGTCCAACAAATCATGTGTCCTTCTGAAGCCACTGGTTCTATCCCTTACTCCTCTGTACTTGTAGTTTGTCTTCGTGAAGTCATTGCCTGCTTGTATTATCTGTTTGACTTCACTGTGTGACTATCTGTTCTGATTGGCTTCATACTATCTCCCATCCTAATCTTTACTACCTAGTTGCTATTAGTCTTCAGGCTTTCACTTCATTGAATACTTGACTATGGCTTGTCTAGTGTAGTCTACCTTCCGCTGCATTAGAATAGTGTTGTTTATATTGTCTGTCTTCGAAACTCCCATGTTTTGAAGACTTCCATAAAATTCGCCTATTCACCCCCCCCCCTCTAGTCAATAACTAGCCCTTTCACCTACTATTTATGTCGTCTCCTACAGGCACTCATTACATAAATCTAACTACTAGTTGTCTTCCATGCATGTCAGATATAATTGCACACACTGATATATCTACAACAACCTCACGGAGCAATGTAAAGGCCAATAAATTTGATGTCAATGATACCCAATATGATGGAACATGTAAAGGCAGTTCTTCAGAAGACTTGCAGAAAGATGTTGAATAATCTTCACCCCACAAGGTCCTTGCTCTAACTTGGCCCGTGATATGGGTACAACATGCATATAATGTCCTGGAGTGTATGTACTCTGTTGCAGTGCCATGTTGAGGGAGTCCTGGATTAGGGGGTGTCCGGATAGCCGGACTACAGCATTTGGCCGGACTCCTGGACTATGAAGATACAAGATTGAAGACTTCGTCCCGTGTCCTGATGGGACTTTCCTTGGCGTGGAAGGCAAGCTTGGCGATACGGATATGTAGATCTCCTCCCATTGTAACCGACTCTGTGTAACCCTAGCCCTCTCCGGTCTCTATATAAACCAGAGGGTTTTAGTCCTTAGGACGAACAACAATCATACCATAGGCTAGCTTCTAGGGTTTAGCCTCTCTGATCTCGTGGTAGATCTTCTCTTGTACTACCCATATCATCAATATTAATCAAGCAGGAGTAGGGTTTTACCTCTATCGAGAGGGCCCAAGCACAGGTAAAAACATCGTGTCCCTTGTCTCCTGTTACCATCCGCCTAGACGCACGATTCGGGACCCCTACCTGAGATCCGCCGGTTTTGACACCGACATTGGTGCTTTCATTGAGAGTTCCTCTGTGTCGTCACCTTTAGGCCCGATGGCTCCTCCGATCATCAACAATGATGCGGTCCAGAGTGAGACTTTTCTCCCCGGATAGATCTTCGTATTCGGCGGCTTTGCACTGCGGGCCAATTCGCTTGGCCATCTGGAGCAGGTCGAAAGCTACACCCCTCGCAATCAAGTCAGATCTGGAAGTTTGAACTACACGGCCGACGTCCGAGGATACTTGATCTTCGACGGGTTCGAGCCCACGATCAGCGCGCCCGCCTTTATCACGATGGGCATGATCTAGCTACGTGCCGAGCAGTTCCTGGAGGTCGCAAGATGTCTGCTCCGACCCTTAGCTCGGAGCCGACTGCGCCAATCAAGGACGGGTGGCTGGACACCGCCTCGGGGGCTGCAATCTCTATGGCGATCGAGCCGAACACCATACTTGTCCTTTGCGAAGCTTATGACTCTAAGGTGCCGGACTCCCCTCCGGACTCCAAACCTTCCGCGCCCCTGCCAATCGAATCCGATTGGGCGCCGATCATGGAGTTCACCGCCGCGGACATCTTTCAGCACTCGCCCTTCGACGACATCCTGAATTCACTAAAGTCTCTCTCTTTATCAGAAGAGCCCTGGCCGGATTATGGTCGGCAAGGTTGGGATGCGGATGACGAAGAAATTCAAAGTCCACCCACCACCCACTTTGTAGCCACTGTCGATGATTTAACCGACATGCTCGACTTCGACTCCGAAGACATCGACGGTATGGATGACGATGTAGGAGACGAACAGGAACCAGCACCTATAAGCCATTGGACAACCACCCCATCTCACGATGTATACATGGTGGATACACCTAAAGGAAACGACGATGAGGAACAAAGGGACGAACGAGGATCGTTCCTCGAAAAGCAATCAAAGCGGCGGCGTAAGCGCCGCCTCCAAACCCCAAACTCGACAAAGAAAGCAGCCATACAGACCCAGCCATAGAGCGGGCGAACCGGCGGACGATTTAACATGCCATCGAGCAAGCTGTCCGAACAGGGCAACTTGGATAAACAACCCATCCGGCAAAGACAACAGTCGGGCGACCTCACGTAGGGACAAGTTCTTTGGAGCAGAAGAACCTCCAAAAAGGCTCGCCGCCATCGCGTAGCTGAAAAAAAAGGTAAGTGGAAGCTCAAAACAGCGGAAGATGCACTCGAATTAGATGGAGCAAAGTACTCAACATCATGAGACAAATATGGCGGCGATCGCCACACAAAGAGCTATCCGAAGCAAAAATTACTGCCGGAATTTGATGATGAGGCCTTAGAGCCTCCGCAATCAAAAAATAAGGAAGCCACCCGGTCGGACAAATGACCCTATGGCCAACACAGTGTGGTAAAGGACGCCGCACACAAGCCGGCACGCGATCCGCACAAGGATTCGCATCAAAAAGATGGCCCAGCCAGATCTATCTATGGGCCAAGAAAGCAAGCTCTAGTAAGCAATGCAACACATCAAATATCCGAACATCACGGTACGCCCAGATATAGGGGTGCCGCACACCCCCTATGTTTCACCGATGAGGTGTTGGATCATGAATTTCCAGCGGGATTCAAGCCCGTAAACATAGATCCATAGGACGTAACAACAGAACCTGGAGTCTGGATTGAGGATTACATCCTCCACATACACATGGCTAGAGGAGATGACCTCCACGCCATAAAATACTTACCCCTCAAGCTCAAAGGGCCATCCCGGCATTGGCTTAAAAGCCTTCCCGAAAACACCATTGGAAGTTGGGAAGAGCTCGAGGATGCTTTTCGAGCAAATTATCAAGGGACCTATGTCCGACCTCCGGATGCAGACGATTTAAGTCACATAACTCAACAACCCGGAGAGTCAGCCCGGAAATTCTGGAACAGATTCCTTACTAAAAAGAACCAAATAGTCGACTGTCACGGGCCAAGCCTTAGCAGCTTTCAAACACAACGTCACTGAGACGAATGGCTCGCCAGACACCTCGGCCAAGAAAAAGCCAAGAACAATGGCCGCATTAACAAGCCTCATGACCCGCTTTTGTGCAGGAGAGGATAGCTGGTTGGCAAGATGCAGTACCAGCGACCCAAGTACATCCGAAGTTAGGGATGGAAATGGGAAACTGCGACGCAGCAAGGACCAGCACCGGACCAAGGGAAACAACCCGAAGAGCATGGCAGTCAACGCCGGATTCAAAAGCTCTTGGCAGAATCAGAAAAAGCTGCCCCTCAAGGATAACAGGGACGAGCTATCTGACCTAAACAAAATCTTGGACAAGATATGTCAAATCCACAGTACTCCCGGGAAGCCTGCAAACCATACCCACAGAGATTGTTGGGTCTTCAGGCAATCCGGCAAACTCAACGCCGAACACAAGGGGCTCGACACACCAAGCGAGGACGATGACAAACCCCACAAGCAGAGCACCGGAAAGAATTTCCCACAAGAAGTCAAAACAGTAAACTCACTTCATGTGACAAAAGGGAAAAGCATAGTGGCGCCTATAGAGATACGCGCCATATGGCCTATCCCAGAGGAGTCCCGCCACTGGTTGTTACAACCAATTACCTTCGACCAAGAGGATTACTCTAGAAGTATCCGGAACGCAGGCTGGACTGCCTTGGTATTAGATCCGATAATTGACGGACTCCACTTCACACAAGTCCTAATGGACGGCGACAGTGATCTAAACCTGCTATATCAGGACACAATCCGCAAAATGGGGATAGACCCAACAACGATTCGCCATAGCAACACTTCCTTTCAAGGGGTAACGCCAGGCCCAGATGCCCATTGTACGGGCTCTCTCCTGCTAGAAGTTATGTTCGGCTCACCCAACAACTTCCGCCATTTAAAAGCTAACCTTCCACATCGCCCCATTTACAAGTAGCTATCAAGCACTACTGGGACGCGAAGCTTTCGCCCGCTTTAACGCAATACCGCATTATGCATCTCTTATACTTAAAATGCCCGGTCCGCGAGGCATCATCCCATTAAAGGGAAATATCGAGTGTTCCTCGAGCGTGGAAGATTGTGCGGCCGCCTTGACAGCCACACACTAAGCCGGCTTCACTAATCAAAGCACCTAAACAGGTCGTTCAGACCCCGGACATGGCTAGACGAGTCCGGCGTAAACATACAAGGGATTACTACCCGCATACCCCGCATAAGGGGCCCCTGCCAGATATACAACAAGAGACAATAAAGCTCAATTTTATTCATTTTTGAATTGTACTTTGTTTATTTAATATAACGTACATTTTCGCATGATCTTTTTCAACTAAGTTCCTCTCTTTACAGATGAACACCGTGCTACACCCGTCGAGTGATACGGCACAAAGGAGACACAGCAGACGTGCGAGGGACCCGTTCAAGGATTCTTTTGATTAAGACCCTGCGTAAACCTTTTTTATTGTCTCTTGTTGATACACATCCCCCGGTTTCTTGCTATAACCGAGGTGGAGGCTGGCGTCTTGGCATGTAGCCACGTCAGGATTTTGCGCGTACCTGGACACCAGGGGCTTATTACTGAGGGCGTTGTTCAACCCATTTTCATAAAGACCGAATACCTTAGGGAGTGTTCGGCGTCGCGAGTTTGGCCTTATATGCATCAACTCCGAATCATGTCTTTGGTCAAATGTTGGGTTTGCCCGGCTCCTGTGTTTTGCTGCCTTACGTTCCGCTCTATCGGCTAAGGCGGCACCAAGAAAACTCATCGCGATTGTGCCCGGTTTGGCCAGCGAGCACCTCGAGAGAAAGCCAAACTGACCGTCATGATATAGCGTGAGACCGGTCAACCACTCGATGACCCGCCGGAATCTTTAGGATTCCTCCGCATTAATGAAGGGCCGTTTCGTCAGTACACACGCAGCGCCTGAATTCGGCAAGCGATGCCCCTAGGGGCTATATAGTAGCCTTGTCAAACTCCTATGGCTAAGTGAAAGTGATAAAGCATTATAGTGCAGTTGCCAAGTTCGCTGCGCTTATCACCTCCTTTATAGGACCAAGACGTTGGATCAAGTGTGAAAATGCACCTATGCGAACACCCCGCATTATATGCGTAAATGTCAAGATCGCATCTTTCAGTTATATACACATATACATTAACGGCCGACAGAGGTATTTTAATTCTTGCAGGCACAAGTATAAAAAGCTTTTATATTCCATCGAAACATTGTTTTAAAATAATACATGTTACTCGAACATGATACCCTTCGAGCACTGCGTCTCTATTAAACGAGCGCCAAGCAGAACTTCCTAAAAATAGTGCTCGGCAGGTACTCGGCTCCCGTCCGAATCTTGGGATGCAACGTCGGTGGCCTTCATCTACGCAAAGATGTCTTGACATGGGCAAGAGCCATCGCGCACCCTCTATGCATCTTGACCTCTTCATTGCATTGATATGCGGCACCGCACCAAGGAACCGCTGCACCAAACTAAAATAACTCTTCGGCTCGGGCCTTTCCGGCCACAGATGACTCACAACATCCTTCATGGCGAGTCCTTATAACCTATTCAGCTCCGCCCATTCGCCAAACGCCGGTTAATGGAAGTGGGCGCTACGGATTGTGGAACTGCGACCAAAAAAGCTTTTCCACTTCGTGATCTTGTTGATCTCGAAGTGTTCGGCGCGTCATGGCACTTGCCGCCAAGTCCAGATAAGTATCCGCCGCACTCCACGTACCGGTCCAACTAAGCATATTTAGGATCCCCGAATTTCATCCGCAGCATAAAGGGCTTTCCAGCCGCGATATCTCCGGCCTGACGTAGCTCCTGCTTCATGGCTATCATTGCAGAGCGAGCATCCTTGGCCTCGGTAGTGGCCTTCTCCAGTCCTTCTGTTCGCCCGATCTTCTTTTCAAGAAGCTTGCGGTGATCGGCAGCATCCTTCAACTTCACAGCCATCTCGGCCATTTCCTTCCTGCTCGGCAAAGGAGCAGCCTGTTCGGGTTTCAGCTCTTCGGCCGCCTTTAAGGCAGCCGCATCACTTTTTCTGGCCTGCTCCTTGGCTCGGGCGAGTTCCGCCCGAAGGTTCGCCAAGGCAGCGGCACCATCTGCATCAAGCATGCATGTCGTAAGGCACGGGCATCAAGCCCCCTTACCAGGTATCCGCGGAGAAATTGCATACCTTGTGACTCGTCAAGCCGCTTGTTGACAAGCGCAATGTCGGTATCCGCCACATCAAGTTGCCGCTTTAGTAGACTAAGGCATAGCCTAGTGGTG
Organism: Aegilops bicornis; assembly: GCA_021605145.1. Lineage (NCBI taxonomy): Eukaryota > Viridiplantae > Streptophyta > Magnoliopsida > Poales > Poaceae > Aegilops > Aegilops bicornis. The sequence continues at coordinate 690,607,128 of CM038675.1, forward strand.
GGAAGGGGTTGATGCCTTCCCACCCACCCAGGTTCAAGGCATGGTACTTGCAATTTGGGGTTGTTGCACCAATTATATTGTAGGGGGTTCCCTTACAGTCTTTCTGTCAAAAAAAAGTTGCCGCTTTAGCTCGGCAAATTCATCAGTCCGGCTAGCCACCGGACACTTCGCCACCTACATAGGAAGAGCGACATATTATACCTGGGATTATGATCCTCTCCGCGCTGTCATTTTTGACAACGCACCGAGTCTCAGGGGCTATTATCTACACAGGGCGCGTCTTATATATGCGGAACCGTCAAAAGGGTACATCATTTCGCGTACCTCAAAACCCGTCGATAAACTCTGGCGGCCTCGTACAACCCGCTCTCCGCGGATGAAATCCTTTCGATCACCGTACCCATCAATGCACGGTGTTCTTCTGAGATAGACGCTCGCCCGAGCAGATTCTTCAGCTCCTCCGACCGTGCACCGGACGGTGCCGGACTCACCCGATGGCCTTTTTCGAAGGCCGGACAAGGAGGGATTTGGGGGGCCACGTGACTACTTTCCGGCCCTGCCGTATTCGGAGAAACCCCCGTGATTTACACCTCAGTGGTCGCCTGCCTCGGGCGGTACGGCAGGGGGAGGCGTTCCGCTCTCCATCATCTCCGGACGAAGATCCCCTAAAGATGAGCTCTGCTGAGAAGGGCTGAGATCCGAACTACAAGGTAAAATTTCAGTTATCTTCCTCACAAATAGAACAGGGATGTTTCTTATTTTAAAACTCCCCTCTCTACTTACGGCTCGGTGGAGGGCTGATCCCCTTGGGGGCACAGTGCGGCCGAGGCATCTCTTGGCGCAGGACCCTCTGACGAAGATTTCTTCCCCCGCTTCGAGACCATGGTCTCCGGCTCTTCAGAGGCGGTCCTCTTCTTCCCCTGAATGGAGGGATTCTCGATCCCTCCCTTCCTTACAGCCTCCTTCGGGGAGGCGGTAGCTTCCTTGTTCCCCCCTTCGCCTTCTTCCAAAGCCGCAACCTCCAGCATCCTAGTTAACACGGGATCCGGCGTGGTCTCAGGGAGGGGGGCCGGACACCTGATTAGCTTTACTTTCGCTATCCACTCTTGTTTAAGGGACAACTCTTTTAAGGGCAATTTTATGATAAATATACGGATAGCGTGTCCTGCATGCAGGCTACTTACTTGAGTATCCGGGCGATTGCAGCTCAGACCTGCGTCCTCGGTCGAGTCCGGACACATTTCTTGTGATCCGAAGAACAATTTGTACATCTCCATGGGCGTCGCGCCCGTAAAGTGTTGGAGAGCTCGTGGTCCCTCCGGATTAAACTCCCACAGGTGGAGGGGGCGGCGTTTGCAGGGCAAGGTGTGGCGAATCAACATGACCTGTGTCACTACGACCAGGTTGATGTCTCTTTCTAGGAGATCTTGGATGCGGCCCTGCAACAAGGGCACGTCCCTGGACGGCCCCCAGTCAAGCCCTTTATTGACCCATGACGCCAGCCGCGGTGGAGGATCCGAGCGAAAGGCAGGTGGCACCACCCACTTGGCGCCCCTGGGAGCTGTGATATAAAACCACTCTCGTTGCCATAAGCTGAACTCCTCTTGAAAAGAGCCCTCGGGCCATGGAGCGTCAGCATTCTTGCTTATAACAGCCTCTCTGCACTCCGCTTGCTGCCCCTTGATCATCTTCGGTTCCACTTTGAAGGTCTTAAGCCACAATCCGAAGTGAGGAGTAATGCGGAGGAAGGCTTCATATCTGACAATGAACGATGAGATGTGGAGGATGGACTCCGGATCCAAGTCGTGAAATTCCAACCCATAATAAAACATGAGCCCCCTCACGAAGGGGTCCGTCGGGAAGCCTAACCCCTGAAGGAAGTGAGACGCGAACACCATGCTCCCACCAGGCTCGGGAGTGGGAAGAACCTGCCCTTGAGAAGGCAGCCTATGCGAAATTTCGCCAGTTAAATACCTGACATCTCTTAGCTTTAGCACGTCTTCTTACGTAACGGAGGAAGGCATCCACCGGCCTTGAAGGTCGGAACCAGACATCATTGAAGGTCCGAAGCGCCTGTTCTGGAGCTTCGGGTGTTGGAACTCGAGGCGAGGGGTGGATTCGATTGAGACTGAAAGAAAGGAGTAGATCCTTGGTCTCCTTATAAAGAGGTTGAATACCAAGAGCTTTCCCCGTGACCGTTTGGGACTCGCCTTCGATAGAGGAGACGTGCCAACGGGCACGATTGGGTTACCCACACCCGTATTGATGAGAATCCCGGAATAAGGGGACATGATCTCTGCTTCAACAAGACGTGCCAAGGAAACCGCCTCGCTAAGTGCGCTGAGGTGGGACTGTAAAAACGATTCGAATAAAGGCTTGGCCGTGGTGTGATGTCACGCCAAATACGTCGTGATTGGATTTGTGTAAATATTATTCTCTCTACATGGTATGTGGAAATTATTTTGCAGAGCGGACACTATCCTTGTGTTCAAAATCTTATATGAAGTATTCGGAGGAGGAACCCGCCTTGCAATGCGAAGACAATCTGGCGCCGGACTCGTCATCATTGAAGCCTGGTTCAGGGGCTACCGAGGAGTCTGGATTAGGGGTGTCCGGATAGCCGGACTGTAGCCTTTGGCGGACTCTGGACTATGAAGATACAAGATTGAAGACTTCTTCCCGTGTCCGGATGGGACTTTCCTTGGCGTGGAAGGCAAGCTTGGCGATACGGATATGTAGATCTCCTCCCATTGTAACCGACTACTGTAACCCTAGCCCTCTCGGTCTCTATATAAACAGGAGGGTTTTAGTCCAGAGGGACGAACAACAATCATACCATAGGCTAGCTTCTAGGGTTTAGCCTCAACGATCTCGTGGTAGATCTACTCTTGTACTACCCATATCATCAATATTAATCAAGCAGGAGTAGGGTTTTACCTCCATCGAGAGGGCCCGAACCTGGGTAAAAAAATCGTGTCCCTTGTCTCCTGTTACCATCCGCCTAGACGCACAGTTCGGGGGCCCCTACCCGAGATCCGCCGGTTTTGACACCGACACATGTGCTTAGAATGCTGATCATGCATGTAAATATGTCATGCCTTCTTGTTTTTCAGTACCTATTCCATTCATGATAACATGCTTTCAAATTCAAGTACTGTCATTCTACTCTATCGCAATGCCGTCTGCTTAATTTGGACATCATGCTTCGGAATATCTTATGCATTGTTATTCATCAGTACGTACTTCATCTGTCTACCATACCATGTTTTTTTACATTGAAGTGTTGTTCTAGTGCTCTGTTGCAATGCCATCTTAGTTTCCCAATCATACACGTGTATGCTGGCTTAGTTTTTTATGTTCGTATTCCGCTAGCATACAGTTTTTCATTACACTAGTGTTTTTTTACTGTGTTGTCCTGTCGTATTCCTAGCTCTTACACCATACTCCCTCCGTCCGGATTACATGTTGCCGAAATGGATAAAAAGGATGTATCTAGAACTGAAATACGCCTAGACCCATCCATTTTTTCCGGATGGAGGGAATACATGTCAATATGTCATGCCTTTCTATTCTTCAGTACCTATTCCATCTCTCTACTGTAGCATGTTTTATAATTGAAGCACCATTCTTATATACAAGGCATGCAAGGGGAAGACGACTATGTTAGAATCTAAAGGGTTACAAACCAGGTCTTTGAAAAAGATCCAAACGCCAGGAGATAATAAACCAAATACAATTTTTATAGATACTGCTCCAGCACAGAGAAACCCAACTACTACTGATAATAAGCAGATTCCAGTGGCCAAAGAACTAGTCCGCTCCAGTACAGCAAAAATATGTCAACTCCATTCTAAGAAGCGTGTGTGTATCCTTGCATCATGAAATTTTATAGCATGCTGATCATATTTTCTACATTTTCTTACCCATCCCTCTTTTAGAACATAAGCTTAACAGATAGAAGAATTTCTGCACTGTTATCGTCTGTGAGGAAAGATTCTTCCATGAATTATCTGTACTCCAATGCAGATGTAAGTACCTGTTGTATATCACTATATTTTTACATCAGCATGTATTTTGTTAATCGGCGTGAATCCAACCTTTATCTGATCTAAATTTAGTTGTAGCAAAATGTATGATTAAAGGCCACAATGTTGATTTTTTAAGGAAAATTACCTAGTAGTTTTGCATCCTGAGCTGCATGAGTGTACTATCTCATATCAGTGGGTTTGATTACTTCGGTTCTGCAGTGGGATTTCAGTGTTTTTTTACTGTGTTGTCCTGTCGTATCCCTAGCTCTTACATCATTGATACGTCTCCGTCGTATCTACTTTTCCAAACACTTTTGCCCTTGTTTTGGACTCTAACTTGCATGATTTGAATGGAACTAACCCGGACTAACGCTGTTTTCAGCAGACTTTCCATGGTGTTATTTATGTGCAGAAACATAAGTTCTCGGAATGACATGAAACTCCAGGAACTTATTTTTGGAAAATATTAAAAATACTGGAATAAGAATCCACGTCAGGGGGGCCCACACCACATCCCACGAGGGTGGGGTGCGCCGCCTCAAGCGCGCCGCCTCGTGGGCCCCCTAACGCTCCACCGACCTCAACTCCAACTCCCTATACTCACTTTTCGGGAGAAAAAAATTAGAGAGAAGGATTCATCGCGTTTTACGATACGGAGCCGCCGCCAAGCCCTAAAACCTCTCGGGAGGGCTGATCTGGAGTCCGTTCGGGGCTCCGGAGAGGGGTATCCGTCACCGTCGTCATCATCAACCATCCTCCGTCACCAATTTCATGATGCTCACCGCCGTGCGTGAGTAATTCCATCGTAGGCTTGCTGGACGGTGATTTGTTGGATGAGATCTATCATGTAATCGAGTTAGTTTTGTTAGGGTTTGATCCCTAGTATCCACTATGTTCTGTGATTGATGTTGCTATGACTTTGCTATGCTTAATGCTTGTCACTAGGGCCCGAGTGCCATGATTCCAGATCTGAACCTATTATGTTTTCATGAATATATGTGAGTTCTTGATCCTATCTTGCAAGTCTATAGTCACCTACTATGTGTTATGATCCGCAACCCCAAGTGACAATAATCGGGACCACTCCGGTGATGACCATAGTTTGAGGAGTTCATGTATTCACTATGTGTTAATGCTTTGGTCCGTACTCTATTAAAAGGAGGCATTAATATCCCTTAGTTTCCATTAGGACCCGCTGCCACAGGGAGGGTAGGACAAAAGATGTCATGCAAGTTCTTTTCCATAAGCACGTATGACTATATTCGGAATACATGCCTACATTACATTGATGAATTGGAGCTAGTTCTGTCTCACCCTATGTTATGACTGTTACATGATGAACCGCATCCGGCATAATTCTCCATCACCGATCCAATGCCAACGAGCTTCTCACATATTGTTCTTCGCTTATTTACTTTTCCGTTTCTACTGTTACAATCACTACAAAACCCAAAAATATTACTTTTGCTACTGTTACCATTACTTCCATATTACTTTGCTACTAAACACTTTGCTGCAGATACTAAGTTATCCAGGTGTGGTTGAATTGACAACTCAACTGCTAATACTTGAGAATATTCTTTCCCCTTGTGTCTGCTACCTCTTGAGCACTGCATTAGATTTCCTTGAAGAGTAAAGGATGATGCAGCAAAGTAGCGTAAGTATTTCCCTCAGTTTTTGAGAACCAAGGTATCAAACCAGTAGGAGGCTACGCGCGAGTCCCTCGTACCTACACAAAGCAAATAACTCCTCGCAACCAACGTGATTAGGGGTTGTCAATCCCTTCACGGTCATTTACGAGAGTGAGATCTGATAGAGATGATAGATAATATTTTTGGTATTTTTATGATAAAGATGCAAAGTAAAATAAAAGAAAAGTAAAAGCAAAGGCAATAAATAAAGTGATGGAAGATTAATATAATGGAGATAGACCCAGGGCCCATAGGTTTCACTAGTGGCTTCTCCCAAGAGCATAAGTATTTTACGGTGGGTGAACGAATTAATGTTGAGCAATTGACAGAATTGAGCATAGTTATGAGAATATCTAGGTATGATCAAGTATATAGGCATCACGTCCGAGACAAGTAGACCGACTCCTACCTGCATCTACTACTATTACTCCACTCATCGACCGCTATCCAGCATGCATCTAGAGTATTAAGTTCATGAAAATATAGTAATGCCTTAAGCAAGATGACATGATGTGGAGGGATAAATTCATGCAATATGATAAAAACCCCATCTTGTTATCCTCGATGGCAACAATACAATACGTGCCTTGCTGCCCCTCATCCTTTGGGAAAGGACACTTTGCAAGATTGAACCCAAAGCTAAGCACTTCTCCCATTGCAAGAAAAACCAATCTAGTAGGCCAAACCAAACTGATATTTCGAAGAGACTTGCAAAGATAACCAATCATACATAAAAGAATTCAGAGAAGATTCAAATATTGTTCATAGATAATCTTGATCATAAACCCACAATTCTTCAATCTCAACAAACACACCACAAAAAGAAGATTACATCGAATAGATCTCCACGAGAGAGGGGGAGAACATTGTGTTGAGATCCAAAAGGAAAGAAGAAGCCATCTAGCTACTAACTATGGACCCGAAGGTCTAAAGTAAACTAGTCACACTTCATCAGAGAGGCTATGGTGTTGATGTAGAAGCCCTCCATGGTGGATGCCTCCCATGTGAGCTCCTAATGTGCCCCAAGATGGGATCTCATGGGTACAGAAGGTTGCGGCGGTGGAACTAGTTTTTTGGCTCCGTGTCTGACCGTTTGGGGGTACGTAGTATATATAGGAGGAAGAAGTACGTCGGTGGAGCAACGTGGGGCCCACGAGGGTGGAGGGTGCGCCCTGGGGGGTGGGCGCGCCCCCCTACATCATGCCCTCCTCGAAGCTTCCTTGACTTAGGGTCCAAGTCTCCTGGATCAGAGTGGTGAGAAAATCACGTTCCCGAAGGTTTCATTCCGTTTGGACTACGTTTGATATTCCGTTTCTTGAAACTCAAATAGGCAAAAACAGCAATTCTCGGGCTGGGCCTCCGGTTAATAGGTTAGTCCCAAAAATAATATAAAAGTGGAAAATAAAGCCCAATATTGTCCAAAACAGTAGATATATAGCATGGAGCAATCAAAAATTATAGATACGTTGGAGAAGTATCAGGCATCCCCAAGCTTAATTCCTGCTCGTCCTCGAGTAGGTAAATGATAAAAACAGAATTTTTGATGCGTAGTGCTACTTGGCATAATTTTAATGTAATTCTTCTTAATTGTGGTATGAATATTCAAATCCAAAAGATTCGAGACAAATGTTCATATTGACATAAAAATAATAATACTTCAAGCATACTAACAAAGCAATCATGTCTTCTCAAAATAACATGGCCAAAGAAAGCTATCCCTACAAAATCATATCGTCTGGCTATGCTCTATCTTCACCACACAAAGTATTTAAATCATGCACAACCCCGATGACAAGCCAAGCAATTGTTTCATACTTTTGACATTCTCAAACTTTTTCAATCTTCACGCAATATATGAGCATGAGCCACGGATATAGCACTATATGTGGAATGGAAGGGTGGTTGTTAAGAAGACAAAAAGGGATAAGATAGTCTCACATCAACTAGGCGTATCAATGGGCTATGGAGATGCCCATCAATAGATATCAATGTGAGTGAGTAGGGATTGCCATGCAACGGATGCACTAGAGTTATAAGCATATGAAAGCTCAACAAAAGAAACTAAGTGGGTGTGCATCCAACTCGCTTGCTCACGAAGACCTAGGGCATTTTGAGGAAGCCCATCACTGGAATATACAAGCCAAGTTCTATAATGAAAAATTCCCACTAGTATATGAAAGTCACAAAATGAGAGACTCTCTATCATGAAGATCATGGTGCTACTTTGAAGCACAAGTGTGGTAAAAGAATAGTAACATTGTCCCTTCTCCCTTTTTCTCTCTTTTTTTTATTTGGGCCTTTTCTCTTCTTTTTTATGGCCTCTTTTTTTCGTCCGGAGTCTCATCCCTACTTGTGGGGGAATCATAGTCTCCATCATCCTTTCCTCACTTGGGACAATGCTCTAAAAATGAAGATCATCACACTTTTATTTTCTTACAACTCAACAATTACAACTCGATACTTAGAACAAAATATGACTCTATATGAATGCCTCCGGCGGTGTGCCGGGATATGCAATGAATCAAGAGTGACATGTATGAAAGAATTATGAACGGTGGCTTTGCCACAAATACTATGTCAACTACATGATCATGCTAAGCAATATGACAATGATGGAGTGTGTCATAATAAACGGAACGGTGGAAAGTTGCATGGCAATATATATCGGAATGGCTATGGGAATGCCATGATAGGTAGGTATGGTGGCTGTTTTGAGGAAGGTATATGGTGGGTGTATGATACCGGCGAAAAGTGCGTGGTATTAGAGAGGCTAGAAATGGTGGAAGGAGGAAGAGTGCGTATAATCCATGGACTCAACATTAGTCATAAGAACTCATATACTTATTGCAAAAATCTACAAGTTATCAAAGCAAAGTATTACGCGCATGCTCCTAGGGGGATAGATTGGTAGGAAAAGACCATCGCTCGTCCCCTAGTGCCACTCATAAGGAATACAATCAATAAATAAATCATACCCCGACTTCATCACATAACGGTTCACCATACGTGCATGCTACGGGAATCACAAACTTTAACACAAGTATTTCTCAAATTCACAACTACTCAACTAGCATGACTCTAATATCACCATCTTCATATCTCAAAACAATTATCAAGCATGAAACTTCGCATAGTATTCAACACACTCATAAGAATTTTTACTATTCTTGAATACCTAGCATATTAAGATTATTTAAGAAAATTACCATGCTATTTAAGACTCTCAAAATAATCTAAGTGAAGCATGAGAGATCAATAGTTTCTTTAAAACAAATCCACCACCGTGCTCTAAAAGATATAAGTGAAGTACTAGAGCAAAACTATATAACTCAAAAGATATAAGTGAAGCACAAAGAGTATTCTAACAAACTCCAAAACATGTATGGATCTCTCAAAAGGTGAGTACAGAAAGGATGATTGTGGTAAACTAAAAACAAAGACTCAAGTCATACAAGACGCTCCAAGCAAAACACGTATCATGTGGTGAATAAAAATATAGCTCCAAGTAAAGTTACCGATGGAAGTAGACGAAAGAGGGGATGCCTTCCAGGGCATCCCCAAGCTTTGACTTTTTGGTGTCCTTAGATTATCTTGGGGGTTCCATGGGCATCCCCAAGCTTTGGTTCTTGCCACTCCTTTTTCCATAATCCATCAAAAGATTTCACCCAAAACTTGAAAACTTCACAACACAAAACTCAACAGAAATCTCGTGAGCTCCACTAACGAAAGAAAACAAAAGACCACTTCAAGGTACTGTAATGAACTCATTATTTATTTATATTGGTGTTAAACCTACTGTATTACAACTTCTCTATGGTTTATAAACTATTTTACTAGCCGTAGATTCATCGAAATAAGCAAACAACACACGAAAAACAGAATCTGTCAAAAACAGAACAGTCTGTAGTAATCTGTAACTAACGCAAACTTCTGGAACTCCAAAAATTCAGCCAAAATATGACGACCTAGGAAATTTGTTTATTGATCATAAGCAATTTGAACAGTATTTTATCACGTTCTGGTGATTTTTAACAATTGTTTTCATGAACAAAAAGTTTCTGGAAATTACAGCAAGATCAAATAGCTATCATCCAAGAAGATCCTATAGGTTTAACTTGGCACAAACACTAATTGAAACATAAAAACACATCTAACTAGAGGCTAGAACAAATATTTATTCCTAAACAGAAACAAAAGCAAAAACTAAAAATAAAATTGGGTTGCCTCCCAACAAGCGCTATCGTTTAACGCCCCTAGCTAGGCATAAAAGCAAGGATAGATCTAGGTATTGCCATCTTTGGTAGGTAATTCTTCAATAAGACATCTATCATTCTTTAGAGTTTCTTTCTTTTTATTAATTATCAAAATTTTAGGAACAAGATCGAAAAACTCATTTATAGCAAATGGTTCCTTAATGATAGCAAAAAGATCGGGATGAACACTTATAGATTTAAGATCCGCAGTTTCCTTACTAGAGGATTCACCCTTATTTTTAGGAATATACATAAGTTTGGCAATTTTATTAGGAGGACTTGGAGTATTCTTTATGGAAGAAAAGGCGGTTCCCAAGTTGGTAATGATACCCTCAAGTTTATCAATTCTAGTGGAATCTTGATTTATTCTTTCATTAACTATGGGTTCCTTCTCCTTAATATTTTTCAAAGTGACTCCTACCTTAGATCCATATTGGGTAATTTGGTTGTGGATATTTTTATCCAAATTTTCAATTAACTCTACGGTAGCAACTTTATTTTCAATAATTTCAAGTCTTTGCATTACATGCTCCAAAGTTAACATCGTTCCATTAACCAAAAGGGGTGGTGAGCCAAATAAATCTATCATAGCATTATAAGAATCAAAAGTATGGCTACCCAAGAAATTCCCTCCGGTAATAGTATCAAGAATATATCTATACCAAGGATTAGCACCTACATAAAAATTGCGGAGAAGAACGGAAGTAGATTTCTTCCTGGTAGATCTATTTTGAGCATTGCAAATTCTATTTACCAAGCGTATTTTAAATTTTCTCCCTCCCTTTGCTTAATATTAAGAACTTCATTCTCGGGAGACAACGGAGAAGATAGAAGACTAGCCATAACGGCAAGCAACGAGCAAAAGGCAAGGGGAAAGAGAGGGCGAATAAAATGGCAAGGGTGAAGTGGGGGAGAGGAAAACGAGAGGCAAATGGAAAATAATGTAATGCGGGAGATAAGGGATGTGATAGGTACTTGGTATGTTGACTTTTGCGTAGACTCCCGACAGCGGCGCCAGAAATTCTTCTTGCTACCTCTTGAGCATTGCGTTGGATTTCCTTAAAGAGGAAAGGATGATGCAGCAAAGTAGCGTAAGTATTTCCCTCAGTTTTTGAGAACCAAGGTATCAATCCAAGAGGAGGCTACGGCGAGTCCCTCGTACCTACACAAAGAAATAACTCCTCGCAACCAACGCGACACGGGTTGTCAATCCCTTCACGGTCACTTAAGTAGAGTGAGATCCGATAGAGATGATAGATAATATTTTGGTATTTTTATGATAAAGATGCAAAGTAAAATAAAAGAAAAGTAAAAGCAAAGGCAATAAATAAAGTGATGGAAGATTAATATAATGGAGATAGACCCGGGGGCCATAGGTTTCACTAGTGGCTTCTCTCAAGAGCATAAGTATTTTACGGTGGGTGAATGAATTAATGTTGAGCAATTGACAGAATTGAGCATAGTTATGAGAACATCTAGGTATGATCATGTATATAGGCATCACGTCCGAGACAAGTAGACCGACTCTTGCCTGCATCTACTACTATTACTCCACTCATCGACCGCTATCCAAAGATGCATCTAGAGTATTAAGTTCATGAAAACAGAGTAACGCCTTAAGCAAGATGACATGATGTAGAGGGATAAATTCATGCAATATGATAAAAACCCCATCTTGTTATCCTCGATGGCAACAATACAATACGTGCCTTGTTACCCCTACTGTCACTGAGAAAGGACACCGCAAGATTTAACCCAAAGCTAAGCACTTCTCCCATTGCAAGAAAAACCAATCTTGTAGGCCAAACCAAACTGATAATTCAAATAGACTTGCAAACATAACCAATCATACATACAAGAATTCAGAGAAGATTCAAATATTGTTCATAGATAATCTTGATCATAAACCCACAATTCATCGGTCTCAACAAACACACCGCAAAAAGAAGATTACAATGAATTGATCTCCACGAGAGAGGGGGAGAACATTGTATTGAGATCCAAAAAGAGAGAAGAAGACATCTAGCTACTAACTATCACTACAAAAAAAAAGACACATCCGTGACATTTTGGGTCGAACTAAATGTTTTTCTGTCATACATATGACACTTCTATGACGATAATTGTGACAAAACCCGGTATCATCATAGATGTGGTGGGCTCCTACTTCTATGACAAAAAATCATGACAGAAAATGGGATTTTCATCCTGGGCGGGCCGAAGACGCAGTTTGCATGACATTGTTTGGGCCGTCCATGACGGAAAAAACCGTGGTAGAAGCGAGGGCGAGGAAAATTTCGGGGAGTTCCCGATTACGGTGGGAGGTCGGGGACCGAGCGATGCGTGTTTCTCTCGTACACGTACGCGCGTGTGTGCGAGGCATTGGCTCTAACTGAACCCGAGCGAGGCGTTGGGCTCTAATCGAACCCGAGCGACAGTAATCAGTAGGGCTACGCATTATCGAACCCGCAATCGATCGATGGTCGTTAATTGAACCCGATCGAGCGATTCCTTCGCTACTGCTGCTAACTGAAGCCGGTCGATTGGATGAACAGTGAGCGTTGCGGGGGGGGGGGGGGTTGGATGAACAGTGAGCGGTGGCGTTGCCTCTGGATGAACAGGACCCCGTGGTGTGGAGGGCTGGATGAACAGTAGACGGTGGAGGGTGCCCGTGGAGGGGTGGTTGAACAGGACCCCATGGTGTGGAGGGCTGGATGAACAGTAGACGGTGGAGGGGTGGTTGAACAGTAGCCGGTGGAGTAGCGCGCGGTGGAGGCTGGATGAACAGGAGCCCGTGGAGGCCGGAGGAGGTCAACGGTAGCCCGTGGAGGCTGGAGGAGGTCGACGGTGGAGATGAACAGTATCCCGTGGAGTCCCGTTTTGCGGTACGCCACACCCCTCCCGATGAATAGGACCCCCGTTTCGACCGTAGTGCTCCAACACAAGTCTGTTTCGTCCGTTTTGCGGTACGCCACACCCCTCCCGATCAACAGGACCCCCGTTTCGACCGTAGGAGGTCCATTTCGTCCGTTTTGCGGTACGCCACACCCCTCCCAATCAACAGGACCCCCGTTTCGACCGTAGGAGATCCGTTTCCTCCGTTTTGCGGTACGCCACACCCCTCCCGATCAACAGGACCCCGCTCCGAAAGTAGGAGGTACGTTTCCTCCGTTGTGCGGTACGCCAGGCCTCGTTTCCATCGCCTGTTCCGTCCAAGCCCTCCCGATGAACACGACGACGCATTCCATTCCGACCTAGCCAGTTGGCTCCCACGCGTTCCGTTGCCTCTCGATGAACACGACGCATTCCGTTGCCTCTCCCCATGAACACGACGCATTCCGTTGCCTCCCCATGAACATGACGACGACGCTGTTTCTCCGTTCCGACCCAGCCATGTACACGAGCCCTCGCCGTACGTATGCGCGAGTAGGCGTTCGAGACCCCGCCCATATGTACACATACTTGGCCGTATTTTCTTTCTTGCACCATGGCCGCTATATGTACGTGTACATGCTACGTGCGCACCTCTACTATGACACGTGCGTGCCTCTACATCGACCAGTATGTACGTACACGTTCGCGACCAGAATGACAACGCTACGTACGCTTCGACCAGGTGGGTCCCGACTGTCAGGCACTTCCTTGCCTACAAAGATGTAGCTGGTGGGTCCCAGCACTCAAGGGGGCGAATCGTTTTGTTTTTTTTCTGGACGCACTTCCTTGCGTGCGAAGATGTAGCTGGTGGGTCCCAGCAGTCAGGGGGCGAATCATTTTTTTTTGCCCGGACGCACTTCCTTGTGTGCGAAGGTGTAGCTGGTGGGTCCCAGCAGTCAGGGGGGAAACGTTTTTTTCGCAAAATACGGTGGCCCGTCCGGTGGGTCCCTATTTGTCGGTGGAGGAATCATTATTTTTCACGTAATAAGGAGGCACTTCCTTGCTGCGTCCATGGACCCAGCTGTCAGCCTCTCCACGTACATCCCACGTCCGATGGAAGTCGTTCCTTGACCACGTTGACCACGCCGCGCCGAGAGCACCAGTGCGGTGGACGACGGCGAGGCCTAGGAAGGGGACGATGCGGAGCCAGTGAAGACGCGTGTAACACCCCAAAAATTTTAGCCTTGTTTTATTAATAAAAAAATTCAGGAAACTTAAACTTTGGTTTTTCTGGATTTTCCTTTGATTTCAGAACCCTTCTTCCCTTTATTGTTATGGAGTTTTTACCCCTAGTGAAAAACTTCCCCAAGTTTATTGGACTCTTTTACCCTCTCAAATAAAACAATTCTTCTATCAGTAGGATTGTTTATATAATTATTTTCCCCTGAGCTTTACTTATCTAAAAAGGGTTTTTCATAAGTTTAGGATCCCATTTGCACTGCAACCCTTTTATAAATTCATTCAAAAATTTCACCAAAATTTGGTGATGTCATGTGATGTCACCAAAACACTTTTATGCAAAAATATATTTCATCCCTTGGATATTTTGAGTTCTACACCTAATTTTCAAATCTGGTCCAGTGGGCAGTTTTGCACTACAACCTATTTAAATACTTCTTTAAAACTTCTACCAAAATTTAGGGATGTCAGTAGGAGCATATTATTCCACTTTATGCAAAAACCCAGCTATGTTCTTTGAAAGATTTGAGTGAATCATCCCCATTTCCATTCTGGTCCAACTTGAGGATTTGTACTACCACTATATTTTAAGTTGCTCCTTTATCCATGATTCCTTTTCCTACTTGTAGTCCTCCCTGCTAAACCCTTAAGTCCAAAAGGTTGAACTCATTGGAGCAATTCTAGTTCGTGCAATCATGCCCTGTTCTTTTTGTCCAAATCTGAAGATTTGCAAAACTTGCACTAGCAAGTTTCTTCTTTTGGCAAACTAACCTCACCACCCTCTCATTCATCTAAAGAGACCCCACTCTGGAAGATTTGACCACTCCAAGAAATGCCTAGGTGCATGTGGCATTCTGTCAAACACTTTATGGGCATGGCCAGTTTTTACATGAGTTTTAGCTTGCACTATGAACTTGCTTCCCTTGCCTAACCACCTTGTCCAATAAACTCCCAGCTACTCCTAACCTAGGTCTGTTAAACCCCAACCTCACCTGAGACCTCTAGCATGCACTGGCATTTTGTCGAGCACGTCCCGTGCGTGCTCTGGGCGCGAGCAGAGTAGCGCTGCTTTGCACGTCTTGCCGCCCGAGCCGCCGCGTCGCGCCCCTGGGTTTTGGCCGCTCTGCAGAGCCGCGCCACTCACTCGACTGCTCGCCGCGTCATGCCAAGCAGCCCTGGTGCCCCACAGCACCGTCGACAGAGCCCCTTGGCGGCACGCGTCGTCCGCAGCGCGTCTCTGCCAGGTCGGCGCCGCCCGAGTCGCTAGCGCCGCCACCTACCCTCCGAACAGTCCAAGCCTATCCTCGCTGCTCGCAAGCGCTCGCCGCCACGTCCTCCTCCGCAGCTACGTAACGGCGGTCACCGATTTAACCTATCCACGGCTGCCGCAAACCGACCTCGTTGCACTATAAGAAGAGGCCCCCGAGCACGTCACGTCCCCCAGGCAGCCTCAAAAACACTCCCCTAGTTCCCCCGTGGCAGCCAATCGACCCGGGGAGGTCTTCTTCCCCATCTCCGGCAACCGCAGCCGCCGCCACGGTCCCGGCCATTCCGGCGCCACAAGAGCCTCCCCCTCTCCACTCTATTCACCAGGAGCTCCCTCTCCCCCTCGTGAGTCCATCCCCCTGCTAAATTTTGATTGGGACTCGCCGCAAGAGAAAACCCACTCTGCCCGACGGCCACCGTCCGCTGCGGAGCTCGCCACCGGCAGCTCCGTCCACCCCAGAGACCAAAGCGACTACCGGAGGGACCGCCTCGGCCCCCTGAGCTCACGGGTGACCTCGGTTACTCGAACGGTGCCGTTGTTCGCCGGCGAACATCGCCGGAGTCCCGCCTCCGTTCGGGCAGAGGAAGAGGAGGGAGGAAAGAATAGTCAAACCTGACCAGTGGGCCAGGCGGGCCCACTGTTAGTCACACACCACACCGGTCCACGTGGATTAAGTGGAAGCGTAAATCCAAAATACGCCTTCGACGTCGTCAGTTCGAATCGTTTTTCCTTTTTCTGTTTTTTTTAAACTGATTTTGACCACAACTTTGACTGCCTATAACTTTTTAATGATAACTCTAAATGAATTGATTCTTTTTCCTACCTCTCTCAAATTTAATCTAGTTTATTTTAAGATTTATTTGAAAAAAATTCAAACAACCTTTTTGTGCTGTTTTGAAATTGTGTGTTAATTCAAATTTATTTAAAATAGGACCTTGGAGAGAGAGAAGCAAGCTTTCAAAAGTTTTGGAGTGCACCCTGCCTTTCCACACCTCGAAGTCAAGCATTCTGAACTCTGGCATAATATTTTGCATACGTCGTTTGACACGATTATGACACCACCTCCATACTTAGAGCTTGTTATTTTATGTGGTGATATGATCATTTGCATGAATGCTTATTGGAAATTTCCTAGCTGTTGGAAATGGACATGCTTGTGATAATGATCATCCTCGTATGCCTTTCGTGCCTACCGGAAGGAAAACGAGAAAGTCTCTATCTTGGGTAGACCCGAGCTTGTCCCTAGTCCCTCGTTGAGAAGAGTGTGTCCGGCATGGCATGAGGGGTATGATGAGTGGTGATTCTGTCTGTTGGATGAAATATATTCGTTATGCTAATCATGCAGGGAATACTTAAACCTCCTGAGTTGACCATAGATCGAGTCTTGTTCTAGTAACCCCCATACTTGTTTCGTACTACCACTTGTCTCTACAACAAGTAGGGTACGGTTCAGTAAGTCGTCAACCCCTTTCTAGCACACACCGCATGTAGAGGCCCCGTGGAAGGTACCGGTTGTAGCCGGTAGGCGTGCCACCGTCCGGGGAATGGGTGTTTCAGCTGAGACCGAGAGGAGGCCACCCCTTAGAGCGCCGCGATATAAATTTGATCCCATGCTACGCGAGGTTGTAGCCTCCCACTTAGAGTTTTTCTTAACAAGTGTCATGGGTGATTCTGCATAACCGTAAGTTAAGCTGGTGTGTGTGGAAGTTAGGTGTGTTTTCAACTAAAAGGTCAGAGACGGAATTAGTCCCGATGGACTAAAGGAACCGTTACTCGTGGGTAAAGAGTACCCCTCCGCAGAGATTAAACCTATTCGAATAGCCGTGTCCATGGTTAAGGATTACTGATGCAGGATGGGTCAAGTGTTGGTCTTAGTGTCGGTCTTGAGGAGAAACTGTTAAACCAAACTTGGATACTGACTTGTGACTTGTGAGGACCATGATTATTATTTTGTTATGGACTAACCTTATATTATTTGAATTATCGAGTATCCCTGGGATGGTTCTACCTCCTGGATACTCACAGTGATTATTTATAAGCCCTTTACGTGTTGTCGCGGAGACGCCCAACTGTGGCATGCTTGTTATTCATTTACTTTATAAGCCCTTTATGTGGTGTCGCTGAGACGCCCGACTGTGGCATGCTTGTTATTTAATTTACTTATAAGCCCATTATGTGGTGTCATGGAGACGCCTCAATCGTGGCATGCTTGTTATTCATTTACTTTATAAGCCCTTTATGTGGTGTCATTTGAGACGCCCAATCGTGGCATGCTTGATATATATTTTACTTTATAAGCCCTTTATGTGGTGTCGCTTTCAGACGCCCATCGTAACATGCTTGTTATTTATTTCCTTTTATAAGCCCTTTATGTGGTGTCGCTTAGACGCCCGACTGAGGCATGCTTCGTATCATGATCCTTTCGAGGCGTCGCTTCAGACACCCGATCGGTGCATGATATTTCCACCCCATTACTGCATATCCATGTTACATATAAATAACCTGCTTGCATGCATCAGAGATTTTATTTTATGACTGACGATGTGATCATATAATATTTCAGTACGTGATTATCATTTATATTATACCCGTGTTCATAATGTTTGCGAGTACATTCAAAGTACTCACTGGCTTGTCCACAGCTATTGTCTTGGCCAGATTTCTTGCACGGAGAGGAGCGACCGTGATGACAGCCCCGGAACCTACGCAATGGTGATAGCAGCCTTGCGAAGATAGGAGTTAACCTGGTCAGCTGTTCCTGTGGGAAATGGAGTCCCATAGACATTGATGATCCACAAACCGCTTCCGCCATCAACCACTAGAAACCAATTGTTGTACTCAGTGGCCAGAATGATCTTGTACTACATATTTTGTATTTTGCTTGGAATTTCTGTATCAAGTTGGTGCCTCATCAGCTAACAGTAATCCTGGGGCTGGTGAGCACAATGACCATTTTCTAGAATTTATTACCCGAAAAAAACGGTCGTGACAAGACGCGCCAGTGGATACCCACGCGGAGAGGAGTATGAGGGTTCACCTGCTCGTTGTGATGTCGTTTGTTGTCGCCATGCAGGCCTGGCCAGCTGTGGGAATAGTAGGCGGTGAGGCCTCCGGCAGCACAGCCGCCACGGGAGGCAAGAGCAAAGCGGCACGACCGGTGCTTTTGGGCGGCCGGAGCAAGAAGACCAGAGGTTGAAGAAGCACTACGGCCGTTGGATGGACATCGACAGATCCGGAGCTAGAATCGTTCATATTGACTAAGTTGACAAAGCCCTCCGTCCCCATCAACTTAGTAGGCCCACAAGTCAGCCTCGCACCAAGGTGGGTCCCAGCTAGCAGGATGTATTCATTTTTTTGTGCGTAATGAGGCACTTCTGGTGGGTCTGAGCTGACAGTCGGGGAACGTTTTTTTGCGAAATACGGTGGCCCGACCGGTGGGTCCCAGTAGTCAGGGGGGAAACATTTTTTCACGAAATAAGGTGGCCCGTCCGGTGGGTCCCTGCTGTCAGGTGGAGGAATAATTATTTTGCGCATAATAAGGAGGCACTTCCTTGCGGCCGCCGTGGACCCAGGTGTCAGCCTCTCCACGTACAGTACTCTTCCGATGGAAGTCGATCATTGACCATGTTGACCATGCCGCGCCGAGAGCACCAGGGCGGTGGACGACGGCGAGGCCTAGGAAGGGACGACGCTGAGCCGGGAAGACGCAATGCTGGAAGCCCGCAGCGGAGAGGAGTACGAGGTTCACTAGTTCAAATGCGGTGTGAGGCTGCCGCCGCTTGAGAATAACAGGGGTGTGGGTGAGTCGAGGATGGCACGGCCAGCGGTGGGAGTAGTATGGGGCCGTGAGGCCTCCGCGGCAAAGACACAACCGGCCACGGGAGGTAGGAGCAAAGGCAAGACCAAAGGTCGCTTTGGGTGGCTGGACCAAGAAGACCAGAGGTTGAAGAAGCACTATGGCCGTTGGATGGACATCGTACGGTCACTGAAGCTAGAATCGTTTATATTGACTAAGTTGACAAAGCCCTTGGTACGCTCCAACATAGTAGGACCACAGGTCAGCCTCTAAAACGGTGCGCCCCAGATGTCAGGGGGAGGAATCATTTTTTGGGCGGCCGAAGCTAAGAATATACGAGATTGAATAAGAAGCACGACATCCGTTGGATAGACATCTAACGGCCACTGCTGCTAGAACCGTGTGTTCACTATAATAAGTTGACAAAGCCTTGCATACGCGTCAACTTATTTTTTAGGGACAACGTCACTTAGTAGGCCCACAAGTGTGTGGCGAGAGAACTTATAGCCCATTTATGCTCGTAAGAATGTACAACCCATTTTGAATTCTAATGGAATTTACAACAGCCCATTTACAGTTTGTTAAAAGTACATCCCTTTTCTAGCTAGGACAACGATTAATAATTTCAACCAACCGTTGAAGACAGAATTCAATAAAATTTCCCACATTTTCATGGGATCCGAAATATTTTTATCCCAGAATTTCTAGTCATATTAAATATAAATTTGCATTACGTAAAAAATCCAATGAAACATTGCGCGCGCAACAATGAAAATTTAAGATTTTCAAAATCCATAAATAATACTTTATAAACTAATTTTGTGTTTGGCGCATTTTTTATAGTTACTGCCCAGTTTTTATAATTACATCCCATTTATTATTTTTTAAAGCCCATTTTCCTGTTAAGCCTAATGCATCCCTCTTAGGAAAGATTTGCAGCCCAGCGGGGCGGAGAATAACAAGTTGACCTTGCCTGGGTATTCCTCAAAAAGACGTATAGCTGGGCTAGCCATTCTCATCTTGAAAAAATTAGTATCTGGGCTGGATATCTGGCCTGGGCTAGACAGACGGGCCACAGCCCACCCGATTAATACCCTGCTCTCCTCGAACAACAACGAAATCATCGCCAAGAAAAACTACTGCAGTGCTCACGCCTCGAGAAAACAACATCGCCGAGCTGCTTGGTCCCGGTATCGGCCGCACCTTGTGCAATTCTCTCATTTATATTGACTACATAGGTTGACAATGGTGTGGGACCGTGATGTCAGGAAACCAGGAGAAAGCAAAAAAAATATAGTTGTACATAATAAGGAGGCACTTGCGTACGTACGTCTATGGCCCTAGTGGGTCCCTAGTGTCATCCAGTCAAAATAAAGTCATCTCGTGAATCCCCATGTTCGTTGACGATGTTAACAATGATCGGCGCCACGGCGAGCGCAACAACTCGAAGGACAACGGAGAGGGCCTCGCGGGCCCTACGGATGGTCTGATACAGCGCCCGCTGCTCATTCAGGAAGCCAGGATCATCGGACACCTATGAGCACCTTCGAAAAACTGAGACGGCATGAAACGGTAAGGCCGCGCTTGGGAGCTCTGGTTTATTTCAAACATGTATTAACATACAAGTGTAATTTACTCCTCATCAGAAACAACGCGTAAAATACAGGCGTAATGAAACCGAGGGCCCGACGTCTGTAAGTAAAACCGGCAGGTTACGCGTGTAATTTGAGAGACCAGTGTATATTTTACGAGCACTGCTATATGGACGACATTACCATACGATACATGCACTCCCTGTGTATCATGCCATCCATGGGCAAGGCTGAAATAGCAGCTAACGGCTGGATTAGCAATCGTCCGAGTGTCGTTCAGCGTTTTTATCATGTGTGAAGTACTTCTGATATTTACTAGTCGAAATCGGCCAACCAAGCGCCTTCGCCCGAGACCATCTGCTTTAATTTACAAGCGTCAGTTTTACAAGCGGTTTTGGTTGGAAAACGACAATCCAATCACGGCGTAATATCATGAGTTGGTCGGAAGATCATATGGTTTCACATCTAACCTACCCGACTTGTCGTATAGGCTATGAATGAAACATCAGACGATGAACTTCTTAAGCACGGAAACAACAAAAGAGGATGATCTTCTTAACATGCAAATCACTGACATTAGATCGACATGCAAAACAATACGAAGCATTATTCTCAGGAGGCACGGTGAACAGCTCGTGATGCCGCATGCCACAACATTCCAAGCTCAAGTTTGCAATCAAACACAAGGCCTGGCGTTACATAGACAATATTCAGAACAAACTCTTAACACAGGAATATCTCAGCAGAGTAACTATTTACTTCTAAACTGAACACATGAA
The DNA here is from genome assembly GCA_021605145.1 of Aegilops bicornis. Taxonomy (NCBI): domain Eukaryota; kingdom Viridiplantae; phylum Streptophyta; class Magnoliopsida; order Poales; family Poaceae; genus Aegilops; species Aegilops bicornis. Next base: position 690,628,647 of record CM038675.1, read on the forward strand.
TAGGAAAAACACTCGACGCTGGTCACAAAGAAGGGCGTCCCACTCAAAAATATCAAATGCATGTCTTCTGGCTAACATCAATGAGCAAATTTTGACAAGGTTTTCCAATTCCAATATATTAAACTAACGTCTTCTTGCTAACATCAACGATTAAACTTTGAAAAGCTTTTCCCATTCAAAATATGTAATGCATATGATCGTGGAGTCCTGTCGTAGCTTCTTGTACTTGTTTGGGCACTTTTTGCCCAGGGCACTCCACGTGCTGTTAAATTGCCAATGGTCTCTGCAGACTAGTCATGTCACCAGTGTCTAATAATACTCTATAAGCTTCTCGGTCATTCCTTCTGTAATGTAGCGCAAACAGTGACTGCTTCTTTCTCCAAAGTGGAACGACCAACTGGACCCAGTAATGCAGCAGTTTGCCTTGGACACATTGGCTCCTTTTGTGCAGATGAACTAAAATCAAAATCAGAATAAAACCGAGCTTTAATTGTGATATCCATGTAAGCAACAAAATGTATAAGGGAAACAATTACTGAGAAATAACGGTTGATGACTTGTACTCCCAGAAGAAAAACATCTACTGATCTACCTTATCTTAATGGGAAACAAAGCAGGAGAGTAGCAATTCTCCATCAGTATGATTCATTCATATTGACTGAGACATTATCTTAACAATGCCTTGTTTCAACATGTATAAAGAACGAAAAAGCATAAAAGTATCATTCCTAAAACAATGCGACTGATTCATTTTAACAGAGACATTATCTTAACAATACCTTGGTTAAACATGTAGAAAGAACTACAAAGTAGGATAGTACCATTCCTAACAAGTGTTGCGGTTTTGAACTAAGATTCAGTAGTTAATTAATTCTGAGAGTGGCATTGCTTAATTTTACCAGCGGCATTAGATTAACAAAAAGCACAAACAGTTCCAGGGGAGAGTGGGCACAACAACAGTATGTGCTTCTATCTACTTATAAAGGGGGTGATGTAGAGTTTGTTGTAACAAAGCAACAAGCATCATGTCTGGGTTGGTCCCATTTTTGTTCACTACTTAATGGGAAAAGACAACAATACAATAGCTTCAATTCAACATTTATTTAAAACAGTACCAATACAAGTAGCACAACATCTCAAAGCACACTGCACAATCATGTGGATGAAGGCCTGTACTGACCTTTCATGAGACCACCAGGATAAAATACGAATCTGCCAACACGAATAGGAAATCCAATCTCGTTTTGTGCAGTTGCACTGAAATCAAGCAAAGTGTTTCGCGTAGCGAAGCAAAATGTCGCAATAGCAACAAGTTGAATAGATATCCCTGTTTAAACAGAGGCAAAAAAGGAGTCAATTACTGGCTAATAAAGGAGGATGAAACATGCGGCCACAAAAATGGTAATCCCGCCAATCCCTAACAAGTGTTGCAGTTTTGAAATAAGATTTAGTAGTTAATTCTGAGAGTGGCATCAATTACTGGCTTATAAAGGGGGTGATGCTGAATTTGTTGTAACAAAGCAACAAGCATCATGTCTAGGTTGTTCCCATTTTTGTTCACTACTTAATGGGAAAAGACAGCAATACAATAGCTTCAATTTAACATTTATTTAAAACAGTACCAAAACAAGTAGCACAACATCTCAAAGCACATCAAGACATCATGTGGATGAGACCAAGATTTGAAACAACTCGCCACGAAGACTGAAACAAATCTCGATCTCCTTTTGTGCAGTTCCACAAAAATTAAGCAAAGTCATCGGTGTCACATTCAAGTTGAACTGCACAAAACACTCTTAAAACATACGTGTTTCGAGTAGCGAAGCAAAATGTCGCAATAGCAACAAGTTGAATCGATACCCCTGTTTTAACAGAGGCAAAAAGGAAACAATTACTTGCCGATAAAGGAGGATGAAACAAGCGGTGATGAGAAAGAAGCATCTAACTTATCTTGGATGGAAAATAAAGTAGGATAGTAGCATTTCTAAAACGGTTGCATTGATTCATACTAACAGACACATTCTCTTGAAACAACATTCGTTAAAAAATGTTATTTACTTTTAACAGTGGCATTGCTTCAATTTTCCGGCGGCATTCTTAGATTAACAACAAAGAAATAGTCTGTATGGGACATGCCGGCACCATGTAAAGGCCCACACGTATAAATGGGTGATGCAGAGTATGTAGCCAAGCAGCATATATGTGTTGGTCCCATATTTGTTCTCTTTGAACCTTTTTCCTATGTGAGGCCAGCAAATCTAGTCCTGCACAAACTACCCAACCCCCCAGTTTCTTTCCCTTTTCAACAAAGAGATCGGTTCCTTACAGATGTGTGTACTGGGTAACCCCCTTTTTCCCATTTTGACCTATAAAGCGGCTGGATAGCCAGTCTATACTACTTTCCACCCCTCCTTTCCTCATTGAACCACGTCCTAGATTCTTGCTCCAGCCCACCGCACCCTTCTTTCCTCTTTGAACCAAGACCTAGATTCGACTACAGATCGAAAAAGATCCACATGCAGCTAGAGCAACGACGGTTTCAAAGAAACTTATACCTTTGGGTCGCCGGGATGTGGCAAGGCGCAAGCGGGCAGGAGGCCGGATCTGCCCACACCACGTGCGGCAGCGAGGAAGAAGGGGTCGGTGTCCCTCCAAGACAAAGCGCTGGGTGAAAGAAAACAGCGCAGCCGGCAGTGGATTGCCTCCCTCGCCGAAGGCGATAGAGTGAACGCTGCACCTCCTCCCCTTCCCGGTGCGGCGGGATACGGACGCCTCCTTCACCAGCTGTGAGGGGTGAGAGAGAGACAAGAGGCCAACACAGTCTTGTTTAGATCTGGTGAAGAGAGGGTGAGAGACTGTTAATATAGCAAACCCTAGAAAATGAACGCTGAGCCTCCAGCGTGTAACATATATGTAGTGCGGCGAGCGTGTGGAGAGTGCAAACCCTAGCAAACAAGCGCTGAGGCTCCCGCTTATATATATACTACTGTAGTATGGACTGAGCTCCGGTGCCTTCACTGCACCTGATTTTGGCTGTATGACAGTTGAGCCAGCCACATTTTGGGCCCACCTGTCATAAACCCAAAGGCAGGTGCACTAAGTCAATGAAGTTGCGTCCATATAGTACTCTCGTGTATACGACTAATATATAGTGGAGTGGTTTTCTTATTCTCTCCATAACAATCGCTTTTAAATTGTGTAAGTACGAAACGAAACTCTTTATTTAATGTACAGTGAAGAAAACTAGTACTACTTCCGATGAACTAACGATCCACGCCCACGCGTCCTGGTGGCACTTCCTGTCCTTCACGTGTGGTACACTACCCTCCCTTAAGTGAACAACCACAAATGCGCCAAATATAATATGCGGAGTAAATAAAAATGGAGGGCTACTACGTCCATCCGGGTTTTTAGTCCACACCATTTTTTAAATCAAAGTTAATAGCTGGACAAATAAAGTTACAGGGGAGCTGCAGACAAAGTTGTGAGAAGGCTTAGAAATCAATAGAAAACTTATGCTCTTAGTACCAACGTCGATCCTTCTTCGAGGAAACATTTGGTTCATAGCCAATTGTGTGATAAAATTGCACCAACGTGAAAGACGACTGCGTCTCCAACGCCAAGGTGAACTGACGAAGGATATCATCTTTGTGCGTAACAAGCAAAGAGCACTGATGGAAGGCAGCTTGTTTTTCATTGAAAATCGATTAGCTTCACCAGCCGACGCAACCATGAGGCGCAACCATGAGCATCGATAGGTCATCGTGGTGATGCATCATCCATTTGGCATCAAGTTTGGGTGAGGCACCTATGAAGTTCGACAAATCCTCACTATGGTCTGTTTCTTCTCAAGAATCAAGCTCGAGGAGGGAAGAACCACGTGGCGAGGACAAAGGTGAGGCGGAACAACAATGGCCATCCAATTTTGTGCAGTTCCACTAAAATTGAGGAAGACATGCCCGGGTATGGAGACACGCATCGCTGTTTCCAAAAATATAAAAAAGGGTTAGCAATGACATCTCAATTGTCAATAAGAATTAATCAAAATTACACCAACAAACAGAAGCATCATAATTATATCTTGATGGGAACTAGTAAACCAGGATACCCGAGAAAAAAAGCATTTCTTCATTTAACCAGTGATAGTACTGCCACCATATGGACAATGACCGCGCAACCACCATGTACTTTTGTCGAAACAACATGTATACCTCCACAGAGGCATAAATCAGGACAAATTTTCGAGTGGCATTTCCTCTATAATAGTACTAGTAGGTGATGTTGGACCAGCCGACGAACCCTAGCTACTATGCATGGGGAGCTGGGGAGTAGTCGCATAGAAGAAAACCCGCACGCAGCGACCTGGGGAGCTGGACCATTACAAGAAGTTATACCTCAGGTGGGCGAGATGTAGTTTAGGCGGGCGGGCAGGATCTACCCACACGACGGCAGCGAACAAGGGCGCGGAGGATCTTCGTCTGCGCCAGCGCCGGCTCCGGGAGGACGGTGCGCATCGGCTTCCTCCGTCGCCGACGGCGACAACGTCAATGCTGCACCTCCTCACCTCCCAAAGCGGACGGGATTCGGCCGGATCTATGACCACCGGTGAGGAGAGAGATAGAGTGGAGACTGTCACCTTGTTTTGATATCACTAGTAGAAAAACGGGCAAATCTGAGACACATTAGTGCCGGTTTGATTTTGAGCCGGCACTAATGAGTCCATTAGTGCCGGTTCCAACGGCTAGCCGGCCGTTCTCATTAGTACCGGTTCGTGGCGAACCTTTAGCACCGGTTCATGCCACGAACCGGTATTAAAGAGAGTGGTGGCAGGGTGTTGCCAGTCTGGGGCCCGTCCAGCACCTTTAGTACCGATTCGTGGCACGAACCGGTACTAAAGGTCGACGTACATAAACCCTTCATCCACCCGAGCCACACTGTTCTTCCCCTTTCCCCTCACTTCCTCTGTTCTTCCCCTCTCTTCCTCGAGCTCCTCATAAATTTTGCCCAAAATTTGTCAAGATTTGAAGGCCCCCATCCATTAAAATGATCACAAAGGTTAGCAACTTTGTCCTTTCAACTCTCATTGCTAGATTAGCTCTTGCAATGCTTTGTATAGTGATTAATTTGGGAGGAATTATATTTGCTAGTATTTGATTTATATGCAATTTGAGGTCAAAAATAACACTTAGTTTGCATATGTAGGTGTGGTTTACTTAGTGCCTTCTAAATCTCCGTCAGAATTCACCGCCGATCGCTCATAGAACGCCCTGGCCGGCACCACCTTGTGGTGAGGCTCTTGTTCATGAATGTTTTACATTACCAAATTGATGTTTGTGTGATTTGGATATATAGTTAGTCGTATAATTATCTTACCCATATGTTGTTTGTTATACATAGTGCCATGGTTTTGATATCCGTCCCCGTCGGCCCTCGTTCTTGTTATGATTCGGATGTGGTATATTCTCTTTTAAAACTAGTTGTTGCATTTCGTGTTTATGACAAATTATGCCCATCAAGTTGACATAGATATTTTTATCTAGGAGGTATGTGAACCGGAAATTCCAACCGACCCTATTGTCGAGAGGTTAAATTTAGTTGAAAGAGAAAGCGAGTATTTGAAAGAAAAATTGAAAATAATAGAGGGTGAGAAGATGTAATTGGAGTTGCATGTTTCCGATGTCATCTATGATCACAAGATCAAGATGGAGAAAATGAGGTTGAAGATTAGAAAGATTAGAAAATATGCCATTGATAGTGTGGCTTGGTATCATTATGCTGTTGGATCAATTGTTACCTTAGTTGTGATCTTGATCGCATTTGTTGTTGCATTTAAATTCTTTAGCTAGAGAGTTATTTGTATGTTGCCTTTAATTAAGTGTTGTATATGAACTTTATGTATGAACTTTATGTATGAACTTGTACTAATTTGGTCTATTCGGTGTTGTGTAATGAAGATGAGCCGACAATGGATGTATGATGACCGATGCTCTCCGAGTTCATTAATGGCGTGCATACTTTTCGCTTGTCACCGAGGCAAACAAGTGGGCGGATGGTTTTATGCCTTGTCCATGTGCTGGCTGTAAGAATGGTCACAGTTACTCTACATCAAGAACCATTCACGTCCACCTATTTGAATCCGGTTTCATGCCCCACTATAATTTTGGACCAAGCACGGAGAAATAGGGGTTATGATGGAAGACAATGAAGAAGAAGAGGATGACGACGGCTATCCTGGCCATGGGTTCCCTGAATACGATGATACAACAATGGGGGAAGAAGCTGAGCTGGCAATGCGGGAAGAAGTCAAGAAGAGGCATCGGATGAGCCTCGCGATGATCTAGGTCGGGCCATTGTCGATGCAAAGAGAAACTAGCAAGTGATCCGGAGAGGACGAAGTTGCAGCGCATGTTAGAGGATCACAAGAAATTGCTGTACCCGAATTCGCGGTCGACAAAAAAAGTTGGGCACCACACTTGAATTGCTGCAATGGAAGGCGTAGAATGGTGTATCCGACAAGGGATTTGGAAAGTTGCTGGTAATGATAAAGAATATGCTTCCAAAGGACAACGAATTGCCCGAGAGTACGTATGAAGCAAACAAGGTTGTCTCGCCTCTAGGGTTAGAGGTGCGAAGATACATGCATGCCCTAATGATCGCATCCTCTACCGCGTGAGTACGAGGATTTGAACGCTTGCCGGTATGCGGTGCATTGCGTTATAAGATCGATCGCGATGACCTCGGTGATGTCGAGGCTGGCGCCCGGAAGAAGATTCCTGCCAAGGTGATGTGTTATGCTCCTATAATACCACGGTTGAAATGTTTGTTCCAAAACAAAGAGCATGCGAAATGGCGCGGTGTACGTGAAGACCGTAAGAAAGACGGAAAGTTGAGAGTACCCGATGACGGTTCGCAGTGGAGAAAAATCGAGAGAAAGTATCGGGAGGAGTTTGCGGTGACCCAAGGAACGTATGGTTTGGTCTAAGCACAGATGGCATTAATCCTTTTGGGGAGCAGAGCAGCAACCATAGCATGTGGCATGTGACTCTATGTTTGTATAACCTTCCTCCTTGGTTGTGCATGAAGCGGAAGTTCATTATGATGCCAGTGCTCATCGAAGGCCCTAAGCAACCCGGCAACGACATTGATGTGTACCTAAGGCCATTAGTTGAAGAACTATTACAGCTGTGGAATGGAGCAGGTGTACGGCGTGGGATGAGCACGGACAGGAAGAATTTGACCTAAAGGCGTTGCTGTTCGTGAACATCAATGATTGGCCTGCTCTCAAGAACCTTCGGAGACAGACAAACAAGGGATACCGCGGATGCACGCACTGCTCGGGTGATACCGACAAAGATATATTTGGATAGTTGTAGGAAGAATGTGTACACAGGACATCGCCGATTTCTTCCGACAAGGCATCCCGTAAGAAAGAAAGGCAAGCATTTCAAAGGTAAGGCGGATCACCGGACGAAGCCTCGCCACCGTACTGGTGCTGATGTACATGATATGGTCAAGGATTTGAAGGTAATCTTTGGAAAGGGTCCTGGCGGACAACCTGTTCCGAAGGACGCCGACGGACGCGCACCCATGTGGAAGAAGAAATCTATATTTTGGGACCTGCCATATTGGAAAGACCTAGAGGTCCGCTCCGCAATTGACGTGATGCACGTGACGAAGAATCTTTGTGTGACCCTGCTTGGCTTTTTGGGCGTGTATGGGAAGACAAAAGATACACCAGAGGCACGGGAGGACCAGCAACGTATGGACGGAAAAGACGGCATACATCGTGGTCGGGCCAGCTACGCTCTTACCAAAGAAGAGAAGGAAATCTTCTTCAAAGCCTGCTCGGCATGAAGGTACCGTCGGCTTCTCGTCGAATATAAAGGGAATAATAAATATGGCAGAGAAAAAGTTCCGTAACCTAAAGTCTCATGACTGCCACGTGATTATGACGCAACTCCTTCCGGTTGCATTGAGGGGGCTCCCCTCTTTGGAAAAGCGTTCGATTAGCCATTGTGAAGCTATGTGCATTCCTCAATGCAATCTCACGTAAGGTAATCGATCCAGAAATCATACCAAGGTTACTGAGAATGATTTGGTGCAATGTCTTGTCAGCTTTTGAGTTGGTGTTCCCACCATCCTTCTTCAACATCATGACGCACGCCCTAGTTCACCTTCTTGAAGAGATTAACGTTTTGGGTCCTGTATTTCTACACAATATGTTCCCCTTTGAGAGGTTCATGGGAGTATTGAAGAAATATGTTCATAACCGTGCTAGGCCAGAAGGAAGCATCTCGAAGGGCCATGAAAATGAGGAGGTCATTGAGTTTTGTATTGACTTTATTCCTGACCTTAAGCCGATTGGTGTTCCTGAATTGCGGCATAAGGGCAGACTTGAAGGAAAAGGCACGCTAGGAGGGCATCAAATAATATGTACGGATGGGCATTCTCTCACTAAAGCACACTACACAGTTCTACAGAATTCCGCCTTGGTGGCTCCGTATATGGAGGAACACAAGAATTTTCTACACTCCAAACACCCGGAGAAGTCGACGATTTGGATTACACGCGAACAAACGAGGACTTTCGCGGTTGGTTGCGTAAACGCGTTCTGAATGATGGTGATATTCAAAATGTCATGTACTCATGTCCCGATTACCATCTTGAATATAATGACTTTCAAAGGGTACCAGATAAATGGGAATACATTTTACACGATCGCCCAAGATAAGAAGAGCACCAACCAAAACAGTGGTGTCCGCTTTGATGCAACAACCAACACGGGAAAGGAAACATAGTATGGTTACATAGAGGACATATGGGAACTTAACTATGGAGGTGATTTGAAGGTCCCTTTGTTTCGGTGCAAATGGGTCAATATGACACGAGGCGGGGTAACGGAAGACCCGCAGTACGGAATGACAACAGTGGATCTCAACAATCTTGCGTATGAAGACGAACCATTCGTCCTAGCCAATGATGTGGCGCAGGTTTTTTATGTGAAAGACATGTCTACCAGGCCGAGAAAAAGAAAAGATAAGGAAGCGAATGGATCATACAACGAGCCAAAGCGCCACATAGTTCTTTCAGGAAAAATAAACATCGTGGGAGTGGATGACAAGACAGACATGTCAGAAGATTATGAAAAGTTTGATGAAATTGCTCCATTCACAGTGAATGTTGGCCGGAGCATCCAGTTAAATGATGAAGATTTTCCATGGCTACAGTGCAAAGGGACACACGCAAAGAAAAAGTTTCACACCCAAAGATCTGGGATGTGATCGGCTTCACTATCATCACTTTCTTCTGTGTTTCACACCTGGAGGAATCTCTGTAATAGTTAGGGTAGTTATGTGTTTTGGCATTTGAAACACGAAGAAATTTTATGTTCAAAAAAAAGTAGAGAGGGTTACGGCAAAAACTGGATGCACTTCGTGTACAAAATGGACAATCTCTTTCGAAGTATCAGGGTTTCCGACAAAAACTCAACTGTTACAAAGGCATTTCATTTTTTAAATAACCTAAGCATTACCAAATTGAACATAATGATAAAACACACTAATATTAAACATAAGAAAAAATAATCACTGAAAATTCTTTTTTCAAAGTTAAGTTATTCACAAACTAGTGATTCACACAAATTTCAAATAATTCAAAATTTAAACTATTCAAATTTGAAAACTACCGGCACTAACAGAAAGTTTGTAATGTTTTTTACCTAAAGCAAAAATATTCACAAATAAACTCTAAATACTGCAAAAAACAACACAAAAATAAATAAAGCGCAAAAAATAAGAAAATAAAAAAGCCCGTTTACTGGGCCAAAGCGGCCTGCATACGACTAGGAACCCAAACTTTTGTTGGGCCAGGGATGCAGTCAAGAAGGCCCAAAGAGGCCCATTGGGCAGAAGAGAACAGGTAGGCCCAGTAGGCCTGCTTAGGAGAGGAGCTCGAGAGAGCTACCGCACTGGGGCTTATAAACCAGTGCGGTAGCCCCTCGGCTAGCGAGGTGGGACTAAACTTGCGCACCGCCTTTAGTACCGGTTGGAGCCACCACCCGGTACTAAAGGGGGTGCGCTTCCCGCCGCTTGGCCTGGCCAAAACAGACCTTTAGTACGGGTTGGTGGCTCCAACCGGTACTAAAGGTCCATCCTATATATACACCAGTTGAAAAAATCACTTTCCCTCTGTTTCCTCCTCCGTCGCCGTCCCGCCCGATCGACACCATCCTGTCTGACGCCGCCGCCAGACTCGCCCATCGTTACCCAGCCGTCCTGCCCTCGCCGCCGCCCGTCAACGTCGCCAGACCGGCCCGTCCCGTCCCGTCGCCGCCGCCCGTCGTCGCCGCCCACCCCTGCCGCCGCCTGTCCGCCGCCGTCGTCGCCTGTTGCCGCCGCCGTGAGCTCACCCCGGCCGCCATATCAACACACACACACACACTACACACACACACACACACACACACACACACACACACACACACTACACACACATACACACACTACACACACACACTGCACACACACACACACACACACACACACATTAGTTTGTTTGTTATAAATTTTTCTGTTTTTTAGTTATAGAAATGTTAGAAATTATTCCGTTTTTTAGTTATATAAATATTAGAAATGTTAGTTATATATAAATGTTATAAATTTTTTCTGTTTTTTAGTTATAGAAATATTTATAGAAATGTTAGCAATTTTTCTGTTTTTTAGTAATATAAATATTAGAAATGTTAGTTATAGAAATGTTATAAATGTTTTCTGTTTTTTAGTTATAGAAATATTTATAGAAATGTTAGAAATTTTTCTGTTTTTTAGTTATATAAATATTATAATTGTTATAGAAATGTTAGTTATATAATCAGGAAATTTTAAAATTAGTTTTAGTTAGACGAATTAGATTAATATCAAATTGTTAGAATTTGCATATATATAGAATTTTAGTTATCACAATCCAATCATTTAAAAAATGTTACTTTTGCGGGCATATAGTATTTGTTCTCGATGATATGCCCGGCCCGCATCCTCGTCGTCGACCCGTTCGCATGACGACGCCCCGCTTCAGAGAGGACCCATGTCCGGACTGGCTCCGCCGGACTAGCAATCGGGAGGTGCTACTCGGAGGCGCGCCACAGTGAGGAACCCGACCTCGGGTCCCGTCGTCGACCCTGATGTCCTTTGGTGGCGTTCGCATGGGCCACATTCGGTGCAGAGGGAGCCGGCGCCGCCGGAGGTGGTGCGTCGCCGTGTCAGGGAGGAGGACGAGCACATCCATCGCTACATGGCTGCTATGGACGTCAGGTTCTTCAATACTTGGCAGGTTCTTTGGGCAGATGACCGGAGATATGATCCTGTGACGGTTCCTTCTCTTTGGGTGTCCACCGCCCGTGCCCTAGGGACCGCGAGTGGCCTAGATTCTTCTGTAGTACTCGATCTTTATTAGGTACCTAGCCAGTGATGTATTCGATATATAATATTTGAGACGATGTATTCGAGATTATGTATATTAAGAGGATGATGTATTCGAGATTATATATTCGAGACAATGTATTCGAGATTCAGTTTTTCCTTATTGATTGCATCCATGAATTGTAATTTGAATACTAATTAAATTGTTTTATATTTCTTCTGTATTAGTTAAGTAAAAGCTATGGCGGACAATACCGGCAGAGAGAGAGAAGAGGAATTGTTCGACATCATACGCAGCCCTCACAGGCTAGATGATCTGAATGAAGCAGATGACGGCTCCCAATATCTGAACAATACCAAAGAGGGTGATGAAAAGATATTCGATCTCGACTTAATCGAAATGATGAAGTCATGAACTATGATTATGATTATGATGACACGCACAATGCTGATCTTCAAATAACAAAGACTACCAGTGAGGTATATTTATATAAGCAGGCATCATGGTGATCATCACATGTTTTTTATTGAAGATATATTAACGAATCGATCATTCTTCTTTCAGCCCTCTGGATCGAGCAAATCTGCTTCTCTGACGGCAGGACAAAGCGAGGCCCAGGCAGATTGTTGAAGGATGGTGTAAAGTAAAACATCGAATCCATCAAACCTAGTGGCGAACCCCTCACGCCTAAGAACATTGCGAACAAGTGGACTTGTCAATGCAGAGTTCTTGTGAAGGACAAACTCCCGATCTCCATTCAAGAATGGAAAGAGCCAAAGACTAAACGTCCAGGTGGTACTTGGGTCGCATTTACGAGCCAAAAAAGTCCTTTGGGAATCTCTTATGGAACATTTCACCCTACCAGATCATTTCACTGAAGCAGATGTGGAGAAAGTCAAGGGCGCTGCTCTTAAGAAGATGGCAATTGCATTCAACACCCACAAGAAAACTGTATGGGCCAACTACCTCGCTGCAGAAAGGAAGACTCCAAAATTCACGGGAACACTGGAGAAGCAAAGAGAGCACTGGGACGATTTCGTGACCTTCAAGGATTCAGAATTATCTAAGGAACGGTCGATAAAAAACAAGGAAAATGCCGAAAAAAGACGCAGTTCCATAGGCTGGGTCCAGGTGGCTACACGGTGGGAATGCCTAAGTGGGATAAGTCTGAGCAAGAGATGGAGGATGCAGGGGTCACTCCGGTTACTAAGAGATGGCCCCCCAGGTGCAGAACTTGGTTCTATGCGCATGGGGGGGCGTTGGACCCGAAGACAGGCCTAGTTTCGAAGAAGGCAAGTCTAAAAGGAGCCGAACAAAAGATAATTGACGCAATAGAAGAAGCTCGAAGGGGGGTGTTCACGCCCAACAGAGAGAATGACAAGCTTACGCAGCCGAAATCCACGAACACCTGTGAAGAACACGAGGCAAGGGCGTTATTCCCTGGTATGAGGGCTTTTCAGAATGGAACGAGAACTACAGGACCCGTGCAAGAAGGAAGATGGAGGAGGAGAAGAAAAGGAAGCTGGATGAGGAGCAGAGGAAGCAGGACGCAGAACACCTTCAAGGCCAAGAATCAAGGCACGCGGACCTGGCACTCAAATTCTAGCAGCAGCAGGAGCAGATCAACTCACTTAGCCAGGAAAGGGGGTCTCAGCAGCGGCAGCAGCAAGCGGATGATCATCCATCATTGGATAGCACTGTCCCATCCATGCCGAGAAGCAGCGTTGGTTCTGCCCCGGGTGACACACTGCTGGATACATACCCTGTGGATGACATCATAGAGAACACTAACTGTGAGCTACACTCCAAAATGAAGAACATATCCATGAATGTGGCGGACGGCGTTGCTTTTCCAGTTACCCCCGAAGCAACCTTCCATTGCATCCCGATTCCAGAGGGCTATGCTCGTGTCATGGTTGATGAAGTGGTGGACCCATATTCGGGGCTACAACTTGACATTCCTGGAGGTGAAGACGGCGACACCTTTGGGAGAGGCCATACATTGTATCATCCTATGGAGAAAGGATTGCATCATCTTTCAAAGTCCACCGACACCGCGTCGTATGCCGACTCCTCCTCGAAGTCCGCCACCAAGTCAGCAGACTCCATCTCCTCCAAGTCCACGAACGCGTGAGCCGACTCCTTGAAGTCCGCCACCTCCTCCAAGTCCCCGAACGCGTGAGCTGACTCCTCCGGTTTCAAGTCCGGCACAGCGTCATGCCACTTCTCCGGTTTCAAGTCCGGCACCGTGTCGAGCCACACCTCCCGCTTCAAGTCCGGCACATCGTCAGCCACTTCTCTGGTCCAACTCAGCCACGTCGGCCGTCTCCGCCGTCTCGGCAATCGCAGAAGAGACATGCCGCAGCTTTGGTGCGTGGCGATGCAAGTCGAGGTGGTTCAGGAATCTGCGGAGACAAGCGATATAAATATGGTCCAAGCCTCGCTCCTCTTCCTCAGAGGCCTTACGACATGACTAAGGATCAAAACACAGCCATAGTGCAGGCCCAAGTGGATGCCCATTTTGGACCGAAACCGGCACCGCCGCCAAAGGAGAAAGTGCCTGAGAAAGTAATGGACCACTTCATTCATATGGCTAGAGAACCAGCTCCCAAGCCTGTTGACTCGGACTATGAGCGCCAAATCAGGAAACTACATCAAGAACGGCTAAAGAAGGAAGTGAGCTCGAGCTCAAGCCAACAAGCAGCGGGCAAAAAATGCGGGAAAACCGTTCCCTAGCTGGGAGAACAGGTGGCGCAATCGATCCCCCCGCTTGTTGTGCCAACAACACATGAGAGGAGGCCGCGCGCCCAATATTATTGTGGGCAAACCATTAAAGTTCCCCAGCTAGGCGATGTGCTAATAACGGAGGAGCATATAATGCAGGCTGAAATGCTGAAGATCTCTGTTGGACAACTCCTAGAAATTGAGCCCATGTCTCCGCTTAGAGAGGAGGAAATAAAACGAAAATATGCCCGGGGCCAACCTTTGGTCGAGCTGCATAAGGTCAAGAACCTCCCAACGAGAATGTATGAATTGCATCAATGGTACATGAACATTACCAAGATTTCCAATCGAGAGTCCCTCATGGTGAATGTCAAGAAGGAGCATTACTACCATGAGAAAGCTCTGTCGTTGAGTATTCGTAACTATTTCAGTTATACAATCAAGACGCACTCGACAAATCTCTCGTCAGTTGCTATTGTCTGTAAATGATTTCTTTCTGTAATTTTTGATCAATCATTACATGTAATTATCCTCACTATATATTCTTTTCTATGGTATTATATGCAGGATGAAGATGTATGAAATGAAAAAATCTGGACGCTATGGCATTGGGTTCATTGACCCATATACCATTAATGAGTACACATGGAATCTTGCAACTTATCAAGCAAGTGTAGAGGAAAGCATGCTAGAGTTCTTGAAGTGCCTCAATACCAACGAAGATATACTACTTCCTTACAACTTCACGCGAGTTAATACAAATTCTGTTTTTGCTCACTAGCTAGCTAGATGTTAATAATTAAGTGTATACGGTTTACGATATATAGTTGATTAATTTTATGCACATGCCCGCTTAATTAAGACATGCAAACTTGTGCGCATGCAGTTTCCACTAGATCTTGTTAGACATTAAAGTTGACAAAGCAACAGTTGAAGTACTGGACTCGCTACTTAAAGAAGATAAAGACTACACCATCGTGAAGGGGATAGTCAACAGGTAATTTCAATCATTATTAACTATATCTCGGCCTATTATTAGTTCGTCACTTCACGATATGAACTATTTAATAACCCCTTTATTGATTTTCTTTGCGGTGGGCAGGGCTTGGGCAAAGTTCATCAAGGTGACTCCAGGCAATTGGCCAAAAAAGTTGTTTTGGCATCGACCAAGAGTAAGTAATTAAGTAGTACTAGCTAGCTAGCCATCTCTTTAATTCTTGTTTCAATACCATTAATTAATTATCATGCTTGATTAATCATTATCTGATTCAATTCCATTCTCGTAAAGGCCTCAAGCAAAGCGCCGGGGAATGATCTGTGTGCATTCTACGTTTGCGAGAACATTCGCACGATGTCGTCCGAAAGGAGCAGATCTCAAAGACAGGACTGGGTGCGTTGTCAGAACTCTATTCACACCATTATCGATATCTTGTAACACAACTAATACACATGCATATTGATCTCCTTCTTAACAGTTCAGAGAGGTGCGGGATAAGCTCCTACCAGCGGACCGCATACTAGCACTTCAAGAGGAAATAGCCGGATTTTTGCTCGACCAGGTCATAGATCCCAAAGGAGAATACTATTACCCGCTACCGCCCCCATGAACCACTTGTCATCGTGCATGCTCCGAAGGCACCAAGGAAACACGTAGGAGAAATTGTATATGTATATACATGTGTATGTGTGAATAGTTAATGGTGTTGGCTGTGAGACATTCGATGATATTATATATATATATATATATATATATATATATATATATATATATATATATATATATATATATATATGCGGTTCTACGACGAGAAAATCAATTTATATATATGCAAAACGTGTACAATTTGTAGTATCGTGAAATACCAGCAAACAAAAAAGAATTAAATAGAAAATAAAGCCAAATTGAAAACACAAAATTAAAGCAAAAATTTAAAAAAACAACCAAACATTTAGTACCGGTTGGTGTTACCAACCGGTACTAATGTCCTACACGCACCCGGGCCTGGCTTGTGCCACGTGGTGGCCCTTTAGCACCGGTTCGTGACGAACCGGTACTAAAGTGGGGCCTTTAGTCCCCACTCTTTAGTGCCGGTTAGCGAACCGGCACTAAAGGCCGTCACGAATCGGCACTAAAGGCCGGTTCTGCACTAGTATATGGAGAGGGTGAGAGAGCGAGACGCGAGAAACTCTATCAAACAAGAGGCTATAATGGAGTAAAAAATCTCTCCATAGCAGTGGTTTTAAATAGAATACGCGCGTTCCCGGGAAAAAAGAAACGAAAACTGGCGAACAATTTTTTAAGGGTCTATCTAGGACACATCTAGATGTGACATAGTTATATCACATCTAAGTTGATGTCCACTCTGTTTGTGGTCTATTTTTTTTCCTAGTTTTTTTTGTTTCTTGTTGCTACATTATATACTTGTGGGAGCTTAGATGTGATACCCTTAAATAACATCTAGATGTGAATTAGACAAACTAATTTTCTAACGTACCAAGAAAGAAAACTCGATAAAGAAACACGCCCCCGCTTCCAGGTCGCGTGAGTCGTCGCGCACACACACATAGACATAGACATGCATATCCATGTTTACGTAAATTCCATTTCCATCTCCATCTCCATCTCCAATCATATTTGTCCAACTGGCACATTATTTACGTTGTTAATTATGTACGCAGCAATATTAACGTACATCATCTCTTGTTTGCGCACGTCCAGACCGCTGCCACGGCCGGTCCTGACCAACCCGAACCCTCTTCATCACCCGCGCGTGCTTCCCCTCCGAAACGGTCAGTGCCGCATTCATGCCCGGCCAGAGCGGACGCGACCTCTCACTGGCGCCGGCATTGAAGCGGCGCGCCAGCCGAGAGAGCGTCGCCCACGCCACTTCCGGGTGCACGCGGCTGCTCCTCGTTCAAAGGTCGCAATAGCTGGCTACAACATGCATGTAAGAAGTTCTTGGGAGTCTGTGCTACAGCTAGCTGTCCTTCCCCAACTCGTCAATATGTTCCAGTAGTGCTAGTACTCCATGGCACGATCCATCAACAAGCAGGCGGGAAAGTTATCGTATACTCGGTTTGCGGTGAGTGGCATGCCGAGCGACCGTGTGGGGTCGAGCCGTGGAGGAGGGTGAGACACGAACACGGCAGACGTGATATAAACGTTGGTTTTGCTCGATGGCGCGATCCAACGAAACGAAAAGTTGGTTTCTCTTCGTTTACATTTTTTCTCCGGAAAAACGGAAACTTTCCACTCCATTTTCATTCCTATTCCAAGGTTGCCCCATTACAACATTCCATCAAATAAAAAGGAAAACTAACACACATGCTGATGCATCTCAATGATTCACAGATCATAGTCAATATTTCCTTCACAACTAAAGAAAAAAGTTGTGAGAGCGTGTACGAAAGAAAACTACTGATGGGGTCACTACGACTTAAACCCTAAACCCTAAACATGATTTAATTTCCTGGCCAGGTAGAACCTGTCGAAGGAAAGACGGCTGGCACCCTCGGATCATATGATGCTTTTGTGCAGTTCCACTAAAATCGACCTGAGCATCCCTGATGGCAAAGATATTAAAGAAGTGCGATTAGAATAATAGTACTGGCACTAGTTCATCAGACATAAACTCATCACAAGTAGAAAGCCGATAGAAGTAGAGAAAGATCGACATGGAGATGGAGCTACGGCAGTGGAGCAAGCCGCCTCCAAAAGGAAGATGGACTAGCTGGGACGTCGGATTGTAGCTAGAAGGGCGGTTGGGACGCGGCATCGGCCCATACCGCAGTGACCCCCGATTGGGACGCACCGACTGTGGGTTTTCGCCCTCACCGATGTCGACGCGTCTTTGTTCCCTTCCCCCAGCTGCGGGATCAGGCCCGTCGTTCTATGCTTCTGAAGAGAGCAACCTAAGCAAGCAGGCTTGTAGCTTAGGCTCCTGCTAGTGTATATATAGTGGTTTTCTTTTTCTCTCCATATCAACCATTTTATATTGCGACGTGTCATTCAAGAGTGAAATGATGGTTGCTTCTTCCGACTAACTTCTTGTGTGATTTGACTGCTCCTTAGTGGCCCCTACATCGTACTACCCCTACGTGTATCCAACGATCACACGCATACACATGGACGCAAAACGCAGCGACGCCTCTAATGCATGCATGTCCGAGCACACACACACGATCACGCTCAAGTGCTCAACCTACACGTGCATGCACACACATACTCAGTCAGGGTGAGCTAGTGACCGTATAAACACCGGAAAAAATATATATATTGAGCGCAATGAGCGTATTATGAAGTCCACTGACCATATTTTTACAAATATATAGTGACAGACCGTGTATTTATCTCGTTTGAAATTAAGCCATATTAACCGGAAAGGAGGCAGTATGGACTAGCATTACTTTGATGTGTCTCGTCAACTTGCCGAACGAGGAGAAGGCTGCACTTTGAATGTGGCCGAGAGCTGGCTTGATGAAACACCTCGCTTCCTACTTCTTTTTTGCAGGCACCTTGCTTCCTAGTGACCAAAGTGTCTTGGCTGATCGTCCTAAGAATGCTTATATATGAATAAAGCTCTCTCATTTACCCGCAAAAAGATTAAACCATATTAACCGGAAAGGAGGGAGTATGGACTAGCACTACTTTTGGTGTGTCCCATCAACTTCATGAGCGAGGAGAATCTTGCGGGACAAGGTGAAGCTCGCTTCGCCACGCTGACTAATGCAACCTACCCTCGGTGGACATGCATCAGTCCATTCGGTGTCGATTGTCGAGGCATACAATCGTAGTACCCAACATGCGGAGTACCATCATTGTTCGACTTCACGAAGAGGCGAAGAGCCAAGCACAATAGTACGAGTAGTACTACTACTAGAACCGCATGGTAGAGCGTCTGTACTCTTTTTTTTCTCTGATAAAGTACATGTTTATTCCGGAGAAGGGCGGAAAACGGCAGCCCAACATGTAATGAATGACATCGATCAACCAACCATGCTCGAATATATCTTGGCCTCCGTGCGAGCCCGTCTGTGTGTTCTCGCTCCTCGTCTCTCTCAAGGAACGGCAGGTTGGCTCTTTGCCGTCAATTGAGATCGGTTTGCTCACACTCCTGTCCCACATGTCAGTGATATGCCAAGACGAAGTGCATTGACCGACTGGCCATACGCGTACTTGGTTTTGCACCTGTGCGGGAGAGCAACGACAGTTTCAAAGAAACTTATACCTTAGGGTTGTCGGGATGTGGAGGCGTGCGGCGGGAGGCCGGATCTGCCCACACTACGTACGACAGCGAGGAAGAAGGGGTCGGTGGCCCTCCCGCACAGGCGCTGGTTGAAAGAGAACAGCGCAGCCGGCAGTGGATTGCCTCCCTCGCCGAAGGCGATAGAGTGAACGCTGCACCTCCTCCCCTTCCCTGTGCGACGGGATACGGACACCTCCTTCACCAGCTGTGAGGGGGGAGAGAGAGACAAGAGGCCAACGCAGTCTTGTTTAGATCTGGTGAAGAGAGGGTGAGGGACTGTTAATATAGCAAACCCTAGCAAATGAACGCTGAGCCTCCAACGTGTAACATATATGTAGTGCGGAGAGTGTGTGGAGAGTGCAAACCCTAGCGAACAAGCGCTGAGGCTCCTGCTTATATATATACTACTGTAGTACGGATTGAGCTCCGGTGCCTTCATTGCACCTGCTTTTGGCTGTATGACAGGTGAGCCAGCCACATTTTGGGCCCACCTATCATAAACCCAAAGGCAGGTGCACTAAGTCAATGAAGCTGTGTCCATATAGTACTCTCGTGTATACGACTAATACATAGTGGAGTGGTTTTCTTATTCTCTCCATAACAATCGTTTTAAATTGTGTAAGTACAAAACGAAACTCTTTATTTAATGTATAGTGAAGAAAACTAGTACTACTTCCGATGAACTAACGATCCACACCCGCGTGTCCTGGTCGCACTTCCTGTCCTTCACGTGTGGTACACTACCCTCCCTTAATTGAACAACCACAAATGCGCCAAATTATCGGAAACGTGTGAGAGTGTGTACAAATAAAGAATTTTAATTTCAATTATCGGGAAGGTTTGAGAGTATTACAAAGTTTGACTTCAGTCAAATCTAATATGCGGAGTAAATAAAAATGGAGGGCTACTACGTCCATCCGGGTTTTTAGTCCACACGATTTTTAAATCAAAGTTAATAGCTGGACAAACAAAATTACAGGGGAGCTGGAGACAAAGTTGCGAGAAGGCTTTGAAATCAATACAAAACTTATGCTCTTAGTACCAACGTCGATCCTTCTTCGAGGAAACATTTGGTTCATAGCCAATTGTGTGATAAAATTGCACCAACGTGAAAGACGACTACGTCTCCAATGCAACCAAGGTGAACTGACGAAGGATATCATCTTTGTGCGTAACAAGCAAAGAGCACTGATGGAAGACAGCTTGTTTTTCATTGAAAATCAATCAGCTTCACCAGCCGACGCAACCATGAGGCGCAACCATGAGCATCGATAGGTCATCGTGGTGATGCATCATCCATTTGGCATCAAGTTTGGGTGAGGCACCTATGAAGTTCGAAAAATCCTCACCGTGGTCTGTTTCTTCTCAGTAATCAAGCTCGAGGAAGGAAGAACCACGTGGCAGAGGAAGAAGGAGGCGGAACAACAATAGCCATCCAATTTTGTGCAGTTCCACTAAAATTGAGGAAGACATGCCCGGGTATGGAGACACGCATCGCTGTTTCCAAAAATATAAAAAATGGTTAGCAACGACATCTCAATTGTCAATAAGAATTAATGAAAAGTACACCAACAAACACAAGAATCATAATTATATCTTCATGGGAACTAGTAAACCAGGATACCTGAGAAAAAAAGCATTTCTTTATTTAACCAGTGATAGTACTGCCACCATATGGACAATGACCGCACAACCACCATGTACTTTTTGTCAAAACAACATGTATACCTCCACCGAGGCATAAATCAGGACAACTTTTCGAGTGGCATTTCCTCTATAATAGTACTAGTAGGTGATGTTGGACCAAATTGACGAACCCTTGCTACTTTGCATGGGGAGCTGGGGAGTAGTCGCATAGAAGAAAACCCGCACGCAGCGACACAGGGAGCTGGACCAAGACAAGAAGTTATACCTCAATTGGGCGAGATGTCGTTTAGGCGGGCGGGCGGGATCTGCCCACACGACGGCAGCGAACAAGGGCGCGGAGGATCTTCGTCCAGCGCCTCGGCTCAAAAGGACGGTCTTGATCGGCTTCCTCCGTCGCTGACGGCGACAACATCAACGCTGCACCTCCTCACCTCCCGCAACGGATGGAATTCGGCCGGATCTGTTACCACCGATGAGGAGAGAGATAGAGTGGACACTGTCATCTTGTTTTGATATGGAGAGGGTGAGAGAGCGAGACGCGAGAAACTCTATCAAACAAGAGGCTATAATGGAGTAAAAAAATCTCTCCATAGCAGTGGTTTTAAATAGAATATGCGCGTTCCTGGAAAAAAGAAACGAAAACTGGCGGACAATTTTTTAAGGGTCTGTCTAGGAAACATCTAGATGTGATATAGTTATGTCACATCTAAGTTGATGTCCACTCTGTTTGTGGTCTATTTTTTTTCCTGGTTTTTTTTTGTTTCTTGTTGCTACATTATATACTTGTGGGAGCTTCGATGTGATATCCTTAAATAACATCTAGATGTGAATTAGACAAACTGATTTTCTAACGTACCAGAAAAGAAAACTCGATTAGAAAACATGCCCCCGCTTCCAGGTCGCGAGAGTCGTCGCGCACACACACATAGACATAGACATGCATATTCGTGTTTACGTAAACTTCCATTTCCAACTCCATCTCCAATCATATTTGTCCAACTGGCACATTATTTATGTTGTTAATTATATACGCGGCAATATTAACAAACATCATCTCTTATCTGCGCACGTCCAGACCGCTGCCACGGCCGGTCCTGACCAGCCCGAACCCTCTTCATCACCCGCGCGTGCTTCCCACCCGAAACGTTCAGTGCCGCATTCATGCCCGGCTAGAGCGGACGCGACCTCTCACTAGCGCCGGCATTGAAGCGGCGCGCCGGCCGAGAGAGCATCACCCGCGCCGCTTCCGGGTGCACGCGGCTGCTCCGCGTTCAAAGGTCGCAATAGCCGGCTACAACATGCATGTAAAAAGTTCTTGGGAGTCCGTGCTACAGCTAGCTGTCCTCCCCCAACTTGTCAATCTCTTCCAGTAGTGCTAGTACTCCATGGCGCGATCCATCGACAAGCAGGTGGGAAAGTTATCGTATACTCGGTTTGCGGTGAGTGGCATGCCGAGCGATCGTGTGGGGTCGAGCCGTGGAGGAGGGTGAGACACGAACACGGCAGACTTGATTTAAACGTTGGTTTTGCTTGACGGCGCGATCCAACGAAACGAAACATTGGTTTCTCTCCGTTTCCATTTTTTCTACGGAAAAACGGAAACTTCCCACTCCATTTTCATTCCTATTCCAAGGTTGTCCCGTTACAATATTCCATCAAATAAAAAGGAAAACTAACACGCATGCTGATGCATCTCAATGATTCACAGATCATAGCCAATATTTCCTTCACAACTAAAGAAAAAAGTTGTGAGAGTGTGTCTGAAAAGAAAAACTCTTGATGGGGTCACTACGACTTAAACCCTAAACCCTAAACATGATTTAATTTCCTGGCCAGGTAGAACATGTCGAAGGAAAGACGGCTGGCACCCTCGGATCATATGATGCTTTTGTGCAGTTCCACTAAAATCGACCTGAGCATCCCTGATAGCAAAGATATTGAAGAAGTGTGATTAGAATAATAGTGTTGGCACTAGTTCATGAGACATAAACTCATCACAAGTAGAAAGCCGGTAGAAGTAGAGAAAGATCGACATGGAGATGGAGCTACAGCAGTGGAGCAAGCTGGCTCCAAAAGGAAGATGGACTACCTCGGACGTCGGGTTGTAGCTAGAAGGGCGGTTGGGACGCGGCATCGGCTCATACCGCGGTGACCCCCGATTGGGACGCACCGACTGTGGGTTTCCTCCCTCGCCGATATCGACCGCGTCTATGCAGAACATTGTTCCCTTCCCCCAGCTGCGGGATCAGGCCCGTCGTTCTATGCTTGTGAAGAGAGCAACCTAAGCAAGTAGGCTTGTAGCTTAGGCTCCTGCTAGTGTATATATAGTGGTTTTCTTTTTCTCTCCATATCAACCATTTTATATTGCGTACATGTCATTTAAGAGTGAAATGATGGTTGCTTCTTCCGACTAACTTACTGTGTGATTTGACTGCTCCTTAGTGGCCCCTACACGTACTCCCCCTATGTGTATGCAACAGTCACACGTACACATGGGCGCAAAAACGCACGCGACACCCTAATGCATGCATGTCCGAGAACACGACGGAACACACACGGTCACGCTCAAGTGCTCAACCACCACGTGCATGCACACACATACTCAGTCAGGGTGAGCTAGTGACCGTATAAACACCGGAAAATATATATATTGAGCGCAATGAGCGTATTATGAAGTCCACTGACCGTATTTTTACAAATATACAGTGACAGACAGCATAGTTATCTCGTTTGAAATTAAGCCATATTAACCGAAGCGGAGGCAGTATGGACTAGCATTACTTTGATGTGTCCTGTCAACTTGCCGAACGAGGAGAAGGCTGCACTTTGAATGTGGCCGAAAGCTGGCTTGATGAAACACCTCGCTTCCTACTTCTTTTTTGTGGGGTACCTCGCTTCCTAGTGACCAGTGTCTTGGTTGATCGTCCTAAGAATGCTTATATATGAATAAAGCTCTCTCATTTACCCATAAAAAAGATTAAGGCATATTAACCGGAAAGGAGGGAGTATGGACTAGCACTACTTTTGGTGTGTCCCGTTAACTTCATGAGAATGAGGAGAAGCTTGCAGGACAAGGTGAAGCTCGCCACGCCTTTTGACTAATGCAACCTACCCTCGGTGGACATGCATCAGTCCATTCGGTGTCAGATTGTCAGAGGCATACACTGTAGTACCCAACATGCGGAGTACCATCATTTTTCGACTTCACGACCGCATGGTGGAGCGTCTGTACTCTTTTTTTCCTCTGATAAAGTACATGTTTATTCCGGAGAAGGGCGGAAAACGGCAGCCCAACATGTAATGAATGATATCGATCAACCAACCATGCTCGAATATATCTTGGCCTCCGTGCGAGCCCGTCTGTGTGTTCTCTCTCCTCGTCTCTCTCAAGGAACGGTGAATTGGCTCTTTGCCGTCAATTGAGATTGGTTTGCTCACACTCCTGTCCCACATGTAAGTGATATGCCAAGAGGAGGTGCGTTGACCGATTGGACGCGTACTTGGTTTTGCACCTTCATACTACTCCTCCCTCCATCACAGTTTACAGGGCGTGATTCATTATGATGCATTTCTCTCAATGCATTTCCACCACCAGAGAGACTTTAGACGCGTTTTGTTTAATGCTCAATTAATTAGGGCGTGGTAACCGCAATCAAGTCCACAATTTTCTCTCCATGTATTGTACTACTACTACGGAGTGGAGTAAGTGCATGCATGTGTGTACCCGGGGTGGAAGCACTGCATGCATGTGGGTACGCATTATTCCCTCTAGTAATAGACGCCGTGCTATAACTACCAATGCTATTTTTCAGGCCGATCGCTAGTCGCCTTGGTCCCACATATTTTTTTCTTTTTTCTGAAGCGCGCTGTATAAACAGTGACGGATAGAGTAGTATGAGCGGATTCAAAGAAGAGTGTATTGATGGTAGCTTCTTCAGAGCAACTTACAATGGGAAAGGTGGGGCTTACGATTTGACTGCTCATTACTCACTATTAATGTGGCGCAACTACCGGGCTGAGTCTCCCATGCGGTTGTGCACTACCCCCTCGGTTCTTAAATATAGTCCGGAGTATTTGTCTTTCTAGAGATTTCAACGAGTGACTACTCAAATATTTGTCTTTTTAGAGATTTCAAATGGGTGGCACATACGGATGTATATAGACATATTTTAGAGTGTAGATTCACTCATTTTGCTCCGTATGTAGTCACTTGTTGAAATCTCTAGAAAGACGAATAGAATATTTAGGAAAGGAGGGAGTACACAAACGTAGCAAAATGAGTGAATATACACTCTAAAATATGCCCGTTTGAAATTTGTAAAAAGACAAATATTTAGGAACGAAGGAGTATAATTTTGTGCATGGCACATGGACCCGGATGATGAAGAGGCCTCTCGCAATGCTATCAAGCTTCCATCATTTGTTTACATAACTGACGTACTATACAAATAATTTTCCAGCGACATGAAATTGTACAATGGTGTGAGCTTTCAGCTTTTGTTTCGCGTGTCTTGCCATCGATGCTCTTTCGGAAATAATAAAAACTAACTTCCTTGCTAATGCATGTCAATTATTAGCAGATCAGAGCTAATAATTACATCACAACTGAAGACAGAGTTGTGAGAAGGTGTTAAATTAAAATGGATCCATGCTTTCATTGGCAGCAACATCCCCCCAGCTCTGTCTAAATCAACAAGGCATGTTGGGAAAAAAAGTAGTTGTCTGGAGCATGCAACATTCCAATCATTTTGTGCAGTTCCACTAAAATAGAGCTGAGCATCCCTGGTCCAAAGATATTAAGTGTGATTACGATAATAGAGGACTGCTGATGAAACAATAAACACACAAATAGAAGTCGGTCACCTTTGCAGTCTCTCTTAAGACTAACTAGTTGGAGAAGATTAGGCTCGGAGTTGGATGAGGAGGATAGAGCAAAACCAATCTCCCTTTGTGCAACAAGACCGAAATGTAGAGAGCGTTGCCCGTGTGACATTTTAGTACAACTGCACAAAACACTCTTAAGAAAAAAGTGATTTGTGCAGTTCACCAAAAGGTCGCAATAGCAACAAGGTGAAATGAATAGCCCTGTTTGCAAAAAAGAGGTAGAAAGGAAACAATTACTGGCCAATAGCAGTTGATGACACATGCAGCGACAAAAAAGAAGCATATTCCTTGTCTTAAGGGAAGATAACAACACGGTTGTGTTTGTCTAAAACGGTGTGAGGACGAGAATGCAATATGGAAAGTACGCCGAACGAGCTATGTTTTGGGCAAAGAACTATGGAAGATCCACATGCAGCGACATGGGAAGACGGGCAATGGAGCAAGGCCGGAGGGGATACCTGGAGGTCGTCGGGATGTAACTAGGTGAGCGGCGGTGGGCGGAATCTGCGAGCAGGTGGCGTGAAGGCCTGCCGCTACCGGAGCTTGGTCAGAGAGAACGGCGTGTACCGCAGATCGGGACGTGCTGCCTCGGCGCCGTCGAACAAAGAAACGATGCCCTTCCTCCCTTTCCCCTGGCGGACGGGATGCCGCCGGATCAGTGGCCAACGGTAAGAGAGAGAGAGAGGCCACCGCACTCCCTTTCCCCCGGCGGACGGGATGCGGCCGGATATGTGTCCAACGGTGAGTGAGAGAGAGAGACCACCGCAGCCATGTGTGAGATACTCTGAAGAGCAACAAACCAGGCAGGCATGCTCCATTGTATATAGTGAGCGGACTACCTTTTTCTCCATAAAAATTGTTTTATATTTTGTGTACGTGCCATTGAGCGCTATAACTTTATTTAAAAAAACGCGGAAACGCGTCAAGTCGAACTTTGTTTCGTGCACGCGTGGTACACGACCTCCCTAGGTAAACAACCGCTACAGGCGTTCAAATTAGCATGTGGGCTGCCATTTCGTAAAGAAATGAGCTCCACCATGTACCGGCGCGGGTGTGGCTAGGCACGAAGCGTGAGTACGTGCACGGTGCACCTATTCTCTTCTTGTATACGTACACCACCTACGTGCGGTTGTGTGAGAGAAATACAAACCTAGAGAGATATAGTGTGTGGGTTCTTGAGAGTTTGGGGGGGGGGGGGTCAATCAAAAAATGTAACATATGTAATGTGTGTGAAACAGAGTCCTGGATATAACATATATATAGAGGGGGCGATCCACGAGAAGAGAGTGGAGGTATCATCGGCTTGAGGTGTCCATAGAATCGAAGAGAGGGATGATGTGTGTATGTGTGCGCGCGCGATCGATAAAGAGTGCCATCGAATTTGTGTGTGCCCACGTCAAAGATATAGAGTGGCTGGCCTACTGGAATGTGAGAGGGGACATGTGCAGTTTGTCTCTGTGGCATGGATACCTACCTGCAACGCTCGACTATCGGTGTATGGTGGGGGAAGAGGGAGGCCCAATTAACTATAGAGGTACAATGGCTGGTATATGTGTGGAGGAGGAGAGAGGCCTACCTCATGTATTAAGGAGATCGAGCTGCCGCATGTATTAAGGGAGATCGATTGGCATTCATGCATATGTGCAGAAGAGGAATAAGGTTGGGAGAGAGACAGAGCTAGAGTGTTGGAGGGGGTGGTAGTGGAGTTGCTTCTAACAAATGGTGGGATAGGCTTGCTAGACAAACGGAGGGCACGCCATAATATCAATAAGAGAGGAGATGGTTGCTTGTTGTCTGTGCACGCGTGCGTGTGAGAGGCAGACGGGGAGGCATGCACGAATGATGAGGGGATGATGTGGCTGTGGTAAGCAGACGTAACTACATAGGAAGATCAATCGCCCTTTGTTAGAAAAGGAGAGACATAACTTGTGAGGTACGTCCGATCGATGGGGGGTAGTTAAAGTCGATCTAGGTATATGTTGGGAGATCGATCGGTATACATGCATGTGTGTGTTAGAAGCAAATGAGGCACGAGGAGAAGGATAGAGAGAGAGGGATGCATGTAGGAGGTGGTACGAGAGGCATACTATATCGAGGGGAGGAGTGAAGTCTGAGAACAATGAAAGGAGTGGTGGGAGTGAGGCATGGACGGTGACAAGAGAAGAGGGGAAGCTTGTGTTTGTGCTAGGCACACCTGGCTAGAGAGGTATATCGATCGATGTGTGCCGTAAAGAAGGAGCTGGGGGGCCTACACACACCGTGGATGAACGACCTAAAGTGAAAAGACGAATTTGCACGATAGAGCTAGAGAATGCTGAGGGAGGGTGAGAGGGATGCGGGTGTGTGCATGCACAAGAGAAAGTTAGCGCTAGCTACAAAGATAAGAGGGTTGTGTGGGTGTAAAAGACGAATAGAGATCATATATACTTCATTATTAAAAGCGAATTCGGATATTTGAAGAATTTATCATAGTGTTTTAAACCGACGCATGTGTGAATCTTATATCTTATATATTTACTAATTGGAGGCACCAAACGAGGCTCCACGCTAATCCTGGTGGTTAGAAAATTTCATCCATTAGATTGAGTAATAATCAATTAACAGCCCTCAGATTATCATGAGGCCAGCTCCACCAATTCCACCTGCGTGAGGCAACCTGACTCCTCTCTTTCGCTCAAAAATGAAAACTGACTCCTCTTTTTACGTCTCCTTTCCTAATAAAAATAGTATAGTAATGAAGAGAAAAAAACACATCGAATCTCTTTCCATCTCCTTCCGTGATAAAAGGGAGAAAACGAGCAGATGTTTGTCCTTCCCCCTACTGATTGGCCGGTACAAGTGCCCTCCGGGTCGTCGCGCTGCTCCTCCTCGCGGCCTCGGACAGCATCTTCGACGAGGAAGCCGTCATCACGTTCAAGGATTTATACGCTTACCAGTAAGAAAGATCCACGAGACTAAGTCTCACATCTTTACTGCCCGTCCATAGAATCTCAATATCTGTTCGACTGTCAGGTACGTGTTGGCCGTGGGTGTCATCGGGTGCGCCTACAACCTGGTGGCGGCTTTGTTCGTCGCAATCAACGTCACCGGCAGGAGGAAGATGGTCGTCGGCGGTGAGGCCGGCACTGTGCTCCTCATCTGCACCGACGTCGTAAGTATCATCAACTCCACGGAAGTCTGCAACAGCCGATCTTCATGGCGCCTATCACCCATGTGCTCAGATCTGAATTGTAGCAAAAACCCACAACAAGATGTGGAGCAGGCGATGATTCATGATGGCTCTCCATCACCCATGCTTTGTGGACGGACAGAATATTTGATGGAGGGTTTATCTGGTAAGCACCAGAATTTTGTGGTGTTAGGAACAAAATTCGTCTTCCTAATTTATTTATGGATCTTAATTTCTTATTCTAGAAGTAGGCGTGTGGATGATTTCGGGATTCTTAGAGCGAAATAAATCTAGAAGATCTCCACGAAATAAAAACACTAACCAGGCATGTACCTTAAGGATAACAAAACCTGCAGATCAGATGCAAAAGAAGCTCATGAGCGTGTTGTCCCGACAAAGTGAAGTGCTGAGGGAGGCCCATGCCAGGAGTCGTTGGCAAGTACTGCCGGCAGTAGGCCAGCTACTCCAAGAGCTTCTTATAAATACCTGTGCATGCCTGTTGTAGTAATTCCTCCAGACATGGACAAAGGTAGGCTCGATATTACTCTACTTGTGCTTTAGATATGGGTAGTTCATATGTTTGGGTGCTGGCGTGGATTTATATAATACTTTCATGTCTGTCTCTGCCTTACCCCATTGACTCTCCGTACCGTGACAGACTAAACTTCAGAGGTAGCACTGGCCAGCGCCAAGTTCGTACAGCCGTGGGAAGCAGTCGTGACCTGGTAAGCGCTAAGCATGTCCACTTCCCTACATGGTCATGCCAGATCTAGAACAATTCTTCTTAGCTATGGGTCATGCATTGAATTGATCTGATAAGATCAATATAATTTTGACTTGCAAGTTTATGAGGACCCAGGTATTCTGGATCGAGTGAATTAAGAATAATAGCCGGTCTCACAACATGAAACATTGGTGTGTTCGTTAAGTTTAACAAGAATTATTTATTGAAGCTGATAAGGCTAGGACGATAGTCCGTCCTGCAAGATTGCAATTGATTAAAAGAGAACGTGCTGAAATCCATACTCTCCAGCCTTTACAATCTTCTTAAGTGCCAATTGCGCACGAGCCAAACATCTATGTGTAGCTTATTCGAGCCAAAGTTTAGTGTAGGAGGAGGCATACTGAGGTATACCAACCACGTTTGATGCAGACTTAATTTCCACAGTCATCAACGAGGCAGCCGGGTTACGCACTCAGTACGGTACGCACTACAGCAGACTGGTGCAGCTGAAACTGTTTATTTCAGCTGTTGCCCTTTACACATGTCGTAATTCAAGTAGTAGCAAGTAATCCCAGTTCCATAAGTGTCCTCTGACCCATCATTTCATTGTAGAAGTCTGCTAAGTTGGCATGATTCCTAATGTATAATGACAAAAAGATAAGTTCTGGATGTACCAGGACCTGATTATGTGCTATACACAGAGCCCAGGATGATGAGGGCCAGCTTTGATTGTCACCATCATCTCCAGCGATGCAAGCAGAAAGGCTCTAGATGATGATGTCTCATATAAAAATTGAAACATTCATATGTGATCAGCTTGCAACCGTAACTAAATAATGAATGTATATTCTCTTTAACTCATTTTAAATAGTTAACCTTCTGCTACGATATGCCTAAATTGTACCTTTAACTGCTTTCTATAATTTATGGAAATGAGTTATACACAATGTAAACAATCTACATATTCTATATTAAATCTACCTGCACAAAATGAGTGGATCTTTGACTTTACCTCCACTGTGCATACTGAGTAGAACAATGACTCCGGTTGTGCTTCCCAGCATGAATAGATTTGTATATGCATATCTAATTTTTCAAAATGCACTTTGCACCAGAAACTTTCAGAGAAACCTTTTCTTCAGAAATATATTCATATCGACTGGGATAGGACACATACTTTCTGCATGTATCATTATTACTGGAACTGCATAGGTATGGCACTGATTAATATCTAGACATTTTCTTAGTAAATATTCAATATTTTTGAGGACGGGTGGGGAATCATGTTTTATTTCCAGAAGAGTATAGTTGAAAACGTGTACCTTTAAAGCTTTATCTCTGCAAATAGCATGCACTTATATGTAATTTCCGGATTATTACTCTACTTTTCTAACCAGATATGTGTAACTAGATAAGAGTTTCTTATTTACCTGGCAGTGGCGGCATCTAGGGTACAAGGCAATGCAAAAGGGTCTCCAGAGGGCAATGCCACTTGCTGCAGACAGGTGTTGCAAAGGGACAGTGAGTGAGAGACGCATGCAAGACGTATGGAGGCAAATGGAGCCAATGGTAATGAAAGTGAGAGCTTAATCTAACTTACAAACAAGTTAAATGACATTAAGAGACATATAGACGTTTAGGAAAAATGGATCGAGGATGAAAGGTAAGATGATCCGTCCAAGTGCTATGTGTATGAATGAAGGAATGGTAAACATCAGTAGCTGAACGAGAATGAGTCAATTACACAAGAAGGCACTCTCATTGGAATTTGAAAATTGTTGCTCTCATACTTTGATGCGATTGTAAGGTTTAGTATGTTGTACCAGTAAAGTTCTTTGCTCGGTGTTGTATACATCCATTAATGTTGAACTCACTGACGATTTTCACCTTTTGTATTCTATTTACAAATTCTTTATGTGGAATGATATGCTGAACCTATTGTTGTGCCTTTAAGGTGTCATGATTATTGTCCTTTCAAGGTTGCCATCTATTGTACATACACTATTTCGGCTAAATTTGTACTCTTTTATATTTAGGAAATCCTACTGAAACTTAGTTCTTCCATGCAATCTTCTTCATTTCCTAGATAAAATATGACGCATGCTGCTAAATGTCTAATAGATGGTCACTCTTAGTAGTGTAGAATGCATTCAAATGCGGCTCCACTATTAGATTGCTTCTTTGCTCACAATACTTTTTAACACGTCATTTATAGCTCCATTCATGACACTGACATTATATTAGCACAAAACCAATTATGGACAAGTATGATTTTTACATAGAGAGCTATCATCCTAATGTATTCTAAATTGATTTGTTTTTCCGTTGAGTGATTCAGCGTAAAAAGGTTACGTGTGTAGGTTGCCCTTTTATCTAATATTAAACTATGTTCACATTGCACACAAGGTGAAAAATGTCAGATGTTGACAGAGAAATAAGGGTAACTACTCCTAGCATCTTACTGGGAAAATCTAAAGGTTCTGTAAGTGATCATGGTGGAGATATCCATGCCCATGGTCTTTAATTCACTTGATTAGAGGTATCCTAATTGGATGTGTCCTACAGTGTTTGTAGTACTAGAGCCTTGGTCATGTTCACAACACCACTTTTTCATCAAGTATGTAGCCATTTCACCACAACTACAAAAATTGTATGATGTTCTGTGTGAATCATGGTGTGTGTGTCTGCACTATGGCTTAGCCTTCATATTCCATCCTTGGACAATATTTTAAAATATCTGAGTAAAACTATACTGAAGAAAAGAAAGAACATACGACATTAATTCGTTTTTACTATTTAGTGTCTATGAAGTTTGCTTACAAGAATAAATAATGTAATCCTTATTTATAAAAAGGGGTTATAGAAAAATACCTAGCCCGTGCAGTTGCACGGGGTGATGACTAGTATATATAATGGTGATACACATGGTGTGGTTATGAACATGTTATACTACATTTAACATATTTTATCTCTACTCTTATAAAAAACGGAGTTGTTGATGATGGTGTGCCTGCCATCCTGCATTATAGGTCGTCTGATTTATATCTGGCGGATAGCAAGGAAACTATGATGGTTGAAGTTGGCAACAATCATGATTGTAGATTCTTATTGAAATAGAGAAACGAATTCAAATTTAGTTCGAATTGCAGCGGTGGTATAGACATTTGGAATGCACTAAAATGCTGGTATGAGTAGGTTACATGCATTATACAGCAAGCGAAAAAATTTAATCGGACATAACATGGATTCATACTCCCTCCTTCCATCTATATAGGCGTAATGAGATTTTTAAGACCGCCTTTGACTATTGACAAGATTAATAGTACATGACATGCACAATGTGAAAATTATATCATTGAAAGAACCTTTCATGAGCATTTAATTTAACGGTGTGCTTTGTGTAAGTTGCATGTCATATATCATTGCTCTAATATTTGGTCAAAGTTAGCATCGAAAAACGCATTAGGCCCTATATAGATGGAAGGAGGGAGTAGCTTTGAATATCATTTGTATAGTAAAACGGGGCAAGACTCTCTCTTTGTGTGGTGTGAATAGTTTTATTTATTTTATTTTTCTTTTTGGTTGAGGGAAGTGTGAATTGATTTGGTACGTACAAGTACAATATTACATTACTACACGTTACACTTGTCCCTAAAATTCAACCCGTGTCTTGTTATATTCCGAAAATTCAGATATCGTGCTCCCAAAACTGGCGCCTTCACAACCCACGCCTTGCTATCCCGAAATTACAACGCGCGCGAAAACTCCCTCCAGCTGCCAAATCCCGACACACGAAATCCCCCTTCTAACCCTGAGCCAAAAGGGCCACTAGTTCAAATCGGTGGGGGGTACTTTTGTGACACACCCAACATTTTGGAAAAGCGCGTCCCTAAGTCATGCTTCACCCCTTCCCATCGCCCCCTTTTCGCCATTCGAAATCCCAGGCCGCCATAACCTCTCCGCTCCAGCCACGAAACCCCACCCTCCTCTGTCCGCCACGTCACCGCTGCCCAGCCGGAGCCTCTTCCCCGACGACGTCATCCACCGCAACAGCTCGACGACCCTCGTCAACCTCCCCGGATGAGGATCCGTCGTCCATCTCGCCGTCCCGTCGGTTCAGCTGCCCCGTCCTCCACCTCCAAGGAGCTGCTCCTATGATCGCCTCATCTATCGCGGCTGCTCCATCCCCACAGCATCGCCTTAACCTGCTCCACCGGAACCGCAGCATCCTCACCAACTCCTCGGACGAAGCCGAGGCCTACTCGACGCCACCAAAGAGGTTGTACATCGCACCGCACCTTCTCCTTAACTCGACCTCACGACGCCGACTGTGCTCCATTCCGCACCTCCATGGAGCGGCTACCTTGAAGCCAGCATCGCGGGCGACATCTCCACGGCGGCTCTCCTCCAGTGCGAGGCCCCTTCAGTGGCGGCGTCCATACCAGCCGGATCTGCTGCTGCTGCTCCGGCTCTCGCTCGCTCGCTTCTTGCTCTTTACTGCTGCTCTCGCCGATCGCTCGCTTCGCCCGATTCTTGCTACTTGCTCTCCCCTCGCTTTCATCTTCTGCTCTGCTCGATTAAGCCACACTTGATCATTGAATCGACTTTTGGGTCGATCGATTTTCAGGGGTTGGGGGCTCGCGGAGTTAAGGAAGAACCACCACTTGAGCAGGGCTCATGGGAGAGGTACCCCACTATCTATCTTAGGGTTCAGGGTGGGGGCGGGGCCTAGAGGGCTGGCCGGGGCGGCGGTGGCGAGTTGTTTCGGGGCGGAGAGGCGGCGCTGGGGCCGGTGGTTCGGCTGGTGGTGGCTGACAGCTCAGGGGGGTGCAGGTTGAAGATGAACTGCAGGCCCTCCCTAAACTACATGTCAAGTGCCTCTCTGCTACCATTGCGTTCAATTTCGACGGTAGCATTCAGATTCCACAGTAAATTTCAGTTTTGACAGTTAAGTTCAGAGTCAACAGTTTTTACCTCATCTATTGTAGTCAGGTGGTTTTTGGTGATGTTAATTTTACATCCATTTTACATCATCTATTGGAGATGCTATTAGAATCCCACTTGAGATTGACGATGTTTGTCTTGTCTTGCTTGACCTTGACGTCTTCTGACTCACCGGAGCTGCTCCAACGACGAGCGATCCATCACAACAGTGAGCAAGGCCCTGGACGCCGCTCTCTGCATTCCTCAGATCTTCCTCCACACCTCCGACAGCCACCTCTGCCTCAAGCGCTTCAAATGACCAACCCAATGATGCTGAGGTCGACACGGCTACGGCAAAGAGGTTGTACACTTGTTGCATCACTTATTACTATACATTCACGGCAATCCATTAGGGCTATTTTGGTTCAACGGAAAAACGTCGATCCACTAGTTGTTACCATCACTCTAAATTTCTACATGCTCTCCTTACATAATCTCACCATATTTTTTTCGTATGCATGTCAGATATTGTACGCAGTCATGCTGAACATGTAGAGAAAAAGAGAAGAGTTTTGCGCGGCAATACAATGTCATGCAGACATCGCTCCATGGTGGGTTCAATGGCAAACCCTCCCCACCCCTCTCCAGATTATAATCCAGAGAAAGATATCAGAGCTAAGGCGGATTCAGAGGCCGCTGACCACTCCTATTTACTCCCCAAGGTGTTTGCTCTACCTTGGCATGATGATGTTAGTCATATCATGCATATGTTGCCTTGCAGTGCCTACTTTTGACATCATATATGTCATCTCCTTAGTTTAGACATGTTCTGTAATGCCACCTGTTTAGTTTCTATATCATATATGGGAATTATGCAATCTCGTGTCTTTTAGCCAGCCATAATATATGTGAAATGTGCAATGCCATCCTGTTTAACCAGGCATCATATATTTGAATGATACCTTGCCCATCCTTTTCTTCATTACATTTCCATTTGTCGACAATGTTTGTACATTAAACAACTCTTCCTGTGAATCAGCCATTTGGGTGGGAAATGGAAAAATCTGGAGTGAAAACAAGGCCTTCAGGCGAGGCAGTGCTACCCGTCAAGCAGATCTCTTGTTGGGTCCCGATAGCTCCTCGGAGATGGATTCAGAGGCAGATGACCAGTCCTATTCCCCCAATCGAGGTGTATTCTCTAACTTGCTTGCAGTTATACTGCTCATATCATGCATACGGTGTCTTGCATTGCATAGTTTAGACATCATATACACAATATTCAACACCATGTTCTTAGTTCAGACATCATATCGAATGCCCTCTGTTTAGCATATAAATCACATATGTGAATTAAATGACGC
This sequence comes from Aegilops bicornis, assembly GCA_021605145.1. Lineage (NCBI taxonomy): Eukaryota > Viridiplantae > Streptophyta > Magnoliopsida > Poales > Poaceae > Aegilops > Aegilops bicornis. The sequence goes on from CM038675.1 coordinate 690,664,743, forward strand.
AATCCTGATTACTAAGATAACATGTAGGTGAATTATGTCATGCGATCCTGTTTAGTTATTTATCATATCTTTCAATTATGTTATGCTATGTGATGACCCGCAAGTATACGGGATAGTTGTAGCCTCTTTCGATAAGTAAGAGTGTCGAACCCAACGAGGAGCTAAAGGTAGAACAAATGCTCTCTCAAGTCCTATTGGCCACCGATACGACTCTATGCACGCTTGACGTTCGCTTTACCTAGAACAAGTATGAAACTAGAAGTACTTTGTAGGTGTTGTTGGATAACTTTGCAAGATAAAAAAGAGCACGTAAATATAAACTAGGGGCTGTTTAGATAAAGAAGCAATAAAGTAAATATAGCGAGTGTGGAAAAGTGGTGGTAGGAGTTGTGAAATTGTCCCTAAGTAACTGACTACGTTACTAGACCGGTAATCACTATTGCAATTCTATTTGAGGGAGAGGCACAAGCTAACATATCATCCCTTACTTGGAATTCTATGCACTTATGATTGGAACTCTAGCAAGCATCATAACTACTAAAGATTCATTAATGTAAAACCCAACCATAGCATTAAAGCATCAAGTCCCCTTTTATCCCATATGCAAACAACCTACTTACTCGGTTTTGTGTTTCAGTCACTCACGCAACCCACCATAAGCAATCATAAACATATTGCAAACCCTACAGCGAGAATCCCTCACGCTTGCGCGACACGGAGGGCACAATAGGACAGAACCAATAATAAAACATGCAACTCAAACCAATCATAGCAATTCATCAATCACCGATAGGACAACGAAAATCTACTCAGACATCATAGGATGGCAACACATCATTGGAAAATAATATGAAGCATAAAGCACCATGTTCAAGTAGAGGGTACAACGGGTTGCGGGAGAGTGGACCGCTGGATATATATGGGGGAAGGTGATGGAGATGTTGGTGAAGATGACTGCGGTGTTCGTGAAGATCGCAGTGATGATGATGGCCCCCGGCAGCGCTCCGGCGCCACCGGAAGCAAGGGGGAGAGAGCCCCCCTTTCTTCTTCTTCTTCCTTGACCTCCTCCCTAGATGGGAGAAGGGTTTCCCCTCTGGTCCTAGGCTCCCATGGCGTGGGAGGGGCGAGAGCCCCTCCGATATTGGATCTATCTCTCTGTTTCTGCGTTTTCGAATTCTGCCCTGGCACCGTTTCCTTTATATCAGGAGATCCGTAACTCCGATTGGATTGAAACCTTCGCCCAGATCGTTTTCCAAAAATTAGCTTTCTTGCGGCCAAAGAAGGGCATCAATAGCCTTATGGGTGGCCCACGAGAGTTGGGGCCGCGCCCTCTTTAAGTGGGCATGGGCCCCTATCTCGTGGCCACCTCGGGCATCGTCTCGCGTTGATTCTTCCTCCCAAAAATCACAAATATTCCAAAATAATTCTCCGTCCGTTTTTATCCCGTTTGGACTCCGTTTGATATTGGGTTTCTATGAAACAAAAAACATGCAATGCAGGGAAGTGGCCTTTGAGCCTTCGGATCAATATATTAGTCCCAAAAAATAGTATAAAAAGTTGCCAAAAGTATATAAAAGTTGTAGAATATTGGCATGGAACAATAAAAAATTATAGATACGACGGAGACGTATCACTATGCTATCCAGTTTAGATAGACATCATATATGTGAAATTATGTCATGCTATCCGTTTTAGTTAAACAATATACATGTCAACTATTTCATGCCCTCTTTTTTCCACACTATCTATTGCATCATCTCTCATACAATGTACATACATTCAACTATGTTTCCTGTTTATCAGCCATTTGAATTGGAGCGGGTGATGCCAGTATCTAGCGGACTAAAAACACGGTCTTCAAATAAAATAGTACTACCTCTTGTTGGAGATAGCACCCTAGTTGTACATGCACAAGAACCAGCCCTACCACACATAACCCAAACTCTCGTAGATTGTACCCCTACTGCGATGGACAGAGAACCAGCCTCACCCAATCTAACAGCAACCCCAGCCGATAGTAACCCAGTTCACATTGTGAGCACCATCTCGCACCACTGAGCTCCCAAACAAGAGCAGTTAGTAAGGCAGCTCCAGTGCCCAAAGGGCCAGTACTATCATGGCAAACCCCAACTCCACCAGTTAGTACGCCTATTCATGTGGAGGAAGCACAACCAGCTAGTCGTAGTTTAGCATCTATCGCATTTAATATTGCTAAATCGTATGTGCGTATCTTCCCATCTTGGAAATATTATACTGAAGATGAAGGAAAATGCCAGTTGCAGGTGTTTGTCCAGGAGTTATGTGTAAGTAATGTTATTCATGGCAATTACTTTGCTTCGTCCCATACATCCTACCTCCATGATGGTTATAATACAGTCCCATTTTTCTCTATAGAGAAGGACCGATTTGGAAACTCAGGATGAGGTAACCTGTGCTAATACCTCTGCTATCTTCAAGAATGCTTGGTGGCGATGTCGAAATTACGAAGAAAACGTACTTCACCGGCAAAGAAACTCATCAAATTCCCTTACGTTCTCCTGAGACACATTCTTTGGGCGATATTTGGGAACGCCTTGTTCTGTACTGGTCCCGAACCAAGAATGTGGCAAGGTCTATGAGCTCATTTTCTATTTTTAAGTAATATATTCTTGCATCTTACTATACTCTGTTCATGTAGAACAAGTTCCTAAACCTGAAGAACAACTGTTCTAATTTAAGATTCCATTGCTATCATAGTTCAAAAAAGCGCTAGGCATTAATTGTGTGTTTTGCCACCGCCTTGCGCTTTACTGACCAAAGCGCATGCTTATGCGCAGTTATGCATAGATTAAGCGTAGTTATGTGCAATGTGTTTTTCCAACGCCTAGAGCCTAGGCGCGCTTAAGCGCTCGCTTAGGCACGCCTTTTTTAACTATGATTGCTTTGTTCTTGTATCACTGTATTTACTCATACAGACTTATTTTTAAATTGAAGGATCCAATCAAAACTCCAATGGCACAGCAGGTATGTTCACGCATGTTTCTTTAATAGTTTGCTCTTATCAATAGCTCTGTTGATTTCAATTTCAATTGTGTATACAGTTGACTTTCATATCATGCACATTACTAGCATCACAACAGAGCCAATAGTGTTGTTGTACATGTAGACCCGTGGTACCCATCTGAAATATTGTTGTGTCGTGTAGTTTCCCACGCTTTGTATTCTTTCACTGCTGCTTTGTCTTGAACTGATATGATTTGAACCATGTCTCTATTTTGATTTGGCAAGACAATGCAGTGACCATAGGACATAGATATATGTTTGTTTGATGCTTTTATTATGTACTAGTACTTGGCAATAGAAGACTTGGTAGTTTAATCATGTCCACCTTACTAATGAACTGGCTCACCGAAATGAGTTTCATATACTAGTACATGGTAAACTTGTTATGTGTATGCTTGTTTCTTATTTTAGAATGCTGACAGAATATTGGGGAAGAGTGCCTTTTTAAGCAATGGTAAAGGAAGTAATGCAGATAAGGTTCATGATAGTAACACATCCTTGTTGGTCTCCAACAAAGCTGATAAAGCAGCTAAGGAAGACTATCTTGAAGACAGCGAGACAACCCCAAAGTCCTGTCTTGGTTTAGTGTTCGAGTTACTGGCCACTACCGCTTGCACAAGCTATTCAAACTCACTATCTGAATCAGTTCGGTTTCTTGAGTCTCAACTACAAGATGAAAGACATCGATCAATTTGTCTTTGCGACAAGAAGCGGAAGGGCTGCGGAAGTCCTGGAGCATTCAGATGCATACTTTACGGTGCAACGACAAGCGTTGGAGGATTTTAGTGCCAAACAGGACAAAGCTAATCAGCTTGCTAAGCTTATAGCTTGACATGGTGAATACCGAGGATAACGCTTTCTTGAGCTCTTACGAAGTTGTTTGATTATGCTCTTGTTTTCTTGCCAGCGTTTATTTGCACCGGTGGCCAATTTAGACGACGGTGTATGTAATGTCTGCTTTGTTCCCTATATTTGCACCGGTGGTGAACTTTGATGCCCGATGGATGTAATATGTGTAATAGCGGTAATAGGCTAGCGTTAATTGCTTGCTTATTTATTTCCTTATTGTCTTGTTTAGTTGTTTGCTTGTAGTCACCGCAGTTCTTTTTCTCGCTTTTTTCTAGTGGCCACAATAGCCTATTTTTGGTAACTAGGCCAAAATAATCATGGCAACACACGCAATTTGTTGTAACCATGGGCCTCCTGCAGGCCGTATGATCCATGGGCCTTCGTCCGGCCGTAGGATCCATTGGCCTTCTATACGGGCCGTAGGATCCATCGGCCTTCTATACGGGCCTTAGGGTCCATGGGCCTTCTACGAGCCGTAGGATCCATGGGCCTTCTACGGGCTGTACTATCCATGGGCCTTCTACGAGCCGTACTATCCATGGGCCTCATATGGGCCGTAGGATCTATGGGCCTTCTACGGGGCGTATCATCATTTCTCCAATCATGGGCCATACTATTCGTGGACCATAACGGGTCGTTAATAGGACGTATTTGATAACTCTATGAAAACAGCTCAACGGGTTTTTTTTTGACATGAAAACGGCCCAACGTATTACCGGTCCGCAAACGGGCCGATCAGAACGACGGCTGAATTTGGCCCACAAGCGTAAAATGACGAGAACGGGCCGTATGTAACCGAATGCTGCAAATGAGCCCAAGAATCAATGGGCCCTGAGAAGGATGAAAGATAACTTGGGCTGGAAACGACCCAATGGAATAACGGGCCGTTAATGGGTATAAAGTGATACAATGTTCATTACGGACCAGTTTCACCACTAGTCGTTAATGGGCCAAGAGTTACAAAGGTCCTCATATGGGCCGAAAGAAGTCATGGGCCACACATGGGCCGAAAGTTAAAACGGGCTGAATCATATTGGACGGCCCAGATGACGCCATCGGGCCTAATTTGGATAGGGCATAACAGGCCACAGGTTAGCCAATTTGTAAATGGGCTATATGCGAACATGCCGTTAACAGGCTTTTCAGGTGGGCCGCCCGCCACCTTTGACCAAGTCAAACGGGCGGCCTTTTCACGAGAATGGGCCTCTGTTGGGTCGTGCCACGTGTCGCCCGTATCATAGGCGCCTTCGGTCCAATGAGCGGATGACATCTGTCCCCAACGGTGAGCCGACATCGTGTTTTCTCCACCAATGATGATTTTACACGTGGAAAATCCCCATTGGTCGAGCTGATAACGAGTTATCGGATCCAAAACCCGACCCGATAGCTTAACGGCGTTAAGATTACGGTGGATGCCATGTGTCGGTCACCCTTGACGAAAAGCACTTCGTGGACGCGATTTATCGTCATGGAAGTGGACACTTCCGTGATGATAATTTTGGTAATGTCATGGAACACTTCTCTGACGACAGGTATGACTATCTTGATTCTATCATAAAATCGTCATGGATGTACATGCATGACAAAAAACGCGACCTACTGTGACAAACACGTATCATCACGGAAGTGTATTTTTTTGTAGTGTATGCACCCAAAGGTCTGAAGTAAACTACTCACACTTCATCGGAGAGGCTATGGTGTTGATGTAGAAGCCCTCCGTGGTGGATGCCCCCTCCGGCGGAGCTCCCGAACGGGCCCCAAGATAGGATCTCGTGGGTATAGAAGGTTGTGGCGGTGGAATTAGGTTTTTGGCTCCGTATCTGATCGTTTGGGGGTACGTAGGTATATATAGGAGGAAGAAGTATGTCGGTGGAGCAATGTGGGGCCCACGAGGGTGGAGGGCGCGCCCTGGGGGGTGGGCGCGCCCCCCTACCTCGTGCCCTCCTGGAAGCTTCCTTGACTTAGGGTCCAAGTCTCCTGGATCACGTTCGGTGAGAAAATCACGTTCCCGAAGGTTACATTCCGTTTGGACTCCGTTTGATATTCTGTTTCTTCGAAACTACGAAATAGGCAACAAACAAAGCAATTTTGGGCCTCCGGTTAATAGGTTAGTCCCAAAAAAATATAAAAGTGGAAAATAAAGCCCAGTATTGTCCAAAACAGTAGATAATATAGCATGGAGCAATCAAAATTATAGATACGTTGGAGACTTATCAGTGTCGAATCAATAAATTTGGGTTGAATACTCTACCCTCGAAAACTGTTACGATCCCCTATACTTGTGAGTTATCAAGACTATTTTCTGGCGCCGTTGCCGGGGAGCATAGCTCTATTCTTTGAGTCACTTGGGATTTATATCTACTGGTCACTATGAAGAACTTGAAAGACGGGAAAACAAACATTTATCCCTCAAATACGAGGGGAGGTAAGGAACTGCCATCTAGCTCTGCACTTGATTCACCTTTTGTTTTGAGTAAGCTTGCGACACCTAAACCTGCTTCAGCTATTAATTCTGATATGTCGCATGTTATTGATGATGCCACTACGCTATGCATGATACTTATGATGAAACTACTTCTATGCTTGATACTCTTGTGCCCTTTGGGTGAATTTCTTGATGAACAACTTGCTAGGGCTAGAGAGAATGAAATTATTGAAAGCGATAATATTGAAGATAGTGATGATGAAGACTCTCCCCCTAATAAATATGAATTGCCTGTTGTGCCTGAGGGTTATGTTCTGGATGAAGAATCTGCTAGATCCATTCTTGCTTGCAATGATAGAAGTGATCTTAAGAAGTTATTAGCTGAAGCAGCAATCGCTTAATGCTAGAATGAAACCTGACGCTGCTTTTGCTACTTCACCTATGTGTGTTACTGATAAGGATTATGAATTCTCTGTTGATCCTGGTATAATTACTTTGGTTGAATCTGATCCTTTTTATGGCTATGAATCTAAAACTGTTGTGGCACATCTTACTAAATTAAATGATATAGCCACCCTGTTCACTAATGATGAGAGAACCCGCTACCTTTATATCCTTAAAATATTTCCGTTCTCATTAAATGGTGATGCTAAGATATGGTTTAATTCTCTTGATCCTGGTTGTGTGCGTAGTCCCCAGGATATGATTTATTACTTCTCTGCTAAATATTTCCCTGCTCATAAGAAACAAACTACTTAAAGGGATATATATAATTTTGTGCAAATTGAAGGAGAGAGTCTCCCACAAGCTTGGGGGAGGCTTCTCCAATTAATTAATGCTTATCCTGATCATCCTCTTAAGAAAAATGAAATACTTGATATCTTTTATAATGGACTAACCGATGCTTCCAGAGATTACCTGGATAGTTGTGCTGGTTCTATTTTCAGGGAAAGAACACCGGATGAAGCTGAAATTCTATTGAATAATATGTTGACCAATGAAAATAATTGGACACTTCCTGAGCCAGTTCCTGAGCCTATTCCTAAACCAACTCTGAAGAAAAGAGGTGTTCTATTTCTCAGTCCCGAAGATATGCAAGAGGCAAAGAAATCTATGAAAGAAAAAGGCATTACAGCTGAAGATGTTAAGAATTTACCTCCTATTGAAGAAATACATGGTCTTAATTTACCGCTTGTTGAAGAAACATATGATCTTAATCCTTCACCTATTGAAGAAACACATGGTCTTGATAACCCGACACAGGTAGTAAAGGTAAATTCTCTCTATAGATATGATAAAGCTGAAATCCCTCCTACTAAGTTTGCTAGCCAATGTTTGGATGAGTTTGATAACTTTATGGTTAAGCAAGAAGATTTTAATGCTTATTTTGGTAAACAATTAAAACAAAGTGCTTATATGATTGAACACTTGGGTGATTATATGTCTAGAGTTAAAGGTGAACTTAAACTCATTAGTAAACATGCTTCTATGGTTACCACTCAAGTAGAACAAGTACTTAAAGCTCAAAATGATTTTCTCAATGAATTAAAAGTAAGAATAATGACTGTGTTGTTAGAGTAGCTACTAGAACTGGTAAAATGACTCAGGAACCTTTGTATCCTGAAGGCCACCCTAAGAGAATTGAGCAAGATTCTCAGAGAAATAATATAGATGCACCTAGTTCTTCTAAAAAGAAGAAAAAGAAGAATGATAGGACTTTGCATGCTTCTAGTGAACCTATTGCTGAACCACCTGAGAATCCAAATGATATTTCTATTTCTGATGCTGAAACACAATCTAGTAATGAACATGAACCTAATGAAAATATTAATGAATATGTTCATGATGATGCTCAACCTAGAAATGATAATGATGTAGAAATTGAACCTGTTGTTGATCTTGATAACCCACAATCAAAGAATCAACGTTATGATAAGAGAGACTTTGTTGCTAGGAAGCACGGCAAGGTAAGAGAACCTTGGGTTCAGAAACCCATGCCTTTTCCTCCCAAACTGTCGGTGGGAACGACACTTATGGGATCACAAGAATCCCTACTACAGTCGCGGGGCGCGGGGTCGTGAGAAGAGCGGATCAAACAGATAGCACACGGTTTCCTTATCCAGGTTCGGGCCACGAGGATGCGTAAAACCCTACTCCTGCTTTGGTGGTTTGTTTAACTGTGTTCTTGAACTAGCAATGGGGCGTGAGGAGCTCCAAAAAGCCGAATCCTTTAGAGGGTCCGGAGTCCCCTCCCCCCCCCCTTCCATAATACACCTCGGGCCTCCTTTTATATGTCAAAGGGGTCGCCACGGTGGCACATAGGAGGTGGAAGGTATCTACAGTGTACAAGCTTATCACCTGACATCACAGGACAAACGCATTCAATGTGCCGCTTATGCGTCCTCTTGCTTTATCGGGGACGACAAGGAAGCTCATCCCAGTTGTCGCCGCCTCGCCTGGCCTTGACTCGCGTCCGAGCTGACGAGGCGTTGTAGCGCCACGTTATGCAGTTCTTTGGGCTGGCGCGGGTGGTGGAGTCTTCAGAAGACTTCCATGCCACCACGCAGGAGCTTCTGGATCGGTGTAGAGACCGTGACGTCGCCATCGCTGGCGCCTTCACTGGTCGAAATGGGCAGTTGCATGGGGACGGCAGTGGAGTCTTGGTAGGTGTGGGCCTGGCTATGGCCCCACAGATGTCCTTGGCAAGGGCTTGTCGCGGTCTTGCGTATCTTCCCGGCAAGGGTCTTACCAGGGCCTTGTGAGCGCCCTCGGCAAGAGGCTTGCCGGGGCCTAGCCGGGGCCTCGTGGGCATCCTCGGCAAGGAGCCTTGCGGTCGTCTTGTCTTCTGGTTCTCAGGCTTGGCTGCTTCTTTTTGCCTTGTATCTGTCCTCCCTGGCAGGGCAGGATGCTCCTTACCGGGAAGGTGGCTTGAGTCTTGCTTGCCGATGTAGCGCTTGTCGGCGAAGATGGATCCTCTTTAGTGTAATTGCATACGATGCGTGGCCCATGCCCGGCGGTTAGTGTAGCCCTGGTTTTCACTACACCTACAGTAGCCCCGGGGCGGTATGTGGAGAACTTCATGAATTCGATGCTGGAGACGGGACCAAGCTTGGCATGTGTCACGGTTGTTGTTGCACTCAAAGGAGCTGCCAGCCCCCGAGCCTACTTCCATGGAAATTTTCTGGCAGAGAACTCTATATATCTCAATGCTAGAGTGTGGTTTTGTTTCCTTTCTTGCTCCCGGCAAGGCTGTTGCCGGGAAGTCTTATGTTTCTCGCGGAGACTTTTGACATTCTCGACGCCGGCTTCCGGCAAGCTTGTCGCCAGGAAGGCTTTTATCTTCAACAGAGAACTTTGACGTTCTCGATGCCGGCTTCCGGCAAGCTTGTTGCCGGGAAGGCTTTTATCTTTAGCAGAGAACTTTGACGTTCTCGATGCCGGCTTCCGGCAAGCTCGTCGCCAGGAAGGCTTTTATCTTCAACAGAGAACTTTGACGTTCTCGATGCGGCTTCCGCAAGCTTGTTGTCGGGAAGGCTTTTATCTTCAAGAGAACTTTGGCGTTCTCGATGCCCGATTCAATGGAGAACTCCGGAGTTCTCGACACGCTGGGAAGGCTTATGGCGAAGAACTTCGTCCCTTGACACCGCCCCGCAAGATCGTCGTCGGGAAGGCTTATGGCAAAGAACTTTGTTGTTCTTGACACCGGCTCCCGGCAAGATCGTTGCCGGAAAGGCTTATGGTGAAGAACTTCGTCGTTCTTGACACCAAGAAGATTGGTCCTAAGGGCATTGCCAGCCCCCGGGCCATAACTGTGTTTAACCATGACAAGTGATTAGCATCTGAAGTGCACTTAACTCACTTGTAAATTTTGACTTCTGCTACATATTCCCTATGCCTGTTGGCATGCTTTCCGCAAGGTGACGATCCAGCCAAAGCGCTTGAGGGAACGGGCCCTTAGTGGCTATTCGGGAACGTCGCCTCCGGAAAGGTTTACCTTCTTGGCTCTAGCGCAACCGCACAAGTTGCCGAGCGGACTCGGGGCAACATGGAGCGCAACTAACCCCGAGAAGGTTCCTTGGCATACAGGTCTATGCAGAAATCTCAAATAAATAGTGCATGCTATCTTCCTGTTCAACCTCTCTTTGTACGTCCACCCTAAGTTTATCGGGTAGGCTTGCCGGCGGGTAAACCCAGGGCGGCGTCTTGGGGACGGATCCCCAATGGCCTGCCGGGTGTGCTTGCCGCCGGGCGAACCACCTTACCGCCCTTAACGCGGCCGCTCGAGCTGTCGAGCTTGACTCAAGTCAGAATCGAGAGCGTTGGCAATTGCGGAAGGCTACCTCGCCACTTTTGACGCAGCCGCGTTGAGCTGTTGAGCGGACTCGAAACAGAACAAGGGCGTTGCCAATTGCCGGAGGGCCCCTTTGCGCGCAGGTTTTCCATACAAAGAACGAGATCTCCAAGGGGAATAACCTTATATAAAAAGGAAATATCTAAAGTTTCGCATGACTTAGCTTTTCTGTTGCCGCACTGGCGTCATTCTTTTGGGCGCCTACTTCTTAGGAGCCATGGCGATGAAGAACAGCTGGGTCAACTGCTAGACCGGATTCTCACAATTGCGCCCCCTACCTGGCACGCCAAGGATGTCGGTGGGAACGACACCTATGGGATCACAAGAATCCCTACTACGGTCGTGGGGCGCGGGGTCGTGAGAAGAGCAGAGCAAAAAGATAGCACACGGTTTCCTTATCCAGGTTCGGGCCGCAAGGATGCGTAAAACCCTACTCCTGCTTTGGTGGTTTGTTTATCTGTGTTCTTGAACTAGCAATGGGGCGTGAGGAGCTCCAAAAAGCCGAATCCTTTTGAGGGTCCGGAGTCCCCTCCCCCCTTCCACAATACGCCTCGGGCCTCCTTTTATATGTCAAAGGGGTCGCCACAATGGCACATAGGAGGTGGAAGGTATCTACAGTGTACAAGCTTATCACCTGACATCACAGGACAAACGCATTCAATGTGCCGCTTATGCATCATCTTGCTTTATCGGGGACGACAAGGAAGCTCGTCTCAGCTGTCGTCGCCTCGCCTGGCCTTGACACGCGTCCGAGCTGACGAGGCGTTGTAGCGCCACGTTGGCTGGTTGCTGGGCTGGCGCGGGTGGTGGAGTCTTCAGGAAGACTTCCATGCCACCATGCAGGAGCTTGCTGGATTGGTGTAGATACCACACGTCGCCACGCGGGCGCTCGCCAGCTGGTCGAGCCGGGCAGCTGCATGGGGACGGCAGTGGAGTCTTGGTAGGTGTGGGCCTGGCTACGGCCCCACCGATGTCCTCGGCAAGGGCTTGTCGCAGTCTTGCGTATCTTCCCGGCAAGGGGCTTGCCGGGGCCTTGTGAGCGCCCTCGGCAAGAGGCTTGCCGGGGCCTTGCGGCCATCTTCGGCAAGGGTCCTTGCCGGGGCCTCATGGGCATCCTCGGCAAGGAGCCTTGCGGTCGTCTTGTCTTCTGGTTCTCAGGCTTGGCTGGTTCTTTTTTCCTTATGTCATCCTCCTGGCGAGCAGGATGCTCCTTGCCGGGAAGGTGGCTTCAGTCTTGCTTGCCGATGTAGCGCTTGTCGGCGAAGATGGATCCTCTTTAGTGTAATTGCATACAGTCGTGACCCATGCCCGGCGGTTAGTGTAGCCCTGGTTTTCACTACACCGACACAAACCATCCAAGAAAAAGGATGATGGGGATTTTGAGCGCTTTGCTGAAATGATTAGACCTATCTTTTGCGTATGCGATTAACTGATATGCTCGAAATGAATCCTTATGCTAAGTATATGAAAGAAATTGTTACTAATAAGAGAAAGATACTGGAAGCTAAAATTTCCACCATGCTTGCTAATTATACTTTTAAGGGTGGAATACCTAAGAAACTTGGAGATCCAGGAGTACCAACTATACCATGCTCCATTAAAAGAAACTATGTTAAAACTGCTTTATGTGATCTTGGAGCCAGTGTTAGTGTTATGCCTCTCTCTTTATATCATAGACTTGATTTGAATAAGTTGACACCTACTGAAATATCTTTGCAAATGGCTGATCAACTGCCATACTTGTCGGTATTTGTGAGGATGTGCCTGTTGTGGTTGCAAACGTTACTATTTTAACGGACTTTGTTATTCTTGATATTCCCGAGGACGATAGTATGTCTATTATTCTTGGAAGACTTTTATTGAATACTGCAGGGGCTGTTATTGATTGCAACAAAGGCAATGTCACTTTTCATGTTAATGGTAATGAGCATACGGTACACTTTCCGAGGAAACAACCTCAGGTCCACAGTATAAATTCTATTGGAAAAATGCCATCGATTATTTTTGGAGGTTTCGAATATCCTCTTCCTACTGTCAAGAAGAAATATGATATTCTTATTATTGGGGATGTGCATATCCCGTTGAGGTAACATATAGTGTTATTCGAAATTTCTCCGGTTCCATGTTATTCGGAATGAGTTTGTTAACAAGACTTGATCAACCTTGTTAGTGGATTCCTTTTGATGAGCATGAGATGGATAAAACTAGAAGCACAACCTTCTGTACCCTCTGTCCACTTTCTGTTATTTAGTTGAAATAAATTAAAAATAGTATTTTTCTATCTGTTTTCTGATTTATCCGTGCAATATAAAAATACCCTGAAAATAAAAGTTCTCCGAATGCCCTGAAAATGGAATATGATTTTTTCTGGAATATTTGAGAATATCTGGCACTGAGAGCACAGCAGGGGGAGCAAGCACCTGGCCATGAGGGTCCAGGGCGCGCCCACCCCTAAAGGGCGCACCCCCCTGCCTCACGGTCCCACGATGGCCCCCTCCACTTATTCCTGCACCCACACACTTCTTCTTCCTCCCAAAAAAATCACCATCCAGCTCAAGCACGAGTTCTAGCTCATTTTGCTGCGATTTTCGATCTCCTTGCTCAAAGCACCTCTCACAAAATTGCTTGGGGGGATTGTTCCTTGGTATGTGACTCCTCCATTGGTCCAATTAGTTTTTTTTTCTAGTGCTTTATTCATTGCAAATTTGTGCTGCCTAGGTGACCATGTTCTTGAGCTTGCATGTCAAATTTATATGGTTCCAAGTAGTTCTAATGCATCATATAGTCTCTAGTCACTTGTAGGAGTAGTTGCTATCAATTTTGTTGAGCTTGGTTCACTTTTATTTGAAGTTACTAAAAAATTCAGAATTTTTCAGAAAATAATGAAGAGATTTTTGAGGGGCTCATCGAGCCGAAGCTCGAAGGAAAAGCAAAGTGAAGAAGCACAGAGGCCCAAATATAATTTGCCTCGCACCACGGAGGTCCGGCCATGTGAATAGCCTTCCAATGATTTCTTGAGAGCAGACGGGATATATGATGATTTTTATGAATTGGCTGAGAATGCAGGCCTCACCGACTTCCTCCGCGACCAATGCGAACAGTATCTCTTACTCACCAATACTTTGGTGCAAAACTTCTACTATTATCCTAAGGAATCACCTCCTTTAGTAGAGTTTCATTTATATGATGTGGTTAAGAAGATGCCACTAGATGAATTTTGCAAGGTTTGCAAAATACCTTTTGAGGGTAGTCTAGAGGAACCACGTCGTAAAGATGTGGACGGGTTTATTGACACTATTACTATAGGGGAAACCAGGAAGGTTTCCGATGCAAGAATCACTAGCATACGTTTTCCTGTTTTACGCTACTTTGCCATATTTGCTAGTCGTTGCTTAATTGGTCACGGAAACTGTGGAAACCTTAGTGTTCCTAATATTATCATTTTGTTCCATGGTTTATTCTGGGATAACACTGTTAGTATGGGCGGTATTATTGCCAAACGGTTAAGTCTGAACCGTACAAAGGGCCCCATATTTGGAGGTATTTATGCTTCACGCCTTGCTGCACACTACAACATACCTATTAGGCACTATGAAAAAGAAGAAAAATTGCTGCCCACTGCTTATTTAGATTATAAGAGTATGGTAGCGCATGACTTTATTGTTAAGAATAGGGAAGGGGCGCTTAAATACAAATTTTTCTTTGATAAACATCACCCTGAGACTATTACCTTGCCTGCTCCCTCCTTGTTTAATTTGTCTGTAGGTTCGTATCTTGTTCCGTTGGCGGCCATTCACGCCTACCGGAACCCTACACCAGCCACGGAGCCGGAACCACAATTTGAACCTCCACGACAGTCTAATTACCAGTGGGATCCGGAGATGATTTCCAACCAGTGGCAATTAGAGTCTTCTCCATCTCAGTACGACCCCGGCTACAACTATGGATATCCGCCAGGCCATCCATGGCAATAAACCAACTTAAGCCAAAAGCCTAAAGCTTGGGGGAGTACGTATTTCTCACCGACATTACATTCATGTTCACACACTCATTGCTAGATGTCGGTGCTCATACTTTTTCATTGCAATATCCATGCTAGTTTATTTTCTTTTCTTGCTTTCTTGTGTGTTTGATAAACCTTAAGAAAAACCAAAAAAAATAGTTGTAGCTTTTAGTTACATTACTTTTCTTGCTGAAGTAGTAAGAATTAAAAAGAAAACCCAAAAAGATTTCATGTTCTTCTTTTGCTTGTTAGGAGCTTTCCCGTGTAAATAGTTTTATTTGTTTTCTTTTCTTTGGGGGTCGATAGGAGAAGACCATAATGAAATTGTTGAAGTGGCTCTTATATGCATTATTGTTGATTTAACCAAGAGCCCATATTGCCTTGTCTTCTCCTGTTTGTTGAATGCTCGCAGATTCCATCTTAGTCCAATGCACGTGCACTCTTATTATTTTCACATTGTTCGGTCGTGCAAGTGAAAGGCAATTATGACGACATATAATGGACTGATTGTGATGAGAGAAGTTGGTATGAACTCGACCTCTCTTATTTTTGTAAATATGATTAGTTCACCGTTCCTAATTCAGCCTATTATGAATAAACATGTTTGCAATGACAATTAGAGATTATAGTTGCTCGTGCCATGCTTGATTAGCTATGAGTTATAATGGTTTACCTTGCGTGCCAACATGCTATTAAAATGGTTGTGATGTGGTATAGTGGGGTGGTATCCTCCTTTGAATGATTTAAGTGACTCGACTTGGCACATGTTCACACATGTAGTTGAAACAAATCAACATAGCCTTCCACGATATTTATGTTCATGGTGGATTATATCCTACTCATGCTCGTACTCAATGTCTATTAATTTTAATGCATGTTCATGACTGTTGTCGCTCTCTAGTTGGTCGCTTCCTAGTCTTTTGCTAGCCTTCACTTGTACTAAGCGGGAATACTGCTTGTGCATCCAATCCCTTAAACCCCAAAGTTATTCCATATGAGTCCACTATACCTTCCTATATGCGGTATCTACCGCCGTTCCAAGTAAATTTGTATGTGCCAAACTCTAAACCTTCAAATGAAATTCTGTTTTGTATGCTCGAATAGCTCATGTATCAACTAGGATTGTCCGTATCTTCCATGCTAGGCGGGTTATCTTAAGAGGAGTGGACTCCGCTCCTCACTCACGAGAAAATGGCTGGTCGCCGGGATGCCCAGTCCCATGCTTTATGCAAACAAAATCAAAATAATTGCAAACAAAACTCCCCTGGGACTGTTGCTAGTTGGAGGCACTCGTTGTTTCGAGCAAGCAATGGATTGATGCTTGTTGGTGGAGGGGGAGTATAAAACTTTACCATTCTGTTTGGGAACCGCCTATAATGTGTGTAGCATGGAAGATATCACCATCTCTTGGTTGTTATGTAGACAATGAAAGTATGCCGCTCAAAATATTATTTATCTCTGCTTTAAAATCGAGCTCTGGCACCTCTACAAATCCCTACTTCCCTCTGCGAAGGGCCTATCTATTTACTTTCATGTTGAGTCATCATCATCTTATTAAAAAACACTAGCTGGAGAGCACTGCTGTCACTTGCATCCATTACTATTAATTTATATTGGGTATGACTATGACTGGATCTCTTTTACCATGAATTACAATGTTTAGTCAGTCCTTGATCTTTAAAGGTGCTCTGCATTTATGTTTTGCGATCCCAGAAAGGGCTAGCGAGATACCATCTTGTTATATCATATTATGATTGTTTTGAGAAAGTGTTGTCATCCGAGATTTATTATTATTGCTCACTAGTTGATTATGCCATTGGTATGAGTAAACATGAGACCTAAGAGTTATTGTGAATGTGGTTAGTCATAATCTTTACTGAAAACTTGAATGCTGGTTGTACATATTTGCAATAACAAGAGCAAATAGAGTTTGTAAAAGTTTTTCTTTATCACTTTCAGTTTATCAATTGAATTGCTTGAGGACAAGCAAAGGTTTAAGCTTGGGGGAGTTGATACATCTCCATTGTATCTACTTTTCCAAACACTTTTGCCCTTGTTTTGGACTCTAACTTGCATGATTTGAATTGAACTAACCCGGACTGATGATGTTTTCAGCAGACTTTCCATGGTGTTATTTATGTGCAGAAACAAAAGTTCTCGGAATGACCTGAAACTCCAAGGAACATATTTTTGGAAAATATTAAAAATACTGGAAGAAGAATCCACGTCAGGGGGCCCACACCCTGTCCACGAGAGTGGGGGCATGCCTGCCCCCCTGGGCGCGCCCCCTGCCTCGTGGGCCCCCTGACGCTCCACCGACCTCAACTCCAACTCGATATATTCACTTTCGGGGAGAAAAAAATCAGAGAGAAGGATTCATCACGTTTTACGATACGGAGCCGCCGCCAAGCCCTAAAACCTCTCGGGAGGGCTGATCTGGAGTCCGTTCGGAGCTCCGGAGAGGGGAATCCATCGTCATCGTCAACATCAACCATCCTCCATCACCAATTTCATGATGCTCACCGCCGTGCGTGAGTAATTCCATCGTAGGCTTGCTGGACGGTGATGGGTTGGATGAGATCTATCATGTAATCGAGTTAGTTTTGTTAGGGTTTGATCCTAGTATCCACTAGGTTACGAGATTGATGTTGCTATGACTTTGCTATGCTTAATGCTTGTCACTAGGGCCCAAGTGCCATGATTTCAGATCTGAACCTATTATGTTTTCATGAATATATGTGAGTTCTTGATCCTATCTTGCAAGTCTATAGTCACCTACTATGTGTTATGATCAAGCAACCTCGAAGAGACAATAATCGGGACCACTCCCGGTGATGACCATAGTTTGAGGAGTTCATGTATTCACTATGTGTTAATGCTTTGGTCTGGTACTCTATTAAAAGGAGGCCTTAATATCCCTTAGTTTCCGTAAGGACCCCGCTACCACGGGAGGGTAGGACAAAAGATGTCATACAAGTTCTTTTCCATAAGCACGTATGACTATATTTGGAATACATGCCTACATTACATTGATGAATTGGAGCTAGTTCTGTGTCACCCTATGTTATGATTTGTTACATGATGACCCGCATCCGCATAATTCTCCATCACCGATCCAATGCCTCTGAGATTTTCACATATTGTTCTTCGCTTATTTACTTTTCCATTGCTCTTTGTTACAATCACTACAATACCCAAAAATATTACTTTTCCCTCATTACCGTTACTTCCATATTACTTTGCTACTAAACACTTTGCTGCAGATACTAAGTTATCCAGGTGTGGTTGAATTCACAACTCAACTGCTAATACTTGAGAATATTCTTTGGCTCCCCTTGTGTCGAATTTATAAATTTGGGTTGAATACTCTACCCTCGAAAACTGTTGCGATCCCCTATACTTGTGGGTTATCAATCATACTCCCTCCGTACGGATTACATGTCGCAGAAATGGATAAAACTGGATATATCTAGAACTGAAATACGCCTAGACCCATCCATTTATTTCCGGATGAAGGGAATACATGTCAATATGCCATGCCTTTCTATTCTTCAGTACCTATTCCATCTCTATTGTAGCATGTTTTACAATTGAAGCACCATTCTTCTATATAAGGCATGCAGGGGGAAGACGGTTATGTTAGAATATGAAGGGTTACAAACTAGGTCTTTGCAAAAGATCCAAACGCCAGGAGATAAGAAACCAACTCCATTTTTCATAGATACTACTCCAGCACAGAGAAACCCAACTCCCACTAATAATAAGCAGATTCCAGTGGCCAAAGAACTAGTCTGCTCCAGTCCAGCAAAAGAATGTCAACTCCATTCTAAGAAGTGTGTGCGTATCCTCGCATCATGAAATTTTATAGCATTCCGATCATATTTTCTACATGTTTCTTACCCATCTCTCTTTTAGAAAATAAGGTTAAATGATAGAAGATTTTCTTCATTGGGATTGCATTCGAGGAAAATATCTTCTTGAATTCTCTGTTCTCCAATCTTGATGTAAGTACTGTTGTATATCACTATATTTTACATCAGCATGTATTTTGTTAATCGGCGTGAATCCAACCTTTGTCTGATCTAAAATTAGTTGTAGCAAAATGTTAAAGGCGCTAATGTTGATTTTTGTAAAGAAAACTGTCTGGTAGTTTTGCATACTGAGCTGCATGAGTGCACTATCTCATATCATGCACATTCTTGAATTGTAGTCTTGCTCTGCTTGCCCATTCATTCATTGTGTCAATGTTGCTTTCGTATTACCTTACCTGGCTGATGATAGCTGTGCCATATTGTGTTAATTTGGTGTTGGCTAGTTGCCCAAACGTTCGTTGTGCCTATGTTGCTTTCCTATTATCTAACTTGGCCAATGATAGCAATGCTAGTGTCTTAATTTGGTGCAGGCTGTTGAAGATAAGAAGACAAACTCTGAAAATAGCAAGGCAACCCCATTGTTTCTTTCCAATAAATCTAGGCCAGGTAATATGCCAATAACTCATGATTAATCTGTTTGGTTCCCCTCCTAATTTATGTTATGATGCAGTGGTCGAGACACTCTCCACTATCAATAATACAAGCCTGCCAAAATCGCCATCTGAATTTGTTCAGTATCCTCTGTCTCGAATGCAATGGAAAAATGTATGTTTGTGAACCAATTAATGGCTGAAGGAATGATGAAAATGGTGGAGGAATCAGAGGTGCAGAGTCGTGCGACACAACAACTGATCAATGTTTTCAGAGACAGTGTAGCAAAGCAGCAAGAACTTGCCCACATGCTTATGGGCGTCATCCGTGCTGAGGTTGCAGATTGTGACATTGTAGATCGTTAGGTTCTGTTCATTTATTTGCACTGGCATCAATCTTTGATTGCCCAGTTGATGTAATTTCATGTAATATATATTGAATGTGCAACGTTTTTCCCTGTATGTCGTACCTTTGCTTGATCGGTTTTGGTCCTGTGCATAATTGCTCGTCGTAATGGGCTCAAATTATCTAATTTGGCTTAAAGACATGTACGAACTTTAGTGGGCCCATTAAGGTAATGGGCCGTTACAAGGCCGAAAGTTAATGGTCGGCCCTCTTAACTCACGGGTCGTTAACAGGCTGACATCGAAGCGGGCAACAGGTGGGCCCAATTGATTTCATGGGTCGTTAACAGGCCGTTACTAAGTTCGGGCTACATAAGGCCCACTATACCGTGGGCCTTTAGCAGGCCGAAAGAGACCGCGGGCTTGTACTCGACCATGAAGAGCATGGGCCGCTAAGAGGCCGAAAGTCAGGTCGTATTGTAAATGGCCCAACTATGTTGTGGGCCTTTAGCAGGCCGAAAGAGAAACCGGGCTGGTATTGGACCATGAAGGGCATGAGCCGTTAAAAGGCCAAAACTCAGGTCCGACTACAAATGGCCCAACTCATTTATGGTCCGTTAATAGGCTGAAAGGCACATAGGGCCGGGAATTGGCCCAACACTTAAATGGGTCGCTAAAAGGCCAAAACTCAGGTCCGACTACAAATGGCCCAACAAATATATGGGCCGTCACCAGGCTAAAAGATAAACCGGGCCGGAAATTGGCCCAACACTTAAATGGGTCGCTAAAAGGCCGAAACTCAGGTCTGACTACAAATGGCCCAACTGATTTATGGGTCGTCAACAATTTGAAAAGACACACCGGGCCGGAAATTAGCCCAATATTTAAATGGGTCGCTAAAAGGCCGAAAGATGTACATCGTGAAAATTGTCCCATCCACTGAATGGGCCGTTAACAGGCCAAAATCTCATCGGGCCAATATTGAGCCCAAATATATAGCGGGTTGTTAACGGGCTCGAACTGACGATGGGCTGCAATGGTGTCAAATCTTTAACGGGCCGTTGACGGGCCGAATTGGCACATCTCGTATGGGACGTGGGCTTAAGCGGACCTGACACAAGTAGGCCTTATATGGGCCGGCCTACTATTTTTTACTGGATCGGCCTTTTTCACCGGAATGGGCCACTGTTGGGTCGTGCCACGTGTTGAACTGTCATAGGCGCCTCCTGTCCAATGAGTGGATGACATCTGTCCCAACAGTGAGGCAACATGTGTTTCCTCCGGCCAATGATGATTTTACACGTGGAAAATCCCCATTGGTCTGGGCTGTTAACGGGTTATCGGATCCAAAACCGGACCCGATAGCTTAACGGCGTTCCGTTACGGTGGATGCCACATGTCGGTCACCCTTGACGAAAGCACTTCTGTGACGCGCAATTTATCGTCATGGAAGTGGACACTTATGATGATAATTTTGGTAATGTCATGGAACACTTCTCTGACTGACACATGTATGACTATCTTGATTCTGTCATAAATTTGTCATGGATGTACATGCATGACAGAAAACGTGACCTACTGTGACAAACACGTATCATCACGGAAATGTATTTTTTTTGTAGTGTCACTAGTGGCTTCTCCCAAGATAGCATAAGTATTACGGTGGGTGAACAAATTACTGTCAAGCAATTGATAGAAAAGTGCATAGTTATGAGAGTATCTAGGCATGATCATGTATATAGGCATCACGTCCACGACAAGTAGACCGAAACGGTTCTGCATCTACTATTATTACTCCACACATCGACCGCTATCCAAAGATGCATCTAGAGTATTAAGTTCATAAGAACAGAGTAACGCATTAGGCAAGATGACATGATGTAGAGGGATAAAATCAAGCAATGTGATATAAACCCCATCTTTTTATCCTCGATGGCAACAATACAATACGTGCCTTGCTGCCCCTGCTATCATTGGGAAAGGACACCGCAAGATTGAACCCAAAGCTAAGCACTTCTCCCATTGCAAGAAAGATCAATCTAGTAGGCCAAACCAAAATGATAATTTGAAGAGACTTGCAAAGATAACAAATCATGCATAAAAGAATTCAGAGTAGATTCAAATATTGTTCATAGATAATCTTGATCATAAACCCACAATTCACCAGATCTCGACAAACACACCGCAAAAAGAATTACATTGAATACATCTCCAAGAGAATCGAGGAGAACTTTGTATTGAGATCCAAAAAGAGAGAAGAAGCCATCTAGCTAATAACTATGGACCCGAAGGCCTGAGGAAAACTACTCACACATCATCGGAGAGGCCATGGTGTTGATGTAGAAGCCCTCCGTGATCGATTCCCCTCCGTGAGCGCCGGAAAAGGCCCCAAGATGGGATCTCACGGGTACAGAAGGTTGCGGCGGTGGAAATAGGGTTTCGTGGTGCTCCCGGATGTTCTCGGGGTATATGAGTATATATAGGCGAAAGAAGTCTGTTGGGGGAGCCACGAGGGGCCCACGAGGGTGGGGGCGCACCTCCCTACCTCATGGCCGCCTCGTTGCTTCCTTGACATCCACTCCAAGTCTCCTGGATTGCGTTTGTTCCAAAAATCACTCTCCCGAAGGTTTCATTCCGTTTGGATTTCGTTTGATATTCCTTTTCTGCAAAACACTAAAATAGGCAAAAAAACAGCAATTTAGACTGGGCCTCCCGTTAGTAGGTTAGTCCCAAAAATAATATAAAAGTGTATAATAAAGCCCATTAAACATCCAAAACAGATAATATAATAGCATGGAACAATCAAAAATTATAGATACGTTGGAGACGTATCAAGCATCCCCAAGCTTAATTCATGCTCGTCCTCGAGTAGGTAAATGATAAAAACAGAATTTTTGATGTGGAATGCTACCTAGCATATTTTTCAATGTAATTTTCTTTATTGTGGCATGAATATTCAGATCCGAAAGATTCTAGATAAAAGTTTAATATTGACATAAAAATAATAATATTTCAAGCATACTAACTAATAAATTATGTCTTCTCAAAATAACATGGCCAAAGAAAGTTCATCCCTACAAAATCATATAGTTTGGCTATGTTCCATATTCGTCACACAAAATATTCAAATCATGCACAACCCCGGTTTCAGCCAAGAAATTGTTTCATACTTTAGAATTTTCAATTTTTTTCAACTTTCACGCAATATATGAGCGTGAGCCATGGACATAGCACTATGTGTTGGGGAACGTAGTAATTTCAAAAAAAATCCTACGCACACGCAAGATCATGGTGATGCATAGCAATGAGAGGGGAGAGTGTTGTCTACGTACCCTCGTAGACCAAAAGCGGAAGCGTTAGCACAACGCGGTTGATGTAGTCGTACGTCTTCACGATCCGACCGATCAAGTACCGAACGCACGGCACCTCCGAGTTCAACACACGTTCAGCCCGATGACGTCCCTCGAACTCCGATCCAGCCGAGTGTTGAGGGAGAGTTTAAATCGACCTGACGGTGTGGTGACGATGTTGATGTTCTACCGACACAGGGCTTTGCCTAAGCACCGCTACAGTATTATCGAGGTGGACTATGGTGGAAGGGGGCACCGCACACGGTTGGGAGAGATCAACTGATCAACTTGTGTGTCTAGAGGTGCCCCCCTGCCCCCGTATATAAAGGAGCAAGGGGTGTGTGGCCGGCCAAGGGGAAGGCGCGCCAGGAGGAGTCCTACTCCCACCGGGAGTAGGACCCCCCCCCCTTTCCTAGTTGGAATAGGATTTGGGAGGGGGAAAGAGGAGGGAGAGAAGGAAGGGGGGCGCCGCCCCATCTCCTTGTCCTATTCGGACTAGGGGGAGGGGCGTGCAGCCCTGCCCTGGCCGCCTCTCCTCTTCTCTGTAAAAGCCCACTAAGGCCCATTTACCTCCCGGGGGGTTCCGGTAACCTCCCGGTACTCCGTAAAGTCCCGATTTCATCCGGAACACTTCCGATATCCAAACATAGGCTTCCAACATATCAATCTTCATGTCTCGACCATTTCGAGATTCCTCGTCATGTCCATGATCACATCCGGGACTCCAAACAACCTTCGGTACATCAAAACATATAAACTCATAATATAACTGTCATCGTAACATTAAGCGTGCGGACCCTACGGGTTCGAGAACTATGTAGACATGACCGAGACACGTCTCCGGTTAATAACCAATAGCGGAACCTGGATGCTCATATCGGCTCCCACATATTCTACAAAGATCTTTATCGGTCAGACCGCATAAAAACATATGTTGTTCCCTTTGTCATCGGTATGTTACTTGCCCGAGATTCGATCGTTGGTATCTCAATACCTAGTTCAATCTCGCACCGCAAATCTCTTTACTCGTAATGTAATACATCATCCCGCAACCAACTCATTAGTTGTAATGCTTGCAAGGCTTAAGTGATGTGCATTCTTGAGAGGGCCAGAAGATACCTCTCCGAGCAATCGGAGTGACAAATCCTAATCTCGAAATACGCCAACCCAACAAGTACCTTCATGACACTGTAGAGCTCCTTTATAATCACCCAGTTACATTGTGACGTTTGGTAGCACACAAAGTGTTCCTCCGTAACGGGAGTTGCATAATCTCATAGTCATAGGAACATGTATAAGTCATGAAGAAAGCAATAGCAACATACTAAACGATTGTGTGCTAAGCTAACGGAATTGGTCATGTCAATCACATCATTCTCCTAATGATGTGATCCCGTTAATCAAATGACAACTAATTTCTATGGCTAGGAAACATAACCATCTTTGATCAACGAGCTAGTCAAGTAGAGGCATACTAGTGATAATCTGTTTGTCTATGTATTCACACATGTATTATGTTTCCGGTTAATACAATTCTAACATGAATAATAAACATTTATCATGATATAAGGAAATAAATAATAACTTTATTATTGCCTCTAGGGCATATTTCCTTCAGTCTCCCACTTGCACTAGAGTCAGTAATCTAGATTATACAGTAATGATTCTAACACCCATGGAGCCTTGGTGTTGATCATGTTTTCCTCATGGAAGAGGCTTAGTCAACGGGTCTGCAACATTCAGATCCGTATGTATCTTGCAAATTTCTATGTCTCCCACCTGGACTAGATCCCGGATGGAATTGAAGCGTCTCTTGATGTGCTTGGTTCTCTTGTGAAATCTGGATTCCTTCGCCAAGGCAATTGCACCAAGATTGTCACAAAAGATTTTCATTGGACCCGATGCACTAGGTATGACACCTAGATCGGATATGAACTACTTCATCCAGACTCCTTCATTTGCTGCTTCTGAAGCAGCTATGTACTCCGCTTCACACGTAGATCCCGCCATGACGCTTTGTTTAGAACTGCACCAACCGACAACTCCACCGCTCAATGTAAACAGTATCCGGTTTGCGATTTAGAATCGCCGGATCGGTGTCAAAGCTTGCATCAACGTAACCATTTACAATGAGCTCTTTGTCACCTCCATAAACGAGAAACATATCCTTAGTCCTTTTCAGGTATTTCCGGATGTTCTTGACCGCTGTCTAGTGATCCACTCCTGGATTACTTTGGTACCTCCTGCTAGACTTATAGCAAAGGCACACATCAGTGCAGTACACAGCATTGCATACATGATAGAGCCTATGGCTGAAGCATAGGGAACATCTTTCATCTTCTCTCTATCTTCTGCAGTGGTCGGGCATTGAGTCTTACTCAACTTCACACCTTGTAACACGGGCAAGAACCCTTTCTTTGCTTGATCCATTTTGAACTTCTTCAAAACTTTGTCAAGGTATGTGCTTTGTGAAAGTCCAATTAAGCGTCTTGATCTATCTCTATAGATCTTGATGCCCAATATGTAAGCAGCTTCACCGAGGTCTTTCATTGAAAAACTCTTATTCAAGTATCCCTTTATGCTATCCAAAAAATTTATATCATTTCCAATCAGCAATATGTCATCCACATATAATATCAGCAATGTGTACCCAACAGTCTCCTTTGGGTATCCTATGAAGACACATTTATCCGATTTGGGTTCGAGCTTATCAGGTTGAAGCTTTTTCACATAAGCATCGCAGCCCCAAACTTTAAGAAACGACAACTTTGGTTTCTTGCCAAACCATAGTTCATAAGGCGTCGTCTCAACGGATTTTGATGGTGTCCTATTTAACGTGAATGCAGCCGTCTCTAAAGCATAACCCCAAAATGATAGCGGTAAATTAGTAAGAGACATCATAGATCGCACCATATCCAGTAAAGTACGATTATGACGTTCGGACACACCATTACGCTGTGGTGATCCAGGTGGCGTGAGTTGCCAAACTATTCCGCATTGTTTCAAATGTAGACCAAACTCGTAACTCAAATATTCTCCTCCACGATCAGATCGTAGAAACTTTATTTTCTTGTTACAATGATTTTCAACTTCACTCTGAAATTCTTTGAACTTTTCAAAAGTTTCAGACTTATGTTTCATTAAGTAGATATACCCATATCTGCTTAAATCATCTGTGAAGGTGAGCAAATAACGATATCCGCCACGAGCCTCAACATTCATCGGACCACATACATCTGTATGTATGATTTCCGACAAATCTGTTGCTTTCTCCATAGTTCCGGAGAACGGTGTTTTAGTCATCTTGCCCATGAGGCACGGTTCGCAAGTACCAAGTGATTCATAATCAATTGGTTCCAAAATTCCATCTGTATGGAGTTTCTTCATGCGCTTTACACCGATATGACCTAAACGGCTGTGCCACAAATAAGTGCACTATCATTATCAACTCTGCATCTTTTGGCTTCAATATTATGAATATGTGTATCACTACTATCGAGATTCAATAAAATAGACCACTCTTCAAGGGTACATGACCATAAAAGATATTACTCATATAAATAGAACAACCATTATTCTCTCGATTTAAATGAATAACCGTCTCGCATCAAACAAGATCCAGATATAATGTTCATGCTCAACGCTGGCACCAAATAACTATTATTTAGGTCTAATACTAATCCCGAAGGTAGATGTAGAGGTAGCGTGCATACTGCGATCACATCGACTTTGGAACCATTTCCCACGCGCACCGTCACCTCGTCCTTAGCCAATCTTTGCTTAATCCATAGCCCCTGTTTCGAGTTGCAAATATTAGCAATGTAACCCGGTATCAAATACCCAGGTACTACTGCGAGCATTAGTAAGGTACACATCAATAACATGTATATCACATATACATTTGTTCACCTTGCCATCCTTCTTATCCGCCAAATACTTGGGGCAGTTCCGCTTCCGGTGACCAGTCTGCTTGCAATAGAAGCACTCAGTTTCAGGCTTAGGTCCATACTTGGGTTTCTTCTCCTGAGAAGCAACTTGCTTGCTGTTCTTCTTGAAGTTCCCCTTCTTCATCCCTTTGCCTTTTTTCTTGAAACTAGTGGTCTTGTTGACCATCAACACTTGATGCTCCTTCTTGATTTCTACCTCCGCAGCCTTTAGCATTGCGAAGAGCTCGGGAATCGTCTTTCCCATCCCTTGCATGTTATAGTTCATCACGAAGCTTTTGTAGCTTGGTGGCAGTGATTGGAGAATTCTGTCAATGACGCTATCATCCGGAAGATTAACTCCCAGTTGAATCAAGTGGTTATTATACCCAGACATCTTGAGTATATGCTTACTAACAGAACTATTCTCCTCCATCTTGCAGCTATAGAACTTATTGGAGACTTCATATCTCTCAATCCGGGCATTTGCTTGAAATATTAACTTCAACTCCTGGAACATCTCATATGCTCCATGACGTTCAAAACATCGTTGAAGTCCGGTTCTAAGCCATAAAGCATGGCACATCGAACTATCGACTAGTCATCGACTTTGCTCGCCAGACGTTCATAACATCCGGTGTTGCTCCTGCAAGAAGCTGGCACCTGCGGTGCTTCCAGGATGTAGTTCTTCTGTGCAGCAATGAGGATAATCCTCAAGTTACGGACCCAGTCCGTGTAATTGCTACCATCATCTTTCAACTTGGCTATCTCAAGGAACGCATTAAAATTCAACGAAACAACAGCATGGGCCATCTATCTACAATCAGAAATAGACAAGCAAGATACTATCAGGTACTAAGTTCATGATATATTTAAGTTCAATTAATCATATTACTTAAGAACTCCCACTTAGATAAACATCCCTCTAATCCTCGTGATCACGTGATCCAAATCAACTAAACCATGTCCGATCATAACGTGAGGTGGAGTAGTTTAAATGGTGAACGTCACTATGTTGATCATATCTACTATATGATTCACGCTCGACCTTTCGGTCTCCGTGTTCCGAGGCCATATCTGTTATATGCTAGGCTCATCAAGTTTAACTTTGAGTATTCGCGTGTGCAAGCTGTTTTGCATCCGTTGTATTTGAGCGTAGAGCCTATCACACCCGATCATTACGTGGTGTCTCAAAGACGAAGAACTTTCGCAACGGTGCATACTGTGGAGAACACTTATACATTGATAATTCAGTGAGGGGTCATCTTATAATGCTACCGTCAATCAAAGCAAGATAAGATGCATAAAAGATAAACATCACATGCAATCAATATAAGTGATATGATATGGCCATCATCATCTTGTGCTTGTGATCTCCATCTCTTAAGCACCGTCATGATCACCATCATCACCGGCGCGACACCTTGATCTCCATCGTAGCATCATTGTTGTCTCGCCAATCTTATGCTTCTACGACTATCGCTACCGCTTAGTGATAAAGTAAAGCATTATAGGGCGATTGCATTGCATACAACAAAGCGACAACCATATGGCTCTCGCCAGCTTGCCGATAACTTCGGTTACAAAACATGATCATCTCATGCAATAAAATATAGCATCACGTCTTGACCATATCACATCACAACATGCCCTGCAAAAACAAGTTAGACGTCCTCTACTTTGTTGTTGCAAGTTTTACGTGGCTGCTATAGGCTTAGCAAGAACCGTTCTTACCTACGCATCAAAACCACAACGATAGTTTTTCAAGTTGGTGTTGTTTTAACCTTCGCAATGACCGGCGTAGACACACTCAGTTCAACTAAAGTTGGAGAAACTGACACCCGCTAGCCACCTTTGTGCAAAGCACGTCGGGAGAATCGGTCTCGCGTAAGCGTACGCGTAATGTCGGTCCGGGACGCTTCGTCCAACAATACCGCCGAACCAAAGTATGACATGCTGGTAAGCAGTATGACTTATATCTGTCGGATTTCGGGTTCCGGCAGACCCTTGAGGTTCGAACTCTGGGGTGCGCGCGGAGATCCAACCCTCCACCGTCTCGTACCTCGCCAAATCACAGGGACCTAAACTACTAGCAAGAACAGCACAAGAGACGCAAGATTTATACTAGTTCGAGCCACCGTTGTGGTGTAATACCCTACTCTAGTTTGTGGTGTGGTGGATTGCCTCTGGGGCTGATGAAGAACTGTACAGAGAAGAACAGCCTCGCGAAGGTCTGTTCTTGGTGGTTGTGATGAACTGCTAAGTGGTGTCCCGCCGCTCTGGCTTGAGGGTCGGGTCTCTATCTCTCTCTTTGGATTCCAAATGCCGGATCCCTCCATATGATCGTCCCCCTACTCTGAGTGTGGCTACTCCTACTTATAGGCGAAGGCCCTGGGCCTCTTCCCAAATATTGAGCGGGAAGGGCGCCAACAATTGGCCATTTTGAAGGGGAACAGCAGGTACACTTATCCTGACTAAAGTTGGTCCTCGCCGCCAAAGGCTTCGTGATGACGCCTTTGCTTGGGCTCCACGATGACTCCCTTCTAGCCGTTGGGGCTGGTCTTGGTCTTGTTGCACGAAGCGGATGCCTTTGCTTGATGCTCTCGCCACGCTTGCTCCCTTTGCACCAAAGAGGAAAGGAGGACGCTGGCGGGCTGGCGCCTCGCCGGGCGCCCTTGGTTGTCATGGCTTGCGTCCACGGGCACCTCGCGAGGTACCCCGCCTTGAACTCTCCGCCTCCTCATGAGCCAGCCTCTGACGAGGCCGTGCTCGAGGAAGCTCTGGTCGTCCGCCCATGAGGCTTGGCCCCTCGTGAGGGTCTTGAGTTCTGTTGATGAAGATGGGCTGTCCTGGGCCTCCTTTGAGCCAAGGCTGCAGTCGCAGGCAGGCAAGTCCGGGGACCCCGTTCCCAGAATGCCGACAAGAGCCCTGGCCCACGGCGCGCCCGCACTTGGCCGGGCAGAGAGGCGAAAGGGCTAGTGCGAAGCGTCGCAGGCCCTAACAGCCTGAGGCATTGGGCGACGCGTGGCGGTTGATTGGACGTGGGAGGCACTGTTCCTCCACACCTCCTTATTTCGTGCCTTGCTAGGCGGACACGCTGCTGTACACATCCGTTCTCCTCCCTGCTGCTTGTGCGCTCCTGTCCTTCCCTCTCTCGAACTCCAGCTTCCATTTCCAATCCAATCTCGAATCTCCCCCCCCCCCCCTTTCGATCGCCATGGCTCCGACGAAGAAGGAGAAAGGGAAGAAACATGCGCCTCCCCCTCGCCATGGCCGCGGGCGCCTCTCTGTCGAATTCGTCGATCATACTCAATCTGGAGGGCTTGGGCAAGGTTAGCTCGGCTCTGGCTACCTCCTTCAACGAATGCGGGAGGACGATGGCTTGGCCCTCGTCCCACTTCTCCATCGACAGGATAGTCACCGAGGTCCAGTATTTCACTGACGCCCTATGGGCGGGACTGGTTCCCCCCTTCTCTGATTTCTTCAATGACGTGCTTTCCCACTATTAGATCCACATGATGCATCTGGGTCCTGAGTCCATTACTCTCCTCTCGGTCTTCGCCTTCGTTTGTGAGGCAATGATGGGCATCCTTCCCTCGGTTGCCTTGCTGCGCCACTTCTTCTCTCTGCGCCTTGTCGACCCCACTCAATGCTCGGCGTGCGTGGGCTTTGTTGCCGCGCCTGAGACGGCGGCCTCGGGGATCGACTTCAGCCTGCCTCCGCCCGCGGCTGAGTTCCGCGAGAGGTGGTTGTACGTGGATGTGGGGGTGCCCAGGCCCCTACTGTCGGAGCCGACCTACTTCTTGTCCCCAATTCAGTGGGGCCGAGACGCTTCGAGCCCCGGCTCATCTTCGTCTGGCGTTGCCAGTCCCGAGGTCGCTTGCGTGACAGCGCCCAAGGTGGTGAAGGAGTTCCTGATCGCCGCATTGCTCCTCTCCAACGCCATTCCCACCGGATGTGGGCCTTCGGGCCTGGTGATCGTATGAGGCTCGGGAAGAAGACTGACGCCTTGAAGCGCTAAGGAAAGTGCTCCTGGTCTGTTGGCGATCCTAACCCGGTGGCATCCGTGATGATGGGGCTTTTTTGTACCTCTGCCGGATAAGGGGTGATTTGGTGAACCAGTTGACTATCTTCGATGAATGGGGCTGCGCCCGCTGGTCTCCGAGGGCCTCGCGAGAACCAGTGGTGGTGTGATCTTTCCGATCGGCCAAAGGCGGCTCCTCCTCGAGTGGCGGGCGAGGAGGCACGAGCTGCCGAGGGCGAAGGACCCCGCCCGAGTGGCGGCGCCGGGCGGCCTTCGCGAGGGCAGCTCTGAGGCTCATGCCGCCCGTGGTGAGGCGGCGGCAGCCCGCAGCGCCTGCGGATGAAGCCCCGAGGCCCTGCAGCTTCTCTTGGTGAGGCGATCGGCCACGTCAAGCGGGCGCCCACAGCGGGTCGCCTTGATGCTCCTCCCCGCCGCAGGTGACCTCGCGCTCAAATCTTGGGTCGCTTCCGCGTGAACTTTGAGGCCCTCCGGAAGAGAAGGGAGGCCCTGGGCGATGATTACCCTTGTCGCCTGCTGAAGCACAGGAAGTACTTTGCTACTGATGAGTAAGCCTTCTCCTTCTCCAGCTCCTGATTCTTCTGGTGCTTGTACTGATCCTTGCCCTGCAGGCCCCTTCCTGCCGAGCTCACGGAGACGGGTGAGGGGCCGTCCTTCCCGGCCTCGCCCCCTCCCCCATCCTTGAGTGCTCCAAGCAGTGGAGCCCTTGTGGTGAGGGCGACCGGGGAGGTGAGCCGTCCCGAGGCGCGTCGTGGCCCTGCGCGCCTCGCGATCCTTCCTCGCGAGCCTTCCCGAGGCATAGCTAGCCTGCCGTGGGCTTCTCGCCTGGTCGTGGACGGCGATTGGCTGAGGCGCTTCCTGCGCCCCTCGTCTGGGGATGGGATGGCTCCAGGCCGGGCTTCTGGCGCGCGCCCGGCCCGGCCGCGAGGGTGCCCCCCCCCTGCCCGGAGGAGTGTTGATTCACGGCTCCGGCGCCCGTCTGGGCGGTCAATGGTGGAGGACGGCGCGAAGGCCAGCCGGGGCGTCGCGCCCTTCGCCAAGGATTTCTTCAAGGGCGGCCGACGCGGTGAGCCTTCTTGGTGAAGAGCTTCGACGAAGACGTGTGTCTTGAGGCCGAGGCTGCGCTGGGCCGCAGAGAGGCGCGAGCTGGAGGGCGCTACCGCAGCGCGCCGCCAGTATGATCTTGATGATGAAGAGGCCAAGGCATCGTTGGCAGCCTCTCGGGAGGCCTGCTCTCGGGCCGTCGAGGAGGCCCGGCAGCTAACAGGCGGCGAGAGGCGGCGGAGGAGCGGGCACGGGAACTACTGGCCCGGTGTCACTCGTTGGAGGAGCAAGTGGAGCTGCGCGAGGCAGCCCTTGTGTCGATGAAGGTGGCCTCCGGCGACTCGGCGGAGCTCCAGAAGCGTGAGGAGGCGCTGACACTTGAGGCCGCCAACGCTGCTGGCAGCACGAGCGCTTGAGACGAGTGAGCGGCGACGCGGGCAGAGGATGAGGTTGCGGCACGGGAAGCCCGCGTCATGGAGGAGGTCGGACGCCGAGTGGCGGGCGCGCCGAACCTCGAGCGAGTTTGAGGAGCGGTTGGGGTTGATCAAGGCCGAGGTCGAGGGCAGGACTGCTGCCTTGAGGGTCAAACTGGAGGAGGCGACGCGGCGGGCCGATGCTCTTCGGGCCGCCCTCGAGGTGGCGCAGAGGGAGTCCACCACCTCTCAGGCCGAGGCGCTCCTTCTTCGCCAACAGGTGGAGGAGGCCGAGGTCGTGGCCAGCGCCGAATCGCAGACGAGATGCGTCGTGAAGAATCTGGAACATGAGCATGGTCCCATGCTCGCCACGCCCGGAGAGAGCTAACACAGCCTTGGACAATATCTGCGAGGCGGCGAGGGCGCGCAAGACGCGGTTAACTACGCCGGCAACCTTCAGTTCTTCACTGACGTGGTGGCGCGGCTGGAGGCGCGGTCGGTCAGGGCCGACAGGTTGGTGGAGGAGAGGAGCCGCGCGCTGCTCGGGCGCGCCTTCTCTCGTGTCTTCAGCCATCTCCGGGACATGGACCCTCACTTCGATTTTGACGCAGCCATCGCCCCAGTTCCCCAGGCCGTCCGGGGCGACCTGGCGCACTAGGTGGAAGACAACGTGGATGCCCTTGTCCGGGCCTTCGCTTCGGAAGACGACGGCGTGGTCGTGGCCGCCGATGAGGGCGGCGTGGTGAACGGCCCAGACGCCGCCGACGATCACGCAGACAGCAACGGCGAGGCCAGCGACGCCAGCAATGGCTCGGGAGGTGCTCCTGAGGATGCATTGGGGGATTTGTCCGACTGATCATGTATTGTCCTTGTTCCATTACCCTGCATGAATACAACTCAGGTTTTGGCCTGATGTAGGTGAGAGCATTTTGGGAGGGGGAGCCCCTTATGTAAAACTTGTGTTCTTCGTAGCGCCAAGTGGTTGGCTAAGCGGCGCGCTAGTTGGATGGTTTACCTTAGTTTCGTACGAGCCCCGAGATAGCCTGTGGGAGGCCGAGGCGATCTGAGTGTCTACTGATCGAATCCGTAGGACCTGCAGTAAAAACCCTCCGGAGAGGACGCGGCGGTGACAGGCTGGGCTGCGCGCGAGCTTGGCCTGGCCCGGCTCGCGAGGGGCTCGCGAGGGGAGGCAGCTGAGGCGGAGTTGTAACTGAAACGCGAAAGATTTGCTCGAATGAGACTAAGAACCCCTTCCCCGAATACGCGCAAATCTTCGAGCTCAAATTCAACTTAAATCCAACAGGGGAAAACGACAGCCAGAGGGAAAACCAATGAAAGCAGAAAAAGGCCGCGTCCGGCACCTAGTCTAGTCTTGGACGTCTTCTCACCAGTAGCGGAGCTAAGTGTCACATCGGGCGTAGGAGGGAGCCCAGGGGCTGAGGCCGGCACCTCGAGACTCCGGGCGTGTACAGCCCCACTCATTATTACGTGAGAGTGTCACGGGCGGCGAGCTTCACAGCACTGGCCTTCTTCACAGTACCGCCTTGCTTCATATCGCCAGACGAGGGCCCCGCCTTGCGCCACACTCTAGAGCCACCAACGACGACCGGAAACCAGGACGCCACCGGTGGGGTAGAGCGGTCGCCAGCGGTTCCCCCGACGACCACGGGTCCTCCGCCAGGGGCAGGATCTGAGGCACCTCCCCAGCAGAGGGCCTACCTCCTGAGAACGCCTTTCTCCGAACGCCGCGGTGGTGATGTCGGATCTCTGCCCCTCTCCGCAGCCCCTGCGTCCCCCTCCCGAGGGGTAGGAGATCATGAGCGGGGCAGCCGCTCGTCGTGGCGACCTGTACCTCCTGCGACCTATGGTTAGCGTATGTTTGCTCTTGAGGAAGTAGCGGTACCCGATAATCGTCGCCCCCAGCGTGACCAATGGGACCGTCTCGAGACTCCTGGAAGAGCGCGGCTTCTGGTGCCTCATCCCCCCAGATTGGGCTGAGGAGCGAGTCTTGTTCTCCCTCATGCGAGTGCCCTTGGTCCATCATATGGGGCACGTATTCTTCCGGCGCCGTCATCCCGAAGGCCACGCCATAGTGCTGAGTGTGCCTTGCTGCTCTGCTTGATGCGCCCGCCATGGGGTGGTGGCGCGGCGGTCCACCAGGGCCGTGAGTTGCGTCGAGTCCTTCTTCTCCGCGGCGGGGCGGGGCAACCCGCCGCCCGGCCCAGCTGACAGCTTTGCCGGTGTTGGAGTAGCTTTGGAGCCCGCAGCGCGTAGAAACCCCGTGCAGAGCCGCCCTCGGCCTGAGATGGAAGCCGGTGCGAAGGGTGAGCCCCGAGGCGGCGGCTCAGAGCTCCGCCACCGCTTCCGAAGACGTCGCGGCGCTCTCCAGCTTGCGCTGCGGCAGCTCTCGGGCCCCGTGAGCGCGGCCCTCGAGTTCGCCTGCTCCCGGCGGGTGTACGGTGATGTGGTCGCGGCGTGGTTGGAGGCTCTTCTGCTGACCGCGCTGCCAGCGGTGTGAGAGCCGTCAGCTTTGTCCGCGTCGCCCAGGCCCGCAGCGCCTGCGGACCACGAGCTGCACTGGGCACGGGTCGCCTGAGGCGAGCGGCTCTGCGTGGGCGGGCCACGCCGCCAAGGATCTGGTTGCCAGCTTGGTCGCGGTCATGGTGATGACGATGCGACGGGACACGAGGTGGCGAGCGTGATTCCGGCGCACCTACTCGGGCGCGCCAAATGTCGGATTCGGGTTCGGCAGACCCTTGAGGTTCGAACTACGGGGTGCGCGGAGATCCAACCCTCCACCGTCTCGTACCTCGCCCGAATCGCAGGGACCTAAAATACTAGCAAGAACAGCACAAGAGACGCCTTAAGATTTATACTAGTTCGGGCCACCGTTGTGGTGTAATACCCTACTCTAGTTTGTGGTGTGGTGGATTGCCTGCAGGGGCTGATGAAGAATCAGAGCAGAGAAGAACAGCCTCGCGAAGGTCTGTTCTTGGTGGTTGTGATGAACTGCTAAGTGGTGCCCCGCCGCTCTGGCTTGAGGGTCGGGTCTCTATCTCTCTCTGGATTCCAAATGCCGGATCCCTCCCTACTCTGAGTGTGGCTACTCCTACTTATAGGCGAAGGCCCTGGGCCTCTTCCCAAATATTGAGCGGGAAGGGCGCCAACAATTGGCCATTTTGAAGGGGAACAGCGGGTACACTTATCCTGACTAAAGTTGGTCCTCTCCTGCCAAAGGCTCGGTGATGACGCCTTTGCTTGGGCTCCACGATGACTCCCTTCTAGCCGTTGGGGCTGGTCTTGGTCTTGTTGCACCGAAGCGGATGCCTTTGCTTGATGCTCTCGCCGCTGATCCCTTTGCACCAAAGAGGAAAGGAGGACGCCTGTGCAGTGGCGCCTTTGGTCGTCATGGCTTGCGTCCACGGGCACCTCGCGAGGTACCCTGCCTTGAACTCTCCGCCTCCTCATGAGCCAGCTGACGAGGCCGTGCACGAGGAAGCTCTGGTCGTCCGCCTCATGAGGCTTGGCCCCTCGCGAGGGTCTTGAGTTTGTGTTGATGAAGATGGGCTGTCCTGGGCCTCCTTTGAGCCGCGTCGCAGGCCGCAGGCAGGCAAGTCTGGGGACCCCCGTTCCCAGAACGCCGACAATATCGCCCACAACTCACTTGTGTTCTACTCGTGCATATGACATCTACGCATAAAACCAGGCTCGGATGCCACTGTTGGGGAACGTAGTAATTTCAAAAAAAATTCCTACGCACACGCAAGATCATGGTGCTACATAGCAACGAGAGGGGAGAGTGTTGTCTCACGTACCCTCGTGAGACCGAAGCGAAGCGTTAGCACAACGCGGTTGATGTAGTCGTACGTCTTCACGATCCGACCGATCAAGTACCGAACGTACGGCACCTCCGAGTTCAGCACACGTTCAGCCCGATGACGTCCCTCGAACTCCGATCCAACCGAGTGTTGAGGGAGAGTTTCGTCAGCACGACGGCGTGGTGCCGATGTTGATGTTCTACCGACACAGGGCTTCGCCTAAGCACCGCTATAGTATTATCAAGGTGGACTATGGTGGAAGGGGGCACCGCACACGGTTGGGAGAGATCAATTGATCAACTTGTGTGTCTAGAGGTGCCCCCCTGCCCCCATATATAAAAGAGAAAGGGGGGTGCGGCCGGCCAAGGGGAGGGCGCGCCAGGAGGAGTCCTACTCCCACCGGGAGTAGGACTCCCTTCCTAGTTGGAATAGGATTCGGAGGGGAAAGAGGAGGAGAGAAGGAAGGGGGGAGCCGCCTCTCCTTGTCCTATTTGGACTAGGGGAGAGGGTCGCGCGGCCCAGCCCTGGCCGCCTCTCCTCTTCTCCGTAAAGGCCCACTAAGGCCCATTTACCTCCCGGGGGTTCCGGTAACCTCCCGGTACTCCGGTAAAATCCCGATTTCACCCGGAACACTTCCGATATCCAAACATAGGCTTCCAATATATCAATCTTCATGTCTCGACCATTTCGAGACTCCTTGTCATGTCCGTGATCACATCCGGGACTCCGAACAACCTTCGGTACATCAAAACATATAAACTCATAATATAACTGTCATCGTAACGTTAAGCGTGCGGACCCTACGGGTTCAAGAACTATGTAGACATGACCGAGACACGTCTCCGGTTAATAACCAATAGTGGAACCTGGATGCTCATATTGGCTCCCACATATTCTACGAAGATCTTTATCGGTCAGACCGCATAACAACATATGTTGTTCCCTTTGTCGTCGGTATGTTACTTGCCCGATATTCGATCGTCGGTATCTCAATACCTGGTTCAATCTCATTACTGGCAAGTCTCTTTACTCGTACTGTAATACATCATCCCGCAACCAACTCATTAGTTGCAATTCTTGTAAGGCTTAAGTGATGTGCATTACCGAGAGGGCCCAGAGATACCTCTCCAACAATCGGAGTGACAAATCCTAATCTCGAAATACGCCAACCCAACAAGTACCTTCGGAGACACCAGAGAGCTCCTTTATAATCACCCGATTACGTTGTGACGTTTGGTAGCACACAAAGTGTTCCTCCGGTAAACGGAGTTGCATAATCTCATAGTCATAGGAACATGTATAAGTCATGAAGAAAGCAATAGCAACATACTAAACGATCGTGTGCTAAGCTAACGGAATGGGTCATGTCAATCACATCATTCTCCTAATGATGTGATCCCGTTAATCAAATGACAACTCATGTCTATGGCTAGGAAACATAACCATCTTTGATCAACGAGCTAGTCAAGTAGAGGCATACTAGTGACAATATGTCTGTCTATGTATTCACACATGTATTATGTTTCTAACTTTATTATTATATAAGGAAATAAATAATAACTTTATTATTGCCTCTAGGGCATATTTCCTTCACTATGGGTGGAATAGAATATGATGATGGGGGTTATGTGGAGAAGACAAAAAAAGGAGAAAGTCTCACATTGATGCAGCTAATCAACGGGCTAGGGAGATGCCCTTCAATTGATGTCAATGCAAGGAGTAGGGATTGCCATGCAATGGATGCACTAGAGCTATAAATGTATGGAAGTTCAACAAAAGAAACTAAGTGGGTGTGCCCATCGTTGGAACATACAAGCCAAGTTCTATAATGAAAATTTCCCACTAGTATATGAAAGTGACCAAACAAGAGACTCTCTATCATAAAGATCATGGTGCTACTTTGAAGCACAAGTATGGAAAAAAGGATAGTAGCATTGTCCCTTTTTATTTCTTTTCTTCTTTTTGGGCCTTTCTTTTTTTATTTGGCCTTTCTCTTCTT
Source organism: Aegilops bicornis (assembly GCA_021605145.1). NCBI lineage: Eukaryota > Viridiplantae > Streptophyta > Magnoliopsida > Poales > Poaceae > Aegilops > Aegilops bicornis. The sequence continues at coordinate 690,702,809 of CM038675.1, forward strand.
CTTTTTTGGGACAATGCTCTATTTATGATGATCATCACACTTTTATTTATTTACAACTCAATGATTACAACTCGATACTAGAACAAAATATGACTCTATATGAAAGCCTCCGGCTGTGTACCGGGATGGGCAATGAATCAAGAGTGACATGTATGATAAGTTATGCATGGTGGCTTTGCCACAAATACAATGTCAACTACATGATCATGCAAGGCAATATGACAATGATGAAGCGTGTCATAATAAATGAAATGGTGGAAAGTTGCATGGCAATATATCTCAAAATGGCTATGGAAATGCCATAATAGGTAGGTATGGTGGCTGTTTTGAGGAAGATAGAAGGAGGTTTATGTGTGATAGAGCGTATCATATCACGGGGTTTGGATGCACCAGCGAAGTTTGCACCAACTCTCAAGGTGAGAAAGGGCAATGCACGGTACCGAAGAGGCTAGCAATGATGAACGCTAAGAGTGTGTATAATCCATGGACTCAATATTAGTCATAAAGAACTCGCATACTTATTGTAAAAATCTACAAGTCATCAAAACCAAGCACTAAATGCATGCTCCTAGGGGAAGGGTTGGTAGGAGTTAACCATCGCACGGTCCCGACCTCCACACAAAGGATGACACTCAAAGAACACCTCATGTTTCAAATTTGTTACACAACGGTTACCATACGTGCATTCTACGGGACTTGCAAACTTCAAGACAAGTATTTCTCAAATTCACAATTACTCAACTAGCACAACTTTAATATCACCATCTTCATATCTCAAAACAATCATCAAGTATCAAACTTCTCATAGTATTCAATGCACTCTATATGAAAGTTTTATTATATCCATCTTGGATGCCTATCATGTTAGGACTAATTTTATAGCCAAAGCAAATTACCATGCTGTTCTAAAGGACTCTCAAAATAATATAAGTGAAGCATGAGAGATCAATAATTTCTATTTAGTAAAACCACCACCGTCTCTAAAAAGATATAAGTGAAGCACTAGAGCAAAATTATCTAGCTCAAAAGATATAACTGAAGCACATAGAGTATTCTAATAAATTCCGATTCATGTGTGTGTCTCCCAAAAGGTGTGTACAGCAAGGATGATTGTGGTAAACTAAAAAGCAAAGACTCAAATCATACAAGACGCTCCAAGCAAAACACATATCAAGCTTAGGCTTTTGGTTGTCCTTGAATTTTACCTTGGGGTGCCTTGGGCATCCCCAAGCTTAGGCTCTTGACACTCCTTATTCCATAATCCATCAAATCTTTACCCAAAACTTGAAAACTTCACAACAAAAAACTCAACAGAAAATCTCATGAGCTCTGTTAGCGAAATAAAACAAACCACCACTTTAAGGTACTGTAATGAACTCATTCTTTATTTATATTGGTATTAAACCTACTGTATTCCAAGTGAAATGACAAAAATATATTTGCTTTGCGATCTATTTTATTTGCACCTTTTATTCAAATCTATTAAACCAAAACTACAAAAATACTTTGATGCACTTTATTTTATTTGCGATCTATTATTTCAATCTATTACAACTTTCTCCCGTCCATGCACCGTTTCTAGCGTCGTACCCCAAAAGGGATTGACAACCCCTTTAACACGTTGGGTTGCGAGGTGTTGTTATTTGTGTGCAGGGGTTGTTTACATTGTGTTGCTTGGTTCTCCTACTGGTTCGATAACCTTGGTTTCAATTCTGAGGGAAATACCTACCGCCGATGTGCTGCATCATCCCTTCCTCTTTGGGGAAATACCGACGTAAATTCAAGCGACATCAAAAGGAATTTCTGGCATCGTTGTCAGGGAGGATCTTCAACATAACCAGGTTCCTGATACGTCTCCAACGTATCTATAATTTTTTATTGCTCCATGCTATACTATCTACTGTTTTGGACCATATTGGGCTTTATTTTACACTTTTATATAACTTTTGGGACTATCCTATTAACCGGAGGCCCAGCCCAGATTTGCTATTTTTTTACCTATTTCAGTGTTTCAAAGAAACGGAATATCAAACGGAGTCCAAACGGAATGACACCTTCGGGAACGTGATTTTCTCACCGAATATGATCCAGGAGACTTGGACCCCCCGTCAAGAAAGAAAGGAGGCGGCCACGAGGGTGGATGGCGCGCCCCCTGCCTCGTGGGCCCCCCGTTGCTCCACCGACGCATTCTTCCTCCTATATATACCTACGTACCCCGAACGATCGACACGGAGCCAAAAACCTAATTCCACCGCCGCAACTTTCTGTATCCACGAGATCCCATCTTGGGGCCTGTTCCGGAGCTCCGCCGGAAAGGGAATCCATCACAGAGGGCTTCTACATCATCATAGCCTCTCCGATGAAGTGTGAGTAGTTTACCTCACACCTTCGGGTCCATAGTTAGTAGCTAGATGGCTTCTTCTCTCTTTTTGGATCTCAATACAATGTTCTCCCCCTCTCTTGTGGAGATCTATTCGATGTAATCTTCCTTTTTGCGGTGTGTTTGTTGAGATCGATGAATTGTGGTTTATGATCAAGATTATCTATGAGCAATATTTGAATCTTCTCTGAATTCTTTTATGTATGATTAGTTATCTTTGCAAGTCTCTTCGAATTATCCGTTTGGTTTGGCCAACTAGATTGGTAGTTCTTGCAATGGGAGAAGTGCTTAGCTTTGGGTTCAATCTTGCGGTGTCCTTTCCCAAAGGATGTAAGGGCAGCAAGGCACGTATTGTATTGTTGCCATCGAGGATATCAAGATGGGGTTTTTATCATATTGCATGAATTTATCCCTCTACATCATGTCATCTTGATTAAGGCGTTACTGCATTTTCATTAACTTAATACTCTAGATGCATGCTTTGGATAGCGGTCGATGAGTGGAGTAATAGTAGTAGATGCAGCAGGAGTCGGTCTACTTGTCTCGGACGTGATGCCAATATACATGATCATACCTAGATACTCTCATAACTATGCTCAATTCTCATCAATTGCTCGACAAAGAATTCGTTCACCCGCCGTAAAATACTTATGCTCTTGAGAGAAGCCACTAGTGAAATCTATGGCCCCCGGGTCTATTCTCTATCATATTAATCTTCCATCACTTTATTATTGCTTTGCTTTTTACTTTGCTTTTTATTTTACTTTGCATATTTATACCAAAAATACCAAAAATATTATCTATCATCTCTATCAGATCTCACTCTCGTAAGTGACCGTGAAGGAATTGACAACCCCTAATCGCGTTGGTTGCGTTGAGCTATCTGTTTTGTGTAGGTACGAGGGACTTGCATGTGGATTGATACCTTGGTTCTCAAAAACTGAGGGAAATACTTACGCTACTCTGCTGCATTATCCTCTCCTCTTCGGGGAAATCCAACGCAAGCTCAAGAGGTAGCAGTTCCTAATCACAAATCTCATCTCCTTGCAATTTACATTATTTGCCATTTGCCTCTCGTTTTCCTCTCCCCCACTTCACAAAAATTTGCCGTTTTATTCGCCTCTTTTTTACCGTTCGCCGTTTTCTTGCCGGATCTGTTTTTGATTGCAATCTTGTTGTGTAGTCATCATGACTCAAGAGAACACCAAGTTATGTGATTTCTCAAACACCAACAACAATGATTTTATTGGAACTCCGCTTGCTCCTCCCACCACAAGTGCGGAGACTTGTGATATTAATACTGCTTTGCTGAATCTTGTTATGAAAGACCAATTTTCCGGTACTCCTAATGAGGATGTCGCGTCCCATCTTAATACCTTCGTGGAATTATGCGATATGCAAAACAAAAAGATGTGGACAATGATGTGGTCAAGATGAAATTATTTCCGTTTTCTTTGCGTGATTCTGCAAAAATTTGGTTCTCTTATTTGCCTCATAATAGTATCGATTCTTGGAATAAGTGCAAAGATGCTTTTATCACTAAGTATTTTCCTCCCGCAAAAATTATTTTCATTAGAACCCATATCATGAATTTCAAGCAAATTGAACCTGATCATGTTGCACAATCTTGGGAAAGGATGAAAATGATGCTAAGGAGTTGCCCAACTCATGGTTTAAATCTTTGGATGATCATACAAAAAAAATTATGCGGATTGAATTTTGTTTCTCGTAATCTTTTAGATTCCGTCGCAGGTGGTACTTTTATGGAAATTACTTTGGGTGAAGCCACCAAATTTCTTGATAATATCATGGAAAATTATTCACAATGGCATACCGAAAGAGTTCCTACTAGTAAAAAAGTTAATTCGGTTGAAGAAATTTCTTCTTTGCGTGACAAAGTTGATGCTCTTATGAAATTGGTTGATAGTAAAAGTGCTCCTATTGATTTTAACGATATGCCTTTGTTTACTTTGATTGAGCTAAATAGTGATGCCATTGATGTGAATTTTATCTCTAGAAATAATTTCAACAACAATGCTTATAGAAGAAATTTTAACCCTAGGCCTTTTCCTAGTAATTCCTCTAATAATTATGGTAATTCCTATGGAAACCAATCTTACAATAATAATAGGAACACCTCTGGTCTTGAGAATAATATTAAAGAATTTATCAATACACAAAAAGTTTTCAACACTTCCATAGAAGAAAAGTTGAATAAGATTGATGATTTGTCTAGAAGTGTTGATAGAATTGCTCATGATGTGGAAAATATCAAGATGAAAAATTTTGTGCCTAAAATAGATGGATCAATTAAAGCTCTTTATGTTTCTATGGATGAAAGTAAGAAAAGAACTACTATTCTTAGAGCTAAAAGAGAATTTTTAGAGAAAGCTTTTTCTAGTGATTATTCTTACAAAGATGATGAAGATCTTAAAATGATTGGTGTTTCTTCTATTGATTCCTTGTTTAGGAAAGTTAAGAATGATGAAAAAGGGACTGGATAAGAGTCAACTTTAGGTAGAAGGCGTCCCAATATTTTGGAGGGTGAAAATATTGTTGAGAAAATTGATGAAAGTGGGTTCGGAGAGGTCAAAACTTTAACTAGTGATGTACCCACTCTTTTGGATTACAAATACTTTAATTATGATAGTTGCTCTTTGATTGATTGTATTTATTTGTTGCAATCCATGATAAATTCACCCCATGCTTATGAACAAAACAAAGCTTTTACTAAACATATTGTTGATGCTATGATGAAAGCTCTTGAAGAAAAATTGGAATTGGAAGTTTCAATTCCTAGAAAATTGCATGATGAATGGGAAGCTACTATCAAAGTCAAGATTAAAAATTATGAGTGTTTTGCTTTGTGTGACTTGGGTGCTAGTGTTTCTACAATTCCGAAATCTTTATGCGATGTGCTTGGTCTTACCAATCTTGAAGAATGTCCCTTGAATTTGCACTTGGCGATTCTACTATTAAAAAGCCTATGGGAAGAATTAATGATGTTCTTATTCTTGCAAATCGGAATTATGTGCCCATAGATTTTATTGTTCTTGATATTGATTGCAATCTGTCTTGTCCAATTATTCTTGGTAGACCGTTTTTACGCACTGTTGGTGCCGCGATTGATATGAAAGAAGGCAATATTAAGTTCCAATTTCCTTTGAGGAAAGGTATGGAACACTTTCCTAGAACTAGAATTAAGCCACCTTATGAATCAATCATGAGGGCATCTTATGGATCTCGAACCAAAGATGACAAAACTTAGATCTTTGCTTTATGCCTAGCTAAGGGCGTAAAACTATAGCGCTTGTTGGGAGGCAACCCAATGAATAAAATTTATTTTTGCCTTTTGCTTTCTGTTCCTGAGTGTTAGCACAATTATGCTACTGTTATGATTGTGTCTTTTGTGTTTTAATTAGTGTTTGTGCCAAGTAGAACCAATAGGATATTCTTGGGTGATAGTTGTTTGATCTTGCTGAAAAAGACAAAAACTTTGTGCTCATGAAAATAATTTTTACAATTCACCAGAACGTGATAAAATGCCAATTCTTTTTGCAGATGATCAATATACAAATTATCCAGGTTGTCCTAGTTTTTCAGAATTTTTGGAGTTCCAAATTTATACAGACTGTTCTGTTTTGACAGATTCTGTTTTCTTTGTGTTGTGTGCTTATTTTGATGGCTCTATGGTTTTCTTTGATGAGTTTTTGCCATAGAAAAGTTGGAATACAGTAGATATAATACACAAACAAAATATGAATTGGTTTGATACAACACTTATAGTGGTGATTTATTTTTCTTACACTAACAGATCTGACGAAGGTTTTGTTGAGTTTTGTGTGATTGAAGTTTTAAAGTTTTGGGTTATATTACGATGGATGAAGGAAGGATGTAAGAGCCTAAGCTTGGGGATGCCCCAGCATCCCAAGTTATTATCCAAAAATGAGCAACCAACTAAGCTTGGGGATGCCCCTAAGTGGCATCCCCGCTTTCTTCCATAAACTATCGGTATTTTACTCGAGGCTATATTTTTATTCGTCACATGATATGTGTTTTTCTTGGAGCGTCTTGTATGATATGTGTCTTTGCTTGTTTTATTTTGTGTTTTAAGTCATCAAACCTTGCTGAACACACCTATTTGAGAGAGCCAAAATTATGCCATGACTTGTTAGAATTGCTCTCTATGCTTCACTTAAATCTTTTATGAGCTAGGACTTGCTCTAGTGCTTCACTTATATCTTTTTGAGCATGGTGTGCTTAGTATTTTTGAAGAAATGCTCTCTTGCTTCACTTAGATTTATTTGAGAGTTAGTAAAATTTTGAAGAAATTCTCTCTTGCTTCACTTAAATTATTTTGAGAGAAAGAAAATTTGTTATGCTCATGATCTTCACTTATATTTGTTTAAGCTTGCGAAAAGCAACACATGAAAATTAGTCCCAAAGTGATAGATATCCAAGAAGGATAAAGAAAAAAATGTTTCATGAAGATCATTGGACAAAATAAACTTGATTCTTAGTAATAGTTCTAAGATATGATGATGTGATATGTGAGTTATGTTGATGAGTAATTGTGCTCTAGTAAGAATATTGGTGTTAAGGTTTGTGATTCCCTATGCATGCACGAAAGTCAATAATCATGCAATGAAAATTATATCCTACTTGTGGTGCATTATTCGGTGTTAATTATGCTTAATGCTTGCTTATGAGATTATTCATTTCTTGGTTGGTCACTTACCAATCTTTTGCTAGCCTTCATTTTGCACTAAGTGTGACCTCTACTTGTGCATCCAAAATCCATTAAACCAGTTTTGCCACATGAGTCCACCATATCTACCTATATGCGGTATTCTTTTGCCGTTATAAGCAAATTTGCATGTGCCATCTCTAATTTTCAAAATAAACTTCTCTTTTGTGTGTTTGTTTCGCTCGCGTTACGGTAATGGGTGGCTAATATTTTCCATGTTGGATGTGTTATTCTCAAGATGAGTGTTTATTCACTTGTCATTGCACGAGAGTAAGGCAAAGGTTTTAGGGATGCCAGTCCCGAAATGCAAAAAAATGAATTTACTTTATGTTGTCAAATAATAAATTCCTTGGAAAGTGTTGGTGTCAGGGAGGCTGATCTGGCCCACGAACACCTATGGGACCGGCGGACCGAGCCCCTTTCGGTTCGGCGGGGGGCGGAGGTCGCACGAAGAGCAGATCGAGGCGAAGCACACGAGCAGTTTACCCAGCTTCGGAGCTCTCCGGAGAGATAACACTCCTACTGCTGCATGTCTGAGTGTATTGAGTTCTTGCTCAGGAGCGCTGAGTGCTACAGTACACACAAGCTGCTAACGAGACCGAGCGTGAGTGTTCTCTGGCCTCGAACCTCTCCAGCCCCCTCCCCTCCCCTACATTGCGCATGGGCCTCCTTTTATATGCTAAAGGGGTCTCCGACAGGTGGCAACGTAGACAAGGGTAAAAATAGAAAAAGAGTGGTTGGTACAGCTACTTGTACAGTGTATCATACCTAACCCTGACGGCAGGGGACGAAGGCATTAAATGCCCGCTCACGCCGCCCTAATAGTGCGAAAGGACCGCTGTGGGCGCCACCGCTGCCACGATGGCAATCTTGTCAGCGCCGCTTGCCACATCACGCTGGCCGCCAAGACGGCCTCTTGCCACGCTAGCGCTGGAAAGGTCGAGGCGACACGTTAGTGGATGTGCCGGAGCGCAGTACAGTGGTGGTCTGCCGCTGCAAGCGCCTTTGCCGCGGTTGTTATCTTGTCGCGTCCGGAAGCTTGTCGCTCATCGGGCCTTCCCGCAAGCTCCTCTTGCCGGGGCCTTGTCTCCTAGGTGCCTGGGGTGGCCGTCCCGGCAAGCTCCTCTTGCCGGGGCCGTGTCTCCTTGGCTTGAATACTTTGTTCTTGAATGGCTCCAAAGGAACCACGGAGGACCTTGGCGGTCACCCGGTAAGCCCCGCCATGGAGGGTCAAGAATCTGCCCGTGCACAAGTTCGGGATACTAGGGAACCCCTACTCTAGTACACCGACAGGAGCCCCCGGGCCTGGGCCACACACGGTGCCGAGCGCTGTTGGATCAGGCCCAAAACAGGGCATGGGCACGTGTGGCCTGGGTTACGCTGTAACTCACCCTGGACCCACCACGCCCTCCACGAACGGCACGCATCGAATGCGGCGTCGTGTGAGAGATCGTGGGTGAGAATTTGTAGTTCTTCGGCTTGTTGCTTTGTCTTGTATCTGATTTGCTTCACTCTGAACCCATTCCTTTTCAGGACGCTGGCCCAGAGAGCATCGAAGAGAGCCAAGGCCCCGGTGATTGTCATCGAGGACGAACCCACCGTGACAGCAGGAGGCGCGTCCGAGACCACCTTGCCGGACGCGGCAACTCTTCCTCAAAGCAGCCGCCAACGCAGCCCCCAGCGTAAGTATATGGTTTACTTCCTGCTGTTAGGCGTGCATGGGTGCCCTTTCTTTGCTGATATCTGACTGCTGATTTGTGTAGGAGCAGAGCAGCCTTACCAAGAGTGCCTTGAAGCCGCTCCTGACATGCCTTCTGCTTCGACTACACCGCCAAGGGAGGATTCCCGGCAAGGAGCGTTCTCCGCAAGGGAGACTTCTCTAGCAAGGGGCGGTTCTCGGCAAGGGACACTTCTCCGGCAAGGGACAGCACCAGCGATGATCTCTGGCGGCGGAGACCATGATTGCGCACCCTAGCAGGTAATCCTCTTGCTTGAAAACTTTCCTTGTGTTCTTCTTCTTCTGATTTTCTTTTTGAATATTTGCTTGACTTTTCTTCATTTTCCGGTCGCCGATCCATCCGCCACAGAGCCAATGGAGATCGAGGCCTGGCGAGGAGGACGCTGTAATATCGACGACGCCGCTGCCATCGGAGAAGAAGCTGGCCGACGAGCCCGCCGGCGAAGAGGCCGCCAAAGCTGCCGCCGCAGAAGCCGGGCGAGGGTCCGGCGATCGCGACCGACGGCCCCGAGGCCGCAGGAGCGCCAGCGCTACACCGATCACGATCCCTCCGCCGCGGCAGTGTTGGGTTCAAGAGCCTCAAAGACGGGCGCCTATTTGAAGGTCGGCGATGGCGCCTTCATCAAGCTCCCATGGGCGCCGAGCTCTGTGGCGCCTACCAAGGAGAAACTTTTGATGAAGAGCTGCTCGCCTCCGCTGGACTGACGCTGGTCGACGCACCAAACAGCAGCAGCGGCGAGTCTGAGGAGGAGCAGCCGCCCGCTTTCTCTTTTTCCTGCCGCTGCTGGTCATGTTATGAGAACAGTCTATTAGAGTTGCGACAAGCTATCTTGTAATATAACTCTATTTCGGGTAGCAATTGCTATGTTATTTCCTTTACTTGGTTCCTTCCTTTGTATGTTTTTGCCCTACGCTTTTAGGGAACTTGTCGTATGAGCACCAGCCGCATGAAGTGCTGAGTGTGGGACGTCTGCAGCCTGCTGGCGGTGCTGCTACCGACAAGAAACCTTGTCGCAACTAGTCGCAGCTCACTTAAGTTGTTGAGCGGACTCAAAACAAAGTAAGGGCGCAATCGCAGCTCACTTAAGTTGTTGAGCGGACTCGAAACAAAGTAAGGGCGCAATCGCAGCTCACTTAAGTTGTTGAGCGGACTCGAAACAAAGTAAGGGCAACTAGCTACGAGTTGGTTCCTCCACGCACGTGTTTTCCATACAAAGTACGGTCGTTCGAGGAAGATAACTTAAAAATTTTAAAACTGATTGCTCAAACTTTAGCAACTTAGCTTTTCTGTCGTTTGCTTCCCGGTAAGGCTAGACTTCCTTGAGCGACGCTTGGTCCACACCATCATTATCTTCTCCTCCCCCCCCCCCCCCAGCAAACTTGTGGGCGAGGGAACCTTCCTTTCTTTGAGAAAGAGAAAGAAGAGAAAATAAAGATATGGAGCCTTATGGCTCGTTATTGCTTACCGGGGGTAGGTGCTATGCACGGGTCTGCGCCCGGCTTTGTACAAAGGATTACATGCAACATCGGCAAGACTTGTACAAAAGGTGGTTGCCGAACAGGTTCCGCAACCGCGCTCTATGGGTAAAACTTACGAAGATGCTCAATGTTCCAGAGTTGCTCACCGAATGCCATCTTCGGTCTCAAAGCGGACAGCGCCAGAGCCTAGTGACTCATTTCACCCGGTAAGGGCCTTCCCACTTTGGCGTCAACTTGTTGAAATTCTTGGCGGATCGAACGCTACCAAGAACAAGGTCGCCTTCCTCAAGACTTCGGCATTAACTTTGCGGCTATGGTAGCGGCGCAAAGCTTGCTTAGTATCGAGCAGCTCGTGACAAAGCTCAAGACGATCCTCCTCAAGGAGCAGCGTCATCTTGTCGCAACTGCTCTTGCTCAAGCTCATCATAAGCGAGCACTCGAGGTGATCCGTATACGAGTTCCGTGGGGAGAACTGCCTCTGCTCCATAGACTAGAGCGAAAGGTGTCTGGCTAGTGGCTCGAATTGGCGTCGTCCTGATCAACCAAAGAACCACCGGCAGCTCCTTAATCCAGTTCTTTCCGCACTTGTGCAGCCTGTCGAAAGTTCTGGTCTTGAGCCCGCGCAGCACTTCAGCATTCGCCCTCTCCGCTTGACCGTTACTTCTCAGATGAGCAGCGAAGCGAAAGCGGAACCTTGGCGCCAAGATCTTGGACGTCTTGCATGAAGGTGCGGCTCAGGAATTGCGTGCCGTTGTCGGTGATGATCCTGTTAGGGATTCCAAACGGCAAACAATCGACCTAAAGAACTTGACCGACCGTGGCTGTCACCTTCCTCATCGCTTCCACTTCCGCCACTTTGTGAACTTGTCGATTGCAACGCATACAAGTACTCAAAGCCCCGACAGCTTCGGGAAAGGGGCCGAGGATGTCGAGCCCTGCATCAAAAAATGGCCAGGATAAAGGGATCGCTCGAGAGCTTGAGCTGGCTGGTGTATCTTCTTGGAATGGAACCGCACGCTTCACACTTGGTTACTTGTGCGCTTGCATCCGAGGGCTGTCGGCCAAAGAAACCTTGCTTTAACGCTTTTAAGCAAGTGCTCTGGCGCCAATGTGGTGACCACATATGCCTCCATGTATCTCGCCAACAGCTTTTGTCCGTCTTCTTGGTGAATACACTTCAATTTCACACCGCTGAGTCTTCTTCAGTATAGTGTGTTGTCGACAAACCGGTACATACTTGATCGCCGGGCTACTCTTTCCGCTTCTTCTTGCTCTTGGGAAGTTATCCCGTCTCAAGGAAACGGACAATCTGTTGTGCCCTACTTTGGAGCTTGCGGCTCGACAACAAGGACTAAAGGCACATCCGCCGCTGCGGAACATCTGCTTCCACGGCGAGAACTCGCGGCTCACCGAGCTTGACGTTCCTCGCAAGCTTGCCGAGCAAAACTTGTCGGGAGCGCTCGCTTAACGGAACAAACCCTAGGGCTTGCCGGAGCAGCATCGCCTCAAGAAACCCTACGCTGCCGGGCCACCGGACTTGCCGCAGCTCATGAGTGAACGCAGGGCAACCTCATCGCGTATGGCAAGTCGCTGGTTCCCTAAGCGCATGCATGTCGACAGAGGGCCCAGCGCTGGTCGGATTGACGCCGCGCTTCTCTTGGCGCCGATGCGCAGTTCGAGCGTCTTCTTGTTGTCGTTCATGAAGAACTTGGCGCTGATCGCGACGAGCTCGTGGATCCGGCGATGCCGTGGAGTCACCGCCGAGGTGGATCCGGCGAGTCGGCGATCTTGGCCTTTCGGGCGGAGAGTGCATGGTGGTTGCACCCCACCGGTTTCGCCGCCACCGCCTCGTGTTTGGCAGTCTGCGCAGCGGCGATGCACTTCGGCTGCCGCGGAGCGTCGCCGCTGGCAAAGCCGATGAGACTTCGAATGGTGGCCTCCATTCATCGACCTTGTCGGCTGTTGGAGGGTAATCCAGAGCGCTTGAGCTCTCGCCAAAGCTTCGTTGGAGTGGTGGGTGGCGATGGCGAACGGCGCGAGGAGCGGATATGCTCGGACTTCTAACTATGTTAGAAGGAGCGATATCCCGCCCAGCGACCGTGCCTCGCTTCGCGCCCGACATGTTGGCGTGCATGCTGGTCTTGAGCATCCCGAGATCCACTACTCGATCTTGGTCCAACGAGCGTATGGCGTAGTGAATACCATGACGCTGCCGGTCCCGCCTCTGAGATGGGCGCGGTGCATGTACGGACGCCGAGGTCTGCGCAGCCTTGTCCTTGGACTTGGTAGCACCGTGGGCTCTGCCGACGTCCATTCTTCCGCCGGCGTCTACCCCACCACCCGCTTTGCTCCGGTGGTGGTGGGTTCGACGCAGACGGAACATCCGCCGTCGAAGCCTTCTTCTTCGGTGGCATGTCGATGAAGATGATGAAGATCTAGCTTCGTGTGGGCCTTTGATCAGGTTCACACAATCTCGACGCACCCTACCTAGCGCGCCAAAGATGTCGGGGAGGCTGATCTGGCCCACGAACACCTATGGGACCGGCGGACCGAGCCCCTTTCGGTTCGGCGGGGGGCGGAGGTCGCACGAAGAGCAGATCGAGGCGAAGCACACGAGCAGTTTACCCAGCTTGAGCTCCGAGAGATAACACTCCCTCTGCTGCATGTCTCGTAAAGTGTATTGAGTTCTTGCTCAGAGCGCTGAGTGCTACAAAGACACACAAGTCGCTAACGAGACCGGCGTGAGTGTTCTCTCGCCTCGAACCTCTCCAGCCCCTCCCTCCCTACGCTATGCATGGGCCTCCTTTTATATGCTAAAGGGGTCTCCGACAGGTGGCAACGTAGACAAGGGTAAAATAGAAAAGAGTGGTTGGTACAGCTACTTGTACAAAGGTATCATACCTAACCCTCGACGGCAGGGGACGAAGGCATTAAATGCCCATCTACGCCGCCTAATAGTGCGAAAGGGACCATCAGGCGCCACCGCTTGCCACGATGGCAATCTTGTCGCCGCCGCTTGCCATCAAGGCCCGCTGGCTGCACGGCCTTTCTTGCCACGCTGCTACCGAAAGGTCCTGTATGACACGTTAGTGGATGTGCTGGAGCGCAGTACAGAGTGGTGGTCCGCTGCAAGCGCCTTTGCCGCGGTTGTTGTCTTGTCGCGTCCGGAAGCTTGTCGCTCATCGGCCTTCCGCAAGCTCCTCTTGCCGGGCCTTGTCTCCTAGGTGCCTTGGGTGGCCTTCCCGGCAAGCTCCTCTTGCCGGGCCTTGTCTCCTTGGCTTAAATACTTTGTTCTTGAATGGCTCCAAAGGAACCACGGAGGACCTTGGCGGTCACCCGGTAAGCCTGCCATGAGGGTCAAGAATCGCCTCAGTGCACAAGTTCGGGATACTAGGGCACCCCTACTCTAGTACACCGACAGTTGGTATGGAGGGCAACCATGGATACGGCTAGCCATGGAAAGTGAAAGAATGGTAGAAAAAGGAATAAACTTTATTTTCTGTTTGGGAACCGCCTATGGCATATCTAGCATGGAAAGTGTTGGGAACTCTAAGTCATTTTCGTTGGTGGGATGGATACACCTCCAAAAATGTTTTTATCTCCTATCTTTCACTTTGAGCTCTGGCACCTCTACAAATCCCTACTTCCCTCTGCAAAGGGCCTTTCTTTTACTTTATACAATTTTTTCTAAATTTGAGTCTCCATCCTCTCTTATAAAAAGCACCAACTAGGAGGCAATATGATCGTACTTAAGTATTGGGTATAGCTAATATTCGTGTGTGTTTCATGAATGGATCAATGTTTGAGCATGATGGGCTAGGGATAACTTATTTTAGCATTGATATTTTGAAAGACTAGGAGGAAATATGATCGTACTTAAGTATTGGGTATAGCTAATATTCGTGTGTGTTTCATGAATGGATCAATGTTTGAGCATGATGGGCTAGGGATAACTTATTTTAGCATTGATATTTTGAAAGACGTGGTTGCTTGTTGATATGCTTGAGTATCTAAATTATTATGTCAAAACTAGACTATTGCTTTGAATCACATAAAACTCCAAATGTCCATGCTATAAAAAAAAGGAATATGATATGACATGATGAACATCACTCCACATCAAAAAATCTGTTTTTATCACTTACCTACTCAAGGACGAGTAGGAGTTAAGCTTGGGGATGCTGATACGTCTCCAACGTATCTATAATTTTTGATTGTTCCAAGTTGTTTTATTATCAATCTTGGATGTTTTATAATCATTTTACAGTCATTTTATATCATTTTTTGGTACTAACCTATTGACATAGTGCCAAGTGCCAGTTGTTGTTTTTCCATGTTTTTTACATCACAAGAAATCAATATTAGACGTAGTCCAAATGCCAGGAAACTCCACAAAGATTTTTTTATGGGCCAGAAGGAAGGCAATGGGCCCTGGTTGAACCTGGTGGGTTGTGCCCACCTTGGGTGCCCCCCGGACCGCCTCTTTGCTCTATAAATACCCCAAAAATACCAGAACCCTAGAAGCGTTGACGAAATATTCATCTAGCTGCCGCAGAGTCCAGAACCACCAGATCCAATCTAGACACCATCTCGGATGGGGTTCACCACCTCCATTGGTGCCTCTCCGATGATGTGTGAGTAGTTCCTTGTAGACCTTCAGGTCCGTAGTTAGTAGCTAGATGGCTTTCTCTCTCTCCCTGAATTCTCAACACAATGGTCTCTTGGAGATCCATATGATGTAACTCTTTTTGTAGTGTGTTTGTTGGGATCTGATGAACTTTGAGTTTATGATCAGTCATATCTTTTTATATCCATGAAAGTTATTTGAGTTTATTTGATCTCTTATATACATGATCTCTTATAGCCTCATATTTCTTCTCCGATATTTGGGTTTTGTTTGGCCAACTTGATCTATTTATCTTGCAATGGGAAGAGATGCCCGGTAGTGGGTTCGATCTTACGATGCTTGATCCCAATGACAGAAAGGGAACCGACACGTATGTATCATTGCTACTAAGGATAAAAAGACGAGATCTATATCTACCGCCATAGATAAACGGATCTTGTCTACATCATGTCATCGTTCTTATTGCATTAATCCGTTTTTCCATGAACTTGATACACTAGATGCATGTTGGATAGCGGTCGATGTGTGGAGTAATAGTAGTAGATGCAGGTAGGAGTCGGTCTACTAATCTTGGACATGATGCCTATGTAATGATCATTGCCTGGATATCGTCATAATTATTTGAGGTTCTATCAATTGCCCAACAGTAATTTGTTTCCCCACTGTTTGCTATCTTTCTCGAGAGAAGCCACTAGTGAAACCTACGGCCCCCGGGTCTTCTTTCTCATATATTTGCTTTGCGATCTATTTTATTTGCACCTTTTATTCAGATCTATTAAACCAAAAATACAAAAATACTTAGCTGCACTTTATTTTATTTGCGATCTATTATTTCAATCTATTACAACTTTCTCCCGTCCATGCACCGTTTCTAGTGCCATACCCCGAAAGGGATTGCAACCCCTTTAACACGCCGGGTTGCGAGGTGTTGTTATTTGTGTGCAGGGGCTGTTTACATTGTGTTGCTTGGTTCTCCTACTGGTTCGATAACCTTGGTTTCATTTCTGAGGGAAATAACTACCGCTGATGTGCTGCATCATCCCTTCCTCTTTGGGGAAATACCGACGTAGCTTCAAGCGCCATCACCACCCATGACTTAGCCCAAAGGGGAGTTGGTCGGAGTGGCCGGGAGAGTGTCATGGCAGTAGATCGGTTCTGCCGGAACGCCGTTGGTCCACCCGAATGGGAGCGCGAGGCCATGGGTTCCGTGGTGTGGTTACAGTGTGCTAACCTCTGCAGAGTGTGTGTTAAATCTATCGATAGCCGCGCCCGCGGATAAGGGCCCAGTTCATAGTTGGTCACACTATGGGTCAACAGTAATAATAATAATAATAATAATAATGTGCTTAATAACAACCCTGGGTCGAGGATGAGAAAGAGGTTGATTGTAATCGTGAGATGATCACCATGGTATCGAGGATACCGAGTTGTTGGATATTTGTGGTGTTATGCGAGGGTCAAGGGTTAAGATCAAGCTCCCTGTGGTCATTAATGATTACTACGGTATTGTAACACCAAGCTTGATTGGATCCTGAGATGATTGTGTGATGTCCGTGATGGTAAGTTGATGTATGTGATGGTTACGAGGTAACCCGAGCAGAGTAAGTCGATGCATGCTAGTTGCATCATGTTGCATGACAGCATCATCATGTTCATATGTTAATTGCCATGCTCGTATTGTTCTAGCTGTATCATGTTGTATATGCTAAGATTGATCTGATAGTATCATGTTAATCCTTGTTAACCTATAAATGCCATGCTGTTGTTTGTCTTGATTGCTCTTGGTTGTTATGAGCTTGCAAGTACATTCAATGTACTGACCTGGCGTGTCATGCCAATTTGCAGGTCATGCCGGATTTGATTGCTTGTTTGTTGTGGATTCATTGTTTGCGAGCTAGGATAAGCGTTCCAGCCAGAGTCCCTACGGAGTGGAGTTCATCACCATCGTTGTTGTTCCGCTGCTAGAGTTATTCCACTGCATCATGTTGTTCTGCTGCTTGCATGGAGCAATCGTGGCAGGTGTAGTGTCGCCGTGCCGATGTAATCCCCCTTGTACCCACATAGCTTGTAATAAAGAGCTGATTTGTTCTATGCTAAGCAGTGTCGTATTCCAGAAGACTTCTCCTCGATCTCTGGGCTGGAATACGGGGCGTTCCAGTTTCTCTGAGCCGGGGTGCCACAGTTATGTTGTGATGCCATGTTGTACAACACATACTTGCATGTCATGCATACATGTAACGTGTATTGCTATGTGTGGGATCTGACAATCTAGTTATTTATTCTTGGTAGTCTCTCTTATGGGGAAATGTCTCCTAGTGCTTCCACTGAGCCATGGTAGCTTGATACTAATCCGGAACACATGGGATGATTGACATGTGTCCTTCTTTGCTCCTGTGTCTATCCCTTCGGGGAAATGTCACGTGGTGTCTTACTGGAGTCCTTGTAGCTTGCTACGACTCGGTTGCACACGTTGTTTACCGACACGTGCATTGCTGGGTCATGTATGCCTGTCCCTATAAGTTAGTGCCACCTTGGGTTTACGACTAGTCATGTCGGCCCGGGTTCTCTGTCATATGGATAGCGACACTATCATATACGTGAGCCAAAAGGCCAAACGGTCCCGGGCTAGGTAAGGTGGCACCCGTGAGGATACCGTGCGTGAGGCCACAAAGCGACGTGATGTGTTACATGCTAGATCGCTGTGACTTAGGATCGGGTCTGACATGGATAGAGAAAGTGGCCGAGGATTTTGGAGCAATATCACTAAGCACTTGAGCAAGTAGACCATTAAGCAACACCTCATCCCCTTTTAATAGTATTGGCTTTCCTATGGACTCAACATGATCTTGGATCACTAAAATATAAATGAAGAGTCTTTAGCTTTTGCCAATCATTGTCCTTAGCATTTTGAGGGGTCCACATCTCTACTTCATGACATGCCAATCATTGAGCATCCTGAAATATTTATATTGAATGGATATCATCTCAACGAGCTATATGTTGTTATGAATTACGAAAACCACCCAGGGATTAGTTGCACTTTCATCGCCCCCAAGCTTGTAGCATGCATATCATTAGCATAATTGTCATTCATAGAATTTATAATAACAACACTTCAATCATGCTTTTCATTCATGTAGCTATCAAGTGTGGGTGCAATAGCAATAATTTCATTTTTAACATAGAAACTGTAGCAAATTCATCTCCATAAGCATCATAAATATTGCATCATGGTCACAAGCATGGCAAGCATCACATTCATCAAGAGGGGATATTTCAATCGAATCAACGGAATCATAATCATTTATAGATTCATGCATATCATTATTCTCTTCCAAAGAAGCAGACATTTTCTCAATGATTTTTTTAACATGGGCATTAGATGCATAATTTTCATAGCAATACTTAATGTGGCAAAATTTTCAGATTTGTAGAGAGTGATATCATACTTTCCAATCAAAGAAGCAACTGCATAAGCACCCTTAAAATCAACAAAATTCTTCAATTTATTCAATATCATAGTAATTATAAACCCCTTTTTCATAAGAAGATAATATTTTTATTATCATTGAACTCCCATAGGTAGGGAAGGTGTTTTTTAGGGTTCTTAGAGAAACAAGTAAAATCATAAATTTCACAAAGATTCCGAGTGTAGAATAGCAAACAATTTATTTGACTCCATAAGAGTCTCCCCTTTTGATACAAACGGTGACGCATAAAATGAGCACGCTCATCTAAAGATCTTCCCTCATCTAAACTAGTTGAGGTTTCAGCACGAGCACAAATGGATCGAAGATGATCCAAGTAGAAAACTTTAAGTGGATTCATAGTCATCTTAAATTTTTGCTTTCATTTTCCATTTTCTTGTGTTTCACACATGAAGGCAAACAAATCAAGCAAACGAGCAAAAAGGCAAACAAAAAATATTTTTTATTTTTGTAAAAACTTTTTAGAAGTGGGGGATATGAAAATGAGAGGCAAATGGCAAATAAAGTAAATTGCAAGGAGATGAGAGTTTATGTGTAGGTACTTGATAGATGTTGATGATGTCTCCCCGGCAACGGTGCTAGAAATTCTTCCTGGTTGCTTTTATCTGCGTTGGTATTTCCCCGAAGAGGAAGGGATGATGCAGCACAACAAAGGTAAGTATTTCCTTCAGTTATGAAACCAAGGTTATCAATCTAGTAGGAGAACCAAGCAACACTATGTAAACAACACCTGCATACAAACAACAAATACTTGCAACCAAATGCGTAAGAGGGGTTTCAATCCCTCAACGGGATTGAGATATATTAAATTGTATATGTTTTGATAAATAGATCTAACTAAAACACAAAATAAAATAAATAAAGAAAAATTGCAGCAAGATATTTTTGGTTTTAATATGATAGGTAATAGACCCGGGGCCATAGTTTTCACTAGAGGCTTCTCTTGAGAAAATAGCATATGGTGGGTAAACAAATTACTGTTGGGCAATTGACAGAAAATCAAACAATTATGACGATATCCAAGGCAATGATCATGTATATAGGCATCACATCCAAGATTAGTAGACCGAAAAGATTCTGCATCTACTACTATTAGTCCACACATCGACCGCTATCCAGCATGCATCTAGTGTATTAAGTTCATGGAAAAATAGAGTAATGCAATAAGAACGATGACATGATGTAGACAAGATAAACTCACGTATGAATAAACCCCATCTTGTTACCCTTAATAGCAACGATACATGTGTGTCATGTCTCTTTCTGTCAAACCCATCACAAAGCACCTCTTCCCATGGAAAGACAAATCAATCTAGTTGGCCAAACCAAACCAATAAATCGGAGAAGAAATACGAGGGTATAACAATCATGCATAAAAGAGTTCATCAAAGACTCAATTAATATTTATGGATAGAACTGATCATAAACTCCCAATTCATCAGATCCCAACAAACACACCGCAAAAAAGAGTTACATCAAATAGATCTCTAAGAACAACGAGGAGAACATTGTATTGAAGATCAAAAAGAGAGAATAAGCCATCTAGCTACTAACTACGGACCCGTAGGTCTGTGGTAAACTACTCACGCACCATCGGAGGGGCAGCAAGGATGATGAAGAACCCTTCCGCCATCGTTGCCCCCTCCGTCCGAGTGCCGAAAAAGGCCTCTAGATTGGATCTCATGGTTCTGGAACTTGCGGGGGTGGAAAAAGTGTTTTGTCGACTCCCCTAGGGTTTATGGGATTTTAGAGTATTTATAGAGGTGGAAGTAGGTCAAGGCGGTTCACATGGGCCCCACTACCCATCAGGGTGTGCCAGAGGCTCCTAGCGCGCCCTGGTGTCCAGTGGGCCCCACGGGCCTCCTTTCGCATACTCCAGAAGCTTCCAGGGTCTCTTATCACCAGAAAAAATCTCCAAAAAGTTTCGTGGCATTTGGACTTCGTTTGGTATTGATATTCTGTGAAGTAAAAAACAAGCAAAAAAACAGCAACTGGCACTGGGCACTAAGCTAATAGATTAGTCCCAAAAAATGATAAAAGTTGCTAGTAAATGTATATAAAACATCCAAGATTGATAATATAACAACATGGAACAATAAAAATTATAGATACGTTGGAGACGTATCACGCGCCCTGGGGGTGGGCGCGCCTTGGTGCCTTGTGGGCACATGGTTAGCCCCCTCTGGTACTTCTTTTCTCCAATATTTTTTATTTATTTCAAAATAAATCTCCGTGAATTTTCAACTCATTTGGAGATGTGCAGAATAGGTATCTCTGTCATAGCTTTTTCAGGTCCAGAATTCCAGCTGCCAACAATCTCCCTCTTCATGTAAATCTTACATATTAAGAGAGAAAAGGCATTAGTATTGCTCCACAAAGTGTTATATTGATTAAAAACAATACAAATAACAATAGGAAAACATGATGCAATGTGGACGTATCACTAGTGAAGCTGCAACAATGTTTCCCTACTTCACTACTTTTTTTAATAGACACACCCAAAGGGCATCTTAGATCTGATTAATATCGAGGAAAATAAAGGCTAGTATAAAGGGTAGACAACTAGGCGTAGAACGACTAGTACAAAATAAAATTACACTAAAAAGCATACTCGTCTTCTTCCTTCTCCGAGTGTACGCCGTTGGCTATAGATTGAAAATTGCACTGAACCAATAGCAAAGAAAGATGACACCTGCGAACGGCCTTGCCATACCCGACTTTCAAGACCGCAATAGCCACTCGCCCCATGAGACGAGATCTAAAAATCATTGAAGCAACATTGACTGGAGCATCACCCTCACGCAGGACATGCTTGCAAATCCATCACCATCAGCACAGAGAGTTGGAGAAACCAGACCAAGTCACAGAATAACACCTAAGTCGCACACCAATAGGTTGTCATAACCTCTTCTTGTAAGATGCACGAACTGCAGATCTGAAGGTAACCAACAGATCTGGGGACACAAACTCACAGGCTCTTTGTCGACGCCAGATCGGACGTCGTCAAGGTAGGGAAAGATCGAAGAGACCTTATTCCAACACACCATTGTCGCAAACACCTCGTCGGTGTCGCCGGAGAAGTAAAAGCCTAACAAAAACGAAATGGACGGGTCCCCACCCCTCTTTCCACTGACAAGGTCACAAGATAGAGAAGAGGAGGGGGGCCAAAACTGTGGTAGTAGTTGTGGCGGCAGCGGCTAGATTAGGAGGCGATCACATTGGCTAGAACCTTTTGAATGTACTTCCCCGCCTTTATGTCAAAGTCGGCATACAAGAGGGGAAGAATGCCACGACGGTGACCCCGCCCATCGAGAAGTTCGGGTGGGCCCAACAACAGTATGTGAGTAAGAGCAACTCCATCGTGCCGACCCATTTCGTCCATGCGCGTCCATTTGGGTCGGCGCCGACAGAAAAGTCGGCCCAACGCCCCGACCCAAATGGATGTGCGTCCGCTTTTTGTCCGCCTGCCGACCCATTCCTGGCCCAACTTTGAGCCTGATTTGCGTTGACATGGACACGAAGCGGACGCACGCGACGCGCGCCTACTCCTCCCCTGGCCCGCTATTTGGTGGCACATTGGCCATCCTCTTCCATTCATATCGACAACAAACCCTCGCCCGCCCTGCCCGATCGTCGTCGCCGCCCATTTTTTGGTGCCTCTGCCAGCAGCCTGTGCCGACACACCTTCCCCCATCACCGCCACCTCCCACGTCGCCGGCACCACCGCCTCTCCGCCGGGGCACCGAAAGATTCCCACCCCACACTCCGACGACGTAGTGAGCAGGAAGCTGCTTCCCTCGTCCTGGCCAGCTCCTTCGTCCGACACTGCCCGCTGTCCTGACGCTGGCATGCTCGACGAACGCCGCCAGGCCAGCCACCTGGTCCAAGGGAGGCGCGTGTCTCTTCTCTTCACCGGCAAACTTCTTCGTCAATGCCCGCAAGCTGTTTGACAGTTTTCCAAGGTAAAAAATGGACTCCGTCGACGAGTTCTTTTTCCACAATTTCCTGTGCGACTCCGACGATTCCTCGTACGATGACGAGGAGATGTTGGATGCCGTGTTGGTCCATGACCACCTTAATAGGTTGTTCCGGGGCTCGATCTCGGGGCACATTCCGACGTTGAATCACAACTGAGAGAGCGGCCATTTGCTTCTTTGGAAGGACTACTTTGACACAACCAACCTGTTATTCAAATATCAGAAATTCCGGTAGCATTTTCGTATGGCTAGGCATCTTTTCAAACGTATTGGAGAGGGGGTGGTCGGATACGATAACTATTCCGAGTGCAAAGAGGATGCCCTTGGAAAGATTGGCTTCTCATCTTATTAGAAATGCACTGCAGCTATCCGGATCCGGATGCTTGCATACGGAGTGCCCGGTGATCTCATTGATGAGTATGTCCGTATGAGCGAGTCTACATGCCTAGAGTCCATGTACAGGTTCTGCAAGGTTGTGATTGTTGTGTTTGGCCCTGAGTACTTGAGAGATTCGACTGCTCAAGATACAGCCCGCTTGTTGGCGATAAATGCTAGCAGGGGCTTCCCAGGGATGCTTGGCAGCATAGACTGCATGCACTGGGAATGGAAGAAGTGCCCTTCTGTTTGGCAAGGGCAGTATAAGGGCCATGTCAGAGCTTGCACTGTCATACTTGATGCCGTGGCCTCACAAGATCTCTGGATCTGACACTCTTTCTTCGGCATGGCCGGATCGCACAATGATATCAATGTCCTTCAACGCTCGCCGGTGTTTGCAAGGCTTGCCGAGGCAACAACCCGCCGGTGAATGTTATCATCAACTGCCATAACTATGACAAAGGATACTACCTAGGTGACGGTATCTATCCTCGGTGGACCACTATTGTGAAGACAATCCCCAACCCTTTCGAAGAGAAGAGGAAATTTGCTCAAGAGCAAGAGAGTGCTAGGAAGGATGTCGAGCGTGCCTTCGGTGTTCTGCAATCTCGATGGGGCATCATTCGGTATCCTGCTAGAACTTGGAGCGCCAAGAAGTCGTGGGAGGTGATGACTGCTTGTGTGATCATGCACAATATGAATATATGATCGTAGAGGATAAGCGCCCGGAACGTATCTACGATCAAGGGTTTCAGTTTCAAGGTGAGAATGTTGTGCCAGAGCATGGAGGAGGAGCGGCAACATTTGCACAGTTCACCCAATTTCATCATGAAATGCAGGATTGAAAAACTCACATGCAGCTGCAAAATGATTTGATTGAGCATATGTGGGATCATGTTGGCAACCAGTAGATGTATCTTTTTTTCAAATGTATTTAAGACAATTTAATTTTTATTCGGCTTGTAAAACCATGATAAATTTATTTGGCTGTAAAACTATGCAAAATGTGTGCATATTTGTTGAAAAACAGCGGCCAGCCAGCCATGCCGGTAAATATGAATCGGCATGTTGGATGCACTGTCTATCCAAATCATAAATAAAACGGATGCCGATGGACAAAAGCAGACAAAATCGCTGCCCGTTTGGTCGGTGCGTTGGAATTGCTCTAATGTCTCGTGTGTATGACTGCCACTGCGAGATTTTTTTTTTAGGGGAACTGCCACTGCGAGATGGGACCCGTGGTGTGTGAGTTGTTGGGCGAAGCTTTTCTTCATGCTCTCGGCCTCCTTATCCTGCCTCCCCCTTCTCCTCTCCAACTGCTGGATCTAGAGTAGCCCCGTTAAAGCCCAAACAAAAACCCCGCTGCGAGATCTGCGCATCTCGCCACACCACCACCACGACGGCCATGGCGGCGCCGCGCGTCCTCCTCCTCGCCGCCGCGGCCCTCCTCGCCGTCGCCTCCCTCGGGGACGCTTCGGGCGAGGGCCCCCGCGGGCGCAAGCTGCTGGTGCTCGTCGACGATCTGGCCGTCCGCTCATCCCACTCGGCCTTCTTCGGCTCGCTCCAGGCCCGCGGGCTAGATCTGGAGTTCCGCCTCGCCGACGACCCCAAGCTCTCGCTCCACCGCTACGGTCAGTACCTCTACGACGGCCTCGTGCTCTTCGCCCCATCGACCCCGCGCTTCGGCGGATCGGTGGACCAGAACGCTGTTCTGGAGTTTATCGATGCTGGGCACGATATGATTCTGGCAGCAGATCATTCGGCTTCAGATCTGATCCGCGGCATCGCAACGGAGTGCGGGGTTGACTTTGATGAGGACCCGGAAGCAATGGTTATTGACCACATCAATTATGCCTCCAGTGAGGTTGAAGGTGACCACACCTTGATTGCTGGCGATGACCTGATTCAGTCAGATGTGATATTGGGGTCCAAAAAGATTGAGGCTCCTGTACTGTTTCGAGGGATTGGGCATGCGGCCAATCCATCCAACAGCTTGGTTTTGAAGGTTCTATCTGCCTCGCCATCAGCGTATTCAGCAAACCCGGAGGCTAAGTTGGCATCCGTCCCATCTCTCACAGGGTCGGCCATATCACTGGTTTCTGTTATGCAGGCTAGGAATAATGCTCGTGTGTTGATTTCTGGATCACTGGATTTGTTTAGCAACAGATTCCTAAAGTCTGGTGTGCAGAAGGCAGGCAGCAAAATGAGCCATGACAAAGCTGGAAATGAACAATTTGTGACAGAGACGAGCAAATGGGTCTTCCATGAGAGGGGTCATCTGAAGGCAGTGAATGTCAAGCACCATAAGGTTGGGGAGACAAATGAGCCTAGCATGTACCGCATCAATGATGACTTGGAATACTCAGTTGAGATATATGAATGGTCTGGTACAAGCTGGAAGCCATATGTTGCCTATGATGTTCAGATTCAGTTTTTCATGATGAGCCCTTATGTTCTGAAAAATATGTCAACTGACAAAACGGCTGTATATTCAGCATCCTTCAAAGTTCCAGATGTTTATGGAGTTTTCCAGTTCAAGGTTGAGTACCAAAGGCTTGGATACACTGGCCTCTCTCTTGCAAAGCAGATTCCAGTGCGTCCATACAGGCATGACGAGTATGAGAGGTTCATCACTTCAGCGTTTCCGTACTATGCTGCCTCATTTTCAACAATGGGAGCCTTCTTCATATTCTCGGTTGCGTACCTGTATCACAAATAGATAGCTCATCGAGTAGTGGAAGTAAATCAAGGTGGCGATGGAATTGTGATGTCATAAGCCTGGTGATCTTAGGTGCAATTTTATGGAACCATATTTTTGTAGCGCCAATCTGTAGTACCTTTATTTTTAAGAAATGGGCTTCTCCCTGCCCCCAACTTTTATTAACATTTTTGCTAATTTTCAGTTGACTGATTTTGATTTGGCTTTAAGCCAAATTTGTGGCCGTCTGATTTCAGCACGGATCTCAGCGTGCTGTGTGCCTGCCGTCCCCGTGCGTGCGTGATGGCTTTTATTGGGTTCCGGGTTTTGTCTTCCCACTTGTTTTGGACCCGTGACCGTCACACGAGTAGATCTTTTGAATTTTCTATTGGATCAGGAAGCCTGTGGTCTTATTAGTTTTTCAAAATGGAAATTCAGTAATGATCATATTTTATTAGCATATATAGGTTCAGATATAACTTTACTCAGAAACAAATTATTGGTTGTTCTGATGTATGTTCAATAGCTCAATTTTGTTTTGATCTGCTACGCCTAGTCATTGTTAGTCCTAGTCTGTTTCTAATTAGTGATGCGAAAATAGCTATATCAGGATTGAGGTCTGCAGCAGCAATTGTTTTGCTGGTTTCTGGGGAAGTTCTGGCGATTCAGTTCAGTCCAGAGGCCACGGTTTTTGTCTTTGTTGTCTATACTTAATCTCCATCAGTTAAGGCCTGGTGTTCCACGATTTTTCGTCAAACCGGGGCCTGGCTGGTGGTGTTTTCCCGGCTCATTTCAGTGGGGATTCAGAGCCATTTTGTTTGGCACTAAGTTTGCATGGCTGTTGTACGAGAAGAGCAGTTGCCACTGTAAAATATATCATCGAGCTGCTGTCATCCTCATGTCATTGAGATGCAAAATTTGCAACTGTCCTAACCGAGCTGGCTTGCTGCTGCAGATTTTCCTCTGTTTCATCGTTCAGATTTTGCTTTCCGTTCCTCAACACTATCAATTTATCGTAGTAGACATTCATATTTCATTTTGCTCTTCGATCCCTTCGAAGCCATGTGGAGCAGTCTCCCCATGAGCATGTTGTACCTCAGGGCAGAGCGCTCCAGCCTTTATGGGTGCAGGCTCACCTCAGGGCAGAGCGCTCCGGCCTTGCGGGTGCAGGCTCAGTTACTCGTCTGTGCAGCTTCTTATCATGCTTACACCATCTTTGTTTGTATATACTCGCGTCATCTTGTTCCTGCCTGTAGTGTGTATGCATTTCTGTCAAGTCATCAGTCATCAGTGTTACTGCATGTTGACGAGGGATTTATAACATCATTGGAAATCTTTTTCTAGACAAGGGATTTTAGCTATAATGCGCAGTTAGATTATTCTTCAGTTTAATCTTCTCTGTCTTTCTTAGTATTCATTGAGCAAAAAAAATTCA
This sequence comes from Aegilops bicornis, assembly GCA_021605145.1. NCBI lineage: Eukaryota > Viridiplantae > Streptophyta > Magnoliopsida > Poales > Poaceae > Aegilops > Aegilops bicornis. The sequence goes on from CM038675.1 coordinate 690,729,753, forward strand.
TCAGTTTTATTCCTTCTTCAGAATTCATGCTTCAGTATGACCTTATTCTGTTCAGTTTTTTCTTCAGTATGCATTGGTCATTCCTCCCCTCGGTGTTCGTTTATAATTCTATCTGTAAATTTAACTCCTCTTCGGTTCTTTTGATCACTCTTTTGTTGTTAGATAACTAATCTTTAGTGCTGCACCCCCTTCAGTTCTCCTAAGTCACCATCTTCTCTCTTCTTTGCTGCATGTATACACATCATGTTCATGCTAGCTTTACTGCGCTCTTCTCTTCTCTTCTGCATTTTACATGTTCATTAGTTCAGCGATTATTATTTTTCTGGTTAGCCATCCGCTGTGTAATGCTTAGCTGTATGTAGCTCTAGTCGTAGAATATTTTTTTGGTCGGTTCACTAGAATATTTCATCTGTCTTCAGTCATAGAATGCTCAGTTGCGATATACGAACGGTCTGGAACAAAGCTGGAAGCCATATGTTGCGGATGATGTTCAGATTCAGTTTACTACATGATGAGCCCTTATGTTCTGAAAAATATGTCAACTGACAAAACGGCTGTACATTCAGCACCTCAATGTTCCGGATGTTTATGGAGTTTTAAGTTGAGTACCAAAGGTTTGGATACACCTGGCCTCAGGTTCATAACTTTCGCATATATCCATACTCTGCTGCCTCATTTTCAACAGTTGGGAGGCTTCTTCATATTCTCAGTAAATTAGTAAATTGCTAAAAACTACCAGAGTTGGACAAAAAACTACCACTTTACATAACCCTAACACAAAACGATCTTTCTTGTGGTAATATGTCGCAAATACCTACGAATCCTCTATAACACTAAGCTCCCTAATTTTAAGGGGCTCACAATTAATTGAGGTCTCCAATTGAAATTAGATCATCCGATTTTAGCCGGGTTAACAATTTCTCAAAGCTCTTTCATTCAATTCTTTTATACTATACATTATGCTCTCTAATTTTTAAGCCCTCACAATTATTGAGGTCTTCAATTTAAGTCACTCAATTTTAACTAGGTCAACAATTGCTCAAGGAGCTCTCCCACTCAACTATTTTAAGTCAGTATTGTTTCCTAATTTCGAAGATCTTCAATTCGATTGAGGTATTCAATTATGGAGCCAATCATTTTTCAAATCAATCAACGGCAACCGGCCTATTAAAACATATCAATCCTGCGCACTTTCCCATCACCTAGAAAAAAGAAACACCATCATGTGATACTGTACCACCAATATAGTACATGCAACCACCGACGCAGAAATTTCCCCACGTAAATATGGGTTTCTTAATGGATAACACAGAATCACATCAAAGGCCAACCAAATCATCATATAGTACATGTAATCAACGACGCAGGAATTTCCCCACGTAAATATGGGTTTCTTAATGGATAACACAGAATCACATCAAAGGCCAACCAAATCATCGAACTATATAAAAAATAAAGCACACTGTTATTTTTTGAAAAGTGAAATTCCTTTAATTTTGATCAAGTTTAGAGCCAAAAATGTCAATATCCACAATATTAAACAAAAAATATGGAAATTCATTTCATGATGAATCTAATTATACCGATTTGGCATTATGAATTTTGATATATTTCTCTAAAAATCTGATGAAGCTAAAAGGTTTGACTTCTTAAAAATGTAATACATCTTATATTTTGAAACAGAATGAATAATGATTTTAAGAAACCCAACAGCACCAACGACGCAGCAAAGCTCGCCCAACCCTTCTAGTTTGGTTAGTTGCCGGTTTGGCTGTTTTAAACAAGATTATGACAAGGCGGACACACATGATGTCAAGACTGGCGTGGCTCAATAGTCAACGCCATTAGATTAATGGGTACGTTTGGCGTTATGACATGTGGGACCCACGTGTGGGTATGCAAGGTGGTGGCATGAGCCAGCAGGATGACCGGCGACCATGGCCACGCGACGGTGTTGGGCGTGCTTCGGGCACAACCGGTCGAGGAGGCAGCAAAGAGAGGAGGAGGAGAAGGATAAATGAGGCGGAGTGTCGGTGGGTGCTTGTCGGCGGGCAGCTGACGCCATGGCTTAGTCGAGCTGGTGGCACGGGCACGGCTGGTTCCGGTGGCGGCACGTGACGTAACTAAGGGGATGCCATGGATGGGGTAATAAGTGGAATCTTTAGGGGTGAATTTTTATTTAGACCGACATGTGGGTCCCACATATCATAATGCCCAAAGTGTTGGTCAATCTAACAACGTTGACTATCATGCCACGTCAGTCCTAGCATGTGGGCCTGCCTTGTCATAATCTTGTTTAAAACGACCGAACCGACAACTAACCAAAATTGATAGGTATTTGGGACATATTACCACGAGAGTATATATTTTTTGTTAGGGTTATGTAAGAACGCTGCTGCACATCTATAGTGATACTAAGCTCCCTGAAATTGAAGCATTCTGGTGCTTCGAGTCACTAGGGCCCCACACGCAAGTGTGTGTTGTTTAGTTTTTTTTCACCTTTTAATTCATGAGCACTTATTACAAAATTAATTTTAAAACATAAACATATTTTAAATTCTTAAATTTTGTTAATATTGGTTAAATTTGTGGATATTTTTAAAGCTCACGGTCATTTAAAGTTTGTGAACATTTTTTAAATTTGAAATTTTTTATATTGCGAGTATTTTTTAAACCATGAATATATGTTAAATTCATGAATGTTTCTAAAATTCATGGTTTTTAAAAGTTATAATATTTTTAAAGTTCCTTAAACATTATTTAATTTAACTGACCTTCTCAAATAAAAAAAGATAGGTGATTTTTTGTGAGGTAGCAGTGGACTTAGCGGAAAAAACTAAACAAGCGAGAGGAGCAGGGAGCCAAGCTGAGCGGACAAGAGATTCATGTACTGATCCATATGTGCGTCAGAGTGACAATTCCATGGGTTTAGCGTGAAGTAAGAACTCCCAAAAGGCTCAAACAAGGGCCACCTGACTGGCACCGAGGCCAAAATGTGCAAAGAATTTAGATCTACGCATCAAATAACTCCTCTCTTCTCTTGAGAAAAGAACTCCAACAACAACCCAACATGATATACAAACAAAAAGAACACCACCAATAAAAAATTAAAACACAAAGCCAACACTGATAAAATAAAAAACAACTGAACACAATAATCTATAGATATAAAAAAGTTAATTTCACAAGTGAAGAACGACGCGGCGGAGCGCGCGTTAGCCTCTAGTACAATAAAATCTGGACGTTTTCAGCATGATGCAGCACATCCAGGCGTCTATGCGTAGGGCAAAATTGAGAATCACTGTTCAATCCTCTTATCGTCCACATAGTAGTTTCACTCATGTAAAGTGGTACTGCCGCAACAATCCTTTCGCAAAACAAAGGTCTGCTCATCTTGAAGAGATGTTGACAAATATTCTCATGGAATGTTGGGGCCTGTTTGAAGTAGTCCTCGTAGAGAAGTCGTGCGTCAGCGACCCGATCTCGGGCAGCTCTCCAGCCCTTCATTGAATCCTTTTCTAAACATGCTCCACCTTCATGTTGATTCTCCATTTTTTGATGAATGCTCATCATTAACATCGTTTCAGCATCTTTGTTGTTCGAAACTGACAAATCAACAAACTCTTATGAATTCACCAAGCTCCTTGTTCTCAAAGTCATCATCCGATGAATCCGTCGTTTTGCCTATAAATGAGCAAAAGAATCTAGAAAAACCACTCGAACATTTCGTCGAACACATAAAGGGCGAGGTGTATGTCCGGAGCAGTAGGATGTATCGGAGCGGCATCCGATGGCGGCAACCATGTCCGGGGCGAGAAGGGCAGTCGGGAGGGGTTTGGGGCCGGTGGCGGCGGCCATGTGGGTTATGGAAAACGACAGAGCCAGGAAAAGGGGTGGCACGAACAAGGAAGAGATGTGACAGGAAGATGCCAGGTAGGGCTAGGGTTGTGGATGATTTAGAGATAATTGAATGCGTCTGACCTTTCGGATCCGACATGGAGTCCTCATAATTATCTACCATAAATTTGAAGGGTGTCAGACGTGAACATTTGTGCTGACTTTAAAGTGTCTGATTGAATGGTGTTTTATTAGATCTAAATGGTGTTTGTAGTCGTCGCTAGGTGGTTTACGAATCTGGATGTAATTTTATTAATTTTTTTTGCGAGAAAACTTTCAATCTATTCATCTTCCATCACGGCAGTACAACGAACACTAGAAATAATAAAAATTACATCCAGATCCATAGACCACCTAGCGACGACTACAATCATCGAACGAGCCAAGGCGCTACCGCCATCACCCCTCTCACGCCGAGTCGTGCACAAGTTGTTGTAGTAGACAAGAGGGAAGTCGTCGTGCTAAGGCCTCAGAGGACCAGCGCACTGTAACAAAGAACCGCCACGATGAAGAATAACGTAGATCGAAAGGATCCAACCTAAAGACACACGAACATAGACAAACCACAACCAGATCCGAGCAAATCCACCGAGGATAGATCCGCCGGAGACACACCTCCACACGCCCACCAACGATGCTAGACGCATCACCGAAACGGGGACTAGATGGGGAGACCTTTATTCCATCTTCAGGGAGCCGCCACCGTCTCGTCTTCCTGAATAGGACACAAACCCTAACAAATTTTAAAGGAACGACTAACAATGGAGCCCTCTCGCCGGCCCTTGCCAGGATCCACCATGCCCCCATGGCCCTAGGGCCACCGGAGACGAGGCGGACCTGCGGCGGAGCTGGCGAGAGGCACGAACCCTAGCTTTTCTTGGAGGAGGAGGCGGCGGCTAGAAAGAGGCTCTATTCCCCGGTGTTTGATTTAAGTTTATTATTTTTGTTGTTCGTTGTACTGTCATGATTTTTTTGCATGGTAATTATGCGTTCATATCATAAAGATTAAAGTACAAGTCACATAAAGACCGACATGACAAAATTGAAAAGACAGTAGAACGTCTATGAGCTTAACAACAATGCACGTCACATGCCTCTGGTACCACCATGCAGCCACCGAAAGAAAAAAAATGATGGATCACCTTCTCACCCGAGCTCGACGCGGCTCCATCGTTGATATGCAGTTTTGCGGACCTCCAAGATGGCTCGCCAAACACGAAACCATTATCATTAAACGAATCAGACCGGGGCAACACCCCGGACACGCCATCGAACTCCAATCTGGCACCCTCACATGACTAAGACGTTGGAGGTGGAAATCATACTTGCCATCCACGAACCACGAGCTCAGCACACGTTCCGTCTTTCAGATGTCGTCAATGCAGAACACAATCTGCATCCGCTCCTTGACTACCTCCCAAGCTCCGCGCCGACGTTGGAGCAGACGCCGTCGCAACGGCGGAGCCCGAGGACACATGTCCACCACAAGGATGCCGCCGCCGCCGCGACATCCCCGCTTGAACAGACTGGTTCTCAGATCCTTCACCGACAATAGAGACGATTGCCTCGCCAGAGAAGAATCCGGAGCTTCTTTATTCAGCATCGCCATCGCCGTCGCCGAAGCCAACACGCCGAACGATCCAAAACCCTAAGCTTTTTGGGCTCTAAAACCTAAAGCTAAAACGATACACACACGCGGGATCCGGCGACCCCCCTCACCATGGACGACCAAAAGGTCGCCGACGGAAGACGGCGCGGGAAGGAGCAGCTCTCCTGTGGCGGCAGCTAGATTTCGCTACAGGAGGAAAACTTTCTGAATCATAGTTATACTATCATGATTGAAAATGAGTAGATCGATTTTCTTTAAAAGAAATATCTACACGGTGTTCGGGTTGTTGGCTCGGACGTTTGAGGAAGCGGGGTCTGGTTGCAGATGCTCTCGGCCTTGTACAATGGGGAATGCTATGTACAGGTGCTTAAAGAGAGAGAGTCTGCTTGCTTCCTAGAAAAAAATGATACCTACAATGGGCAGTGCCTCGTACAAGTGCTTAGGCTGGATCAGTACATGTGATTAAGAAGAGGGAATATGTTTTTTATACCATCAAAAGACTGGAGCATCGGTGCCAAGCGGAAGCAAACTTTGGCTTCCGTTGCCTCTCTGAAGCACCTGGTCAAGCGCCCATGAGCAAAAAAACCCGGTTTTTTTCCTGAAGCACCTGCGGAGGCACCTCCATTGTACAGGGCCTCACAGGCCACAACTTTTCCCCACCCGGGCGCCGCCGCCACGCCAGCTGCGCGCGCTGCGCTATCCTACCTACCACCTTCTGGACGTCCCTCTCCGTCTTCCGCGCCTCCACCCCACGCGGTTCATTCGCAACCCGCGGCGGCTCCTCTCCTCGCTTTCCATCCTACCCCGAGACGGAGGGGTCTCGCCGGCGACATGGCTCCCTCAATCGCGCCGCCTTCTTCTCCTTCGTGCCTCCGGTGAGTTATTTCATTTCCCGTGAGCATGTATTTTGCCCAGTCAGTCAGTGGATTCACAGTCGAAATCGCTTGGGAAAATGTCGTTCGACAAGTAGAAGAGATCGATTGGGGCTCTCCCCGTAGTCATCTCTGAGCACCAAACCCTAGGATTTTAGTGGTCTGTTTGGGCTAAGCTCCGGACCAGAGGAGGCTCGGTATCCAATTTTGGCCCAAGGTCTATTTGGTTCGAGTAATAATATAGCCATGGTGTAGTAATATAGCCATGGTTGGGTTGGTATAATGGTTCTACTATTTTTTAGGTTCAGGAGATATGAATTTTTACTTTGAAGAAATAGGAGATGTGGATTGTGCTTCATCTTCTTTGTTTTTATGGGAAACCTGACGGCAGCACTGCCTATTCATATGGAAGAAACAGTTGCCCGGTTTAGGAGGGATGACTGCACAAAAACAAGATACAAAGGGCATGGAGTCACCCACCGAACACATTATTAGCTTTGTGTGTAAAGTTTGATGCCGAAAATTTCTACCCACCCGCATTTCCTTGTTTATTCCTTACCATGTTCCTTGTAAACAGTAGGCATGAAATTTGTTAAGTATCTTCCATCAAAATTTTATTCATATGGTGCTACAACCTAGAAGGCATTATGCTACACAACAGGACAAAAGATTATCGATATGACATTTTATCGACAATAATTCAGATCATAGCATTTTACTTCATAATTCTAACATCGTATCTTAAATTGGTTTATGCAGTGGGAAACTCTTTCCACGGTTCACTGGTACCAACAGTCAGCCCATGAATTCTGTCTTGCGTTGCGATCTTTCAGTTTCACCAACTTTGGCATCAAACAGCTTAAGGAGAACCAGTTCGGTTCACTTGGCAAATAATAATCGAATCAAAAACTTTCATGTATGTCATGCTGGGGTTGATCCGTCAGAACGAATTGTTGTAAATGGTCAGGCCAGTCCATCTAAAACTGTTCAAGCTGATGCTGCTGCATTGGGGACCATATCTGCTGACATGGCTCCTGTCGTCGATGGGTTTTCAGCTGATGATGATGAACTTGACCTAGATTTGCCTACAGAGGGTTTCTCGTCTATACCTGAAGCTATTGAAGATATTCGCCAAGGAAAAGTATGTCTTGTTACCAAAGTTATGTTTTCTATTTATTTATTTATTTTGCGTCATTTGCTCTGTAATCCTAACTGATTCATTTGCAGTATGTGATTGTTGTGGATGATGAAGACAGGGAGAACGAAGGAGATCTTATAATGGCAGCATCCACGGTAACACCAGAGGCTATGGCTTTCATAGTGAGGCATGGCACTGGGATTGTATGTGTCAGCATGAAAGAAGATGACCTGGAAAGACTACAACTTCCTCTTATGGTAGTGGCAAAGGAAAATGAAGAGAAGCTGCGGACAGCCTTTACTGTTTCAGTGGTATGATGTCCGATTTTCTAGTCAGAATTCTGGTCTATGCGCATATTGTATTTTCTCCTTTTTTGTATGGGCATATTTTACTTTCTCCTCTTGCCTGTTTCTCCAATTGACTGCTTAAAAAATATATTTTAGGACGCTAAAGAGGGCACAACAACAGGGGTTTCAGCCAAGGATCGGGCAAACACAGTTCTAGCACTTGCATCTCCTTATTCTAAGCCTGAGGACTTCAACCGTCCTGGACATATCTTTCCTCTTAAATATAGAGAAGGTGGTGTCCTCAAAAGGGCTGGGCATACTGAAGCATCAGTAGACCTTGCCGTGTTGGCTGGGTTACCTCCTGCTGCAGTTCTTTGTGAAATTGTTGACGATGATGATGGTTCCATGGCTTTGTTGCCAAAGCTGAAAGAATTTGCAGAGAGGGAGAACCTGAAGATAGTCTCAATTGCAGACTTGATTAGGTTTGTTATTTGCTAATATACCCAAGTGTCAGTTCGTTCGTACAAGTTAAAAATTTAATTATGATGCACTGAACGGCAATACAGTAGTTAGTTTCATGCCGGATGGCAACTAGAGAACAATTTCGAATATGAAAGCTACAGTTTGATGAATTCTTACCTGAATGCATACTTTTGTGTAATATTTTACTGGACTATCAGTTGCTTATAAGAAATTATTTGCACATACAGATATAGGAGAAAGAGAGACAGACTGGTAGAACGTCTTTGTGTCACACCATTACAATTACAGTGGGGGTCATTTGAATCCTATTGCTACCGATCTCTTATTGATGGGATGGAGCACATTGCAATGATCAAGGTAAGCATCCCTGAGCAAATATAGGTAGTCACTTGCAAGTTTGCAGTTGGACTCAACAATGGGATATTTTTTGTTCTAGTACATACATCTGTAATAAAATTCTTGAACAAAACTAAATGCAGCAAGACATTTTTTTTGCCATTTACATCCATCAGTCTGGCCAAAAAACCTCAACCAGTTGTACAGTCCTATACTGCAAGATCATGGTGAAGCAGCAATGTATTGTGGGAATGAAACCTTCTTAAATAATGAATGCTGCTAAGTCTTTCTTTTCATCTAGGCTTATTTTTTGAAGAAACCACGAAAGCACAGGAGCTCTGCATTTCACAGTAGAAGTAGAATTCCCCAGTTAGTTAGGGAAAACCAGGCAAAAACCATTTATATGCAGGGCAATAATAAATTGTTTTCCTTTATATGCAGGGTGATGTTGGGGATGGCCAGGATATTCTAGTGAGAGTCCATTCAGAGTGCCTAACTGGAGATATATTTGGATCGGCGAGGTGTGATTGTGGAGGCCAACTTGCCCTGGCGATGACCATGATCGAGAAGGCTGGTCGGGGTGTGGTGGTTTACCTACGTGGCCACGAAGGCAGGGGCATTGGGCTGGGTCACAAGCTCCGGGCATACAATTTACAGGATGCTGGACGGGATACTGTTGAGGCTAATGAGGATCTTGGGTTGCCTGCCGACTCCCGGGAGTACGGTATAGGCGCGCAGGTAAAGACCATTCCACTGGAATTCGCTTGTATTACAACTCCTGAGCTATCTACCTTTGCTGATATCTATTTCCGCTATGCAGATACTACGTGATCTTGGCGTCCGAACCATGAGGCTGATGACTAACAACCCGGCGAAGTACACTGGACTCAAGGGCTACGGTTTAAGTGTCCTGGGAAGAGTGCCGCTGTTGACACCAATAACTAATGAGAATCGGCGTTACATGGAAACAAAGAGGTTGAAGATGGGGCACATCTATGAAGACCCTCCTAATGGCCATACAAGTGGCATGAGTGACGAGGAGCAATATCAGGAGGATAGTGGCAGCGAACAAGATCAGACCATAGAGCCTTAATAAATGTCTTCATGTTTCTCCCAGCAATAAAAATAAAACCCTCAAATTTGTTATGAGCACTTCTTTCTCCAATTTTGATTATACCTATGTAGTTACTATTTGTAGATGATGTATATTAGTCTGGTCTGAGCATGTGCCATGTGCAAAAATATATTCTCATGTACTCCCTTCACCTTGGTTTGTAAGGTTTGCACGCATTTCAGTAAAAACCTTGATCCTTTTCAATAAGAAGCTTTGATCATTAATTTGGTCAGTGTCCTGCGCCTCTTTGAATTGTTTTTGACCAAAGTGTATCACTTAAATGAGTTTGTGAGCCAGAGTGTTGAACTGGTAATTTGAATTGGTTAAAGTTGTGTCCAAGGACACAATCTTGTACTCTCTTTTTTGTGCATACTTGAGCTCAGTTTCATCTGTGAAAAATGAGTGATATGAGGGCACAGACGGCACCGCCTGTTAAATCTTGAGCCACGTCATGCCAAAACTAGTTGGGTGTCAAATTTAACCATGCTTTGCCAAAATTTCACCCTTGCTACTAAGTCTACTCATGCAATAGAGATGAGCAATCCACTATTGAAAGAAATATCACATTCATGGGAGATTATAACAAACATTAGGTACTGACACTGCTGGTTTTTATCTTTAGTTGACAGTTGCTGGCCCAAGTTATTTGGCAGTGGAAAGTGGGAATTCCACAGTTGATGCAATAGTAAAAACACTTGGAAAGTGGGAATTCCACAGTTGGTGCAATAGTCAAAACACTTGGAAAGTGGGAATTCCACAGTTGATGCAATAGTAAAAACACTTGGAAAGTGGAAATTCCACAGTTGATGGAATAGTCAAAACACTTGGAAAGTGGGAATTACACAGTTGATGCAATAGTAAAAACACTTGGAAAGTGGGAATTCCACAGTTGATGCAATAGTAAAAACACTTGGAAAGTGGGAATTCCACAGTTATGCAATAGTAGTAAAAACACTTGGAAAATGGGAATTCCACAGTTGATGCAATAGTAAAAACACTTGGAAAGTGGGAATTCCACAGTTGATGCAATAGTAAAAACACTTGGAAAGTGGGAATTCCACAGTTGATGTAATAATACCTATCGTCAGCATGATCCAAAGCTAGATATATAGATTGTTGTCTTTGTTTGTGTAGCCTCTTACATTTGTGATACTGGACTGCAGCCAAGTGCCTCTTCGGAGTATCAACCTTAAACTAGCGTTTGCCTTCTCTTGCCTGGCCGTGAAACTGCTGAACCTGTCCCTCTTACCAGAGCTGTAAACCTGCCCCTCTTTGCTGGTTGGACTAGTGAAAACTGAATCTGCGCTACTTACTTGACTCATGGTACCACTGCCGCATTTGCTTTCAAAAAACTGGAGGGGAAATGTCCAAGTGTCGCTACCGAATGCTGCATCCCCCATCCATGAACCTTCAAGTTCTTCCTTTTTGCACATACAAGCTAGACATTCCAAATGCGAGTGAAATCAAGAGTCAAGGAAACATGTCGGTGACACTAATTTTGGGGATGCCAAGAAGGTATACATTTGGTCCATATGTTCTCTGCTGCCACGGCTCTGATGGCTGAATGTAAAGGAGAAAAAAGCATTCTGTCACAACATTTGTGCCCACACGGCACTGATGAAAGTTCAAGGAAAAAAATTGCTATGTCTATGTGTTCGATGATCCGATTACGATATGCTGTCGGTGCCGCGGATACAGGAACCAGTCGCTCCCCAGCTTCCTGCCAGGTTTACCACACTGATCCCCCGAAAGACCGCCTATGAGTGGTGCAGCGCTGGCGAAACGCCTGTTGTAGTGGACGTACTCCAGCCCACGGTACAGCTCTTCGAGATCAGCTCCCCTCGTCTCATGCGCCTCCTCCGATACCTGACTGCTGATGTTGTATCTTTTAGCGCCAAAGCATGTTTGGCGTAAAACCCGAGTGGCAAAGCTCTGCAGCTCAGGCGTGCCTGTCCCATGCGCCGACCACCAAACAACTGCAATTGAAGAAAATGGTCAGAACTCAGAACTTAATTCCCTTATTTTAATACAAATGAAGCATGGATTTCTTCGTATTCTACAAGTCAAAGTGGAAAGAAGTACGAGGGAATAGGTTCTACTTTACCTTGTGGTGTCCCCACTATTTGCTGAATTGCTGAATCTGAACCAAAAGAACCTGATCTTCCTTTATATACTTCAATTTGTGCTTTCAGTCTCCCTGGATCATAATGTCCTTTTGCAATTGCGGTTGTGCAGGCCTCAATACGACCGCTGAGCTCAGGATCATCACAGGAAGGATCTTTGTAAAAGACCCTTGGGTTTAGCATATGACCAGCAGCATGGAGTGGGGTATGCAAGTAACCATACCATATCTCGTCAACCCAATGCAAAATATCACCATATTTATCTCCAAGATTGTGCATTATGTCTTTTGCACTTGCCATGGTGTCATACAAGATACCCATTGGACAGTCCTCAGATTCTAGTTTAAGCAACACATAAATAAATGGTTTTGTAATCTTCAAAACATCAGCAGCAGCACACCAAAATGCATCATCTGTCTTTACTATGCCACAGATATGCCTGAACAAACTTGTAGTAGTAGAGAAACCAGAGGAAATCCAATCAAGTGGGTTAAACATTCTAGTAGACCGATCAGAGGAAACCCATTCAGGAGAGCTAAACATCTCAACTAGATTTTCTCTCACAGAAACTAACCTATCTAATGTGATGAACTCTGCAACAGATTTCAAACAAGAATTGCTCAGGATCTCACCGTCATCAATATACCGCCCTACCAGTTCGTATGCCAGCACATTGCCATATATAAACCTTGTTATTTCCTTTGCCTTCCTTAGAACCTCCCTGACATGATCAAATGCTGCAATTCTCTCAAGCAGAAGGTCGATGCAAAAGTCAGCACACAGTGGGACGAAGAATGAATGGTCATGTTCCTTTTGCACATAATGCCATGCCATTCGCATATGTGGTGACACATCATTTCTGATAACTTGAACTATGTTGCGGGCACCAACATCATCAACCACACGAGAAAACACTGAAACTAGCTCATCCATGTCCTCGAGGATTCCAGAGACATCGATCGATCTGAGGAAATACATACCTTTGCTGCAATGCACTAAAACACTTATGAAGCTTTTTGTACCACATCGGCTCTTCCAACTATCCATAATTATACTGCAACCACTTTTTTTCCATTCTTGCTTGAGTTGCATTGCACGGAGCTGAGTTTCTTTTAGTTCCTCCCGTAGCATGGATTCATATGTAGGAATTTCAACATCCCTATTGTGAACAGTTTGAAGCATCTCCTTGAAAGATGTCAAGTAGAGAAAACGAGGCCCAAGTCCAACTTCAAAGATGAAATTATGTATTGCCTTTTCTGCCCAAGAATCGAACTGAACATCTGCCTCCATTAAGGGTTTCGATTGTTCTAGCTGTGACGCAGAAGACATGTCCATAGAGGAACTCAAGTGAACTCGCTCCCCTGAAGATGTTTTTGGTTTCTTGTTCATCGTACAAGGATTTTAATAGTGCGGGCAATTTGGTTTCTAAAGTCTGATCTCACTGAAATAATTAACAATTTATTATTCCTGCACTCATGTATCCAAAGTGTTATTCTCACAAATTACTGGAGCACATTTACCAATAGCCGACAGATAAAGACATGAGCTTTCATGAATAAAATGTTCATTGTCGCCATGGGCAACAGAACTTTTCGCAACAATATGATGGATGAACAGTAATATATGCAAGACATTTTTGAAGGGTTGCCCATCTTCACCATGCCACTTTAAAGCAGCACGTAGTTAAACTGATAGATGGACATAATTCTTCCAATATAAGTAAAACAATGACAATTTTGGTAAATATCGACCAAGCAATTCAGTATTATTTACAGACTAGTGATACTCTATAATGGAAAAACGACTACATCTTGACATTTCTACACTGGCGAGGGGCTCTTGAATTCACTAAAGGGAATGGGTAACCATGCTGGTGCCAGGCCTCAAACCGGAGTCAGCCAGGAAATTCAACAGCCCTTGTACCATTAGGCCATTATCTTGTCGACCTCAACTCTAGTTTCTACGGTGATAATATCCGTCCAAAACTAGCCACCCGCAGCAGAATGTACCTTTTTGGTGCAAAAGTTAGTTCCCACAAAACCATATTAGGTTTGTATCTGTGCCCTCACCCAAAAGCTCAAGCCATCCCTGTCTGCTACTGTCCCCACCACCCAAAATAAAAAGGAAAAAAATCTCTGCTAATCACACCTAGCCATGTGATTGCTCACTCTAATGGACCCAAAAAACAGTGTTACACGGAAACTCGTGTCCGGATTTATTTCACCAAACTGGAAACCCCAAATCTGTGTAGCATATTTGCACGTGTCCGATTTATTTTGCCAAATCAGGCACCGGAATCCGAGTCGGATCCAGGGACTTTATTTTGCGGAATCAGACAGACGAATCCAAGTCGGATTCGGGTACTTGTGTCCGTGTCAGAGAATTATTTATAGCACGAGAGAATGACAAAAAATACCACTAATCAAAGCCAAAAGCTGCAAAAATATCACTAGTGAAGACCAAAGCGCCAAAATACCACTCAGTTCAGTTTTTCCATGCCAAAATACCACTAGTGTCAAACGGAGACTAACACGTTCCAAGAAAGACACATATATGCCCCTTGCTTGTCTCCTTCAGTTCCAGAGCAGGGGGTACAGCAATGCATCGTTTGCAGGATCGGGATTGATAACCCCAACTTCAATGCAACCAGCAATCAAGCACGCGAACTTGTGAATCAGAAAGACAACTGCCAGAAGAAAAGCTCTGCAAGCACCGGAACGGATGACAACGGGAGCAGTAACTGAGTATAATGGTGGATTACTAGGCACAGCTCGGGTAAGTAATTCAGATTAGCGTACGGGGAAGAGAGAGGGGCAGCACCCGCCGGTCCTTACTCGGCCAGCGGAGTAGGGGCACGCGTGTCGGCGCGGTTGAAGTCGACGTCGAGGGGACAGGGGCGCGGCGCGGTCGGAGGAGCAGCGGCGTGGCGCGGTCGGCGGAGATGGATGCGCCGGCGGTCGACCTCGAGGTCGCGGGGGTGAGCCGGGACAGGGGCGCGGCCCGGTCGGCAGAGAAGGGCCGCGGCGCGGTCAGTGGAGCAGGGGTACTAGAGGGGGAGGGGAGCAGTCGGGAGGAACGAGCGCCGCCATGGCCTGTCAGCGAGATCAGGAACGAGCTCGGTCAGGTCGGGTCGGGTTGGGGATAGTTTTTTTTCTTTCGGGAAGGATCGGGCATAGGTTGAAACAGGGAGAGTTCCCAAAATGGTGTGGCTAAAGTTCCCTCACGCCACCCGTTTCTTATTTTGTAAAAAGCTTACCTTCTGCCGGCCAATCGCGCGCGTCCGTCCGCCGGCTCTGTGGCCGTCCGATCTATGTTTTATCAGACGGTCGAGAGCACTCTCGCGTTTGCTGAAGGCGCGCCCGTTTCTTGCAACTTGCTTCTTATTTCGGGACAGCCATTCCTGCAACTGGATAAAAGAGGGGGTTTCATCCCACAGCACCGTGGGCTCATGCGGCTGGGAGTGTGAGCGGCTGGATTTGGGAGGGCGGGACGCGTCGGCACAAGGTGTTGGGCGACCGGGGCTTATCCAACGCGGTGGCGTCGACGACTGGCTCAGGATCGGCGGTGGCCGGCGACGACTCAAACAGGTACGAAATAGCGATCCCTTCACTCATTTTTCTGGCCGATGTGGCGATGGTGGTGCTCCCTACTATTTCTCCTCTGCGCCATCCGGCCGCTACGCCGGCGTCTATGCGACGTTTTTTGCGGTGGCGCTTCCTATTGCGGTGATGATTCGGCAGTGTCGTATGAGAGACGAAGTTTTGTTTCAGAGAAGTAGTACGAGAGGGGAAGTTGTGTTTCAGAGAGAAGGGTGAGCGGCAGAGCGCGTTGCAGGTTTTCTGAATTTTTGCACATGGGTCGCCATAGTGTTGCGGAAACTTCAATTTAGCTACTGCACGCCGGCGACGGGCTGATTTTGGGATGGGTTGGCGGCGGCGCCGCGCGGGGTGCAGCTTAGTGTAGTGGTGAAAGATAAGTGAGATGGGCTCATCGCCATTTCTGAAGACCTTTGCATTGCTTATTTTCCACATGTTTCAAAGAGCGGCGGTAAGAACACAGGAGCAAACTTTACTGGGAACAGTGGCAGGATCTATCAAAGATGAACTAGTCTAGTCGGTGTTGATTCAAAAAGAGGGCCAAATGGTGAACCGGCGAATGTAGACCTCCCTGCAATGATTAACAACATATTATTCAGTCATGTATCAAAGTGCAATTCTCATAAATTATTATATTCAACTGCTTCCACAAATAACAAGACCGCACATGACATAGTACAATCAATGATCATACATTAACCTAAAACCATCCTAACATGAAAAAGTTTAAACAATTTTACTTGATGTAAAATTTTGTTTTGTTCTACTGACATGAAGAAAAGAGCATATGAAGATATGATGTTCAGTCCGAAACACATTACCAGTTTTTCGACTACATGGTAAACATATTAAATGTAGGAATGTGTATTTTCCATTTTCTGCAATATGTTTTTCCATTTTTATAATTGATTGACTTTCCTCTAAAGTGGGAAATAAGCCCCCACCCCACACACACACATATGGAAAACACCATTGAAAACTGCACATTCAATAACACATTAACATTTATTCTAACTAGTAAATGCGCACGTGCAACGCACGTGTAATCTTAGGACTTGTTTTTGTTTATTCTACTTAGAAGTCATATATTTATCATCATGTTGAGGGTCTAATAATGTAATGAAGTCCCACTGACCGAAATTCATGCAAACATAATGTAGTATACTACTTGACCTACAATTTTCAGTGTAAATTTACAAATACAGTATGCCGGCTACTATAGTAAACCTTGATAAGTTTAAACTACTGACCTTTATATAATACATAAGCAACATCTGGCACTAAGTAATGAATACACAAGAATTTAAAACATCAAGCAAGAAAATTACCCATTATTGCTAGATTAACTCTACCTTTTTATTAATCCAACACTGATTCCTCTTAAACCTGAAAAATCATCAAAATCTTCACCTTATTCCTATTTGTCGCTGCCATCAAGCTATGGACCAATGTTGCCAAAACCTCCAATATTGGTATAGATACATGAACTTTTTGAAATATTAATAGTTTTTAATAGATGTGATGAACATTTTTTTATTACACGACGATCATTTTTTTAGCCGAACCTGTAAATATTTATTCATGTGTATTTTTGTAAATTTTAATCACAAAAAAAGACAGTAGAAGCTATCCGTCATAGGCACAGGTGGGCAAGCTATCCATCAGAGGCACAAGTGGGCAAGCTATCCAAAAGATTCTACCCAAGCACTGACCTGACTATATTTCTTCTTGGCTCGAATAATTGTCCATTGAACCTACTAATCAGCTTCTAATCAGAGTTAGAGAATCGCGTGTAGCACTCCTAATCATCCAAAGCATAAACCCAAAAGTTGGGTGGAATGGGATATTTCATGTATGTGCTCATATTAACCTAATGGGGTCCTCTCTCTTGTACAATACAGAGCCCTATCCTGGCTACGGATCACAATTCCTTCTCTTCCATCGGATCCCATTCCGAATATTGTTCAAGTGAGATGCAATATCATTCCCACATTTTTAGAAGGGGTTTCTAAACCGAAATTGAGCATGTAAAGACCTCCTAGTGTAGCAGCGGAAGATAAGTGAAATGGGTTCATCCCCATTTCCGAAGACATTTGCATTGCTTATTTTCCACATGTTCGAAAGAGTGACAATAAGAACAGGGGAACAAACTTTACTGAGAACTATGGCGGGATCTGTCAATGATGAACCGATCAAAGTTGATTCAAGCAGAGGGCCAGATGGTGGACCGAGAAGGTAGAACTCCCATTAATGATTAAAAACATATTATTCACTCATGTATCAGAAGTGCAATTCTCACAAATGATTGGATTTCAACTGCTTCCACACATAATAAGACCCCACATGACATGCTACAATCAATGCTCATACATTAACCTAAACCCATCCCAACACCAAAGAGATTAAAGGGGTGTTGCTTGATGTAAAGTTTGTTCTGTGTAACTGACATGAAGGAACGGCATACAAAGATACGATGTACAGTCTGAAAACACATTACCAGCAGGCAACAAATAAAGACATGAGTTCCATGAACAATTTTTTTCACCGAATCCACGAGAAACAAATATTTTTGGATCAATGTGATGGATGAAATTTACAACAGAAAGGTGATTTAAGAATTCACATCTTCACCATGCTAGCTTCTATATAGTATAGGTACATTTTCTTTTTATTCTTGTATCCACCTTCTCATTGAGATGTTCTTGTAGATATGGGTGTTCTTGGGGCGCTCCGCTGAAATAATTGATCTCAAAGAAGTTCCTTCATATGAACAATTAGAAGATGAATTTGTTAACCCATGGCCAATTTGTGAAAATCAAAAAGAAACATTGTCAAAGGGCATTCAACATTGTGGGGTTAATGTTCACCAATTAATATTCACGATTTCATCGTGGAGTATATCACATTGAAATGGTGAATATGGTCTCTCCAATATGAAGTCTGTGTTTATTCCTGTTGAAACTTCTAGTATGAAGGAAGATGGTCAAGATAATTTGGAAGCCCAGACACTTGGGAGGTGCACTGGTGTAGTATTGCTCGTGGTTCACCTTGCACTCTTTAAGGTTCTTTTAAAGTGAGCTATTATCAGAGGTTGTGATATATATAGATCAGAACATTGAACCCAAAGAATCAAAATCCAAGCACGAAAGAAAGAAGGACACCGAGAGCATTGTTTCATCAAAAGAATTTAACTTTGATATGCTAACTACTAACAATTTGATTTGGCCAGGGTTGGCTAAATGGTATATGTTAGCTATTTATTTTTAACTGGGTGGATACATAATTAAACTGATGGATGGACATAAGTTTTCCTTGTGGATACATAATTGTCTCATTGGTTCCCACATGAACCATACAAAATATTCCAATATAAGTAAAGCGTTCGCAATTTGGGGAAATATTGACCAAGCAGAGTGGTTAATATTTACATATTAGCGATATACAGTACATGTTTACACTAAAAAAATGGGCAGAGTGCATTGGGCGAGCCAAGCACACCCCTCACACAATAACATGTAAAATGTTACAGGACATCTAAAAAGCAAGTGATCAACAACATGCTTTGAAAGATCAGAAATCTTATACACATGTTTGCCTGGCCAACCTTTTTTTCACAAGCTCTTTAGTAACTTGGAGTTTACCTCTAACAGAGCCAAACAGGGGGTGGTGTTGACAGTGCCATGGATAAGAAGGTGGTAGTTGTGTACAAGAGAGAATGACGTGGACAAGAAGGTACTGGCACCATGTATTACTTCTCAAGGTGGGTTGTGATTTGCGTGAAAAAAAGTGGGTTGTGATTTGCACATAATGTTTAGGCATACTAAGCGCCAGGCGAGATTTGTGTTATCCTCACATTTTGTGTTATCCCGAACACTGATTTTTTATGCATGACACTTTTTCAAATATGTGATGCATGGTGTTCAAGTGTGTGATGAACATTTTACGAAGATGCGATGCATATGTTTTTGAGTGTGTGATGAACACTTTTTGTTTTTTCAATGCATGAATTTTTAGCACACTACTTTTTTATGAATGAAACAATTTTCAAATCCGCGACGACCATTTTCAAATATGCGAAGAACATTTTTTGAATATGCGACAGGCATTTTTAGACTACATGGTAAACATATTAAATGTAGGAATGTGTATTTTTCATTTTCTGCAATATATTTTTACATTTTTAAAACTGATTGACTTTTCTTTAAAATGTGAAATACCCCCCCCCCCCACACACACAAATGCAAAACACCGTTGAAAACTGCACATTTAATACGCGTTCACATTTATTCCAGTACAAGAACTTTTTAAAACATTAATAATTTTTAATAGATGTGATGAACATTTTATTACACGACGAACATTTTTTAGCTGAACCCGTAAGAATTTATTCTTGTGTATTTTTATAGATTTTAATTACAACAAAAGACAGTAGAAGCTATCCATCACAGACACAAGTGGGTAAGCTATCTAAAAGATTATGCCCAAGCACCGAACTAACTATATTTCTTCTTGGCTCGAAGAATTGTCCATTAAACCTCCTAATCAGCTTCTAATCAGGGTTAGAGAATCGTCTGTAACACTCCTAATCATCTATAACCTAAACCTAACAGTTGGGGGAAATGGGATATTTCATGTATGTGGTCATATTAACCTAAATGGGTCCTCTCTCTTGTACAATACAACACCCTATCCTGGCTATGGATCATAATTCCTTCTCTTCATTGGACCCCATTCCAAATATTGTTCAAGTGAGCCGCAATATCATTCCCACATTTTTTAGAAGGGGATTGAGCATCTAAAGACCTTCTAGTGTAGTGGTTGAAGATAAGTGATGGGTTCATCCCCATATCCGAAGGCCTTTGCATTGCTTATTTTCCACATGTTAAAAGAGCAACGGTAAGAGCAAAGGAGCAAGCTTTAATGGGAACTATGGTGGGATTTGTCAACGATGAACTAGTCGAAATTGATTCAAGAAGAGGGACATATGGTGGCCGGGGAAAGTAGCCTCCCATTAATGATTAACACCATATTATTCACTCATGTATCAAAAGGGCAATTCTCACAAATGATTGTATTCAACTTCTTCCACACATAATAAGATTGCACATGACATGTTACAATCAATGCTCATACATTAACCTAAACCCATCCTAACACCAAGAGATCACACAATGTTACTTAATGTAAAGTTTTGGTTTTTGTAACCGACATGAAGAAAGAGCATACAAAGATATGATGTACAGTGTGAAACACGTTACCGGCGGGCAATAGATAAAGACATGAGTTCCCATGAACAATTTTTTTATCAATGACGCCATGAGAAACAAATATTTTTGGATCAGTGAGTTGGATGAAAATTATTATAGCAAGGTGATTTAAGAATTCACATGTTCACCATGCTACCTTCCAAATAGTACTACTGCATTTCCTTTTTATTATTGCATTAATCTTATCACACTACTGCAGGATGCTGCTAACGCGACACTACAATCAGAGATCCTTCGACGAAACTGTGCGCGATGCATTAATCGCAAACCGTGGTGTAAGAAAACCATCAAAAATGATACGAACTGTTTGCGATGGCAGAGATATCAAACATGATTCAAATTAGAGTTGCACGTGTGATACGTGGCATACAGTTGATCTATGCAAACTGTTTGCGATGAGCATAACAATAGAAATGGTCCCACAGATAAAGGTGTGTGTGATATACGACATACAGTTCACTCAGATGAACTGTTTGTGATTAGGCAACACAACAGAAATAGTCACCAGATCAAGGTGTGTCCGATACTCGGCATACTGATTCACTTCAGACGAACTGTTTGCGATGAGCCAAAACAACAGAAATGGTTCAAGTTAACAAGATGTGTGTGATACATGGCAAACAGATTCGTAATCGGAAATGTGTGCGAAGACCAATAATAACACAGACAATTGTTGCTAATAAGCCGTGTGTGTTATGGGCAAACGCTTGCTGGTATACAATTGTCAGCGATTGATGAAATCATCACCGACGAGTTCCCTAGTTTACTCCGTGTGCGATGTAATTTGCTCTGTCTATAGAAGAACAACATATAAAATGAAAATAAACATCCAATTACATAAGTGACTATACAAAGTATTCGCACACACCTCAATAAACAATTACATGCATTCTAAACTAGGAGAAACGATCATCTAATCATCTTCTTCTTGCAACACTGCTGCCACTGATCTGTGGCTCGATCCCTCGTCTGGGCCAGGACGAAGGCACTTCCTCATGTCAAGGATCCGCATGTACATATCGTAGCTTGTGTATGCGTCCTTGGCCGCATACTTCACGTGTTCTTCATCCAGTCTCTGCTCCAAGGCACTGTGTCAGGCGATCTTGTCCTTGTTGCTCTCATCCTTCATCTTCATGTAGTAGGGGTTGATGATGGCCGAGGCGAAGTCAACAAGGGAGTCCTGATTGTTCTTTGTGCTGCCCCAAACCGTGTAGTGGTCAGGGATGTAGACAAGATTCCGGCAGGCCAAGCCCAAAATCTTGAGCGCTTTAGATAGTTGTTGGTGTCCACCGTATTGAAACTGTAGTCGGGCTTGTTGCTAGAAATAGCGAAACACTCACAAGCCCTTGTGGCCAGGTGGTAGTGATAGACGAGGACGCCATGGCGCACACACAACTGGGCAACGACAACCTTCTGATCATACCCGGCACGACCACCAGTGAACTCAAGGTCGAAGCCTAACACTTGGTACTTGTCCTAAAAAAGAAACTGCTACATAGTGTCGATGGAACTCTCCACCGAGACGGGCTCGTTCGTGTACAACACCGAGAGGTCCTTCCCCCTCACGTGGGTGTCCACTATGTGAGGCGTGGTGAAATGCCGCCCGTTGTTGTTGTCAGCCGCTGGGAGCGCCATTGGAGCCGCCGGATATCCTCTCTATATGTGTCTTCGTGGGTGTGCTTATTGTGTCGTGGGGTGTGAGAGATTAAGGTAAATGGCCGTGGGAATAAATGGGGGCTGGGCGCCCTGGATTATTGGCACGTATGCATGATAGTTTTTGCAGCGGGTAACTGCATCATGGCGCCGCGCCCGGCGCAACCGCATTCATAATGGCAACATGAATGTACGTGATCGTGCACCGACCCCAAATGTTGGCAGCACAGGCAGAGGGACACGCGCAAAGCGCGCGCGGTGGGACGCGAGCAGAGCACACCGCGGCCACCTCAACCGCAAGCAACCACATCCATAGAGCATTTGAACACGAGGGAATGGTCGTCTACAAGACGGCCAACAGTTGCGAGCCGGCGGCATTATGTGAAAATGTTGGGGAAAGTTGCATAAAATAAAAATTTTCCTACGTTCACCAAGATCAATCTATGAGTTCATCTAGCAACGAGAGAGAGATGCATCTACATACCACTTGTAGATCGCGTGTGGAAGCGTTCAAGAGAATGGGGTTGAGGAGTCGCTCGTCGTGATCCAAATCACCGGAGATCCTAGCGCCGAACAGACGGCACCTCCGCGTTCAACACACGTACGGTCAGCGTGACGTCTCCTCCGTCTTGATCCATCAAGGGGGAAGGAGAGGTTGATGAAGATCCAGCAGCACGACGGCGTGGTGGTGGATGCAGCAGAGTTCCGGCAGGGCTTCGCCAAGCGACTACGGGAGGAGGAGGTGTAGCAAGGGGAAAGGGAGGCGCCAAGTGCAAGGGTCTGGCTGCCCTACCTCCCCCCTCTATATACAGGGTCCCCAGGGGGGCGCCGTCCCTAGGAGATGGGATCTCCTAGGGGGGGCGGCGGCCAAGGGGGGTGGAGTGCCCCCCAAGGCAAGTGGGGCGCCCCCTCCCCTAGGGTTCCCAACCCTAGGCACAGAGGGGGGCCCAGGGGGGGGGGGCACCAGCCCACCAGGGGCTGGTTCCCCTCCCACTTCAGCAAATGGGGCCCTCCGGGATAGGTGGCCCCACCCGGTGGACCCCCGGGACCCTCCCGGTGGTCCCAGTACAATACCGGTGGACCTCAAACTTTCCCGATGGTCAAACTTGACTTCCCATATATAATTCTTTACCTCCGGACCATTCGGAACTCCTCGTGACGTCCGGGATCTCATCCGGACTCAACAACTTTCGGTTTGCTGCATACTCATATTCATACAACCCTAGCGCCACCGAACCTTATGTGTAGACCCTACGGGTTCGGGAGACATGTAGACATGACCGACGACTCTCCGGCCAATAACCAACAGCAGGATCTGGATACCCATGTTGGCTCCCACATACTCCTCGATGATCTCATCGGATGAACCACGATGTCGAGGATTCAAGCAACCCGTATACTATTCCCTTTGTCAATCGGTATGTTACTTGCCCGAGATTCGATCGTCGGTATCCCAATACCTCGCTCAATCTCAAGCATCGCAAGTCACTTTACTCGCATCGTAATGCATGATCCCGTGACTGCACACTTGGTCACTTTGAGCTCATTATGATGATGCACTACCGAGTGGGGCCAGTGATACCTCTCCGTAATACGGAGTGACAAATCCCAGCCTTGATCCGTGTCAACCCAATGACACTTTCGGAGATACCAGAGTGCACCTTTATAGTCACCCGATTACGTTGTGACGTTTGGTACACCCAAAGCACTTCTACGGCATCCGGGAGTTACACGATCTCATGGTCTAAGGAAAAGATACTTGACATTGGAAAAGCTCTAGCAAAACGAACTACACGATCTTGTGCTATGCTTAGGATTGGGTCTTGTCCATCACATCATTCTCCTAATGATGTGATCCCGTTATCAATGACATCCAATGTCCATAGTCAGGAAACCATGACTATCTATTGATCAACGAGCTAGTCAACTAGAGGCTCACTAGGGACATGTTGTGGTCTATCTATTCACGCGTGTACTACGATTTCCGGATAATACAATTATAGCATGAATAAAACACAATTATCACGAACAAGGAAATATAATAATAATCCTTTTATTATTGCCTCTAGGGCATATTTCCAACGATCTCCCACTTGCACTAGAGTCAATAATCTAGTTACATTGTGATGAATCAAACACCCATAGAGTTACGGTGTTGATCATGTTTTGCTTTCATGGAAGAGGTTTAGTCAACGGATCTGCGACATTCAGATCCGTATGCACTTTGCAAATTTCTATGTCTCCATCTTGAACATTTTAACGAATGGAGTTGAAGCGACGCTTGATGTGCCTGGTCTTCTTGTGAAACCTGGGCTCCTTAGCAAGTGCAATAGCTCCAGTGTTGTCACAGAAGAGTTTGATCGGCCCCGACGCATTGGGTATGACTCCTAGGTCGGTGATGAACTCCTTCACCCAAATTGCTTCATGCGCTGCCTCCGAGGCTGCCATGTACTCCGCTTCACATGTAGATCCCGCCACGACGCTTCGCTTGCATACCGCACTACTTCTCCACCATTCAACATATACACGTATCCGGTTTGTGACTTAGAGTCATCTAGATCTGTGTCGAAGCTAGCGTCGACGTAACCCTTTACGACGAGCTCTTTGTCAGGACCCCGATCCTAAGTCACACCGATCTAGCATGTAACACATCATATCACTTTGCGTCCTCACGCACGGTATTCCCACGGGTGCCGCCTTACCATTGCCCGGGACCGTTTGCGCCTTTTGGCTCACGTATATGATAGTGTCGCTAGCATCCATATGACAAAGAACCCGGGCCGACATGGCTAGTCATGAACCCAAAGCGGCGCTAACCCATGGGGACAGGCATACATGAATCACATCGAGCATGTCGGTCATCAACGTATAAACTCGGGCTGTAGCATTTGGGCTATCAGGACTCCGGTATCCCGGCTGTAGCAGGCTAGGCAGGACTCCGGATAACACCGCGTGACATTTCCCGAAGGGACATATAGGAACGGCGAAGTGAAACACATGCCGGACAGTCAAGTGTCCAAGCGGTAGTCTTTGGGCTAGCAGGACTCGGTGAACCGGGTCAGAAGCGGACTACTATCGCTCGAGGCACGAGACTACATTTCCCCATATGAGAGGCTGCCAAGGATAAACAACTAGTTTGTCGGATCCCACACATACCAAGCATTTCAAACATACACACAATATGCTCAATATGTGTAGATACAACATGGCATCACAACATAACTCTACGACTCAAATATTTATACATTAGGCTCCGAGGAGCGAGATATTACAAACATGGGTCTCATGACCCAACACTCGTGAGCATACAAGTCAAGCACAAGCGGAAGCTAAACATGTCTCGAGTACGCATAAATATAAATGAAGAAGGCTGAGAAGCCCGACTATCTACCAGATCCCGCCAAGGCACAAGATCGTAGCCGAGGTAACAAGCTAACCGTCGAGGTCCAAGCGGAACTACTAGCGAGACCAAGTCTCTCTCGCAAAACAAAAATAAGCAAACGTGAGTACAAACGTACTCAAAGAAGACTTACATCGTAACTAGCTACATATGCATCATTATCAAAAGGGGTGGTGGAGTTTGACTGCAGCAAGCCAGCTTTGACTTCGGTGGCTGTCCCGAACTCACATCGCAAGTAACTCTTTTGAGGTGGCGCACACGAGTCCACATATTCACCATATCAATACACCACTATGGACCCGCCTCGCCTCCCTCACGAGAACTCCATCCATAGCACTCACGCTAATCTTGCGCATTTTAGGGTATCCACTTTCACTTGTCTAAGAACTGGTATAGGCAACCCAGAAGTCCTTCTCCGTGGACACGGCTATTCTAATAGATCATATTAACCCTGCAGGGGTGTACTTCTTCACACACGCTCTCACCACTTACCGCCGTTTACACGACATGTACTCGGCAACCTTCAAGCGGAAGCCCAACGTGGGTGTCGGCCACAGCCTACCTAAACAATCAAGTCCCAAGTCCAGGTTTATCGCCTATTCGGGTTCCATCCGCAGGGAGTCCGCCGAGGTTTCCCATACAGCCCGAACGATGTGTACAGGGTTCCCGAGACACCAAGCAGGCGAATCGGTACATCAACACGGTGCCTACCGCAACACAACCCACCCCTACGGTCGGCTAAGTATGCCCCCAAAGATGCTACAAACACGAAACTACTTGCAACTCCGGACCGAGGACAAGGGTGGTTAAGAAGCCGAGAGGGTCAATTAAGTATCCCAATGCATGGTAGTAACTGCTTTCATGGATCACAAACACGTAACTCAGCCTCGAGGACGGCTGCAATGAGACAACCCACCATGTACTCCTACATGGCCTCTCACCGCTACCTTTTACCAAATCGTGTTCACACACTTAGCTCACACACTGATGGGACATGTTCACACAACCATTCCAATTCATTCCCGATGAATCGGACTGACTCAACTCTAAGCAGTAGTGCATGACAACAAGCATGAATGAGTAGGCACAACATGGCTCAAACAACTCCTACTCATGCTAGTGGGTTTCATCTAATTCTTTGTGGAATAACAGGTCATGCAGAGGATAAAGGGGTTCAGCTACCGCAACAAGTAACACATGAGTCGTTGTTGTCCTAATCCAAAGAAAATAGAGCAGGAGCGAGAGTGGGATTATATCGGAATGGACAAGGGGTTTTGCTTGCCCGGCACTTCGAAGATAATATAGTTCTTCATCGGTGTCATCGAACAATTGTCGGAACCACGTCTATCGAGAGGGGATGACACGCAATCGAGAAAGAACACAATCAATGCAATGCACATTCACATGAATGACATGTCATGTTAAGGTACTGAATTCACCTAATGCAATATCTAGCCAAGTTAATTGAAGTGGAATTCAAACAAGGTTAAACTCCAACTCCAAATGCTAGTTCATAAGTTGCCCTAATCATGATTCATCCTATTCAGTGAGGTTAACTTGTTCAATCATGCATGAAAATGCCATAAACAGATTCTTCATATTTTTCTGATCATTTTTCATATATAAATTATTTCATTCTCGAGCTACGGTTGAATTTATATGATTTTTAGAAGTTTAGGACATTTTCACGAATTTCCTGAATATTTAGAAAATAAACTAAATTCCAGAAAAGGAATATTGCGTCACTATGACGTCAGCGGTCAACTGCGGCGGTCCTGGTCAAACCCTGACCTGTGGGTCCCGAGTGTCAGTGTCTAACTAAACTAACCTAGCTTAGTTAATACTAACCTAACTTAATTAACGCAAGGGGCCCGCATGTCGATGAGGAAGAGGGGAAGTCAAACCGGCAAGGGGGGTCAACCCACGCCGGTCAGCGGGTCGGTCGCTGGCGTTTAGCCGCCGGGCGAGTCCAGACGCGGGCGGAGGCAAACGAGCCACATGGCATCGTTCGCCGTGGCTTGTTAGATTGAACGCAGCGGGCGCCGCATCTAGTGGTGGCGGTGATAGGTGCCGGGTGGCGGAAAAGTGGTCGGCGACAAGGTTTGGCGGCAGCAGCTCGCCAATCTTGGGGTGGCGCTTCTGAGCACTAGAGGAGAGACCGGCGGGCGCTGCGGGCTCTGGGAGGGCGGCGAACATGGTGACGCTGGCCAGCGCAAGCCGGGTGGCTCGCCACGGCGGCGCCATGGCCGGGCGGAACCGAGCTTATGCTCCGGTGGAATCGGTGGCCACATGGTGCAAATAACGCGGGGAAGAGAGGGGTTAGTGGCAGGAGCTCACGGAGGTTTGAACGGGGCGGACGACGTACTCGGGGAGGCGTCGGGGAGGGCACACGATCACCGGCGATCTCGGCGGCCGAAGCTTGAAGAAGGGGTCGGGGAGCCGCTGCAGGGCGCGTACGCCGGTGGCTTGGCGGGGACGGTGTATAGGTCGTGGCGGAGCTTCTTGGCGCGTCGAGAGGCGTGTGGAGGCAGTGGCCATGGTGGTGCCTGCCGGGCGGCGGGTGTGTTCGGTGGTGCCACACGGAAAGCAGAGGAGGGGAAGGAGGTCCAGGGAGAGAGGGGAGAGGACGAGGGGGTCCGGGGGGGTGTGCGTGGCACCCGGGGCCGGTTCCAGAAGCGGCGGAAGCAGGAGGTGGCGAGGCACGCGGCGACCACGCGCCCGCCTCCCACCGGGCAGGAGGTAGACGACGGGAGGGGGCGGTGGTGGACTGGGCCGGCAAGCCGGAGGAGCTGGGCAGGTGGAGGCGCCAGTAAGTTTGGGCCAGGTAGGTTTCTCTCTCTCCCTTTTCTAATTATTTCAGTTTTCTATTATTCTGTAATTTTCGTGGCTTTATTAAAAATACTAATACTACCCCAAAAATCATGAAACTTGCTCAGGCCTACTGTTTGGAAAATATCCAACAACAAACATTTAAGTTTATGATTATTTGAGCATTTAAATTATTTATTAGCATTTAAATGCCCAAATGCAAATAATTTATGAATTAATCCAGTGACCAAATATAACATGAAAAATGTGCAGCACCTCTGGTTCTGGTTTAAAGCATTTTTCCAGAAATGATGAACATTTTCTAAAGCCATTAGAAATCACTGAAAAATATTTTTGGTTGAGCCTATTTGAATTCCTTTAATGCTAGGGTTTAGGCAATCCCCATTTCAAATTTCATGAAAATTAAACATGATGCATGGATGCAATGCCACTAGTTACAAGCAAGCTCTAGGGATGTGACTACTCACCCCACTAAACAAGAATCTCGCCCGAGATTCAAGACATGAGGTAAGAGGAAAGGGGAGTCACAGAACTATCACAATCTTCATGATCCATTTGCCTTCTCGAAAATGTTGATTCATTCCATCATCTTGGTCTTGACGTCTTTGCTTTTGAGATCTTCACTCGACACGACAATGTAAAGAGGGGGAAACCCTACAGGATTTAATCTTCTTGAAGACCGAGCAACTCAAGATCAGTTCATGGAGAGACGTAAGAACAACTCTTGAGTTGAGACACCAAACACACATTAGGAATGATGGAGAAGCAATGGATGACGAAGGTTCAAATTGGTAGGTAACCATTCCACGCTTAAGTAAAATGGTGCATGTTTCAAAGTAACAAGGAGATGATTGCCATGATTCCATAACGGGACACCTTAGGAAAGGTGACGAAAGAGCTATTCCTTAAGTGGCAAAAGAATTACTTTTGATCCATAGATCATTGGAACTCTTTATACCAGCCTAAGGCAATCACAAACGATCGTTTGGTGGAGTGCAAAGGAGTGGCATACCCAGACTAGAATGGATGATGTGGACTACCTTGTTGAAAACAACATAATGGATGATTTTGCTTGTCATTGGAGGTGGAGGGAACCAATGGTAGGACCATTTTTGAGGATGATCTTGAACATAAATTACTAAGAGGGCAGC
The DNA here is from genome assembly GCA_021605145.1 of Aegilops bicornis. Lineage (NCBI taxonomy): Eukaryota > Viridiplantae > Streptophyta > Magnoliopsida > Poales > Poaceae > Aegilops > Aegilops bicornis. The sequence goes on from CM038675.1 coordinate 690,759,508, forward strand.
CCATAGTGAAATGGCATAAGGACGGTGCAAGCTGGGAACGAAATGCAGCTGTTGGAATGTTCCAACCATCATATCTGCCTGAGATTCAGATCTGGTTGGTGCTAGGATATTCCAGACTCATCGAGTCTAGAAAGAAAAATGAAAGTTTGCAACACAAATCGGCGAGAAGATGTTGCGAGATTCTCGAATGAACTACGATAGCAAGCTCCAAAACATGAGCCGGCATCACAAGAACTCGTGGAACACGTTGTCCAAGACAAGCATGACCACGTAGTAGCCTTATCATAAAACACTACCGAAGTTTGGTGGGGAGCCATCATGGAGGATATCAAGTCCTTGCATAAGTCATATGATTAGCTCTTATGAAGAAACTTCTTGTCCCTGAACCAATCAGCCAGTGGCTTGGTGTGCTAGGAACACATATAGGACGAAGGTTGCAAGTCTCCGAACTACAGGATACTTCGCACGTATGCATGACTGAATTGGGATGATTCCAGAGGAGGCAAAACAAACCTTTCTCAAATCCACGGCGGCAACTTGCATCAGATGCACATGAATTAGAGGAAGTCACTACTTTCATCCAAACATATGCTTCATGAACGAAACATGAAGAAATGCTTACACAAGTTTCCAATACTAGGTTGATGTTCAACATGACTCATGGGGGAGACAAAATGCTGCTGATGGGCTCAACAAGTAACTCATCGGAATTTCCATATCACCGACTTCCACCATCATGTGAACACGGTGATAGTATTGGTCAGACCAAAAGATGTAATGGGGCATGCTCGAGGGATCAACCACGAGTAAGACAACATTACGAGCATCGTTGGTACTGATTTTATTTGACGATAGCCCACACTCAAATCAAAGGATTAATAAGACAAATAGGTCCGACAACTGATCACAGGGACCAATCGATGAAGATGTCATCCTTCTTCAATACACACTACACAAAAATATCCTTTTGGAACGAACTAAGTTAGGCAAGCTTTTATCTTCCAACTCTCCAAGTTGTTGTCTAGCTTAACCAACTAGCTCAGGGATATCCAACACAGATTCTTGGAGAAATGATGGTTCACAGGAAACCAACTTGATCACGAGCTCAACATAACAGTCAGGAGACAACCCGGTAACATTTCCAAGGTGATATTTGGAAAGTCACGGACCACCGGTATGTTACTAAGCTCGAGAACAATCTTGCTTTTGAGGGCAAGACGATATGATCAAATGAGCAAGGGATTGATATAATCCTAACTCATCAATCAAGTGTGCACCGTAAATAAGGACTAGGTAGCACGATCAATCTTAGGATGATGATTTAATAACCAACACGCTAAGAATGAAAATATTGTCCATTAACTACCAAGCAACGAGGTTGCTAGGAGTATCGATTTCACACATCACAATTCACTAGTCGGCATTCCGGTTGCGACAACACGGAACCGAGGAATGAACAATGATGGTGTGAAGTATCACTACGTCAAGAATTCATGAGAGTGGTGCAATTCTCATGACACACTTGACATAAAGATGGTAACACTCAAGGTACAAAGCAGAGCAAAAGCTGGATTGGCATTTTGATCTATGGAATACAACCGCTTTGACCCAATCCTAGATATGGATGAGGTAATCGGAGTTTGTTTCTCCTAGTCATTCAGAATAGAATGGCTTGACGGACCACAAGGATAATAGGCATCGATAAGCGAATGCACACATACTCTTGGTTATCAATTGATGGAGGAGGGTCGAATACAACTAAAGGGAGCAACTCAAAGGAACATATAATTTTTCGAGTTGTGGAGGCATGGATTAGTATATCGAGCAAAGCTCAACATTTCTCCCGGATAACCCATGCAGAGAAGGTAAGACCGGCAGAGTCACAATTATGAATGGAGAACTCCTCAAGAGTACTCTGATTGTGATCTTTTAATTCAAAGAATTTCTGCCTTAACTAGTTCATGGTATTTGGAAGAAGGAAATACCATGGACCTCGAGGATTATCGCAAAGTTACTAATATCCTAAAGGGACTAGCAAATACTAACAACATGAAGTAGGGTGAATCTCGGGTTCGAAACCCGTGAGTAGAATGCCTACTAACTAATAACATCACGGGATGCTTTCAAGAATAATGGCCAGAATCATTGCACTGGGGAACACAAAACATGGCTAGTTTACTAGGTGACTTCCTAAACACCTAGGGTCATAATAATATCTCCAACATCTACGCCGAGGCACGAAGTACCTCAACTTACCGATTAGTGTGCTTATTCTGACCAAAAAGAACATCGGGATCGGAAGGAAAGGATTTGCAATTGCATCAGACTATTTAGAGACACAGGATGACTTTGACAGCATAACGGCTGTAAATGCTCAAAATGATTTGAGACATCATGCAAAATGGTGGCATAGCCACTCAACATCACAATATCAAGGTTCAAATCAACCGTTATCATACGTAAATAGTAGGAACTGAATCGGGATTAAAACCAACAATCTTAAGGGTCTATGGATTAGTAACACGTCATCACGATAAATAGATGAAAAGCCTAGTTCTTAAACCCCAGAGAAGAGAAGAGGATGACTCGGATCGAAGGCCATGAGGTATAAGGAGTAAAAAGAGCCTTACGTTCCCTTCCACAATCAATTCCCTTACATAACTAAAGCATTTCTAGACACAACTTCGACCAGTTTGGCTTGGTAATCCTGACAGCAAGAAGACTACGATACCAACGCTGTCAGGACCCGATCCTAAGTCACACCGATCTAGCATGTAACACATCATATCACTTTGCGTCCTCACGCACGGTATTCTACGGTGTCGCCTTACCATGGCCCGGGACCGTTTGCGCCTTTTAGCTCACGTATATGATAGTGTCGCTAGCATCCATATGACAAAGAACCCGGGCCGACATGGCTAGTCATGAACCCAAAGTGGTGCTAACCCATGGGGACAGGCATACATGAATCACATCGAGCATGTCGGTCATCAACGTATAAACTCGGGCCGTAGCACTGGGCTAACAGGACTCCGGTATCCCGGGCTGTAGCAGGCTAGGCAGGACTCCGAATAACACCGCGTGACATTTCCCCGAAGGGACGATGCATATAGGAACGAAGTGAAACACATGCCGCCGATCAAGTGTCCAAGTAGTAGTGCTGGGCTAGTAGGACTCCGGTGAACCGGGCTGTAGCGGACTACTATCGCTCAGAGGCACGAGACTACATTTCCCCATATGAGAGGCTGCCAAGGATAAACAACTAGTTTGTCGGATCCCACACATACCAAGCATTTCAAACATACACACAATATGCTCAATATGTGTAGATACAACATGGCATCACAACATAACTCTACGACTCAAATATTTATACATTAGGCTCCGAGGAGCGAGATATTACAAACATGGGTCTCATGACCCAACACTTCAGAGCATACAAGTCAAGCACAAGCGGAAGCTAAACATGTCTGAGTACGCATAACTATAAACGAAGAAGGCCGAGAAGCCCGACTATCTACCAGATTCCGCCGAGGGCACAAGATCGTAAATGAGGTAACAAGCTAACCGTCAAGTCCAAGCGGAACTACTAGCGAGACCAAGTCTCTCGCAAAACAAAAAATAAGCAAACGTGAGTACGAACGCACTCAAAGAAGACTTACATCGAACTAGCTACATATGCATCATTATCAAAAGGGGGTGGTGGAGTTTGACCGCAGCAAGCCAGCTTTGACTCGGTGGCTGTCCTGAACTACGATCGCAAGTAACTCTTTTGAGGTGGCGCACGAGTCCACATATTCACCATATCAATACACCACTATGGACCCGCTCCCGCCTCCCCACGAGAACGCCATCCATAGCACTCACGCTTATCTTGCGCATTTTAGAGTATCCACTTTCACTTGTCTATGAACTGGTATAGGCAACCCAGAAGTCCTTCTCCGTGGACACGGCTATTCGAATAGATCATATTAACCTGCAGGGTGTACTTCTTCACACACGCTCACCACTTACCGCCGTTTACACGACATGTACTCGGCAACCTTCAAGCGGAAGCCCAACGTGGGTGTCGGCCACAGCCTACCTAAACAATCAAGTCCCAAGTCCAGGTTTATCGCCTATTTGGGTTCCATCCGCAGGGAGTCCGGCCGAGGTTTCCCATACAGCCCCGAACGATGTATACAGGGTTCCCGAGACACCAAACGGGCGAATCGGTACATCAGACACGGTGCCTACCGCAACACAACCCACCCCTACGGTCAGCTATGCGGCGGCCCCCAAAGATGCTACAAACACGAAACTACTTGCAACTCCCGGACCGAGGACAAGGGTGGTTAAGAAGCCGAGAGGGTCAATTAAGGATCCCAATGCATGGTAGTAACTGTTTCATGGATCACAAACACGTAACTTCAGTTCACGAGGACGGCTGCAATGAGACAACCCACCATGTACTCCTACATGGCCTCTCACCGCTACCTTTACCAAATCGTGTTCACACACTTAGCTCACACACGAGGGACATGTTCACACAACCATTCCAATTCATTCCCGATGAATCAGACTGACTCAACTCTAAGCAAAGAGGTGCATGACAACAAGCATGAATGAGTAGGCACAACATGGCTCAAACAACTCCTACTCATGCTAGTGGGTTTCATCTAATTCTTGTGGAATGACAGTCATGCAGAGGATAAAGGGGTTCAGCTACCGCAGCAAGTAACACATGAGTCGTTGTTGTCCTAATCCAGTAAAATAGAGCAGGAGCGAGAGAGTGGGATTATATCGGAATGGACAAGGGGTTTTGCTTGTTCGGCACTTCGAAGATAATATAGTTCTTCATCGGTGTCATCGAATAATCGTCGGAACCACGTCTATCGAGAGGGGACGGACACCGGCAACTGAGAAAGAACACAATCAATGCAATGCACATTCACATGAATGACATGTCATGTTAAGGTACTGAATTCACCTAATGCAATATCTAGCCAAGTTAATTGAAGGGGAATTCAAACAAGGTTAAACTCCAACTCCAAATGCTAGTTCATAAGTTGCCCTAATCATGATTCATCCTATTCAGTGAGGTTAACTTGTTCAATCATGCATGAAAATGCCATAAACAGATTCTTCATATTTTTCTGATCATTTTTCATATATAAATTATTTCATTACGAGCTACGGTTGAATTTATATGATTTTTAGAAGTTTAGGACATTTTCTGGAATTTCCTGAATATTTAGAAAATAAACTAAATTCCAGAAAAGGAATATTGCGTCAGCATTGCGTCACTATGACGTCAGCGGCCAACTGCGGCGGTCCAAGTCAAACCCTGACCTGTGGGTCCCGAGTGTCAGTGTCTAACTAAACTAACCTAGCTTAGTTAATACTAACCTAACTTAATTAGCCGGGCGGGGCCCGCATGTCAGTGAGGAAGAGGGGGAAGTCAAACCGGGCAGTGGGGTCAACCCACGCCGGTCAGCGGGGTCACGGTCGCCGGGCGTTTAGCCGGGCGAGTCGAGACGCGGAGGGCCGTGGCTTGTTGCATTGAGATTCGAACGCGGCAGCGCCGCATCTAGTGGTGGCGGTGATAGGTCCGGGTGGCGGAAAAGTGGTCGGCGACGAGGTTTGGCGGCGGCAAAGAACTCGGCCAATCTTGGGTGGCGCTTCTGAGCACTAGAGGAGAGACCAAGGGCGCTGCGGGCTCTGGGAGGGCGGCGAACATGGTGACGCTCAGCGCAAGCCGGGTGGCCACAGCCACGCAGCGGCGCCATGGCCAGCAGAACCGAGCTTGCGGCTCCGGTGGAATCGGTGGCTACATGGTGCAAATAACGCGGGGAAGAGAGGGGTTAGTGGCAGGAGCTCACGGAGGTTTGAACGGGGCGGACGACGTACTCGGGGAGGCGTTGGGGAGGGCACACGGTTGCCGGCGATCTTGGCGGCCGAAGCTTGAAGAAGGGTCGAGGAGCAGCTGCAGTGTCACGCCCGGGTGGCTTAAGCGGGGGACGGTGTATAGGTCAGCGGAGCTTCTTGGCGTCGAGAGGCGTGTGGAGGCCGGTGGCCGTGGTGGTGCTCGTGGCGGGCGGGTGTGTTCGGTGGTGCCACACGGAAAGCAGAGGAGGGAAGGAGGTCCAGGAGAGAGGAGAGGACGAGGGGTCCGGGGGTGTGCGTGGCACCCGGGCCGGGTTCAAGCGGGCGAAGCAGGAGGTGGCGAGGCCTTGGCGACCACGCGCCCCTGCTCCTACTAGCAGGAGGTAGACGACGCGGAAGGAGGCGGTGGTGGACTGGGCCGGCAAGCCGGAGGAGGCTGGGCTGTGGAGCGCCAGGTAAGTTTGGGCCAGGTAGGTTTCTCTCTCTCCCTTTTGTAATTATTTCAGTTTTCTATTATTCTGTAATTTTCAGGGCTTTATTAAAAATACTAATACTACCCCAAAAATCATGAAACTTGCTCAGGCCTACTGTTTGGAAAATATCCAACAGCAAACATTTAAGTTTATGATTATTTGAGCATTTAAATTATTTATTAGCATTTAAATGCCCAAATGCAAATAATTTATGAATTAATCCGAGTGACCAAATATAACATGAAAATGTGCAGCACCTCTGGTTACGGTTTAAAGCATTTTTCCGTAAATGATGAACATTTTATAAAGCCATTAGAAATCACCGAAAAATATTTTTGGTTGAGCCTATTTGAATTCCTTTAATGCTAGGGTTTAGGCAATCCCCATTTCAAATTTCATGAAAATTAAACATGATGCATGGATGCAATGCCACTAGTTACAAGCAAGCTCTAGGGCTGTGACACTCTTCGTCACCTCCATAAACGAGAAACATATCCTTAGTCCTTTTCAGGTACTTCAGGATATTCTTGACCGCTGTCCAGTGTTCCTTGCCGGGATTACTTTGGTACCTTCCTACCAAACTTACGGCAAGGTTTACATCAGGTATGGTACACAACATGGCATACATAATAGAACCTATGGCTGATGCATAGGGGATGACACTCATCTCTTCTATATCTTACTCAGTGGCGGACATTGAGCCGAGCTCAATTTCACACCTTGTAATGTCTGCAAGAACCCTTTCTTGGACTGATCCATTTTGAACTTCTTCAATATTTTATCAAGGTATGTGCTTTGTGAAAGACCTATGAGGCGTCTCGATCTATCTCTATAGATCTTGATGCCTAATATATAAGAAGCTTCTCCAAGGTCCTTCATTGAAAAACTCTTATTCAAGTAGGCCTTAATGCTGTCCAAAAGTTCTATATCATTTCCCATCAAAAGTATGTCATCTACATATAATATGAGAAATGCTACAGAGCTCCCACTCACTTTCTTGTAAACACAGGCTTCTCCATAAGTCTGCATAAACCCAAACGCTTTGATCATCTCATTAAAGCGAATGTTCCAACTCCAAGATGCTTGCACCAGCCCATAAATGGATCGCTGGAGCTTGCATACCTTGTTAGCATTCTTAGGGTCGACAAAACCTTCCGCTGCATCATATACGCTTCTTCCTTAAGATAGCCGTTAAGGAATGCCGCTTTTGACGTCCATTTGCCATATCTCATAATCATAGTATGCGGCAATTGCTAACATGATTCGGACGGACTTCAGCTTCGCTACGGGAGAGAAAGTCTCATCGTAGTCAACCCCTTGAACTTGCCGATAACCTTTAGCGACAAGTCGAGCTTTATAGATGGTAACATTACCATCCCCATCCGTCTTCTTCTTAAAGATCCATTTGTTTTCTATCGCTCGCCGATCATCGGGCAAGTCTGTCAAAGTCCATACTTTGTTTTCATACATGGATCCTATCTCAGATTGCATGGCTTCAAGCCATTTGTTGGAATCTGGGCCCACCATTGCTTCTTCTTCATAGTTCGAAGGTTCACCGTTGTCTAACAACATGATTTCCGTGACAGGGTTGCCATACCACTCTGGTGTGGAACGTGTCCTTGTGGACCCACGAAGTTCAAGAGCAACTTGATTCAAGTACCTTGATCATCATCATTAATTTCCTCTCCGTTCGGTGTAGGCACCACAGGAACATTTTCTGAGCTGCACTACTTTACGGTTCAAGAGGTAGTACTTCATCGAAGTTCTACTTTCCTCCCACTTACTCCTTTCGAGAGAAACTCTTTTCCGTAAAGGATCCGTTCTTGGCAACAAAGATCTTGCCTTCGGATCTAAGGTAGAAGGTATACCCAATGGTTTCCTTTGGGGTATCCTATGAAGACGCATTTTTTCGACTTGGGTTCGAGCTTTTCAGGTTGAAGTTTCTTGACATAAGCATCACATCCCCAAACTTTTAGAAAGCGATGCTTAGGTTTCTTCCCAAACCATAATTCATACGGTGTCGCCTCAACGGATTTAGACGGTGCCCTATTTAAAGTGAATGTAGCTGTCTCTAGAGCGTATCCCCAAAATGATAGCGGTAAATCAGAAGAAACATCATAGATCGCACCATATCCAATAGAGTGCGATTACGACGTTCGGACACACCGTTACGCTGAGGTGTTCCAGGCGGCATGAGTTGTGAAACGATTCCACATTTCCTTAAGTGTGTACCAAATTCGTGACTTAAATATTCTCCTCCACGATCCGATCGTAAGAACTTTATTTTCGTCACGTTGATTCTCTACCTCATTCTGAAATTCCTTGAACTTTTCAAAGGTCTCGGACTTGTGTTTCATCAAGTAGACATACCCATATCTACTCAAGTCATCGCGAGAGTGAGAACATAATGATATCCTCCATGAGCCTCAACGCTCATTGGACCGCATACATCGGTATGTATGATTTCCAATAAGTTGGTTGCTCGCTCCATTGTTCCGGAGAACGGAGTCTTGGTCATTTTGCCCATAAGGCATGGTTCGCATGTGTCAAATGATTCATAATCGAGAGACTCTAAAAGTCCATCAACATGGAGCTTCTTCATGCGCTTGACACCAATGTGACCAAGGCGGCAGTGCCACAAGTATGTGGGAATATCGTTATCAACTTTACATCTTTTGGTATTCACACTATGAATATGTGTAATATTACGTTCGATATTCATTAAGAATAAACCGTTAACCATCGGAGCATGACCATAAAACATATCTCTCATATAAATAGAACAACCATTATTCTCGGATTTAAATGAGTAGCCATCTCGCATTAAACGAGATCCTGATACAATGTTCATGCTCAAACTTGGCACTAAATAACAATTATTGAGGTTTAAAACTAATCCCGTAGGTAAATGTAGAGGTAGCGTGCCGACGGTGATCACATCGACCTTGGAACCATTCCCGACGCGCACCGTCACCTCGTCCTTCGCCAGTCTCCGCTTATTCCGCAGTTCCTGCTGTGATTTACATATATGCGCAACGACACCGGTATCAAATACCCATGAGTTACTATGAGTACTGGTAAGGTACACATCAATTACATGTATATCAAATATACCTTTAGTGTTGCCGGCCTTCTTTTCTGCTAAGTATTTGGGGCAGTTCCGCTTCCAGTGACCCTTCCCTTTGCAAAAAAAGCACACAATCTCACGCTTGGGTCCATTATATGACTTCTTCCGGCAATCGGCTTACTGGCACGGCAACATCCTTGCCGTCCTTCTTGAAGTTCTTCTTACCCTTGCCCTTCTTGAACTTAGTGGTTTTATTGACCATCAACACTTGATGTTCTTTCTTGATTTCTACCTCTGCCGACTTCACATTAAAAATACTTCAGGAATAGTTTTCACCATCCCTGCATATTGTAGTTCATCACAAAGCTCTTGTAGCTCGGTGGGAGCGATCGAAGGATTACATCATTGACCGCCTCGTCCGGAGGTTAATGTCTAGTCGACAAAGCGGTTGTGCAACCCGGACATTTTGAGTATGTGCTCACCGATGTAACTATTTTCCTCCATCTTACAACTGTAGAACTTGTCGGAGACTTCATATCTCTCGACCCGGGCATGATCTTGGAAAACCATTTTCAGCTCTTCGAACATCGCATATGCTCCGTGTTGCTCAAAACGCTTTTGGAGCCCGGTTCTAAGCTGTAAAGCATGCCGCACCGAACGAGGGAGTAATCATCAGCACGAGACTGCCAAGCGTTCATAACATCTAGGTTCTCTGGGATGGGTGCTTCACCTAGCGGTGCTTCTAGGACATATTGTTTCTTGGCTGCTATGAGGATGATCCTCAGGTTCCGGACCCAATCCGAATAGTTGTTGCCATCATCTTTCAGCTTGGTTTTCTCTAGGAACGCGTTGAAGTTCATGGTGACATGCGTGTTGGCCATTTGATCTACAAGACATTTTGCAAAGATTTTAGACTAATGTTCATGATAATTAAGTTCATCTAATCAAATTATATAATGAACTCCCACTCAGATTTGACATCCCTCTAGTCATCTAAGTGTTACATGATCCGAGTCGACAAGGCCGTGTCCGATCATCACGTGAGACCTAACTAGTCATCGTCGGTGAACATCTGCATGTTGATCGTATCTTTCATACGACTCATGTTCGACCTTTCGGTCTCTTGTGTTCCGAGGCCATGTCTGCATACATGCTAGGCTCGTCAAGTTAACCTAAGTGTTTTGCATGTGTAAACTGTCTTACACCCGTTGTATGTGAACGAGGGAATCTATCACACCCGATCATCACGTGGTGCTTCAAGCATTTAACTTTAGCAACGGCGTACGCTTAGGGAGAACACTTTCTTGAAATTATTATAAGGGATCATCTTATTTACTACCGTCGATCTAAGTAAACAAGATGCATAAACATAATAAGCATCACATGCAATTATATAGTAGTGACATGATATGGCCAATATCATATAGCTCCTTTGATCTCCATCTTCGGGGCTCCATGATCATCTTGTCACCGGCATGACACCATGATCTCCATCATAATGATCTCCATCATTGTGTCTCCATGAAGTTGCTCGCCAACTATTACTTCTACTACTATAGCTAATGGTTTAGCAATAAAGCAAAGTAATTACATGGCGTTGAATCAATGACACGCAGGTCATACAATAATTAAGACAACTCCTATGGCTCCTGCCGGTTGTCATACTCATCGACATGCAAGTCGTGATTCCTATTACAAGAACATGATCTCATACATCACAATATATCATTCATCATTCATCACAACTTCTGGCCATATCACATCACATGACAATTGCTGCAAAAACAAGTTAGACGTCCTCTAATTGTTGTTGCATCTTTTACGTGGTTGCAATTGGGTTCTAGCAAGAATGTTTTCTTACCTACGAAAAAGCCACAACGTGATTTGTCAACTTCTATTTACCCTTCATAAGGACTCTTTTCGTGAATCCGGCTCCAACTAAAGTGGGAGAGACAGACACCCGCTAGCCACCTTATGCAACTAGTGCATGTCGATCGGTGGAACCTTGTCTCACGTAAGCATACGTGTAAGGTCGGTCCGGGCCGCTTCATCCCACAATACCACTGAAGCAAAATAAGACTAGTAGCGGCAGAAAGTTGACAACATCTACGCCCACAACAAATTGTGTTCTACTCGTGCAATAGAGAACTACGTATAGACCTAGCTCATGATGCCACTGTTGGGGAATGTTGCATAAAATAAAAATTTTCCTACGTTCACCAAGATCAATCTATGAGTTCATCTAGCAATGAGAGAGAGATGCATCTACATACCACTTGTAGATCGCGTGCAGAAGCGTTCAAGAGAACGGGGTTGAGGGAGTCGTTCACGTCGTGATCCAAATCACCGAAGATCCTAGCGCCGAACGGACGGCACCTCCGCATTTAACACATGTACGGTCAGCGTGACGTCTCGTCCATCTTGATCCAGCAAGGGGGAAGGAGAGGTTGATGAAGATCCAGCAGCACGACGGCGTGGTGGTGGATGCAGCAGAGTTCCGGCAGGGCTTCGCCAAGCGACTACGGGAGGAGGAGGTGTAGCAAGGGAGAGGGAGGCGCCAAGTGCAAGGGTCCGCTGCCCTCCCTCCCCTCTATATATAGGGTCCCTGTGGGCGCCGCCCTAGGAGATGGGATCTCCTAGGGGGCGGCGGCCAATGGGGGTGGAGTGCCCCCAAGGCAAGTGGGCGCCTCCCTAGGGTTCCCAACCCTAGGCGCAGAGGGGGCCTGGGGGCACCAGCCCACCAGGGCTGGTTCCTCCCACTTCAGCCCATGGGGCCCTCCGGGATAGGTGGCCCCACCCGGTGGACCCCCGGGACCCTTCCGGTGGTCCCGGTACAATACCGGTGGACCCCGAAACTTTCCCGATGGCCGAAACTCGACTTCCCATATATAATTCTTTACCTCCAGACCATTCCGGAACTCCTCGTGACGTCCGGGATCTCATCCGGGACTCCGAACAACTTTCGGTTTGCTGCATACTCATATTCATACAACCCTAGCGTCACCGAACCTTAAGTGTGCAGACCCTACGGGTTCGGGAGACATGTAGACATGACCGAGACGGCTCTCCGGTCAATAACCAACAACGGGATCTGGATACCCATGTTGGCTCCCACATACTCCTCGATGATCTCATCGGATGAACCATGATGTCGAGGATTCAAGCAACCCCGTATACTATTCCCTTTGTCAATCGGTATGTTACTTGCCCGAGATTCGATCGTCGGTATCCCAATACCTCGTTCAATCTCGTTCTTGGCAAGTCACTTTACTCGCATCAGTAATGCATGATCCCGTGACCAGACACTTGGTCACTTTGAGCTCATTATGATGATGCACTACCGAGTGGGCCTAGTGATACCTCTCCGTAATACGGAGTGACAAATCCCAGTCTTGATTCATGTCAACCCAACAGACACTTTCGGAGATACCTGTAGTGCACCTTTATAGTCACCCAGTTACGTTGTGACGTTTGGTACACCCAAAGCACTCCTACGGTATCCGGGAGTTACACGATCTCATGGTCTAAGGAAAAGATACTTGACATTGGAAAAGCTCTAGCAAAACGAACTACACGATCTTGTGCTATGCTTAGGATTGTGTCTTGTCCATCACATCATTGTCCTAATGATGTGATCCCGTTATCAATGACATCCAATGTCCATAGTCAGGAAACCATGACTATCTATTGATCAACGAGCTAGTCAACTAGAGGCTCACTAGGGACATGTTGTGGTCTATCTATTCACACATGTATTACGATTTCCGGATAATACAATTATAGCATGAATAAAAGACAATTATCACGAACAAGGAAATATAATAATAATCCTTTTATTATTGCCTCTAGGGCATATTTCCAACCGAAAATGCATCGCATTCCACATCACACGGTGGTTGAACAATCGTTCGCGATGCTGCATAGAGAGCGGCTGTGTGCTAGGTAATTAAATCACAAACATTTTTTTATTAACTGTACGTGTACGTGTCATTTCCTCCTCCTCTCACATGTCTTGTCACCCCACTGCCGCAGAAAGTTTCAAGCGCAAGCTTGAGCACCGCACGTGCGTTCTTTTGTCCAAACAGTGGCTCGAAGAAGTGCCAATGAATCGTCGGTGAGCCCATTCCCGTGCAACCGCGCAGGTTCCTGCGCACAGCGGCACAAGCTTCCCGTCCGACTCATCGAAATCCCCCAAAACGCCAATGCTCACGGGCCTGCTATATGAACCCTCATGACCGGCGGGTCCTGCATCACATTTCCCTTCCCTCCCCATAGCTTATCTCGTCTGCTTCTTCCACTATCGCCAATGGCACTAGTCCGTTGTCGTCGCTCAGCCACTCCGCCGTCATCAGAGGACAGCTCCAACTGGGAGGCTACACCGCGGCGGCGGCACACTCCTGACGTCGTGTACTGCATGTGGCGTCCCTATTGTGTGTGCGCACAACACCCACCACATGCTTCGCCGTCGTTGCCCGTCGGCAGCTCTCGCTGGCCGCCACCCCACCGTCTGCCACCATGGCTGCCACACCACCGCCGAAAGCTAGGGCCATCGCCTGCTCCACCACTACGGCCCGAAGGCGGGAGGTGGGCGTTGTGTCCGCCACCCCACCGTCGTCCGCCGTGGCCATCACCCGCTCCACCACCACGGCCTGAAGGCGGGAGGTGGCCGTCATGGCCGCCATCCCACAGTCAGCCGCCATGGCAGCCACCCCACCATCGACCGCCGAGGTCATCACCCGCTCCGCCACCACCGCCCGAAGGCGAGAGGTGGAGGTGGAGCCCCACATGTGCGTCAGTGACCTTGCGTGCTACATCAAGGTCCTGCCGGAGGAGGAGGAGCGCCTAGTCGAGCATGCAAAGAGTCTTAACACCATCATGGCCGCAACACACGCTACCGTGAGAGGCTTGGAATGCGGAGATCTACGTGGAGTCTCACCGCTTCGAGAGGGATCATATGGATGAAGGAAATATGCCCTAGAGGCAATAATAAATTTATTATTTATTTCCTTATATCATGACAAATGTTTATTATTCATGCTAGAATTGTATTAACCGGAAACATAATACATGTGTGAATACATAGACAAACAGAGTGTCACTAGTATGCCTCTACTTGACTAGCTCGTTAATTGAAGATGGTTATGTTTCCTAACCATAGACATGAGTTGTCATTTGATTAACGGGATCACATCATTAGGAGAATGATGTGATTGACTTGACCCATTCCGTTAGCTTAGCACTTGATCGTTTAGTATGTTGCTATTGCTTTCTTCATGACTTATACATGTTCCTATGACTATGAGATTATGCAACCCCCATTTACCGGAGGAACACCAAGCGTCACAACGTAACTGGGTGATTATAAAGGTGCTCTACAGGTATCTCCGAAGGTATTTGTTGGGTTGGTGTATTTCGAGATTAGGATTTGTCACTCCGATTGTCGGAGAGGTATCTCTGGGCCCTCTCGGTAATGCACATCACTTAAGCCTTGTAAGCATTGCAACTAATGAGTTAGATGCGGGATGATGTATTACAGTACAAGTAAAGAGAATTGCCGGTAACGAGATTGAACTAGGTATTGAGATACCGACGATCGAATCTCGGGCAAGTAACATACCGATGACAAAGGGAACAACATATGTTGTTATCTTTGTCGACCGATAAAGATCTTCGTAGAATATGTAGGAGCCAATATGGGCATCCAGGTCCCGCTATTGGTTATTGACAAGAGAGGTGTCTCGGTCATGTCTACATAGTTCTTGAACCCGTAGGGTCCGCACGCTTAACGTTCGTTGACGATATAGTACTATGAGTTATGTATGTTGGTGACCGAATGTTGTTCGGACTTTTGGATGAGATCACAGATATGACGAGGAACTCCGGAATGGTCCAAAAGTAAAGATTGATATGTGGATAGTAGTGTTTGATCTCTGGAAAGGTTCCGGAATCCATTGGAAGGGGTTCCGGATGTTTCCCGAAATGTTTGGGCACGAGAACACTTTATCTGGGCCAAAGGGGAAAGCCCACGAGGTTTTTGGAAAGCTAAAGGAAGTTTTATGAGTCTAGGGGCCGACGCCAGGTCCTCGGCGTCTGGGTCCAGACGCCGGAACCACAGCGTCTGGCCCTGGAGTCCGAGAAGGACTCTTGCCTTTCGGGTGAAACCGACTTGGTGGAGGCTTTTACTCCAAGTTTCGACCCCAAGGCTCAACATATAAATAGAGGGGTAGGGCTAGCACCCAAGACACATCAAAGTAACACCAAGCCGTGTGCCGGCAACCCCGTCTCCTCTAGTTTATCCTCCGTCATAGTTTTCGTAGTGCTTAGGCGAAGCCCTGCAAAGATTGTTCTTCACCAACACCGTCACCACGCCGTCGTGCTGCCGGAACTCATCTACTACTTCGCCCCTCTTGCTGGATCGAGAAGGCGAGGACGTCACCGAGCCGAACGTGTGCAGAACTCGGAGGTGCCGTGCTTTTGGTACTTGGATCGGTCGGATCGTGAAGACGTACGACTACATCAACCGCGTTGATATAACGCTTCCGCTTTCAGTCTACGAGGGTACGTGGACAACACTCTCCCCTCTTGTTGCTATGCATCACCATGATCTTGCGTGTGTGTAGGAATTTTTTTGAAATTACTACGTTCCCCTACAGTGGCATCTGAGCCTGGTTTTATGCGTAGATGTCATATGCACGAGTAGAACACAAGTGAGTTGTGGGCGATATAAGTCATCTGCTTACCGGCATGTCATACTTTGGTTCGGGCGGAATTGTTGGATGAAGCGGCCCGGACCGACATTACGCCAGACGCTTACGCGAGACTGGTTCTCCCGACGTGCTTTGCACAAAGGTGGCTAGCGGGTGTCAGTTTCTCCAACTTTAGTTGAACCGAGTGTGGCTACACCCGGTCTTTGCGAAGGTTAAAACAACACCAACTTGAAAAACTATCGTTGTGGTTTTGATGCGTAGGTAAGAACGGTTCTTGCTAAGCCCGTAGCAGCCACGTAAAAATTTGCAACAACAAAGTAGAGGACGTCTAACTTGTTTTTGCAGGGCATGTTGTGATGTGATATGGTCAAGACGTGATGCTATATTTTATTGTATGAGATGATCATATTTTGTAACCGAAGTTATCGGCAATCGGCAGGAGCCATATGGTTGTCGCTTTATTGTATGCAATGCAATCGCACTGTAATGCTTTACTTTATCACTAAGCGGTAGCGATAGTCATAGAAGCATAAGATTGGCGAGACGACAACGATGCTACGATGGAGATCAAGGTGTCGCTCCGGTGACGATGGTGATCATGACGGTGCTTCGGAGATGGAGATCACAAGCACAAGATGATGATGGCCGTATCATATCACTTATATTGATTGCATGTGATGTTTATCTTTTATGCATCTTATCTTGCTTTGATTGAGGGTAGCATTATAAGATGATCCCTCACTAAATTATCAAAGTATAAGTGTTCTCCCTGAGTATGCACCATTGCGAAAGTTCTTCGTGCTGAGACACCACGTGATGATCGGGTGTGATAGGCTCTACATTCAAATACAAGGGGTGCAAAACAATTGTGCACGCGGAATACTCAGGTTAAACTTGACGAGCCTAGCATATAACAGATATGGCCTCGGAACACGGAGACCGAAAGGTCGAGCGTGAATCATATAGTAGATATGATCAACATATTGATGTTCACCATTGAAACTACTCCATCTCACGTGATGATCGGGCATGGTTTAGTTGATTTGGATCATGTGATCACTTAGAGGATTAGAGGGATGTCTATCTAAGTGGGAGTTTTTAAGTAATATGATAAATTAAACTTAAATTTATCATGAACTTAGTACCTGATAGTATCTTGCTTGTCTATGTTGTTCTAGATCAATAGCTCGCGTTTAGCTCCCTGTTTTATTTTGATATGTTCCTAGAGAAAATTAAGTTGAAAATTGTTAGTAGCAATGATGCGGACTTGGTCCGTGATCTGAGGATTAACCTCATTGCTGCACAGAAGAATTATGTCCTTGATGCACCGCTAGGTGACGGACCTATTGCAGGAGCAGATGCAGACGTTATGAACGTTTGGCAAAGCTCGGTATGATGACTACTTGATAGTTTAGTGCACCATGCTTAACGACTTAGAATCGGGACTTTAAAGACGTTTTGAACGTCATGGACCATACGAGATGTTCCAGGAGTTGAAGTTAATATTTCAAGTAAATACCCGAGTTGAGAGATATGAAGTCTCCAACAAGTTCTATAGCTAAAAGATGGAGGAGAATAGCTCAAGCAGTGAGCATGTGCTCAGATTGTCTGGGTACTACAATCGCTTGAATCAAGTGGGAGTTAATCTTCCAGATAAAATAGTGATTGACAGAATTCTCTAGTCACCATCACCAAGTTAGTAGAACTTCGTGATGAACTATAGTATGCAAGGGATGACGAAAATGATTCCCGAGTTCTTCGTGATGCTGAAATCGACGAAGGTAGAAATCAAGAAAAGCATCAAGTGTTGATGGTTGACAAGACCACTAGTTTCAAGAAAAGGGCAAAGGGAAGAAGGGGAACTTCAAGAAGAACGACAAGCAAGTTGCTGCTCAAGTGAAGAAGCCCAAGTCTGGACCTAAGCTTGAGACTAAGTGCTTCTACTGCAAAGGGACTGGTCATCGAAGCGGAACCGCCCCAAGTATTTGGCGGATAAGAAGGATGGCAAAGTGAACAAAGGTATATTTGATATACATGTTATTGATGTGTACTTTACTAGTGTTTATAGCAACCCCTCAGTATTTGATACTAGTTCAGTCGCTAAGATTAGTAACTTGAAACGGGAGTTGCAGAATAAATAGAGACTAGTTAAGGGTGAAGTGACGATGTGTATTGGAAGTGGTTCCAAGATTGATATGATCATCATCGCAGACTCCCTATACTTTCGGGATTAGTGTTGAACCTAAAATAAATGTTATTTAGTGTTTGCGTTGAGCATGAATATGATTGGATCATGTTTATTGCAATACGGTTATTCATGTAAGTTAGAGAATAATTGTTGTTACATTTACATGAATAAAACCTTCTATGGTCATACACACCAACGAAAATGGTTTGTTGGATCTCGATCGTAGTGATACACATATTCATAATATTGAAGCCAAAAGATGCAAAGTTAATAATGATCATATCAATAATAAAGTTATTATTTATTTCCTTATATCATGATAAATGTTTATTATTCATGCTAGAATTGTATTAACCGGAAACATAATACATGTGTGAATACATAGACAAACAGAGTGTCACTAGTATGCCTCTACTTGACTCATCGGCGCCCGAGAGCTGCAGTGGTTGCCGGCGGCGATCCACGGCGAGTTGGGAGGATCGGAGAGTACCTACGTGCTCAGTGTGTCCTTCCGCGTCGGTGGGTGGTGGTGGTGGTCGTCGACGAGCACCACGTCAACGGCGGTCCTTGCTCCGGCGGACGGCGGCTTGGGTGGAGTTGGATCTCGTCGGGGAGGGCCGCGGAGGTCAAATTGAAGCCGGGGTTAGATCACTGGGTGCTCGAGAAGACTACTGACGAGGTTTGGGCGGAGGGGATGGCCTCACCGAAGTGGATCGAGCTGGTGGCCGAGGCGGATCGGGGCGGCCGGAGTTGGGGGAGGAGACCTCCTCGAGGTCCTCCTGGTGGCTTGGCGGGGTTCTGGTGGGGTGTAGTGGTGGTGCGTGCTCGAGAACGAGCTCGGGGCCTCATTTTATAGGCGATCCGAGGCGGTGGCCATGAACGGGGATCTCCGGCAATGGTTACGGTGGCGCAGTGCTTGGTCGGGGAGTTTAGGGGGTTGGGCATCAACGTGGAGGTCCACAGGTTCCGTTTAGCAGCTAACCATGGCTGAATTAGGCGTGCTGGGTGGTTTCAACAGAACGGGGCGGCACGGGCCCGCCGGCGGCAGAGGGCGCGCCCTGTGCTTGCCGGGCCACGGCGACGGTGCTGTGGTGTGCGCTGGCATGCATGAGGCCACGCGGAGGGCTAGGGAGCGTTGGGCGGCGCAGAACGGCGTAGCGAGCTGGCGCTGGCTCCGTTGGCCGCCACGGGTGGCTCTGCCACCGCAGAAGCTGCCGGTGTCGGTGATGCTCGCCGCCATCGACACCTGTGTCCGTCCAAGAGGGCGTGTGGTGCTCTGGTCAAGGAGGAGAGGCCGTGCGCAATGCGCCAGGGTGCACTGGTGATCGATGACAAGCCACTGACAAAAAACGACACTGAATATAACTCTGAAACTCTGAATTTTACTGAAAGTGTACAGGAACAGTGCCGGCCAAGTGTTTGATGAAATGATTCAAGCATGAGAAAAATTTATCTGGGGCTGATCTTTGGTCTGGTGGTCTCTCAAAGCACATGGGGGCTGCCTGAATTTTGGTGGAATTTTTGGAGAAAGGAAAATATGAATTTCACCAAAAATGATGAATCTGGTCCAAACTTGCAGAGGTTAAAACTTGAAAATTTTGAAAAGAGGAAGAGTGGATCTTGATGGATCTAGGTTGGGGGTGCTAAGGACTATCCAGAGGAGTTGGTTTGAGATCAAAACCCAAGGGATAACAGGTACTTCCTTTGTAAATCATCTAGGCTTAAAATAATTTATAGAATTGTTTTTGGGGAAATGATAAATGAAATAAAATCCAAAAATGGTTTGGACCTGTTGGAACAGAATGTTTGGGTTGCCCCAAAGTGGAGGGAGGGGTTTTGGGAGAATTTACTACATGAGGCATGGTAAAACAAAGGATGGTTCAAAACAAAAGAGTAGCTCCAAAACCCATAGGATTTATTTTTAAAAGAAAATAAATTCCAAAAATATTTTTGAGATGGGAAACTCAGAAGAAGGTTTTTAATAACCAAACACTAGGGTTGCAGAAGATACAAAAACAAAATCCTTGCCATGGGGAAATTTTTTGAGAGAGAGAGGTTTTTGGAAGGATTTAAAAGACCTTCTTCAAATCAAACAAAATTTTTGTTGAAAACTAAATAAAAATTTTGGAGTGTCACAACACCTACCCCCTTAGGAAAAATCTCATCCCCGAGATTTCAGCTGATCCTCAAATAAGTGTGGGTGCTCTGTCTGAAGAAAATCCTCTGTTTCCCAAGTTGCTTCATTCTCGGTGTGATTGCTCCAGTGAACTCTGGAAAACTTGATGGTTTTCTGTCGGGTCCTCCTTTCAGACTCCTCTAATATTTTTATTGGATGTTCCCGATAAGTGAGGTCTGGTTGCACGTCAATGTTTTCATGGGATACTTGCTTCTCTGGGTTGCTCACGCACTTCCTCAACTGCGAGACGTGGAGCACGTCGTGGACATCAGATAATTCGTCGGGTAAGTCTAGCTGGTAGGCTACCTTGCCTCTTCGTGCCACTATACATAAGGGTCCGATGAATCTTGGTGCTAGCTTTCCCTTAACCTTGAATCGCTATGTGCCCCTCATAGGAGATACTCGTAGGTACACAAACTCACCGGGTTCAAAAGCTGACTTCGATGTTTTTGATCGTAATAACTCTTACATCGACTTTGGGCTGTCTTGAGTCGATCCCTAATTATCTTAACTTTCTCCTCAGCCTCCTTGAGCATGTCTGGGCCGAAGATATGGCTGTCTCCAGTTTCTGACCAATTTAGCGGGGTACGACATCTTCGCCCGTACAGAGCTTCAAATGGTGCCATTTGCAGGCTAGCTTGGTAACTGTTGTTGTATGCGAACTCTGCGTATGGCAAGCTTTCTTCCCAACTGGTTCCATAGGTGAGGACACATGCTCTCAGCATGTCTTCTAGAATTTGGTTAACACGTTCAGATTGTCCATCGATGCAGGGGTGGTATGCGGTACTAAACGCCAGTTAAGTTCCCAGAGCTTGTTGTAATTGATCCCAAAATCGGGAGACGAATTGAGTGCCTCTGTCTGATATTATAGTCTTTGGGACTCCATGCAAGCAGACGATACGGGAAAGATAAAGCCTGGCAAGCTTCTGGGTGGTGTGGGTTGTCTTTACGGGGATGAAGTGTGCCACCTTAGTCAGTCTATCTGTGATGACCCATATGGCATCATTACCGTGTCGCGACCGAGGTAGTCCAACAATAAAATCCATTCCAATCTCGTCCCATTTCCACTCGGGTATCTTGTTTGGTTGTAATAGTCCGGTCGGTTTCTGGTGCTCGGCCTTGATGCGTTGACATGAGTCACAACATGCAATGAACGTGGCTATGTCTCTTTTTATACCGTGCCACCAAATTTTTTCCTGAAGATCCTTGTACATTTTTGTTCCTCCAGGATGGATTGAATACGGAGCAGTGTGGCCTTCAGCTAAGATTTGCTGTTTAAGGTCCTCGATATTTGGTACGCAAAGCCTATCTCCGTACCACAATATTCCCTGCTCGTCGATGACGAATCCTGAGGCCTTGCCCGAACTCACTTTCCGCTTTATGCCTTCAATGTCGGGTGCCCATCTTTGAGCCTCCTTAATCTTTTCCATCGAGGTAGGCTGTATTTCCAAATTCGACACGCGCCTTGGTGACCACCATTAAGTTGAGTTTAGCAAACTCCTGCCGAAACTCAGGTCTCAGGTTTGGTAGGTTGTCGTTGTCCGAGCTAGGGTTTCGACTAAGAGCATCCGCCACTACATTTGCTTTTCCTGGATGATAGTGGATTTCCAACATCATAATCGGACGCGGTGGGAAGAAAGCTGCCCTAGCCTCTGTCCGGTCGATCATTCCGCTGGCATCTTGCATTCACGCCTCCGTTTGACTGCCGCTCCTTCACTAATTCCAACCAGCGTCGTTGCCGTAAATTGAGTTCCGGTTGTGTGAAAATATACTTGAGGCTCTTATGGTCTGTGTATATTTCACAATGATTTCCAAGTAAAAAGTGTCTCCATTCTTTGAGTGCATGGATGACCGCTGCCAACTCCAGGTCGTGAGTAGGATAATTTTCTTCATGCTTGCGGTTGTGCGGAGACATACGCGACTACCTTGCCTTCTTGCATCAATACGCATCCGAGGCCCTTCCGGATGCGCCACAATACACCTCGAAATTCTTGTGTATATCCGCACAATTAATCTCGGTGCTGTTGTCAATTTCCTTTTTAGCTCTTGGAAACTTTTCTCGCAAGCTTCAGTCCATTCAAACTTCTTGTCCTTCTTGAGTAACTGCGTCATTGGCTTTGCTATGGTGGAGAATCCTTCAATAAATCTTCGGTAGTATCCTGCCATTCCCAAGAAACTTGACGTCACATTACTGGCTGGTGGTTTCCAGCCATAAGCACGGCTTTGACCTTTTCCGGTTCACGACAATACCTTCTTGGGTCAAGATGCGTGGCCCGTAAAACCCAATTGTCTTAGCCAAAATTCACACTTGCGAACTTGGCATACAATTGATGTTTCCTGAGTTCTCCTAGTACAATTCTGAGATGTTCAGCGTGCTCTTCTGGTGTCTTGGAGTATATCAGAATATCATCGATGAATACCACAACAAACTTGTCCATAAACTTCATAAATACTTTGTTCATGAGGTGAACAAAATATGCGGGGGCGTTTGTTAGTCCAAACAGCATTACTATGAACTCATATAGTCCGTATCTGGAGGTGAAGGCTGTCTTGGGGATATCTTCTGTTCGTACTTTTAATTGATGGTACCCCGACCTTAAGTAAATTTTTGAGAAGACCTTGGCCTGAGCGAGCTGATAAAATAAATCATTTATCCGTGGCATCGGGTATTTGTTCTTGATTGTGACCATGTTAAGTGCCCGATAGTCTATACACAATCTCAGTGTCCCATCCTTTTTCTTGGCAAATAAAATTGGTGAACCCCAAGGTGAGGAGCTGGCTCGTATATATCCTTTGTCCAGTAATTCTTTTATTTGCTTCTTCAATTCTACCAACTCGGATGGTGCCATTCTGTATGGTTTCTTGTATATGGGGGCGGTTCCGGGTGCTACCTCAATGCTGAATTCTATCTCTCGATATGGTGGCATGCCTGGTAGTTCTTCGGGGAATACGTCTGGAAATTCACATACTACTGGAACTTTGCTTAACTCAGAAACGTCCACCTTGTTCAACCTCGATTGCCGAGATATTTGTCTCTCTTTGGCTGAAACTTTTATTGTCTTCCCATGATGGTGGGTGATAATTATGGTCCGGTTGAAGCAGTCAATAAAACCTTTGTTGGTGGTTAATCAATCCATCCCTAGGATGACATCCAGTCCTTTATTTTCCAATACAATAAGGTTGGCATGAAACTTCAATCCTTCAAACTCAATAATCGCACCTTGGCAGTAACTCTGAGTCACTTGCTTAATCCCAGGGGACTTGATGATCATGGATTTTTCCAAGGGAAGCATCGAAAAATTATTTTGCAAAGCAAATCTCTTCGAAATGAACGAGTGAGAAGCTCCAGAATCAAACAAAACCGTGGCAGGTATTGTGTTGACAGGGAACGTACCGAGTACGATATCCAGGGCATTTTGTGCTTCTTCTCTGGTCACGTGGTTTAGATGACCCTTCCTGTGGTTGTTATTGGGGTTGAAATTGTTTCGCTTGGGCGCTGAATTATTGCCACCGTTGTTCGGCTTTGGGGCCGAGTTCCTTGGCTTGGGGCACTGCTTGGCATAGTGACCTTCTTCTCCACAAGCGTAGCATGTAACGCCTGGGCGATATGTGAACTCCTTGTCCCTTGCATGGAAATTCTTGATTGGGTGTGAAACATTCGTCGTGGGTTTGTGTGCCCCACCTTTCTGAAAATCCGTCTTGCTCTGGTGGTTGCGAGCAAGTGTGGTCTGGTCCCTCTTGCGTTTGCGGAAATCCTCCAAGCCGCGTCGCTCATTTTCCAAGGTAATAGCTTTATCCACCAGTGTTTTGAAATCTGGGAAAGTGTGCACGACCAGCTGACATTTAAGCGCGGGTGCCAGACCGTCCATGAATTTTTCCATCTTCTTGCTTTCAGTCATACGCTCTTCGTTGGTGTAGCGAGACAACAGAGTAAACTGACTGTTGTATTCTGACACCGTCATGGTCCTTTGTTTGAGGTCATCAAACTCTCTCTTCTTGATCTTCATAACACTTTTAGGAATGTGCGCCTACTTAAAAACCTTCTTTGAACTCCTCCTGTGTTATATCATTTTCGTTGGGGTGCATGTGTAGGAAATTTTCCCACCATGATGCAGCTGCTCGGTGAGATAGTGCGGTGCATATAGTACTTTCTCACGGTCTGAACACCGTGCAATAATTAATTTTCTTTCCATGTCTCAAGCCGGTCATCGGCCTCAAGAGGTTTGTCAAGATGAGAAAATGTTGGGGGACGCGTCTTCTGTAGCTCAGACAACTTGGATTGCTGCTGATACTGTCCACGGTGATTTCCCATATTGATGACTTGGTTCATCATCTCCTGATGTTGTTGCTGACTCTGTTCATAAAGGCGACATACTTGGGAAAATGCTGTTTCACTGCCCTGTTGACTTGACTGCCCCTATGTGAAATTGTTGCTTGGTGGTGTGCCGTAATTTTCCTCTGGCGGATTTGGCATGGAGCACGTCCAAGGACGAGACATTTTTCACTCTGGGGATATATTTTGTAAAACTCATAAGAAAAGAAAATGAGTCGCAAAAATCAATAAATTCATAAAGACGGGAAATTTTAAATGCTCCATGATTTTTCAAGATAATAATTGATTGCGCATGGAGAAGGACTGCTCATTACATATCTTACACGCAAGCAGTAATTATACAATACATCACTCAGGATATGCATACATATTCCTGACATGTTATTTAGGCTAGTGCACTTCTCCCAGTTCCTACATGATGCACAAACAAGCTACTTCTCACAACCTATGTACATATAAACATATCGTACAAGTCGGTACATCGCATGGCGGCTAAGCGTGCTCACCGGAGATGGTAAGGATCTCCCTTGGCCTGCCGAGGGTGAGGCGCAGTGAGGCTGGGGACTCAACCTCCTCCTGGCTGATAGGCTCCAGACGTGAAGTGCTGCGCTGAGTAGATGGAGTGGGCGCCATAGGCGGAGCAACACGAACGGGTGTGGGCGCAATGGGTGGTGCAGAACGAACTGAAGTGGGTGCAATGACTTGGTTGAACTCCTCAGTGGTAGGCAGGCGACGAGCAGTGGCGAGAATGGTAGGAGAATAAGATGCCGAGGACGAGACGAAAGTCAGTGGTGGTGCGGTATGCAGGAGCTCCCTCCTGTTGGCGGCATGACCATGGATCGAGTCCATGCGGCAGCCACAAGGTCGCCCACCAGGTTGTCGAAGGCTGCCTCAGAGCTCGGAGGTACTCGACAAGCATCTCAATAGCCTCGTCTCGCTCTCCTCTGGGGTAAGCGAATGAGTAGTGACAGGTGTATGGCACGTGGCATGGAAGGTAGTGGTAGCGACGAGTCTTCATCGAAGGAAGAACATCCCGGAGACGAGCTATCGCCTCACGGGCAGCCATCTGCATAGCATGCCTCTCCGTAGGCATGGCTCTCCCCAAGAACCGGAAGCGGCGTAACTCAACACGCCCTTCCTTGAATTGCATCGCGGCCTGGTGCATGGTCAGACTATCGTTGATCTTGTGCGGGTAGAGTGTGAATACTGGGCGCACTGATGGCCCCATCGCGACCTGGACGATGAAGGAGAGGAGCTTGACGAACCCCTCAGGCACGTTGGCGAACACCTGTGACTCACAGTCGTTGCCAGCCATCTACAAAAGTAGGCAAAAATTATGAATGGTCAGATCATAAATTTATGCTGTTTGTCAAAAAATGACTACATTTGCAAAAATAATAAATTAACTCTATTATGCTAATAACCGATCAGCGATCGCACCTAGTGGCTTCCTACAGTCAGCCTGGCTCTGGTACCAAGTTTGTCACGACCGGTTTTTCAATAAAATACTTATTGAGAAATCGATCTCTTGATTCCAGATAGGAAGAATTATCCTCATCGGTAGACAAATACTTGATCTGAAGGCCAAGAGCATTAAATATATTACAGGGTTGAGCTGAGGCTGCTCAACAATTATTACAAACTCGCCAATATTGTACATAAGGGCGGTTACGATACAGGGGTGTAGTGACATACTACTGACTCGAGATAAAAGTGGTGGTGAAAATATCACAGTGGAGTGGATAACGTAACTCCTAAACTGGCAGCTCATCGAGCGCCGTGGTGAGGCTCGATGAATTGATTTGGGTAGCGGAAGCGGTTATAATACAGTGACCAAATCCAGGACCGCACGAGACTGACTGGGACTCCTCTAGGCGTCGAACTCGCTATTGAACTCTTCATCCATGAGATCGCCTTCATCAACATCTGGCCAAATCAACAAGCCAGGTGAGTACTTTGAAAGTACTCGCAAGACAGTTCGGACATAAGATATAACAAATGCATGCATGAATGCGTCATGAGCAAATAACAATGCACATTCAAATAATAAATATTGCACAACATGATATGTAAAAAGGAAGTCGGGCGGTAGTCCTCCTGAAGTCCCAACAAAATAACAGAAAACCAATCGGGTGTCTAGAGCGACACCTCGAAGGGCAAACAAATAAAAAAAATCATGCCATAGTCGGGCGTCTAAGCGACACCACATAAAGGGCTTATATTGAAAAGTAAATGACATACGTGCCACAGTTGGACGTCGGAGCGACATCGCAGAAAGGGCTTATATTGAAAGTAAATAACATGCGTACCACAGTCGGACGTTGTAGCGACATCGCAGAAAGGGCTTATATCAAAAGTAAACAACATGCGTGCCACAGTTGGACGTCGGAGCGACATCGCAGAAAGGGCTTATATTGAAAGTAAATAACATGCGTGCCACAGTTGGACGTCGGAGCGACATCGCAGAAAGGGCTTATATCAAAAGTAAACAACAAGTGTGCCACAGTCGGACGTCTGAGCGACATCGCAGAAAGGGCGTATACCAAAAGTAAATAACAAGTGCACCATCGCTTGGACGTCCCGAGCGACATCTCAGAAAGGGCTTAAATCTCATTATTCATATCTGATAAATTCACGAAGATATAATACTCATAGGAAATATTCAACACATAACAATAAACGGGTTAGTCCATCCACAGGAATAAACATTGGGCCGGACTTAACACTCATGTAGTTCACCGGAGTTTTGTCACTGAGACTGATACTGACAAGATAAGTTGAACATAGTACCCGGACATGGATAAGATGATTCAAAGGATTTTGACTCTGCAGAGTTTGTACTAATTATCCACAGCCAACGGATTTCCGTAGTCATGAGGACTAGTTCCGTTTATGGTATTTCGGTAGAAACACATCTAACCAATACACACCCATCCCACCTCACGATGCCAGGAATCACCCTAGACAACGTTCAAGAAAAACTTTGAGACGGGGAGATCACAACCTCGAATAGCATGGGATCAAATTTATATACATCGCTCTAAGGGTGCCCCTCTCGGTCCCAACCGGAAACACCCATGCCCCCTGACCGGATGACTAGCTTTAATCCAGGGCCATGGAACCCTCATCACGGCCTCTCTATTTGGTGTGTACCAGGAAAGCGGTTTTCAACTTACTAAGCCATATCCCTTGCGGAAAACATGTGGTAGTACAGGAAGGGAAACGGATGGAAACATGACTTGATTCACGTTGACACTGGAGTCAAATAGTCTGGCATAAGACTGGCATGCTTCAACACTGCCATCTTACCCATTCTCATGCCATCACATGGCTATGCAAACTCATATCCAACAACTTATGGATTTCTGAAACTCACTTGCCTCCACTTTGCATGTAATATAACATTTATCGAAATGCTCATAACATGCCATGAAACTACTTAATGCAAACATGCCAAAGACACTCATCATATCAAAAGTTCAAACATGCTTGCCTGGTTCGGAGTAGTCGGAGTCTAGCTTGGCGAAGTTTGCGGTTCCGTCACCTCCTCTGGTATCTACGTTATAAGAAAAATACGTACTAACGTAAATACCAAGAGTGCACAAAAAAGTGTTCCAAATATTTTTCAAATAAATATTACAAACAACTAGACAGAAAAAGAAAGATGACAGAAAAAGAATCAATCAAAAATCAGTTTCTGTTTAAAAGTTATGGAGGTTTTAATCTGTGGATTCATCTCAGTAATGAAATGTAAAGTTTCGAGGCCAACTTATAAAAACATAAAACGCTTCGGCTAAGAAGTCGTCAACTGCAAAGGAAAACGTATTCTGCCCGAAGGCGTTTTCAGAAAACGGTTTGAAAAAAAGAAAATACTGATGAGGGGTCCCACCCGTCAGGTTTGAAATTTCAAACGGGGAAGAAACAGAGCTCGTCGGTGCCCGAGAGCTGCGGTGGTCGCCGGCGGCGATCCACGGCGAGTTGGGAGGATTGGAGAGTACTACGTGCTCAGTGTGTCCTTCCGCGTCGGTGGGTGGTGGTGGTGGTCGTCGGCGAGCACCACATCGACGACGGTCCTTGCTCCGGCGGACGGCGGCTCGGGTGGAGTTGGATCTCGTCGGGGAGGGCTGCGGAGGTCAAATTGAAGCCTGGGTTAGATCACTGGGTGCTCAAGGAGACTACTGACGAGGTTTGGGCGGCGGGATGGCCTCACAGGAGTGGATCGAGCTGGTGGCCGAGGCGGATCGGGGCGGCCGGAGTTGGGGGAGGAGACCTCCTCGAGGTCCTCCTGGTGGCTTGGCGGGGTTCTGGTGGGGTGCAGTGGTGGTGCGTGCTCGAGAACGAGCTTGGGGCCTCATTTTATAGGCGATCCGAGGCGGTGGCCATGAACGGGGATCTCCGGCGATGGTTACGGTGGCGCAGTGCTTGGTCGGGGAGTTTAGGGGGTTGGGCATCAACGTGGAGGTCCACGGGTTCCGTTTAGCAGCTAACCTGGCTGAATTAGGCGTGCTGGGTGGTTTCGACAGAACGGGGCGGCGCGGGCCCGTCGGCGGCAGAGGGCGCGCCCTGTGCTTGCTTGGCCACGACGACGGTGCTGTGGTGTGCGCTGGCATGCATGAGGCCACGCGGAGGGCTAGGGAGCGTTGGGCGGCGCAGAACGGCGTAGCAAGCTGGCGCTGGCACCGTTGGCCGCCACGGGTGGCTCTGCCACCGCATAAGCTGCCGGCGTCGGCGATGCTCGCCGCCACCGACACCTGCGTCCGTCCAAGAGGGTGTGCGGTGCTCTGGTCAAGGAGGAGAGGCCGTGCGCAACGCGCCAGGGTGCACTGGTGATCGATGACAAGCCACTAGCGAAAAACGACACTGAATATAACTCTGAAACTCTGAATTTTACTGAAAGGGTGCAGGAACAGTGCCGACCAAGTGTTTGATGAAATGATTCAAGCATGAGAAAAATTTATCTGGGGCTGATCTTTGGTGTGGTGGTCTCTCAAAGCACCTGGGGGCTGCCTGAATTTTGGTGGAATTTTTGGAGAAAGGAAAATATGAATTTCACCAAAAATGATGAATCTGGTCCAAACTTGCAGAGGTTAAAACTTGAAAATTTTGAAAAGAGGAAGAGTGGATCTTGATGGATCTAGGTTGGGGGTGCTAAGGACTATCCAGAGGAGTTGGTTTGAGATCAAAACCCAAGGGATAACAGATACTTCCTTTGTAAATCATCTAGGCTTAAAATAAGTTACAGAATTGTTTTTGGGGAAATGATAAATGAAATAAAATCCAAAAATGGTTTGGACCTGTTGGAACAGAATGTTTGGGTTGCCCCAAAGTGGAGGGAGGGGTTTTGGGAGAATTTACCACATGAGGCGTGGTAAAACAAAGGATGGTTCAAAATAAAAGAGTAGCTCCAAAACCCATAGGATTTCTTTTTAAAAGAAAATAAATTCCAAAAATATTTTTGAGATGGGAAACTCAGAAGAAGGTTTTTAATAACCAAACACCAGGGTTGCAGAAGATACAAAAACAAAATCCTTGCCATGGGTAAATTTTTTGAGAGAGAGAGAGAGGTTTTTGGAAGGATTTAAAAGACCTTCTTCAAATCAAACAAAGTTTTTGTTGAAAACTAAATAAAACTTTTGGAGTGTCACAAGTGTCCAAATGAACCCCGAATAATTCCAAAATTTAACACAACATTCCTGTTGGTCTATGTTGCCTCTAGAAAAAAATTGAAATCAAGAAGAGGCAATGAATATCGTTTCGTCCACAAAGGTGACATATTCCCTACCGGAACCATGAGGCTTCTTGTGAGAGGCTTATAACAAAACCTGCCCCAAATGGGACAATTTTTTTACCACAACATGTTGGTGCCATTCTATGATAGCATGCCGAGTTTCATGAATTTCAGACGAGTTTTCGATTCACTAGAATTTTAACCCAAGTGTCTCAACGTTTGTGGGCAAGCCACGGTGCTGAGGTCTTTGCAATTCATTCCCATTTCTTGTATGGGACCTAAGCATCCACCCATGGACACATATATGATTTCACAACCCTTTTTTGTGCAATCGGATCATGTGCATGTAGTTTAATTTTGAGTTGTGCACCTTAAATGCCTAGAAAACTCAGTTAATGTATAAAAATGTCCAAACGAACCCTGAATAATTCCAAATTTTTGATGACACTCCTATAGTTGCATGTTCACTGCAGATAAAATTTCTAGCAATTCGAACACCATCATTTGCCGCTGCGACCCCATTCTGTATTTCAGATCAAGACGAAAAATCAAGTACATCACACACAACTTATTATCACCAACTGTGTGAGATGCAGTACAAAATATCTTGAAGCACTCTCATAGTATATGGCTTACACGAGAAGGTTTGTCGGCTACAGTCCACAGCCGGTGCATCAAGCTCACTAGCTCCCCAAATATCATTTCACTGTTCAATCATCATCGGTCAAAGATGGGGATGTGGACCCGCCTCGTGAGGGCAATTTCGGTGGCCCACTCCGGCGAGAGCGCGGCCACAACCGCCATCAGCATGCTAACAACCTGCTTGAGCGCGGTCGCAATCTGCGACCGGGCGGTCATGGCAGTCGAAACCATCGCTATTGCAGCTTAGATGGCGGCAACAACATCTGTGATGGGGATAGAAAATGGTGAGAGCAGCACAAGAGCTGTCTGTTCCGCAGCGGCCGCCTTAGCCTTGATGGAGGCCACCCACGCCCATGTCGAGGCTGCCCACGCCCAGCTCCTGGCGGTCACCGCACAAATCGCATGAAGCTTCTCCGATAATTGTCGGCAAACCACGACCGAATAGTTGGCAATTGCCGAGAGCATTCGAGCAACCAACCGTTCATTCGCGGCACACCTTGCCGTGATGGAGCCCGGCCCGTTAAAATCAAGGCCGCCCACGCCCAGCTCGTGGTGGCCTTTTCCAATGAGATGGCGAACGTGGATGGCGAGATGTTCGCCAAGTATGGTGCGATGGATGCCATGGAGCCCCTTCCCCAGGAGATCGTCGGGCTTTAGGTGGACATGGAGGAGGCGGCGGAGATCGACGAGCGCCAGTCGGAGTAGTAGTCTTTGTTTAGAGTGCCTGTCTTTTGTTAGAGTAATGTTTAGGTCAGCTAGCTTTATTTAATTGTTGAACTTGCCCGATTAAGAAGTGTAGGTGTGATGTAGGCTCTTTTGTGTACCCAAATTATGCAATGACGTGGATGACCACTGTAACTAGGGAAACTCGGACCAAAATATGCATGTTCAAACTCATTGCACATGGGATAAGCTATATGAATCGTTTGTGATGCTCACATATCGTACACAGTGCTGAATCAGGGACCATGTCTGATGATACTTTGCGCGGCAGTTTTCGCTGCATCGAACCAAAATTTCGGCTTCCACGGAAATATCTACCTCCTCCCCTCCTCCTGGACAAAATCTACATTTCTCTGTTTCCGCATTCCCTTCCAAGTTCAAACCCTCACTGCTTGCTTGCAGCGCCGCCTCCTCACCGGCGACGCTCCTTCCCGCTGCTCAGCTTCGTCGATCTAGTCAGGTAATCCACACCCGACCCCACCCTCTTCCTCCTTCTACATCCCACATGCCCCGATTGCCGGCATGACAAATTCCACCCAAATCACCAACCCATCCTCCTCCAGATAAGCACCGCTGTAAGCCAGGGTGCACGCAGTATAGTCAGGAGATCAAGGAGAATTTGGCAGCGGAGAAGCAAACCACGGATGCACGCACGGATGATGTCATGTTGGATGCCATGCGTGCCGACCTCCAGATCTTGGAGGAGCACCTCGCCATCGAGTCCACCATTGACGCCTCATGCAGAGATGCCGCCATGCGCTTGGCTGCTCTAAACGACAGTTCATGGTGTTTTCTCGAGGCCACCATCGGTGCCTTTGATGAAGACTACAAGGTGTTTTCTCAGCATGCCCATTCTTACCTCAACTCTAGAGCCAACAGGTTGGTGCTTGGAGCGGCTCTGGCGACTACCACTATGAGGAGGGCACCCACGATGTGGAGGCCTCACCCTCTTACAAGTCTAAGGAGCCCATCGTCATCGATATCTTCAAGATGAGGAGTAGCTTGTCTTAATAGCTCTTTATAAGGACCTATGTTCAACTAGCTAGCCATGCTGGTTAAGCATGTTCGTTTACCTGTTGCATGTGCTACTCCTTCCTTTCCTTTACAAATTCTAGTGAATTGTCCTATGTACTGTTACTATGCAATCTGATCCTCTAGTATATATATTCTATATATTGTGCAATGTGGTGCTCAGTTAACTGTTTGGTTATTTTGTTGTCATGTTCAGTTAACTATTCTATATATTGTGCAATATGGTGCTCATCGCGGTCGCGGCGCCGGGCGGCGATCTCCTGAGGGCGTGGCGCTAGCGCTCCAAATCCAGCCGGACGTAGTCGTCCCGCACGCATTTAAGGGTGGTCTCGTCGGTGGCGTCCATGGCCTCGTGCTCCTTCTTGACGGCGACGAGCCCCGGCTCCGTCTTCGGCTTGACGAGGCGGAAGGAGGGAGCAGAGGCGCCACGGCCGCCCTCATTGATGACGAGGGTGCCACTACGGGTGCACCGCCCGAGCGGCGTCTCCTGCGGCTCCGACTTGATGGGGAGGAGTGTCGGGGATCCAGAGGAGCGGGAGCCCAACGAGGAAGAGTAGGCCGTCTCCATTTGCCTCGGCGCCCAGGAGCTGCCCCAGTGGTGAGAGGAGGAGGCGGCGCCGGGTACTCCAACCGCGGCTCGTTCCCGGCCTCGATGTGCTCGAGGACGGCTTCGAGTGTGCGCCCAAGGACGCCCCACCATTGGCGCCACCCGTCCTTGTTGTGGCCATCGCGGGGTTCGGCACCATTCGTTGAGGCGAGCTAGTCGGCGTGGCGGCGGTCAAAGTATGCCGTCCACAACGTGTTGCTATCGGAGGCGTACCTCGGCTCGTTCCGCGCGATCTCCGGCAACGACGACCGGATGCGTGCGATCTCGACGCATCGATCAACGCCGGTGGGCGGCGACGACACCGTGACATCGCCGGCGTTGAGCCTCCAGGAGCTCGGCACCCGCATGTATAGCGGGGCCGGGCAGTCCGCCTCGTACAGGAGGCGGGCCTCGTCCTCGTGCAGGTGGCGGTGGCCGAAGCCATTGGCCGCCGCTCCATCACCGGGGTAGCATTCGACCATGGTCGTCGAAGGAGGGGCTGGAAGAGAGGGGAGAGGGCGAGAGGGTTGTCGACGGTGAGAGGGCGAGAGGGTCATCTTCGACGAGGGGAGAGAGGAGTGTGTGCGGCCATCAACGAGGGAGGGGGCAGATTTTAGAGCGGCTGGTGGGCAGCGAGTGGGCGACATGCGTGTGTGCGTGGCGGGAGGGGGCGGGGCACACGTCGGCGGCACCTTCACTGCGCCGTCTGTGAGGAATCAATGGAAGGCTGACCGGCGGCAGCCTTGGCATTGATTCCCCATGGGAAAACAAGGCGATGAGGAGGACAAACACGGCTGGTTGTAGCCTCTTTTGATAAGTAAGAGTGTCGAACCCAACGAGGAGCTAAAGGTAGAACAAATAATTCCTCAAGTTCTATCGACCACCGATACAACTCTACACACGCTTGACGTTTGCTTTACCTAGAACGAGTATGAAACTAGAGGTACTTTGTAGGTGTTTTTGGATAGGTTTGCAAGAATATAAAGAGCACATAAATAAAAAGTAGGGGCTATTTAGATGAAGACACAACTAAGTTAGTTTTAGTAAAGAGCTTGTTGTCACGATAAAGTTATTTGTCCCTAGGCAATCGATAACTAGACCGGTAATCATTATTGCAAATTTATTTGAGGGAGAGGCATAAGCTAACATACATTCTCTACTTGGATCATATGCACTTATGATTGGAACTCTAGCAAGCATCCGCAACTACTAAAGATCATTAAGGTAAAACCCAACCATAGCATTAAAGCATCAAATCCTCTTTATCCCATACGCAACAACCCCCTTACTCGGGTTTGTGTTTCAGTCACTCACGCAACCCACTATAAGCGAATCATGAATGTATTGCAACACCCTACAGCGGGGATCCCTCACGCTTGCGCGACATGGAGAGCACCATAGGAAATCACCAATAATAAAACATGCAACTCAAACCATCTTGATCATCAAATAACCCATAGGACAAAACGGATCTACTCAAACATCATAGGATAGCCATACATCATTGGGAAATAATATATAGCATTGAGCACCATGTTTAAGTAGAGATTACAGCGGATAAGAGAGAGGTTACACCGCTGCATAGAGGGGGCAAGAGTTGGTGATGATGGCGGTGAAGTTGTTGGTGAAGATTGCGGTGATGATGATGGCCCCCGGTGGCACTCCGGCGCCACCGGAAGCGAGGGAGAGAGAGCCCCACTCCTTCTTCTTCTTCCTTAACCTCCTCCCTAGATGGGAGAAGGGTTTCTCTTGTCAGGACCCCGATTCTAAGTCACACCGATCTAGCCTGTAACACCTCATATCACTTTGCGGCCTCACGCATGGTATTCCCACGGGTGTCGCCTTACCATGGCCCGGGACCGTTTGCGCCTTTTGGCTCACGTATATGATAGTGTCGCTAGAATCCATATGACAGAGAACCCGGGCCGACATGACTAGTCGTGAACCCAAAGTGGTACTAACTTACGGGGACAGGTATACATGAATCAACATCGAGCATGTCGGTCAGCAGTGTGCGAATCCGGGCTGTAGCACTGGGCTAACAGGACTCCGGGAACCCGGGCTGTAGCAGGCTAGGCAGGACTCCGGATGTCACCGCGTGACATTTCCTCGAAGGACAGACACATGAACAAAGTGAATCACATGCCGCCAGTCAAGTGTTCCGGAGTAGTAGTCCGGGCTAGCAGGGACTCCGGTGAACCGGTCATGGCAGACTACTATGGCTCATGGAAGCACAAGACTACATTTCCCCATAAGAGAGGCTACCAAGGATAAACAACTAGGTTGTCGGATCCCACACATACCAAGCATTTCAATCATACACACAATATGCTCGATATGTGTAAATACAACATGGCATCACAAATAACTCTACGAGTCAAGTATTTATTCAATAGGCTCCGAGGAGCGAGATATTACAAACCTGGGTCTCATGACCCAACATTCAGAGCATACAAGTCAAAGCACACGCGGAAGCTTAATATGTCTGAGTACAGACATCTACAAATGAAAAAGCCTGAGAAGCCTGACTATCTACCAGATCCTGCCGAGGGCACAAGATCGTAGCTGAGGTAACAAGCTAAACGTCAAAGTCCACACGGAACTACTAGCGAGACTATCGTGGTTTTGTCATGGCAGATGTCCTCATGAAAGGACTTAGTCGTGGAGCCATCGCTACGGGTTAACTTGAAGGGGTTAAAGCGGACGCAAAGACACAAGAGTTATACTAGTTCGGCCCCTTCGATGAAGGTAAAAGCCTACGTCTAGTTGTGATGGGATTGATGTGGTCTCGATGACTAGGGAGCAAATAAGCTTCCCCTAGGCCTCGAGTTGTTGTTGTCTGTCCTTGAACCGCCCGGTCGCCCCTTATATACACAGTGGACGCCTGTCGGTTACGAGAGTCCCAATCTCCGGTTCATACTCATATCCGGGTTGGTCTCTCTCTATTTCTAACTTACAATACAAGTTTACATACCAGGCCGGTTTACGGCCATGTGTTCTAAACCGACTACAGTGCCTTGGGCCCTTACTTTCATGCCTCTTGGGCTTTTACACCGTTGAACTCGATGAAGTTAACCCGATCCAGATAGGCGGTTTCGCCCGGTAGTAATATCCCCAACATTAGGCCCAGATTGATTTGAACAGGTTCATGTCAATCCTTGATAAAAACCTTCATCTTCAATACCTTCTTGAAATTGTTGAACCGCCTACGAGGTCACCTTTCTCCGATTCTTTGTAAACCGGCATGACGTCCCCATAAAGATAGCATTCATGATATCTTCTTTGTTTAACAGATCCGCAATAATCGAGGCGACATCTCTCGCTTCCTAGATTTGTGGTTCCTTGATTCACGCTACCGACACGTATCTTGCCTTATAAATAGGACCGAAGGGTCATTCCTTTTCTCCCCTCCGTCCCGTTTCTCTTCGTCTTCCTCGCGTCGCTAGCCTCGTAGCTCCGCCACCGCCATCGACCTCTGCACCGTCTTGAGCTGCTGCATCAACCTGAATGCACCAGAAAAACGCATCACTCTTCCGCATCTCCTCAACTCAGGTAGGTCCTCGGTTCCCCTCGACCTAGATCCGTTCTAGGGTTTCTTGTTCTTGCAGTGCTCCATTAACTGCTCATGCTCATACCAGACTCCTGGATAGATCTGTGACACCTTGCTCGATTAGTAGTAGCTTTTAGCATCCGCCTGTAGTCTCGTGCTCACGTTCATAGATCTCGCACATTATCTCCTGCTCATTGCATCAATACTGCTCTGCTTTATTCTTTTTTGGATATTTTTCTTCTTTTCTGATCTGGCTTCAGATCCTTCATTGTAGAGAAATCTTGCGAAACCTGTTTCTGCACACTTAGCCGTTCGCAACCTCAATTGTTTTCAATATTTAGACCAGGCGGTTTAACTTAACATAGAAAAAATTAAATAAACGGTATACACCATTAGTCCCCTTGTTGAACCGCCGAACTCTTTAACGAGACTACTGCCGCTTCATAGAACTCCGGTTTAGATGTATTTGTCTCGGTTTAGCATTGTACACGGTTCTCTCTTTGTCCCAACACATTTCTTGAACCGGATTTATATTTTTTGTAGATGGCCAAACAAGTATATGAGTGCAACTGGGCTCCTTCCCGTGTCACGAAACTCAATTAAACAATCTGGTCCTCGACTGGCGCTTTAAGCAGTAAAAATACCATCCATTGGAGGGTTCCTGGCAAAGAATGTCCACCCACACCTCAAGAAGGAGAGGTTGTAGTTTTCGCAGATCACTTAGCCCGGGGTTTCAACCCGCCCGGTTCAAAATTTTACCAGGATGTGTTAGCCAATTTTCAACTCCGTCCACAAGATACGGGCCCCAATTACATTACCAATATTTGTCACTTCCAAGTGCTCGTGGAGGCGTACTTTCAAGAAGAACCCACAGTTGAACTGTTTAGGGACTGCTTCCATCTAAACCGCCGCATAGAATTTACTGAAGGGCCCAACACAGAATTGGGTGGTGTGGCGATTCAAAAAAGAAAGGAGGTCACTTATCCTCATGTCAAACTGCACAGCCACCCCAAGGAATGGAATCAAACATGGTTTTATTACAGAGACACTTCACCTGCCAATGAGAATCCTTTGCCCGGTTTTCGTCCGGAGCGACTCAGTAATACACATCCCTTTCTGCAAAGATTGACCGCCAATGAGTGAAGTAAATACGCTCCTCAACTCTCCAAGCTCAGAGCCTTCATGGCCAATGGTTTAACCGGAATTGATCTCGCTATTTGTTGGATATCATGGAGCATAACGCCCCTCTCCCAGCGCTCCGATTTAATGTGTGAGTACACTGGTAGTGTCGACGATCCCCTCGGACATATTAATATCCAGCTTACCGATGATGAGGTCACCGAGGCTGTGAAGGAAATGTTGAACGAACCGGAAAACCTCTGTGCCTGAACCGGTCTGCTCCCCTTCTATGCTACCAACAAACCACCATCTGTAAGACTTCTGACTATTTTTTACTGAATATATTACTGCTATTTCTGGCATCATTTTTAACATCAACTGCTACTTAATCAGGGTGATGATCCATTCTGGAGCAAGAACGTCCACAAGAGAAACCAGAGAAGCCGGATAAACCGGAAAAACCAATCCGCAAAAGACCAAAGCTGTCAAGAAGACTGCTCATAAGAGGAAAACCATCGCATCTTCTCGATCCGGTGTGGATGATGATGTGGATAATCCGGACCGGAGGTAGAACTTGATTCACTTGGCTTACTTTTCACACGCCTAATTAATGATGATATTTGTCGGATGATGGAAACCAAGAATGCCGATGTTGTAGAGGTAACTATTCTCTCCTCGACTCAAATCCTTTGCCTTCACTAAAAATCCGTCGGGCAAACCGGAAAATTAAATTTTCTCATCCCCTTGCTTACTTGGATCCCAAATTTCTTATGAAGACTCAACAACATGAAGCTTCGCCAAGACAACTTCGCACACTGTGGTAGTTACCTCCACCGGTTTATCGAATAGTCCGGTTCGAAACGTTGTTCAGAGGTCTCTAATTTGCTTGTCAGTGCTTATCCTAAAGCAGGCTGTTTTCGTCAACCCCTTAATCCATCTGACTCCGATTATCAGGTCACTTCCCATTCCTCATCTGGCGAGTCATCAGCTACTCAGCTATCACCACTTAAAACGGTGCTTGGGTAAGTTGTGCATTTCATATTGTTTCTACTGCATCATTGTGTAGTATATGCCGTATCTGACTGTTATTGTGCCTTTTCAGGGCCAAGCCTAGGCCGAGCAAAAAGGCTCGTCTGGATAAAACGGCCGACGAAGAGATCGCCTGAACGGACAGCGTCCCCAAATCTTGAAGCGGCTATCCGTGAAGACACTCCCAATTATCCGCCATCGCAAGATGACGATTTTGTTATTCTTGAAGAAAGGCCTGTTGACACCTCCCTTCCCGCCGACCAGCCCGAAGCCCAACCCGGATTGAAAAATCCACCGGTCCAATCCGCTCGGCCGACAAACCGTCCGTCCTGGTCAAACCGGTGATACCAAGGACGATGACGTTGTGATTACTGGCTTTAGCCACAGCGAACCGGGTAATCCGGTCGCTTTATCCAAACATTCTGCCTAAGATGAATTTGCCACTATGAGCAAGGGCAAGTGGGATGTTGATCTAGCAACTTACGCCGCTATGAACCCCCAAGTCCTTCATTCTGGCTACTTGAACTGCTGTATACCAGCCGTGATTATGAAGCTGGCCTGGTGAAGATGATGAAAGAAAAATTCGAGGTAACCTCCATGTTCTTTTCCCGCTTGGATATTTCAATTTTTGTTAACTCTCCTAGCCCCCAAGGGCCGGTTCAACTTAGTATAGTTAAACCGGGACTTAACATAAACTCAATGCTTCAGAATCCACTGATGTAGCCCTCAAAGGCCGGTTCAACTTAATATAATTAAACCGGGACTGTAATTTATATCGCCGCATCAGAACATGTTCGAGCAAATAGCCATTAGCCCCCAAGTGCCAAGTTGAATACCTGTATTGAGCTTGGGACTTTGTGATTTTATTGGTAGATGAAGGTCAAATATGCATTAGCCCCCAAGTGTCAAGGGTATGACTGGTTATGCACTTGGGACTTGTAATGAAGATATTTAACATGCTCCCTTTTTGTTGCAGAGTGAGATACGCCAACAAGCCTCAAAAATCAATGATCTTCAAGAAAATCTGAAATCTCAACAAGCGGAAACCTCCAAGGCCAAGGATGAGCTGAAAACCGCCTTGACTACTATGGAGCAGCTCAAGGAGTGGTTCAAGTCTGAGCGGGCCGGCTGGGATACTGAAAAGGCCGCTTTAACCAAAAAGGTTGAAAATGCTGAAGCTGCCCTTAAACCGGTGGTAGATGAACTGACCAACGTGAAGCGGCACGTGCATGCCATGACTGCTGCCATCTTTGGTAAGCTTCCTTTGGCTTCTGTGATAATCTTGGCCTTCTTATAATAAGTCCGGTTTGTGAGTTCTCTTGCAATGCTGTAGGCACACGCATTGGTCACTTGGGGTCAGATGTTCGGATGAAATTGAAAGCTGCCTACACTTTAATAGAGCAGCTGTACACTGGAGCGCAGCGGATCATCTCCACTGCATCACATAACAATCCAGCACCCTCCTTAATTCAAGATACTCTTAGGAGGTTGTCAATGCTTCCCGCCCGGATTGAAGACCTGAAGAAATCTGCTGCTCGAACCGGCGCCATTAACGCCTTAATCTGGGCAAAAGCATGGGTGCCAGATTTCGATCCTGTTGAGGCAGCTCGAGGCTATCGGTCTGAAGGAAGACGGTTCAGAGTTCAACGAAGATGACCTGAGAGCGATAAACCGGGCGGTGCGCCCTCTGGCTTGCCAATTGGCCAAAGAGGCAAACTTGTCGCATTATCAAGCTTAATATGACGATCAGAACAAACGAGTAGCTGCACCTATTCCCTAAGCAGAGAACCTGATCCCTCCGATCCGTAAGCATACTTACGATCCTGATATTGAACCATCTTCCCTGATCCATGAGGAGGCTGTCTTTCAAGCTTTAATGGGAATCGACTGGACCACTATTGACTTCCAGCAGCTGGGTAGAGATGAAGAAGCTGAAGCGGCGCAGGATGACCCACAACCATCAGACCGGGCGTGAAAGCAAGCATGAACCGGAAGCCGGTTTGAATAGCTGCTTCATTATATTCCGCCAAGAAAAAATGATCTTATTTGGGCACCATGTTGCCTTGTAATAGGATAGCCAACACTCTTGCTTTTAATATGCCTTCGTGCATAGGTGCTGATACTTTTGCTTGAATGATCGAAACTTTCAATCTATATTGCCTGCAGTCACAAAATCTTAAACCGCCACGGCGGTTTGTGCCGCCAGCCGGCTTGTGACGTTCATATATATATGAAATGAAATATTGAGGTATACAATCAAAATTTGTGATACAAAATACCTGACATCAGTGGGCATAAAGTTAGCTTAGCCAATCTTGAAGCGGAGGTTGTATAAACCCTTACCGTCAAAGGAGAAAACAACTCCTGTATTTATAATGCCGGTTTACCACGTAAACCGTGCCGGTCATGACAAGCCCCCTGTTACTCCATAATGGGATGTTAACAGAAAAAAGTCAAACCGGTGAAATTATCTCCGGATTAAAAATGGACCGAATTCCGTCAATTGACAGTTTGAACCGGTTTAAAAATGTTGTCGGTTTAAGAAACGCAACAAAAATCAAATAATAGTTATGAAAAAACATGGAAGCAAAGGCAATGATAAACCGTTGCAAAAAGGAAGGCTTTACTGAGCCGATCAGATGGTGTAACCATGGTCGGACACGACCAAGCTCCCTATAAGGTGTAGCCATGGTTCAAGCCAGCCAGGTCCCGAACTGAAACCGTGGCATTATGCCG
The DNA here is from genome assembly GCA_021605145.1 of Aegilops bicornis. Taxonomy (NCBI): domain Eukaryota; kingdom Viridiplantae; phylum Streptophyta; class Magnoliopsida; order Poales; family Poaceae; genus Aegilops; species Aegilops bicornis. The sequence continues at coordinate 690,801,462 of CM038675.1, forward strand.
ATCAAGTGGCGTGGCAATGGTTCGGGTTCGACCAAGCCCCCAAGTGACTCTATGGCCTTAGGCCGATCAAAAGGCGTGACTGGTTCAGACTTGACCATGTCCCCAAGTGATTTGGTGGCTTTTGCCTATCAAAAGGTGTTGCATCGGTTCGGACACGACCAAGCCCCCAAGTGATATCACAAAGCTTTTGAAAAACAAACTCAGGGGGTAAACCGGAGGCCGCTTTAAGATAGAACAACTCCATGTAACCACACATGATGTAACAGAACAGATACCCCGCTTTAGCTGAGGCTCCGGTTTATTACTTTATTCATAATATATACATTGTCATAATATGTACATAAGTAGAGCCGATGGCTCAGGTATAATAAGGCCGAAGATGAGCTATGTTCCACGGCCTGTTGGTCTCCTCCTCTGACGTGCGCGAGTCTTTATGCTCTCGAATATCGATCAGATAGTATGACCCATTGTGCAGATTCTTGCTGACCATGAAAGGCCCCTCCCAAGGTGGGGATAACTTGTGCATATCAGTCTGGTCTTGGATGAGCCGAAGAACCAAATCTCCTTCTTGAAAAGTTCTAGTTCTGACCCGGCGACTATGGTAACGACGAAGATCCTGTTGGTAAATCGCCGAGCGGGCAGCTGCTATGTCACGCTCTTCATCCAACCGATCCAAAGCGTCCTGCCGTGCCGTCTCGTTGTCCGCTTCAACATAAGCTGCCACACGAGGTGAGTCATGACGATGTCACTGGGGAGAACCGCCTCCGCTCCATAAACCATAAAGAACGGTGTGTATCCCGTGGATCTGTTAGGCGTAGTGTTGATACTCCATAACACAGACGGTAGCTCTTCTACCCAACAACCCGGTGTCCTCTGCAAAGGGACCATAAGCCGGGGCTTGATGCCTCTCAAGATCTCTTGATTAGCCCTTTCCGCTTGACCATTGGACTGTGGGTGGGCTACTGAAGAAACGTCAAGCCGGATGAGCTCACGTTCACAGAACTCTTTCATGGCACCTTTAGACAAATTGGTACCATTATCTGTGATGATACTGTGTGGAAAGCCAAACCGGAAAATCACCTTTTTGATGAACTGAACCGCCGTAGTCAAGGCCACACTTGCTAATGTGTTCTACCTCCACCCACTTTGTAAATTTGTCAACCGCCACCAGAGGTGGGTCTTTTGTCCTTGGACCTCTTAAAAGGTCCAACCATATCCAGCCCCAAGTTGCAAACGTCCAAGTAATTGGAATCATCCTCAATTCTTGGGCGGTACATGAGCACGTCTCGAAAACTTTTGGCAACCATCACATCATCGACCAGATCTTCCGTGATCAGGCATGGGCAGTCAACCAATAGAAACCGTGGCGAACGCTTTAGCTACCAAGGATTTTGAACCGCGTGGTGACCACAATCTCCTTCGTGGATCTCACGCAATATTTCACAGCCTTCCTCAGGGGACACACAGCGTTGAAACGCCCCTGACACGCTGCAATGATGCAATTCACCATTAACAATGGTCATAGAATTAGATCGCCGGACTATCTGCCGGGCCAACGTCTCATCTTCTGGTAACTCGCCCCGGTTCATGTACGCAAGATAAGGAAGCGTCCAATCCGGAGTGACGTGAAGAGCTGCCACCAATTGAGCTCCCGGATCAGGAATAGCCAAATCCGCTTCACCAGGGAGCTTGACCGACGGGTTGTGCAGCACGTCCAGAAAATCATTGGGCGGGACCGGTTTGCGTTGAGAGCCCAGCCGGCTTAAAGCGTGCGCCGCTTCATTCTTCCCACGGTCCACGTGGTCCACCTGATAGCCCTTGAAATGACCTGCGACAATATCCACCTCACGATGATATGCAGCCATGAGCGGGTCCTTTGAATCCCAAGTGCGGACACTGTTGAGCCACTAGGTCCGAGTCAATCAAGCACTTAACCCGGCTTAGATTCATCTCCTTAGCCATCCGGAGACCATGGAGCAAGGCTTCATACTCAGCTGCATTGTTAGTACAAGGGAACATTAAGCGGAGAACGTAACAAAACTTGTCACCTCGTGGGGAAGTTAATACAACTCCAGCCCCCGAGCCCTCCAATTACCTGGATCCTTCAAAATGGATGGTCCAATATGTGTGATCCAGCTTTTCTTCAGGTGCTTGCAACTCCGTCCAATCATTAATGAAATCCACAAGTGCTTGAGACTTCACCGCCGTCCGAGGCACGCATTTCGCACTGCGGCGCCCAAGCTCTATAACCCACTTAGCAATCCGCCACCGCTTCCGGTTCTGTATGATATCGCCTAAGGGAGCAGAATCGACCACCGTGATGGGGTGCCCTTGGAAATACCGTCAGCTTCCGGCTTGCCATAAAAACTCCATATACCAACTTCGCCAATGCGGATACCTTTGCTTAGATTCGATAAGTACCTGCTGATATAGTAAACCGGCATTGAACCGGATGCTCCTTCTTCGCCTCCTTCCGCTTCCACCACAATGGTCACGCCGACCGCCCGGCATTAGCAAAGAACATATAGCGAAGCGGCTCCTTGTCAATGGGAGCGGCGAGCACAAAGCGGGTTGGCTAATTGCCGCTTAAGTCCTCCAACGCTTCATCGGCGGCCGGACTCTGCATAAACTCATCATCTTTTTTCAAAGATTCGGTACAAAGGGATGGCCTTCTCTCGAGGCGGCCGATAAACTGCTCAACAAGGCAATCCTACCGCCAAACGCTGGACATCATTAATACACTTCGGTTTAGCCAGGAGGTAATAGCCGTAATCTTCTCCGGATTAGCTTCAATTCCTGTTGGACACGAGAAAACCCAATAACTTGCCCACGAACACCAAAGACACATTTGGCCGGGTTGAGCATCATCTTGTAAACCCGCAGGTTGTCAAAGGTTTCCTTCAAATCGTCAATCAGTGTCTCCTTCTCTCTTGACTTGACCACAATATCATCCACATAGGCGTGCACATTACGGCCGATCTGTTTATGCAAGCAATTCTGTACACAGCGTTGATAAGTTGCTTGGGCGCTCTTGAGCCCAAAAGGCATAGACACATAGCAGAAGGCTCCAAAGGGGGTGATAAACGCCGTTTTCTCCTGGTCCTTAACTGCCATCTTGATCTCGATGATACCCGAATACGCATCCAAAAGCTCAAACGCTCACAACCCGTAGTGGCATCAATAATCTGGTCAATGCGGGGAGGGCAAAAGGATCTCTGGACAAGCCTTGTTAAGATCTGTGTAATCCACACACATGCGCCAAGTGCCGCTTTTCTTAAGAACCAGCACCGGATTAGCAAGCCACTCGATGGAAAACTTCAACGATAAAACCAGCTGCTAAGAGCCCGCCACCTCCTCTCCAATGGCCTTACGCCTTTCTTCGTTAAACCGCGGAGAAACCGCTTCACCGGTTTGTACTTGGGATCAACATTAAGAGTGTGCTCAACGAGTTGCCTCGGTACACCCGGCATGTCGAAGGCTTCCATGCAAAATGTCCCGATTCTCACGGATGAACTCGATGAGCGCTTTCCTATTTCGGATCCAAGTTGGCACTGATGCTGAACTGCTTGGAAGAATCGCCAGGCACGAAGTCAACAAGCTTAGTCTCATCTGCCTATTTGAATTTCAGGGCAGGATCATGCTCTGTAGTTGGCTTCTTCAATGGAGTCATGTCCGCCAGATAAACATTGTCCTTATAATACTTCAGCTCCTCGGTGGCACAAACCGACTCTGCGTAGCCGCATCACCTTCCTCACATTCCAAAGCGATCTTGCGGCTCCCATGAACCGTTATTGTCCCCTTGTGACCCGGCATCTTGAGCTGCAAATAGATATAACAAGGCCGTGCCATGAACTTGGCATAAGCCAGCCGCCCAAATAGGGCATGATATGGACTTTGGATTTTTACCACTTTAAACATCAATGTTTCCGATATGGAGTCATATTCATCACCAAAGGCCACTTCCAGAGCTATTTTACCAACCGGATATGCTGACTTGCCAGGTACCACACCATGGAACACTGTATTGGACGGTTTGAGATGTTTATCTGTTAACCCCATACGACGGAAGGTCTCATAGTACAGGATGTTAATGCTGCTCCCTCCGTCCATGAGTACCTTGGTGAACTTATAACCTCCCACCTGAGGTGCCACCACCAGGGCTAGCTGACCCGGATTGTCAACCCGGGGAGGATGATCCTCTCTACTCCATACAATGGGCTGCTCTGACCAGCGTAGGTAATTAGTCACGGCCGGTTCAACAGCGTTGACAGCCCGCTTCTGAAGCTTCCGGTCTCGCTTGTCTAAGCTAGTGGTGAAGACATGGTACTGCCCACTATTCAACTGCTTTGGGTTGCTCTGATAACCCGACTGTTGCTGCTGCTGATTGTAACCGCCTTGGTTATTCTGATTGTTCTGATTGTTATGTCCGCCGGATTACCATTAAATCCTGAACCGAATTTCCTCCACCGTAACCCGCCCGGATCTGAACCGCCGGAACCTTGATCATACCGGAAAGCATTAGAACTCTTGAACTCTTGGATAATGTAGCAATCCTTCCAGAGGTGGTTTGCTGGCGTCTCCTTTGTCCCATGCTTCAGACAGGGTTGATTCAACAGATAATTCAAGCGGTCCGGATTGGGATTAGGCGCTCCACTTCGATTCGGCTGTTTACCCTTTTGCCGCTGGCCCTTGTCCTACGCGTTGGTGTTGGCTACGAAGTCCATGTTGCCATTCGCTTTACGCTTGCCTCCACCATTACCTGCCAAGTGATGTTGCTGGCCCTTGGAGTTGCTGTTCTTCCTTCCCTTCCCTGTCTCATTATCGTCAGACTCGGGATCCTTGGTACTATCATAATTAGCATACTTCACTAAAGCGCCCATGAGAGTGCCCATGTCATTACAAAACCGCTTCATGCACCCCAACTTCAACTTTAAAGGCTTAAACCGGCAGTTGCCCTCCAGGGTTAAGATCGCAGAGTCAGCGTTGATCCGATCTGACGAGTGCAAGATTTCTGAAACGCGGCGTACTACCCAATGGGTTGTTGACTCCCCTTCCCCCTGGACACAAGCCGCCAAATACACTACGGACATGGGCTGCTTACAGGTATCTTTGAAATTCTGGATAAACCGGGTCCACAACTGGGCCCATGAATTGATAGAATTGGGTGGCAAGCTCTTCAACCAAGTACGGGCCGTGCCTTCGAGCATCATGGTGAAGTACTTTGCACACACGGCCTCATCCACATCCAGCATCTCCATGGCCATCTCATAACTCTCTATCCATGCTTCTGGAGCTAAATCGGCAGTGTAATTTGGCACCTTGCCCGGACCCTTGAAGTCTTTGGGCAAGCGCACATTGCGGAAAGCGGGGACGAGGCAAGGTACCCCCAAAGAGCTAGAGGTAACCCTAGGCTCGACCGAGATGGTCGGACGAACCGGCGTAAGCTGATAAGCCCGATCTTTGTCTGCTAACTCGGCCTCCCCGCACGCCGGGCCCGTCCACCACCTCCTGGCGTTATCGACGCCACCTGCCGGGTTGTTGCCACGGGCGCACCACGCCGTGCATTACTTGATACGGCCGGTTCATCCACGTGCTCGCTGTAGCTCCGGCTTGGGCGGGGGTAGAGTGGATCCGGTCGCGGCCGCATTTAATATGCTTCCTGTTGGACCAAAGCTGTCCTAAGGAGCTCCTTGACCCGACGCGTCTCTACTGCCTGTGGTGAATCGCCTTCAATTGGAATAGCCTCCAGCCGCACCGCAGCTGCAACAAGGTTATCCATCGGGTTGGAGTAGTGACCCGGAGGTGTTTGCACAGCCTGAGGCGCACCGGCATTATGGCGAGGTAGATCTATTAAGCGGGGCTGAACCAGCGCGCCCGTCCCAGGTGCTTCCGCCCGGTTTACCACCGCGGATTATCGGTTCCTGCCCGGGTGTTGAAGAGGTCTCTTCCTCGAAAACGAAGGCAAATGGGATCTGTATTTCCTCTTCATGACTTCATGTGACGCGCTCTGATCCAGCATGAGCCTATAAGCCTACGCATCTAAAGCAGCCCGCTCTGCCGTCATCCTGGCGTCTGCAGCCGCTAGATCCGCTTTAGCCTGAGGGATTTGTTCCTTCACCTTCGCAATCTCCGCGTTATGAGCGTCCTGGTCCGCCGGGTTAACCTCTGCCATGAGCGTAGCCAACGCATCGAACAGATCTGATAAAACTTGAGCCGGCGGGCGCACAGAGCCTCCTGCCTCGGCAGTGCCGCCGCCGTTGAACCGCAATCATTGCCGCAGCGGTCGAAGAATGAAATCGCTTGTGTGCCGCCATGAATATTCCAACCCGTTGGGAAGATCGAGGGGTCCGGAATATCGTCACCATCGGAACAGCCCCCAATCCGCCATCTTGTAGCCGATCTGATTGATTTCTCCGGTTGACGACTCATCGTCGGAGTAGACGACGGTCTCACCACCAGACTCTGATCCGTCCTCATAACTTCATCCGTGGATGACTCCCACAAAGGCACGCTTCATGGCCGGTTTAACCTGGGCGGATCTCGTACGCTGAGCCGTCTCGACGAGGTCGGTGCAGATGTCCGGCCAGCCCCGCTCACCGATCTTGCCGATGAAAACGTGTATGCCACCAAAGGGGACCCGTATTCAGTACTCGATTGAGCCGCCTCGGCCCCATCCCGCGTCGTCGATGTAGAGCTTGCCGCGACGACTCTTGGTCATCCAGCCCACAGCATAGCCTTCGAGTCCTTGAACTTGCCCTCCAAGATCATCAAACCATCGCGGCGATAGCCCCATGGTGGGCGCCAACCGCCGTGGTTTTGTCACGGCAGATGTCCTCATGAAAGGACTTAGTCGTGGAGCCATCGCTACGGGTTAACTTGAAGGGGTTAAAGCGGACGCAAAGACACAAGAGTTATACTAGTTCGCCCCTTCGATGAAGGTAAAAGCCTACGTCTAGTTGTGATGGGATTGATGTGGTCTCGATGACTAGGGAGCAAATAAGCTTCGCCTAGGCCTCGAGTTGTTGTTGTTCGTCCTTGAACCGCCCGGTCGCCCCCTTATATACACGCAGTGACGCTTGTCGGTTACGAGAGTCCCAATCTCCGGTTCATACTCGTATCTGAGTTGGTCTCTCTCTATTTCTAACTTACAATACAAGTTTACATACCAGGCCGGTTTACGGCTATAGGTTCTAAACCGACTACAGGCCTTGGGCCCTTACTTTCATGCCTCTTGGGCTTTTACACCGTTGAACTACTGATGAAGTTAACCCGGCCCAGATAGGCCGGTTTACGCCCAGTAGTAATATCCCCAACAGAGACCGAAGTCTCTCAGCAAAACATAAAATAGGCAAACGTGAGTACAAATGTACCCAACAAGACTTACATCAGAACTAACTACATATGCATAATTATCAACAAAGGGGGTGGTGGAGTTTAACTGCAGCAAGTCAGCTTTGACTCGGTGGCTATCCTGAACTACGACTGCAAGTAACTCTTTTGAGGTGGCGCACACGAGTCCACATATTCACCATATCAATACACCACTATGGATCCACTCCCGTCTCCCTACGAGAATGCCATCCATAGCACTCACGCTTATCTTGCGCATTTTAGAGTATCCACTTTCACTTGTCTATGAACTGTACATGCAACCCAGAAGTCCTTTACCGCGAACACGGCTATTCGAATAGATGATGTTAACCCTGCAGGGGTGTACTTCTTCACACACGCTCTCGCCACTTACCACCATGTACAGGTCATGTATCTCAAAGAACCTTCAAGCGGAAGCTTTGGCGAGGAGTCGGCCACGACCGACTAACCACACAAGTCTCTCGTCCCGTGTTTATCGCCTATTCGGGTTCCATCCGCAAGGAGATCCGGCAGGTGTCGCCACGGCCCCAATCGATGTGCAGTTTCCCAAGCCCACCATCCGGGTGGCACTTTGGTACACCGGCCACTGTGCCTAGTCTGTCCCAAGCCCACCTGTATCGGGTGCCACTTGGTAGACTACTAACACTACCTACAAACACCAGAAACTAGTTGCAACTCCTGGACAGAGATCGAGTTGATTAATAAGTCGAGAGGGGTCGAGTTAACGGAACCCAATGTGTGGTAGTAACTGTTCATGGATCACAAACACAGAACTCAGTTCCTGAGGACGGTTTCAATGAGACAACCCACCATGTACTCTTACACGGCCTCTCATCGTTACCTTTACCAAATCATGTTCACACACACTTAGCTCTCAACAGTAGGACATGTTCACCACATTCCAATTCACCCCCGATGAATCAGACCTGACACAACTCTAAGCAATAGCAGGCATGACAAACAAGAATGAATGAGTAGGCACATCATGGCTCAAACAACTCCTACTCATGCTAGTGGGTTTCATCTATTTACTGTGGCAATGACAAGTCATTCAGAGGAAAGGGGTTCAACTACCACATCATGTAACAGTTGAATCGTTGTTGTCCTAATGCAGTAAAAGAGAGCAGGAGCGAGAGAGTGGGATTTTGTCGGAATGAACAAGGGGGGTTTGCTTGCCTGGCACTTCTGAGGATAGTATAGCTCTTCATTGGTGTCATCGAACTCATCGTCGAAACCACGTCTATCAAGAGGGGACAAAAACCGGCAACACAGAAGGAAACACAATCAATGCAATGCACAATATGATGCATGATCATGACATGGCAAAATGAGTGTGTTGGGCTAATGCAACTACAATCAGATGGGTTTGGGTCACTTTGAACCAAAGGTTCAACCCCAAATTCAAATTATGAATTTAAATAGGGCCTTATCATGTTTTGATATAAACAACAGGTTTAAGTTGCTTTATCATGCATGAAACCAGTGCAGATGGATAGACTGGATTTTTCTGATCATTTTTCATATATAACTTGTTTCATTTGGAGCTACGGTTGAATTTCTATAAATTTTAGAAGTTTGGGATATTTATGAAATTTCCTGAATTAAAATTAATCCAAAAAAAGAGTTATGGCGTCGACACTACGTCCTTGTGGCGTCGGCAGGTCAATCGACCGGTCCAGGTCAAACCTGACCCGGTGGGGTCGACACGTCGATGACACAATTAACTAACAGGTTAATTAAATCTAACTAATCAAATTAATGACCACCGCCCACCGTCGTTGTCCGCAGGGGTAATTAGTCCTAAACTAATCTAGTCAGGGGCGGGGCCCACGCGTGTTGACCCCAGGGAGGTCAAACCCCGGGTCGAACAAGTCAAACCTGCCGGCGACATGACGCCGACGAGGCCAGACGCGGCGGAGCAGCGCGGATTTCGCGCTCCGGCGACGAAAACAACGGCGGAGGCGTGCTACGTGCTGCTGGTGGACTCGCGCTCGAGTGGTTTAGGCGGTGTGTGTGGGGGTGGCCGGAGATGACACCGGCGAGCACGAATGCGGCGCCCGGCGTTCGGGTGTTCGCGGGATCGGTGCTGCGGTGCGCAAACGAGGGTGGCGAGGCGCTAGGGAGACTCTACGCGCGGTGGTGAGCATGTTGGACGCACGCCCGGGACCAAATGGTCACTGGAGCTGCATCGGCAACGAGTGCAGGCGGCGGCGCAGTCGGGTGAGAGGGGCGCGGTGGCTACGGAGTGCAAGAGAGAAAACAAAGAGGGGAGGATGATCAGAAGCTCACGGTGAACACGAGGAGCGAGTCGGCGAGCTCGGGGAGGGGCGGAAGCGAGCGGGGCAGCGAGGGGATCTCCGGCGTCCGACGGCGAGGATGAGGATGATGGCGTCGCTTCAGGCGTCCCATGGGCGCGTGCTTCGTCTTGGGGCTCCGTGGCGGCGAGGTGGAGCCTCTGGACAGCACGGAGAGGCGAGGGAGAGGCGATGGCCGCGGTTGTGCTCGTCGGCGGCGACGACAGCGCTCGGTGGTTGTGTGCGAGAGAGGCAGAGGAGGAGAGGAGAGGCCAGGGAGCGAGGGAGAGGAGAGAGGGGTCACGGGTGTCCCCGTGGCATCGCTAGAAGGGTCGGGGAGGGGGGAAGCAGGCAGGGAGGAGGCCACGGCGACGACAGCGCTCGCCACCGAGCTGCTTTGGGGCGAGGGGAGGAAGACGACAGGAGGGGTGGCCTGCTGGGCTGGGCCAGCTCTTGGGCTGCACAGTACTGGCCTGTGGGCTTTAGGTAAGCGCCAGGTACTAACTCTCTCTCTCTATTTTCCTGTTTTTTTTTCTATTTCATTTCCTGTGTTCTGATTTAGTTTAGCCACTAAATCATTTTAATAAATTCTGTAGGTTATTATATGGCTTGCTAAAATATACGCAAAGCCACTCACAAACTTCCAGAATTATTGGAGTTATATTTAATATATATTAAATATAAATCCAAAGCAAATAATTATTGGATTAATTCAAATGACCAAAATAAATGTTTCTGAGCTCCTAAAAATATTGGTTTGAATTTTACCTCTTGCCAATATTTTTATAGAATAACAAGAATATTTTCTTGGACTCATTTGAGAAGATTTTAAAGTTGGTTATTTTTGAACTGATTTCTGAGGGTTTGAACAAACCTCAATTCAACTTTCAGAAATTTTAGACATGATGCATGAGTGCAGTTGCAACTATTTCACTCAGGTATTCTAGGGCTGTGACAACTCACCCCCACTAAACAAGAATCTCGTCCCGAGATTCAAGAGGTGAGGTAAGAAGACAGAGGGGATACAAGCTAGCATGATCTTCATGATCCATTGCTTCAGATCGATCTTGGCGTCCTTCCTTTCGAGATCTTCATCCAACGCAATGACGACGGGCAGAAACTCTACATGAATCGCTCTTCTCGAAGATTGGCAACTCGAGATCAACTCATGGGGTGAGATATGAAACATCTCTTGAGCTGAGACACGAAACATACATTCAGAGGGATGGGGTGTAACAGATGACGAAGGTTCATGGTAGGCAACAAATCCACGCTTGATCACGACGTAGCGAGGACTTAACTGTCATGATTTCCCAACGAGGCACCTTAGGAAAAGTGACTCGTAGAATCATCCCTTAAGTGGCAGAAAGAATTAATTTTGACATAGAGATCATTGAGACTCTTGATACCAGCATAAGGTAATCGCAAATGATTGTTTGACGGAGTTCGAGGAAATTGCGTACTCAGATCGGAAAGGAAACTATGGTTATAGAACAACTCGGCAAACGGAAGGCACATTCCAATTGATACCGAGAATATAACCCAGTGACTGAGCGTGCTCTCAAGAACTTGAGCATTTCCATATTCATCAAGGTCTTACCAGCATCCGTGCCAAGGATCCTGGCCACAACATACTACCATGATGAATAGTGACGGAGGATGCAGATGCAAAGGAAGATAACACTTTCTCAGGTTTCACCATAGCGAGGCCAAGGAAACGAAATCTGGATGATCGACCGAGAGACATTTAGCACTCCACTTCTAATGTTCTCCTTGATGCGCTAGCGTAATCCTTTCATAGATATGGTTTAATATCTAGAACATCAAGTAAAAGGCCGGACTTTGGGAACACAAAAATCCATAGGAACAACTAGGGAGTAAATCATGCGAGGTCCTTATGGGGGGGTGGCCAACTTTCTCAATCAGGATACTATAGTAATAGGTCTTCCGGCTGGGTGTATTGGCCACGACATCCACTTTACCGGGTTACAGAGAGACCGATACTATAGTTCTTGGGAAACGTTCCAACCATCATAACTGCCTGAGATTCAGATCTGGTTGGTGTCAGGATATTCCAGACTCATTAAGTCTAGAAAGAAAAATGAAAGTTTGCAACACAAATCGACGAGACGACGTTGCGAGATTCTCGGGGAATGAACTGCGATAGCAAGCTCCAAAACATGAGCTGGTTCTGCTACACACATACGGACATGCTATCTCAGACAAGCATGACCACATAGTAGTCTTATAATAAAACACTACCGAGCTCAGGTGGGGAACCATCAACGAGGGATATCGAAGTCCTTGCATAAGTTCGGGTTAGCTCTTATGAAGGAATTCCTTTTCCTGGAACAAATCAGTTAGTGGCTTGATGTGCTAGGGAATTCATATGGAATGAAGATGATCTGTCTAACAGACCACGGAATACTTCGCACGTGCATAACTGACTTGGGATGATTCCAGAGGAGGTAAAAACATGCCTTCTCGAATTCACGGCGGCAACTTGCATCAAATGCACATGAATTAGAGGAAGTCACTTCTTTTCATCCAAGTATATGCTTCATGAACGGTACATGAAGATAATGCTTATAATGTTTCCAATACTAGCTAGATGTTCAACACAAATCATGGAGAAGATAACAATGTTGCTGATGGGCCCAACAACAATTCATCCAGGTTTCCGTATAGGTGAAATTCCAGAATTATGTGAACAAGGTGATAGCATTGGTCAGACCAAAAGATGTAATGGTGTATGCTCGAGGGATCAACCACGAGTAAGACAACATTATGATTATCGTTGGTTCTGATTTGATTTGACAATAGCCCATGCGCAAATCAAAGATTGGATAAGACAATAGCAGCAACAATTGATCACGAGGATCAATCGATGAAGATATCATGTTTCTTCAACAAACACACAAACGCAAGGATATCCCTTTGGAGTTGAACTAAGGGGGACAAGCTTTCATCTTCCAACTATCCAAGTTGTTGTCTAGCTCAACCAACTAGCTCAGGGGTATCCAACACAGATTCTTGGAGAAGGGGTGGTTTACAAGAAACCAACTTGATCACAAGCTCAACACAGTAGTCAGGAGACAACCTGGTGATACTTCCGAGAAGATATTCAGAATATCACGAACCACCGATATGTTACTAAGCTCGAGAACAATCTTGCTTTTCAGGTCAAGACGATGTGATCAAGAGAGCAAGGGTTTGACAAAATCCTAACTCATTGATCAAAGAGTGCACCAGAAATAAGGACTAGGTAGCACAATCAATCTTAAGATGATGATTTAATAACTAGCACACTAAGAATGAGAGTGTTGTCCATTAACTACCAAGCAACAGGGTTGCTAGGAGTATTGATTTCGCACATCACAGTAAACTTGTTGGCATTCCGGTTACAATAACACGGAAATCGAGGAATGAATAATGATGGCAAGAAGTATCACTGCGGCAGGAATCCATAAGAGGTGGTGAAATTCTCATGAAATTCTTGACATAAAGATGGTAACACTCCAAGGTAGAACAGAACAAAAGCTGGATTAGCATTTTGATCTATGAAGTACAATTGCTTTGACCCAATCCTAGATATGGATGAGGTACTGGAGTTTGTTTCTCCTAGTCATTCTGAAATAGAATGGCTTGACGGACCACAAGAACAATAGGCATCGATGAACACGATTGCACACATACCCTTGACTATCAATTGATAGATGATGGTCGGAATACAACTGAAAATGGAAAACTCAAGGAGCATATAACTTTCTGAGTTGTGGATGCATAGATTAGTATGTCGAACCAAGTTCAACATTTCTCCCGGATAACCCATGCAGAAAGGTAGAGCTAGCAGATTAACAAGGTAGGATGGAGAACTCCTCAAGAGTACTCTGATTGTGATCTTTAGTTCAAAGAACTTCTTGTCAGGACCGGATTTTCGGGATATTAATGTCCAGAAAGTGGCCCTTGTGCTCACCAGCCACAGGATTACTGTTAGCTGATGAGGCACCAACTTGATACAGAAATTCCAAGCAAAATACATAATATGTAGTACAAGACCATTCTGGCCTATGAGTACAACAATTGGTTTCTAGTGGTTGATGGTGGAAGCGGTTTGTGGATCTTCAGCGTCTATGGGACTCCATTTCCCACAGGAACAGCTGACCAGGTTAACTCCTATATTCGCGAGGCTACTATCACCGTTGCTTAGGTTCCGGGGCTGTCATCGCAACGCTCCTCTCCAAGCAAGAAATCTGGCCAAGAAAATAGCCAGGGACAAGCCAGTGAGTACTTTGAATGTACTCGCAAACATTATGAATACGGGTATAATATAACAACCGATAATCATGCTCTAAAATATTCTATGCTCACAACGTCAGTCATAAAACAATATCCCTGATGCATGCAAGCAGGTTATTTATATACAACATGAATATGCAATAACAGGGTAGTAATAAAATGCACCGATCGGGTGGCTGAAGCGACGCCTCGAAAGGATAGTAAATAACGAGCGTGCCTCAGTCGGGTGTCTGAGCGACACCACATAAAGGGCTTCTAATGTAAACAATAAGCATGCCACAGTCGGACGTCTGAGCGACACCACATAAAGGGCTTATAAAGTAAATAAATAGTGAGCATGCCACAGTCGGGCGTCTCAGCGACACCACATAAAGGGCTTATAAAGTAAATAAATAGTAAGCATGCCACAATCGGGCGTCTCAGTGACACCACATAAAGGGCTTATAAAGTAAATAAATAATAAGCATGCCACAGTCGGGCGTCTCAGCGACACCACATAAAGGGCTTTTAAATAATCACAGTGAATATCCAGGAGGTAGAACCATCCCAGGGATACTCGATAATTCAAATAATATAACGGGTTAGTCCATAACAAATAATAATCATGATCATCACAAGTCACAAGTCATGATCCAGGTTCCGGTTTAACAGTTTCTCCTCCAAGACCGACACTAAGACCGACACTTGACCCATCCTGCATCGTAGTCCTTAACCATGGACACGGCTATTCGAATAGATTTAACCTCTGCAGAGGGTGTACTCTTTACTCACGAGTAACGGATTCCTTTAGTCCATCGGGACTAATTCCATTTACGGTCTTTTAATAGAAAACACGCCTAACTCGCACACACCAGCTTAAATTACGATTATGCAGAGTCACCCACGACACTGTCAAGCAAAACTCTAAGTGGGGAGGCTACAACCTCGCGTAGCATGGGATCAAATTTATATTGCGCGCTCTAAGGGGTGCCCCCCTCTCGGTCCCAACCGGAAACACCCATGCCCCCGGGCCAGGTGGCATGCCTACCGGATGCAGCCGGTATCTTCCACCATGGCCTCTCTGTACGGTGTGTGCTAGGAAGGGGTTTACACTTACTGAACCGTACCCTACCTGCAGCAGGGACAAGTGGTAGTATGAAGCAAGTATGGGGGTTACTGGAACAAGACTCGATCTACGGTCGACTCAGGAGGTTTAAGATTCCCTGCATTATATGCATAACAAAAATATTTCAACCAACAAGATCACCACTCATTATACCTTACTATGCCATACCGACATAACCGTCTCCGACGGAGACCGGAGACAAGCTCACGCCTACCCAAGGCGGGGCTTTCCGGATTTCTTTCCGGCATGCAGGCAAGGCATACGAGGACGATTACCATCACACGTATATCCACTTCCAACAGCAAGGAAGTCTCCAATATGAATTCATGCAAATGATCGTGTCACGACATAAAATAACGAGTTCTCCGTATTAAGGTGGGGTTATAATCGCGTCAACCAACACACAAAATATTATGCCAGGGTTCAGAATGCTTGCCTTCAAGGTGTGGAGAGGTGAGGTGCTCTCCAAAACTTTTGAAGGTTTTCTTCTCCTCCAGAAATCCTATTTTTGAAATTATTCAAATTAACACATAGCTTTTTAACAGTACACAAAAATTGTCTGAATTTTTTTCAAATAAATCTGAAAATAAACTAGACAATATTTGAGAGAGGTAGGAAAAAGAATCAACTCATTTGGAGTTATATTTAAAAAGTTAGAGCTAGTCAAAGTTTTGGTCAAATCTGTTTTTAAAAATAAAACTGAAAAAGAAAAACGCTTTCAAAAGGGGGACACGTCGAAGACGTACTTTGGGAATGCGCCTCCACTTAAAACACGTGGTGGCGGGGCTGGAGTGGGTCCATCGGGCCCACCGGTCAGGTTTGACTAGTCCCCCGCCCTCTTCCTCCTCTGTCCGAGCCGAGGCGGGCTCGGCGATCGGCCGCCGTGACAGCGGCTCCTCGCGGGGCTCTAAGGGCGGGGATGGATCCGCCACTCCAGGGCGGTCCTCCCGGTGGTCGAGTGGGTGACGGGGATGGAGGGAGTCGCCGGCAGCAAGCTCCGCGGCGGACGGTAGTTTCGGGTGAGATGGGGGTTTGGGCTACGGTGGATCCCGAGCGGGTTTGAGGTGTTGGGTGGCTCCGTAGGGTTATGGGCAGTCGAGCGGTGGCGCTGGAATGATGGGGGAGGCCCTGGTTGCGACTAATGGGACTGGATCGAGGCGGTGGCCGAGCTGGCCGGAGGCGGGGAAGAAGACCTCCTGTCGTCGATTGCTGGCCGTGGGGGGGTCCTAGGGAGATGGCTTGAGGCTGCCTGAGTGCTGCGACGAGCTCGGGGTCTCCTTTTATAGGCGAGCAATGGCGGTTCTGCGGCGGCCGGGGATAAGATCATCAGCGACCGCCGTTCTGTAGCTAAGGGGGGGCTTGGCGATGGCTGGGGGTGGCGGCAGGGACTAGAGGACGAGCGGGCACTGCTCCAGGTGCGAGCTGGCGAGCGTGGGTGGCTCTGGCGGCGCCGTCTAGGGCAGAAGCTGTCGGAGCGGCGGTGGTGGCTTGCGTCGGCAGTGCTGTAGGGCGCCAGGAGGGGGCCAGGGTGGCGCTGCGGTGAAGGAGGGGTCGGGCGCGGTGGCTGGGAAAGGGGAGAGGCCAGGACGGGCGCGGGTAGGTGGCAACGGGACGCGGCGACTCACGCGCACGCACGTGCAAAACGCGCGCTCTAGCCGCGCCCAGAGCGTGCACGCCAACTGTTCGGCGAAATGCTAGTGGGTGCTAGGGGTTTTGGATGAGGCTGGGGACTAACAGGCCTAGGCTAGGGTAGTCTAGAAACTTAGTGGACATGGTGGTTTGGCAAATTAAGCACGTCCACTGTACAAACCAGAAACTATGCCAAAACTGATCATGCCCATAAGGTGTTTGACAAAATGCCAAGGGCACTTAGGCATTTCTTGGGGTGGCCAAACTCTCCAGATCCCAGTCTCTTTAGATGAAGGAGAGGATGGCAAGGCTAGTTGGTCAAAGCTAGAAACTTGATAGTGCAAGTTTGTGAGAAACTGATTCTGGACAGAAAGAAAAGGGCATAATTGCATGCACTTAAAATCCTCCAATGGGTCCACTCTTCTGGAGTTAAGGGTTTAGCAGGGTGGTCTATAAGCAGGAGAAATAATCATGGGTAAAGGATCAAGTTAAAAGAGGGTTGCAGTACAAATCACCAAGCTGGACCAGAATGAAAATGAGGTTGATTTACTCAATTTTTTCAAATAACATCACTGGGTTTTTGCATAAATATGAATAATATACTCCTACTGACATCCCATAATTTTGGTGGAAGTTTTAAAGAAATATTTAATTAGGTTGTAGTGCAAAATTGCCCACTGGACCAGACTTGAAAACTTGGTGTAGAACTCAAATTATTCAATGAATGAAATATATTTTTGCATAAAAGTGATTTAAAACATCACATGACATCCCCAAATTTTGGTGGGATTTTTAAAAGAATTTATAAACGGGTTGCAGTGCAAATGGGACCCTAAACTTATGAAAAACCATTTTAGAGAGACAAAGCTCAGGGATAAATAATTATATAAATAATCCCACTGATAAAAGAATTGTTTTATTTGAGAGGCTAAATGAGTCCAATAATGGTTGAAAAGTTTTCACTTGGGTAAAAACTCCATAATAATAAAGAAAAGAATGGTTCTGAAATCAAAGGAAAATCCAGAAAAATAAAAGTTTAAGTTTCCCGGCAAAATTTTAATAAACAAAACATGGTTAAATTTTTGGGGTGTCACACTTCTGCCTTAATGGTTCATGGTATTTGGAAGAAGGAAATACCATGGACCTCGAGGACTGTCGCAAGGTTACTAATATCCTAAAGGAACGAGCAACACTATCTACATGAATTAAGTAGAGTGAATCTTGGGTTCAAGAACCCAGAAATAGAATGCCTACTAACTAAATGGCATCACGGGATGCTTTCGAGAATGGTGGCCAGAATCATCACACTTTGAACACAAAGCATTGCTAGATTACTAGGTACTCCCTAAGACACCTAGGGTCATAATAATAGCTCCAACATATATGTCGAGGCAATAAAGGACCTCAACTCACCGATTAGTGTGCTTAATCTGGCCCAAAATGACATCAGGAACGGGAGGAAGGGATTTGCAAATGCATCAGACTGTTTAGAAACCTAGGATGACTCGGACAGCATAACGGCTGTAATTGCTCAAAGGATTTGGGACATTGTGCAAAAATGGTGGCATAACCACTCAGAAGCACAATATCAAGGTTCAGAGACCAACTATGAACACACGGAAGTAGTAGAAACTGAACTAGGGCTTAAATCCATCAATCCTATAAGTCTCTATCATAGTAACTCGTCATCCTGATAGATAGATGAGAAGGCCTAGTTCTTAATCCCCGTAGAAAAGAATAGGTTGACTTAGATCAGAAGGGCATAAGGTAAAGGAGTAAAAAGAGCCTTACGTTACCTTCCCCAATCAATTCCCTTACATAACTAAAGCATTTCTAGACACAACTTCGACCAGTTTGGCTTGGTAATCCTACAGGCAGTCAGGCTCTAATACCAAAGCTGTCAGGACCCCGATTCTAAGTCACACCGATCTAGCCTGTAACACCTCATATCACTTTACGGCCTCGCGCACGGTATTCCCACGGGTGTCGCCTTACCATGGCCCGGGACCGTTTGCGCCTTTTGGCTCACGTATATGATAGTGTCGCTAGCATCCATATGACAGAGAACACAGGCCGACATGACTAGTCGTGAACCTAAAGTGGCACTAACTTACGGGACAGGCATACATGAATCAACATCGAGCATGTCGGCCGCCAGCGTGCGAATCCGGGGCTGTAGCACTGGCTAACAGGACTTCGGGAACCCGGGCTGTAGCAGGCTAGGCAGGACTCGGATGTCACCGCGTGACATTTCCCGAAGGGACAGAACCACGAGGCGAAGTGAATCACATGCCGGCTAGTCAAGTGTTAGGAGGCGATAGTCTTTGGGCTAGCGGACTCGGTGAACCAGGTCATGTGCAGACTACTATGGCTCATGGAAGCACAAGACTACATTTCCCCATAAGAGAGGCTACCAAGGATAAACAACTAGGTTGTCGGATCCCACACATACCAAGCATTTCAATCATACACACAATATGCTCGATATGTGTAAATACAACATGGCATCACAAATAACTCTACGACTCAAGTATTTATTCAATAGGCTCCGAGGAGCGAGATATTACAAACATGGGTCTCATGACCCAACATTCAGAGCATACAAGTCAAAGCACATAGGGAAGCTTAATATGTCTGAGTACAGACATCTACAAATGAAAAAGCCTGAGAAGACTGACTATCTACCAGATCCTGCCGAGGGCACAAGATCGTAGCTGAGGTAACCAGATAAACGTCAAAGTCCACGCGGAACTACTAGCGAGACCGAAGTCTCTCAGCAAAACATAAAATAGGCAAACGTGAGTACAAATGTACCCAGCAAGACTTACATCAGAACTAACTACATATGGATCATTATCAACAAAGGGGGTGGTGGAGTTTAACTGCAGCAAGCCAGCTTTGACTCGGTGGCTATCCTGAACTACGACTGCAAGTAAATCTTTTGAGGTGGCGCACACAAGTCCACATATTCACCATATCAATACACCACTATGGATCCACTCCCGTCTCCCTACGAGAATGCCATCCATAGCACTCACACTAAACTTGCGCATTTTAGAGTATCCACTTTCACTTGTCTATGAACTGTAAAGGCAACCCAGAAGTCCTTTACCGCGGACATGGCTATTCGAATAGACGATGTTAACCCTGCAGGGGTGTACTTCTTCACACACGCTCTCTCCACTTACCACCATGTACACGTCGTGTATCTCAGCAACCTTCAAGCGGAAGCCTGGCGAGGGAGTCGGCCACGACCTGACTAACCACACAAGTCTCTCGTCCAGGTTTATCGCCTATTCGGGTTCCATCCGCAAGGAGATCCGGCAGGGGTGTCGCTCACGGCCCCAATCGATGTGTGCAGGTTTCCCAAGCCCACCATCCGGGTGGCACTTGGTACACCGGGCCACTGTGCCTAGTCTGTCCCAAGCCCACCTGTATCGGGTGCCACTTGGTAGACTACTAACACTACCTACAAACACCAGAAACTAGTTGCAACTCCTGGACAGAGATCGAGTTGATTAATAAGTCGAGAGGGGTCGAGTTACCGGAACCCAATGTGTGGTAGTAACTGTTCATGGATCACAAACACAGAACTCAGTTCCTGAGGACGGTTTCAATGAGACAACCCACCATGTACTCCTACATGGCCTCTCATCGCTACCTTTACCAAATCGTGTTCACACACACTTAGCTCTCAACAGTAGTACATGTTCACCACATTCCAATTCATCCCCGATGAATCAGTCCTGACACAACTCTAAGCAATAGTAGGCATGACAAACAAGCATGAATGAGTAGGCACATCAAGGCTCAAACAACTCCTACTCATGCTAGTGGGTTTCATCTATTTACTGTGCCAATGACAGGTCATGCAGAGGAAAGGGGTTCAACTACCGCAGCATGTAACAGTTGAATTGTTGTTGTCCTAATGCAGTAAAAGAGAGCAGGAGTGAGAGAGTGAAATTTTATCAGAATGAACAAGGGGGGTTTGCTTGCCTGGCACTTCTGAAGATAGTATAGCTCTGCATCGGTGTCATCGAACTCATCGTCGAAACCACGTCTATCGAGAGGGGACAAAAAGCGGCAACACAGAAGGAAACACAATCAATGCAATGCACAATATGATGCATGATCATGACATGGCAAAATGAGTGTGTTGGGCTAATGCAACTACAATCAGATGGGTTTGGGTCACTTTGAACCAAAGGTTCAACCCCAAATTCAAATTAGGAATTTAAATAGTGCCTTATCAAGTTTTGATATAAACAGCAGGTTTAAGTTGCTTTATCATGCATGAAACCAGTGCAGATGGATAGACTGGATTTTTCTGATCATTTTTCATATATAACTTGTTTCATTTGGAGCTACGGTTGAATTTCTATAAATTTTAGAAGTTTGGGATATTTCTGAAATTTCCTGAATTAAAATTAATCCAAAAAATGAGTTATGGCGTCAGCACTACGTCACTGTGACGTCAGCAGGTCAACTGACCTGGTCTAGGTCAAACCTGACCAGTGGGGTCGACATGTCAGTGACACAATTAACTAACAGGATTAATTAAATCTAACTAATCAAATTAACAGCCACTGGGCCCACCGTCAGTGTCCGCAAGGGTAATTAGTCCTAAACTAATCTAGTCAGGGGCGGGGCCCATGTGTCTTGACCCTAGGGAGGTCAAACCCCGGGTCGAACAAGTCAAACCTGCCGGCGACATGACGCCGGCGAGGCCAGACGCGACGGAGCAGCGCGGATTTCGCGCTCCGGCGACAAAAACGACGGCGGAGGTGTGCTACGTGTTGCTGGTAGACTCGCGCGTCGAGTGGCGCAGGCGGTGTGTGCGGGGGTGGCCGGAGATGACACCGGCGAGCACGAATGCGGCGGCCGGTGTTCGGTTGTTCGCGGGATCGGTGCTACGGTGCGCAAACGAGCACGACGAGGCGCTAGGGAGACTCTACACGCGGTGGTGAGCATGTTGGACGCACGCCCGGGACCAAATGGTCATCGGAGCTGCGTTGACAACGAGTGCAGGCGGCGGCGCAGTCGGGTGAGAGGGGCGCGGTGGCTATGGAGTGCAAGAGAGAAAACGGAGAGGGGGAGGATGATCAGAAGCTCACGGTGAACACGAGGAGCGAGTCGGTGAGCTCGGGGAGGGGCGGAAGCGAGCGGGGCGGCGAGGGAGATCTCCGGCGTCCGTTGGCGAGGATGAGGATGATGATTTCACTTCGGGCATCCCACGGTCGCGTGCTTCGTCTTGGGTCTTTGTGGCGTCGAGGTGGAGCCTCTGGATAGTACGGAGAGGCGAGGGAGAGGCGATGGTCGCGGTTGTGCTCGTCGGTGGCGACGACAGCGCTCTGTGGTTGCGTGCGAGAGAGACAGAGGAGGAGAGGAGAGGCCAGGGAGCAAGGGTGAGAGGAGAGGGGTCATGGGCGTCCCCGTGGCATCGCTAGAAGGGTCGGGGAGGGGGGAAGCAGGCAGGGAGGAGGCCACGGCGACGGCAGTGCTCGCCACCGAGCTGCTTTGGGGCGAGGGGAGGAAGACGACAGGAGGGGGTGGCCTGCTGGGCTGGGCCAGCTCCTTGGTTGCACAGTACTGTCATGTGGGCTTTCGGTAAGCGCCAGGTACTAACTCTCTCTCTCTCTTTTCCTATTTTTCTTTTTCTATTTCATTTCTTGTGTTCTGATTTAGTTTAGCCACTAAATCATTTTAATAAATTCTGTAGGTTATTATATGGCTTGCTAAAATATACACAAAGCCACTCACAAACTTCCAGAATTATTGGAGTTATATTTAATATATATTAAATATAAATCCAAAGCAAATAATTGTTGGATTAATTCAAATGGCCAAAATAAATGTTTCTAAGCTCCTAAAAATATTGGTTTGAATTTTACCTCTTTCCAATATTTTTATAGAATAACAAGAATATTTTCTTGGACTCATTTGAGAAGATTTTAAAGTTGGTTATTTTTGAACTGATTTTTGAGGGTTTGAACAAACCTCAATTCAACTTTCAGAAATTTTAGACATGATGCATGAGTGCAGTTGCAACTATTTCACTCAGGTAATCTAGGGCTGTGACATCCCTTCTGGTCCTTGGTCTCCATGGTATGGGAGGGGCAAAAGCACCTCCGATATTAGATCTGTCTCTCTATCTCTCTCTGTTTCTGTGCTCTGTTCTGCTGCCCGTTCACCGTTTCTTTTATATCCGGAGATCCGTAACTCTGATTGGGTTGAATCTTTCGCCCAGATTTTTCTCCGAAAATTAGTTTTCTTGCATCCAAAGTAGAGCAGCAACCGCCTTACGGGGGCCCCACGAGGGTCAGGCGCGCCAGGTGGGCGCGCCTCTTCCTCGTGCCCCACTCGGGCACCGTCTCGCGTTGATTCTTCTTCCGGAATTCTCCAAATATTCCAAAAATATTCTCCGTCCGTTTTTATCCTGTTTGGATTCTGTTTGATATGGGGTTTCTGTGGAACATAAAACATGCAACAAACAGGAACTGGCACTGGGCACTGGATCAATATGTTAGTCCCAAAAATAGTATAAAAAGTTGCCAGAAATATATGGAAGTTGTAGAATATTGGCATGGAACAATAAAAAAATTATAGATACGACGGAGACGTATCAGCATCCCCAAGCTTAATTCCTGCTCGTCCTCGAGTAGGTAAATGATAAAAAAGAAATTTTTTGATGTGGAATGCTACCTAGCATAATCTCGATCATGTATCTAATCATGGCATGAATATTAAGATACGAGTGATTCAAAGCAATAGTCTATCATTTGACATAAAAACAATAATACTTCAAGCCTACTAATAAAGCAATCATGTCTTTTCAAAATAACAAGGCCAAAGAAAGTTATCCCTACAAAATCATATAGTCTGGCTATGCTCCATCTTCACCACACAAAATATTCAAATCATGCACAACCCCGATGACAAGCTGAGCAATTGGTTCATACTTTTTAACGTGCTTCAGCTTTTTCAACCCTCACGCAATACATGAGCGTGAGCCATGGACATAGTACTATAGGTGGAATAGAATACGATGATGGGGGTTATGTGGAGAAGACAAAAAAGGAGAAAGTCTCACATCAACGTGGCTAATCAACGGGCTATGGAGATGCCCATCAATTGATGTCATTGTGAGGAGTAGGGATTGCCATGCAACGGATGCACTAGAGCTATAAGTATATGAAAGCTCAAACTGAAACTAAGTCGGTGTGCATCCAACTTGCTTGCTCATGAAGACCTAGGGCATTTGAGGAAGCCCATCGTTGGAATACACAAGCCAAGTTCTATAATGAAAATTCCCACTAGTATATGAAAATGATAGCTCAAGAGACTCTCTATATGAAGAACATGGTGCTACTTTGAAGCACAAGTGTGGTAAAAGGATAGTAACATTGCCCCTTCTCTCTTTTTCTCTCATATTTTTTGGGCCTTCTCTTTTTTTTGGCCTTTCTCTTTTTTATTTTTTATTTTATTTTTTCGTCCGGAGTCTCATCCCGACTTGTTGGGGAATCATAGTCTCCATCATCCTTTCCTCACTGGGGCAATGCTCTAATAATGATGATCATCACACTTTTATTTACTTACAACTCAATATTACAACTCGATATCTAGAACAAAGATATGACTCTATATGAATGCCTCCGGCGGTGTATAGGGATGTGCAATGATCTAGCGTAGCAATGACATCAAAAAACAGAAAAGCCATGAAAACATCATGCTAGCTATCTTACGATCATGCAAAGCAATATGACAATAAATGCTCAAGTCATGTATATGATGATGATGGAAGTTGCATGGCAATATATCTCGGAATGGCTACGGAAATTCCATGATAGGTAGGTATGGTGGCTGTTTTGAGGAAGATATAATGAGGCTTATGTGTGACAGACCGTATCGTATCACGGGGTTTGGATGCACCGGCGAAGTTTGCACCAACTCTCGAGGTGAGAAAGGGCAATGCACGGTACCGAAGAGGCTAGCAATGATGGAAGGGTGAGAGTGCGTATAATCCGTGGACTCACATTAGTCATAAAGAACTCATATACTTATTACAAAAGTTTATTAGCCCTCGAAGCAAAGTACTACTACGAATGCCCCTAGGGGGATAGATTGGTAAGAAAATACCATCGCTCATCCCCGACCGCCGCTCATAAGGAAGACAATCAATAAATAAATCATGCTCCGATTTCATCACATAACGGTTCACCATACGTGCATGCTACAGGAAGCACAAACTTGAACACAAGTATTTCTACAATCCACAACTACCCACTAGCATGACTCTAATATCACCATCTTTATATCGCAAAACTATTGCAAGGAATCAAACATATCATATTCAGTGATCTACAAGTTTTATGTAGGATTTTATGACTAACCATGTGAATGATCAGTTCCTGTCATCTCTCTAAATAGATATAAGTGAAGCAAGAGAGTTTAACTCTTTCTACAAAAGATATGACCGCACTCTAACAAATATAAGTGAAGGAAAAGAGCATTCCACAAATGGCGGTGTTCTATGTGAAGAGAAACAGGCAATCCAAACTTCAAATGATATAAGTGAAGCACATGAAGCATTCTATAAAGCCATAATCAAAGAATATAAGTGAAGTGCAATGAGCATTCTATAAGTCAACCAAGGACTACCTCATACCAGCATGGTGCATAAAAGAAAAATGAAAACTAAATGCAAAAGACGCTCCAAGATTTGCACATATCACATGAACGAAACAAATCCGAAAACATACCGAGACTTGTTGAAGAAAGAGAGGATGCCTTCCGGGGCATCCCCAAGCTTAGCCGCTTGAGTCTCCTTGAATATTTTCTTAGTGTTCCTTGGGCATCCCCAAGCTTGAGCTCTTGCCTCTTCTCCTTCCACTACAAAAAAATACACTTCCGTGATGATACATGTTTGTCACAGTAGGTCGCATTTTTTGTCATGCATGTACATACATGACAAATTTATGACAGAATCAAGATAGTCATACCTGTGCTGTCGTAGAAGTGTTCCATGACATTACCAAAATTATCATCACGGAAGTGTCCACTTCCATGAGGATAAATCGGCGGCGTCACGAAGTCTTTGTCGTCAAGGGTGACCGACACGTGGCATCCACCGTAACGGAACGCCGTTAAGCTATCGGGTCGGGTTTTGGATCCGATAACCCGTTAACTGCCCCGACCAATGGGGATTTTCCACGTGTAAAATCATCATTGGCTGGAGGAAACACGTGTCGGCTCATCATTGGGACATATGTCATTCACTCACCGGACGAAGGTGCCTATGATACGTCGACACGCGGCACGACCCAACAAAGGGCCCATTCCTCGTGAAAAGGCCGCCCGTTTGACTTGGTCAAAAGGTGGCGGGCACGCCCATGGAAAGCCTGTTAACGGCATGTTAGCATATAGCCCATTTACAGCCTGCTAACCCAAGGCCCGTTACGCCCTATGTGAATTAGGCCCAGTAGCGTCATCTGGGCCATCCAATATGATTCCAGCCCATTTTCACTTCTGGCCCATGTATGGCCCATGACGTCTTTCGGCCCATATGAGGCACTTTGTAACTCTTGGCCCATTAGCGGCCCGTGCTGAAACTGGCCCGTAATTAACAGTGTATTACTTTACACCCATTAACGACCCGCGGTGAAACTGCCCGTAATGAACAGCGTAACACTTTATAACCATTAACGGGCCGTTATTCCGTTGGGCCGTTTCCAGCCCAAGTTAACTTTCGGCCTTCTAAGGGCCCATTTATTCTTGGGCTCATTTGCAGCATTCAGTTACTTACGGCCCGTTACTGTCATTTTCTACTTGTGGGCCAAATTTAGCCCGTCGTTACAGTCGGCCCGTTTGTGGTCCGTTAGTCTGTTGGGCCATTTTCATAGCATCACCAAATACGGCCTATTAACGGCCAGTTATGGTCAGCCAATAAAACGTACGATTTCCATTATAGCTCGTCTACAGCCCATTAAAGGCCAGTACAAGACCCATAAATGAGTCGGCGGCCCATGGATCCTACGTGACGTAGAAGGCCCATGGATCCTGCGAGACGTAGAAGGCCCATGGACACTGCGAGACGTAGAAGGCCCATGGATCATGCTAGACGTAGAAGGCCCATGGATCCTGCGAGACGTAGAAGGCCCATGGATCCTACGAGACGTAGAAGGCCCATGGATCCTACGAGACGTAGAAGGCCCATGGTCGGGCGAGTTGGCCCCCGTTTGAACGATATAGCATATTCAAAGAATTATCCTACTAAAAAGCATACACTATACAACAAAGAGATCAAGGCATAGAAAAGTAGAATAAACCTACACTATACAATAAAGAAATTACAGCCGATTATACCCACTGGGTATTATGGTATGGCACAGGTGATAATAAAGCATACACAAACAGCAAATTACATACACTGGGCAAATACGGCTCATACATCATGGACGCGCATCAACTTAACTCCATTTGAACTATAATCTCTTTAGAAAATAGGATTGGCCGGATTCAGATAGCAGAAATTTCAGTCTGCAAAATCTCCAATTCCTTCATGGTTACCTTGGTGTCTTGTTTAATTTTTTTGACTCCTGCATATAATACCTGCATGTCCAGTCTCAACTTGTTGATTATACGTTGACAATCATGTACACATTGTCTTGCCACCTCTAGTTGATGCTCGAGAACACCAGCACATTCCAATTCCAATCCATAATCATTCGGTAACGGCCATGCCGCACTGCTCGTAGATTTTTGTGTTGATGTCACTTCATCCTGAAATGTTTCTGTAAGTACACATGACTAGGGCAAAAATATAGTTACAACAGTGAAGCGAACAAGACACTATTTTGTACTACATGGCAAAACAGGACTAACAATAATGTTACACATCACTTTAACAAAAAAAATGTTACACATCATGAAGCATAAGCAGGTGATATTTTAAAAATTATAAAAAAGATAGTATGTGCTGTTGGAAATATGCCCTAGAGGCAATAATAAAAGCATTATTATTATATTTCCTTATTCATGATAATTGTCTTTATTCGTGCTATAATTGTGTTAACCGGAAATCGTAATACATGTGTGAATAACAGACAACAACATGTCCCTAGTGAGCCTCTAGTTGACTAGCTCGTTGATCGACAGAGATAGTCATGGTTTCTGACTATGGACATTGGATGTCATCGATAACGGGATCACATCATTAGGAGAATGATGTGATGGACAAGACCCAATCTTAACATAGCATAAGATCGCACGATTCGTTTGCTAGAGTTTTCCAATGTCAAGTGTCCTTTCCTTAGACCATGAGATCGTGTAACTCCGGATACCGTAGGAGTGCTTTGGTATGCCAAACGTCACAACGTAATCTGGGTGACTATAAAGGTATGCTACGGTATCTACGAAAGTGTCTGCATTGGGTTGACATGGATCGAGACTGGATTTGTCACTCCGCTTGACGGAGAGGTATCACCGGGCCCTCTCGGTAATGCATCATCACAATGAGCTCAATGTGATCGAAGTGTTTGATCACGGGATCATGCATTACGGTAACGAGAAAAGTGACTTGCCGGTAACGAGATTGAGCGAGGTATTGGTATACCGACGATCGAATCTCGGGCAAGTAAAATACCGATTGACAAAGGGAATCGTATCACGGGATTAATTGAATCCTTGACATCGTGGTTCATCCGATGAGATCATCGTGGAGCATGTGGGAGCCAACATGGGTATCCAGATCCCGCTGTTGGTTATTGCCCGAGAGCCGTCTCGGTCATGTACGCATGTCTCCGAACCCGTAGGGTCTACACACTTAAGGTTCAGAACGCTTAGGGTTGTAGGAATATGTATGTGCAGTAACCCGAATGTTGTTCGAGTCCGGATGAGATCCCGGACGTCACGAGGAGTTCCGGAATGGTCCGGAGGTAAAGAATTATATATAGGAAGTGCTGTTTCGCCATCGGGACAAGTTTCGGTGATATCGGTATTGTACTGGACCACCGGAGGGGTCCTGGGTCCACCAAGTGGGGCCACCAGCCCTGTGGGGGCCACATGGGCCCTAGGTGGTGCGCCTAGGCCCACATGGGCCAAGGGGAACCAGCCCCAAGGGGCCCATGCGCCTAGGGTGGAAAAAGGGGAGAGTCCATGAGGGGGAAGGCACCTCCGAGGTGCCTTGGGGAGGGTGGACACCTCCCCCCCTCTTGGCCGCACCCCTCCCTTGGAGGAGGGGGCAAGGCTGCGCCCTCCCCCCCTCCTTGGCACCTATATAAAGGGGGGAGGGGAGGGGGGCAGCAGCACCTTTGCCTGACGCCTCCCTCTCCCTCTCCAACACATCCTCCTCCTCCGTAGTGCACGGCGAAGCCCCGCCGAGTATCTTGCAAGTTCCACCATCACCACGCCGTCGTGCTGCTGCTGGAGCCATCTTCCTCAACCTCTCCTTCACCTTGCTGGATCAAGAAGAAGGAGACGTTACGCTGACCGTCACGTGTGTGTTGAACGCGGAGGTGCCGTCCGCTCGGCACTAGATCATCGGTGAATTGGATCGCGGCAAGTACGACTACCTCATCCACGTTCACTCCGACGCCTGCTATGCGATCTACAAAGTGGTATGTAGATGCTAACCAATCTGAATACTCGTTGCTAGATGAACTCATAGATGGATCTTGGTGAAACCGTAGGAAAAATTTTTAATTTTTCGCAAACGTTCCCCAACGGTGGCATCATGAGCTAGGTCTATGCGTAGTTCTTCTTGGCGCGAGTAGAACACAATTTGTTGTGGGCGTAGATGTTGTCAATTCTTCTTGCCGTTACTAGTCAATCTTGATTCAGCGGTATTGTGGGATGAAGCGGCCCGGACCAACCTTACACGGACGCTTACGTGAGACCGGTTCCACCGACTAACATGCACTAGTTGCATAAGGTGGCTGGCGGGTGTCTGTCTCTCCTACTTTAGTTGGATCGGATTCGATGAACAGGGTCCTTATGAAGGGTAAATAGAGATTGACAAATCACGTTGTGGTTTGAACGTAGGTAAGAAAACGTTCTTGCTAGAACCCTAATTCAGCCACGTAAAACTTGCAACAACAATTAGAGGACGTCTAACTTGTTTTTGCGGCAAGTGCTTTGTGATATGATATGGCGAGAAGTTGTGATGAATGATGAATGATCTATATGTGATGTATGAGATGTTCATGCTATTGTAATAGGGATCACGACTTGCATGTCGATGAGTATGACAACGGCGGGAGCCATAGGAGTTGTCTTTATTTTTGTATGACCTGCGTGTCATTGAAGAACGCCATGTAAACTACTTTACTTTATTGCTAAACACGTTAGTCATAGAAGTAGAAGTAGTCGTTGGCGTGACAACTTCATGAAGACACGATGATGGAGATCATGATGATGGAGATCATGGTGTCATGCCGGTGACAAGATGATCATGGAGCCCGAAGATGAAGATCAAAGGAGCTATATGATATTGGCCATATCATGTCACTACTTTATATAATTGCATGTGATGTTTATTATGTTTTATGCATCTTGTTTACTTAGAACGACGGTAGTAAATAAGATGATCCCTCATAATAATTTCAAGAAAGTGTTCACCCTAACTGTGCACCGTTGCTAAGGTTCGTCGTTCCGAAGCACCACGTGATGATCGGGTGTGATAGGTCCTTACGTTCGCATACAACGGGTGTAAGACAGATTTACACACGCAAAACACTTAGGTTGACTTGACGAGCCTAGCATGTACAGACATGGCCTCGGAACACAGAAGACCGAAAGGTCGAGCATGAGTCGTATAGAAGATACGATCAACATGAAGATGTTCACCGATGTTGACTAGTCCGTCTCACGTGATGATCGGACACGGCCTAGTTGACTCGGATCATGTAATACTTAGATGACTAGTAGAGGGATGTCTATCTAAGTGGGAGTTCATTAAATTTGATTAAATGAACTTTATTATCATGAACTTAGTCTAAATATTTACAATATGTCTTGTAGATCAAATGACCAACGTAGTCCTCAACTTCAACGTTGCTCCTAGAGAAAACCAAGCTGAAAGACGATGGTAGCAACTATCTGGACTGGGTCCGGAACCCGAGGATTATCCTCATAGCTGCCAAGAAAGAATATGTCCTAAGAGCACCGCTGGGTGACGCACCTATTCTCCCTGCAGAACAAGACGTTATGAACGCTTGGCGATCACGCTGCGATGATTACTCCCTCGCTCAAGGCGGCATGCTTTACTGACTTAGAGCCGGACTCCAAAAGCGTTTTGAGAGACATGGAGCATATGAGATGTTCAAGAGCTGAAAATGGTTTTCCAAGCTCATGCCCGGTCGAGAGATATGAAGTCTCCGACAAATTCTTTAGCTGTAAGATGGAGGAAAATGGCTCACAAGGAACACATACTCAAAATGTGCAGGTTGCACAACCGCTTGACTCAATCGGAAGTTAATCTCCCGGATGAAGCGGTCATTGACAGAATCCTCCGCCGCTTCCACCTAGCTACAAGAGCTTTGTGATGAACTACAATATGCGGGATGGTAAAGACCATTCACGAAGTATATGCTATGCTGAAATCAGCAGAGGTAGAAATCAAGAAGGAGCATCAAGTGTTGATGGTGAATAAAACCACTAAGTTCAAGAAGGGCAAGGGTAAAAGAACTTCAAGAAGGACGGCAAGGAAGTTGCGGCGCCCGATAAGCAAGTTTCCGGAAGAAGCCAAAGAATGGACCCAAGCCCAAAACTGAGTGCTTTTATTGCAAGGGAAGTGGTCCTTTGAAGCGGAACTGCCCCAAATACTTAGCGGACAAGAAGGCCGGCAAAACCAAAGGTATATGTGATATACATGTAATTGATGTGTACCTTACCAATACTCGTAGTAGCTCTTGGGTATTTGATACCGGTGCAGTTGCTCATATTTGTAACTCAAAGCAGGAGCTGCGGAATAAACGGAGACTGGCAAAGGACGAGGTGACGATGCGTGTCGGGAATGGTTCCAATGTCGATGTGATCGCCGTCGGCACACTGCCTCTGCATTTACCTACGGGATTAGTTTTAAACCTCAATAATTGTTATTTAGTGCCAAGTTTGAGCATGAACATTGTATCTGGATCTCGTTTAATTCGAGATGGCTACTCATTTAAATCCGAGAATAATGGTTGTTCTATTTATATGAGAGATATGTTTTATGGTCATGCTCCGATGGTTAATGGTTTATTCTTAATGAATCTAAATGCGTGATGATACACATATTCATAGTGTGAATACCAAAAGAGTTAAAGTTGATAACAATAGTCCCACATATTTGTGGCACCGCCGCCTTTGGTCTCATAGGTGTCAAACGCATGAAGAAGCTCCATGCAGATGGACTTTTAGAGTCTCTTGATTATGAATCATTTGACACGTGCGTAACCATGCCTCATGGGTAAAATGACCAAGACTCCATTCTCAGGAACAATGGAGCGAGCAACCAACTTATTGGAAATCATACATACCGATGTGTGCGGTCCAATGAGTGTTGAGGCTCAGCGGTGGCTATCGTTATGTTCTCACCCTCACCGATGACTTGAGTAGATATGGGTATGTCTACTTAATGAAACACAAGTCCGAGACCTTTGAAAAATTCAAGGAATTTCAGAGTGAGGTTGAAAATCAACGTGATAGAAAGATCAAGTTTCTACGATCGATCGTGGAGGAATACTTGAGTCACGAATTTGGCACACACTTAAGAAAATGTGGAATAGTTTCACAACTCACGCCGCTGGAACACCTCAGCGTAATGGTGTGTCCGAACGTCAGAATCGCACTCTATTAGATATGGTGCGATCTATGATGTCTCTTACCGATTTACCGCTATCTTTTGGGGCTATGCTTTAGAGACTGCCGCATTCACTTTAAATAGGGCTCCGTCGAAATCCGCTGAGACGACACCGTATGAATTATGGTTTGGGAAGAAACCTAAGCTGTCGTTTCTAAAAGTTTGGGGATGCGATGCTTATGTCAAGAAACTTCAACCCGAGAAGCTCGAACCCAAGTCGGAAAATGCGTCTTCATAGGATACCCGAAAGAAACTGTTGGGTATACCTTCTACCTCAGATCCGAAGGCAAGATCTTTGTTGTTAAGAATGGATTCTTTACGGAGAAAGAGTTTCTCTCGAAAGAAGTAAGTGGGAGGAAAGTAGAACTTGATGAAGTGTTATCTCTTGAACCGGAAAATGGCGAAACTCAAGAAAACGCTTTCTCGTGAGCCTGCACCGACTAGAGAGGAAATTAATGATGATGATCAAGATGCTTCGATCAAGCTCCTCTTGAAATTCGAAGGTCCACAAGGACACGTTCCGCACTGCAGTGGTAATGCGGCAACCCTGTCTTGGAAATCATGTTGTTAGACAACGGTGAACCTTCGAACTATGAGGAAGCAATGGCGGGCCCGATTCCGACAAATGGCTGGAAGCCATGAAATCCGAGATAGGATCCATGTATGAAAACGAAGTATGGACTTTGACCGACTTGTTCGTTGAACGGCGAGCCATAGAAAATAAATGGATCTTTAAGAAGAAGATGACGCGGATGGTAATGTGACCATCTATAAAGCTCGGCTTGTCGCTAAGGGTTATCGACAAGTTCAAGGGGTTGACTACGATGAGACTTTCTCACCGGTAGCGAAGTGAAGTCCGTCGAGAATCATGTTAGCAATTGCCGCATACTATGATTATGAGATATGGCAAATGGACGTCAAAACGGCATTCCTTAATGGTTTCCTTTAAGGAAGAATTGTATATGATGCAGCCGGAAGGTTTTGTCGATCCTAAGAATGTCGACAAGGTGTGCAAGCTCCAACGCCGATTTATGGGCTGGTGCAAGCATCTCGGAGTTGGAACATTCGCTTTGATGAGATGATCAAAGCGTTTGGGTTTACACAGACTTATGGAGAAGCCTGTGTTTACAAGAAAGTGAGTGGGAGCTCTGTAGCATTTCTCATATTATATGTAGGCGACATACTTTTGATGGGAAATGATATAGAACTCTTGGACAGCATTAAGGCCTATTTGAATAAAAGTTTTTCAATGAAGGACCTTGGAGAAGCTGCTTATATATTAGGCATCAAGATCTATAGAGATAGATCGAGACGCCTCATAGGTCTTTCACAAAGCACATACCTTGATAAGATATTGAAGAAGTTCAATATGGATCAATCTAAGAAGGGGTTCTTACTGTGTTACAAGGTGTGAAATTGAGCTCAGCTCAATGTCCCACCACGGCAGAAGATATAGAAGAGATGAGTGTCATCCCCTATGCCTCAGCCATAGGTTCTATTATGTATGCCATGCTGTGTACCAGACCTGATGTAAACCTTGCCGTAAGTTTGGTAGGAAGGTACCAAAGTAATCCCGCAAGGAACACCGGACAGCGGTCAAGAATATCCTGAAGCACGAAAAGGACTAAGGAAATGTTTCTCGTTTATGGAGGTGACGAAGAGCTCGTCGTCAGAAAGGTTACGTCGACGCTAGCTTCGACACAGATCTGGATGACTCTAAGTCACAAACCGGATACGTGTATATTTTGAATGGTGGGGCGATGGCTGGTGCGATTGCAAGCAAAGCGTCGTGGCGGGATCTACATGTGAAGCGGAGTACATGGCAGCCTCGGAGGCAGCACATGAAGCAATTTGGGTGAAGGAGTTCATCACCGACCTCGGAGTCATACCCAATGCGTCGGGGCCAATCAAGCTCTTCTGTGACAACACCGGAGCTATTGCACTTGCAAAGGAGCCCAGGTTTCACAAGAAGACTAGGCACATCAAGCTGCCGCTTCAACTCCATTCGTGAAAATGTTCAAGATGGAGACATAGAAATTTGTAAAGTGCACACGGATCTGAATGTCGCAGATCCGCTGACTAAACCTCTCCCTAAGGCAAAACATGATCAACGAGTAACTCTATGGGTGTTCGATTCATCACAATGTAACTAGATTATTGACTCTAGTGCAAGTGGGAGACTGTTGGAAATATGCCCTAGAGGCAATAATAAAAGCATTATTATTATATTTCCTTATTCATGATAATTGTCTTTATTCGTGCTATAATTGTGTTAACCGGAAATCGTAATACATGTGTGAATAATGAGACAACAACATGTCCCTAGTGAGCCTCTAGTTGACTAGCTCGTTGATCGATGAGATAGTCATGGTTTCGACTATGGACATTGGATGTCATCGATAACGGGATCACATCATTAGGAGAATGATGTGATGGACAAGACCCAATCTTAACATAGCATAAGATCGCAGATTCTGCTTTGCTAGAGTTTTCCAATGTCAAGTGTCCTTTCCTTAGACCATGAGATCGTGTAACTCCCGGATACCGTGAGGAGTGCTTTGGTATGCCAAACGTCACAACGTAATCGGGTGACTATAAAGGTATGCTACAGGTATCTCCGAAAGTGTACATTGGGTTGACATGGATCGAGACTGGGATTTGTCACTCCGCTTGACGGAGAGGTATCACCGGCCCTCTCGGTAATGCATCATCACAATGAGCTCAATGTGATCGAAGTGTTTGATCACGGGATCATGCATTACGGTAACGAGAAAAGTGACTTGCAGTAACGATTGAACGAGGTATTGGTATACCGACGATCGAATCTCGCAAGTAAAATACCGATTGACAAAGGGAATCGTATCACGGGATTAATTGAATCCTTGACATCGTGGTTCATCCGATGAGATCATCGTGGAGCATGTAGGAGCCAACATGGGTATCCAGATCCGCTGTTGGTTATTGCCCGAGAGCCGCCTCGGTCATGTTCGCATGTCTCCCGAACCCGTGAGGGTCTACACACTTAAGGTCTGTGAACGCTTAGGGTTGTAGGAATATGTATGTGCAGTAACCCGAATGTTGTTCGGAGTCCGGATGAGATCCTGGACGTCACGAGGAGTTCCGGAATGGTCCGGAGGTAAAGAATTATATATAGGAAGTGCTGTTTCGCCATCGGGACAAGTTTCGGTGATATCGGTATTGTACTCTGGGACCACGGAGGGGTCCTGGGTCCACCAAGTGGGGCCACCAGCCCTGGGGGCCACATGGGCCCTAGGTGGTGCGCCCTAGGCCCACATGGGCCAAGGGAACCAGCCCCAAGGGGCCCATGCGCCTAGGGTGGAAAAAGGGGAGAGTCCATGAGGGGAAGGCACCTCAGGGTGCCTTGGGGAGGTGGACACCTCCCCTCTTGGCCGCACCCCTCCCTTGGAGGAAGGGTCAAGGCTGCGCCCTCCCCCCCTCCATGGCACCTATAGACAGGGGGGAGGGGAAGGGGGCAGCAGCACCTGTGCCCGGGACGCCTCCCTCTCCCTCTCCAACACCTCCTCCTCCTCCGTAGAGCACGGCGAAGCCCCGCCGAGTATCTTGCAAGTTCCACCATCACCACGCCGTCGTGCTGCTTTCTGGAGCCATCTTCCTCAACCTCTCCTTCACCTTGCTGGATCAAGAAGAAGGAGACGTTACGCTGACCGCACGTGTGTTGAACGGAGGTGCCGTCTGCTCGGCACTAGATCATCGGTGAATTGGATCATGGCAAGTACGACTACCTCATCCACGTTCACTCCGACGCCTGCTATGCGATCTACAAAGTGGTATGTAGATGCTAACCAATCTGAATACTCGTTGCTAGATGAACTCATAGATGGATCTTGGTGAAACCGTAGGAAAAATTTTTAATTTTCTGCAAACGTTCCCCAACATGTGCAACCTGCATATAGAAATCCCTCTTAGCTCACCAGAGGAGCATGATGTTGGGGCCCAATCAAAAACACAGACAACTTACAAATTTAGACATCATGTTGCGTATAAGTAAGCAAGCAGTTGGCCATTCTGTACCTCAATTACAGTCTTAGGGAGCATAATGAACAGAAGAGGGTTTCATACAAACATACTACAGCAGGCAAAACTATGCAATCATTAGCGTAGTATAAACTAGATTGTGAGCCTCATGCAATTGGTTAATAGACTTCAAAGCTTCAGGCACACTTCGGCAGAGTAATTAAATGGTAAGGCCTTTAATTATGTCAACTAATAGTGATACAAGTACCGAACATCAGGCATAATTATTTGGGCATCTCATTGAGTGAGGACAAATAAAGGAATTGAAAAGAGAAAATTAACTATGCGTGAAACAAACAAGGAATTGAACCGTTGAGTTGCATACAGTGACTTACCTTAGCAGGTTGAAGAGGCTCAGCGCAGCTCCTACTTCTCTTGCAAGGCTCCTTCCTAACATCTTGTACTTGGAAATCCTCAATCTTATCTTCATTGCACCCCCTCTGCAAGGTGACACAAACTAGTTGTCTCCTTGGAAGATAAATATGCATACTTTCCAGTCAGTGAACACAAAAGGATGAGATTATAACAAAACAACACCACATAATGAAACTTGCCGCATCTCTTGCACTTGCACACAATGAAATGAGCATTTACTATGTCTACACTATGTAAAAACTAGGCATACCTTCGAACTGGATCTCCAGTTACTCTTGGAGAGCCTACTGTAGTGCACATCCAAACCTTTATGTCACCTATGAGTTAGACAAGGCCCCACTACAGCAGCCCTTAGTGTTTAAATCGTTGACAATCTCTGTTAGAGTGTTAGGTCAAGAACAACAAGTAATCAAAGCAAACAGTCCTAGTATGGCTGGCTGATGCGAACAAGCAATTGAACAGATGTGTGAGCAAATCTTACATATCAAGAAAAGAAGCAAAGAAGGAGGCTTAAAGACCATCACTTGACTAACCAGATTTAAGGGGCATTTAAACATCATGTGCAACGTATGAACTAACATAAACATTGCATATTCCAGATTCTACAATGGAATGCACATGTATTAGGTTATGCCATGTATGATGATGCCTAAATGTACAGATAGCGTGATTCATCATTGCACGCACAATTGAATTGCAGGTTAAGGCCAGTTCGATTCCGCCTTTTCAGAGCATATTGTCAAAATAAGCCATAAAAGATGTAAATAAGTCATTTTTGAGTTATGGGCTTGGGCTTAACTAATTTCACTTTGGAGGGGGGT
The DNA here is from genome assembly GCA_021605145.1 of Aegilops bicornis. Classification (NCBI taxonomy): domain Eukaryota; kingdom Viridiplantae; phylum Streptophyta; class Magnoliopsida; order Poales; family Poaceae; genus Aegilops; species Aegilops bicornis. The sequence continues at coordinate 690,839,250 of CM038675.1, forward strand.
GTTTCGGGTAGAACCTCACTAAAAATTGAAGGGAAGGGGAATAATGAAATGACTCTGTTGTTTGCCTATATTACACTCAAAATGCAGCTGCTGACGCCCGTGTCACACCTGACCATCAAGTAAAAACAAACACACAAGCATTCATTGCCCTGCCCGCTTGCATCTCTTCTCCCCTTTCTCTCTACCTCGATCCCCTGCCTGCAGCACTAGGGTTCCTCCAGCGAGCCGTCACCACTGGTCCCATCTGGCCTGGTCCTCGATGATGCTATGTCCAGCTAGGCTACATGGCCAGCGGGTAGGGGCAAATCTCGTTGGCTGCTCCTCCCTCTGGCGCCGCCCCTCATTCTCATGGTCTCCATTTTGCTCCACTGTGGTTCGTCCAACGCACTACTCCGGCGGCGCTGCACAACTACGGCTGATGCCACACTACGGCAGAAGGCACCTTGTTCCCCCTCCCCTCCTCCCAGGCCATGGCCTTGAGGTGCTGTTGAAGGATGATCTCATCCAACAAGGTGAGGATCTCCTCTGATTTTTTGCCAAATTTTCATTACGATCCACTATACGATGAATTGCTATGAGCTGCTTCTGCTACTGCCATATGATGCATTGCTATGAGCTACTCCTGCAGCTGCTATATGATGAATTGCTATGAGCTGCTGCTGCTGTATGATGAGTTGCTATGAGCTGATGCTGCTATATGATGATCTGCTATGAGCTGCTGCTGCTATATGATGAGTTGCTACAAGATGCTCCTGCTACTGCTATATGATGAATTTCTATGAGCTGCTCCTGCTGCTGCTATATGATGAACTAGCAGGGTCACCTGCGCATTTGCGCAGCTAGAGTTTTAACATCTATTTACACGTGCAATTCAAAATTTCATAGGGTCTCAGAACTAAAAGTGATTTTATTGTTCATATGAATTGGACAGTCAAAATATTATAAATATATAAGCTTCTAATTTTATAAAATTTGGCATGACACATTATTCTCGGCCTATTTGTATTATAAATCTTGGCTTGGCAATGGCACCAAAGGACACTTAATAAGTTTAAATCAAGAGCTTAATATGTATTGGCATCTCACATCTATGTGTCAATGCGGCGTTGTTACTCTTACATGTCCGGTGTGTGTATTACTGTGTATATGTTTTTTGTATTAGTTGTCAAAGTTTGAAAACATCTTCTTGCAAAATCAGTTTTAAATCATCTTCTCGCATATTTTTTTTAAAGCAGCGACTGCATGTTTACTGATGTGCCTTATATCTTGTGATGTATGGTTTTTTTTGTGCATCTACATTCTTGATGCTTTCACGTGGTCCACCCGGTGACATTTGTTTCATCAGGAATATTCCCTATAAACTGAAACATTTGCATGCGTTATCATTTTTTCTGAATCTCAACCACTGCAATGATTTAGCAAAAAAATGCAAGAATGGAAATATAAATCATTTTTTAGAAGGAGCTAACATCATATTATACGCATACTTACTACTATTAGACAAAAGTATTTTTAAATATATTTGTCACTCTCATTGGTATGCATATGTACACGTACGTCTATTTTCAATCAGCCTAGAGAGTCTCTTGTTTGGCTTGTCCCATCATGACGTCTGGCCGACGCTATAAGCTGCCCCAGCCATATAATCTCATGCTGAGTTTGATATATATTTGTATAAGATGATTTGCCTAGGGCATGTGACGGACCGCACGGTGGCAGCTCATTCATGTACGCATCGCATCGTTTTTATTTTCCTACATCATCAGGGTAAAGAGTCTATTATATATCCCAATGTGAATCACTAAATCAGGGGGGTCTGAATTTTCTATATTTTATGAACGCTGATGGAAGAGTTCGGATTGATAATATTGCGCTGATTCTTTTTTTTTGTGAGAATCACATCTTTTTGCAGGGTGCTCCGACTCCTCCCTGTCTTTTCCTCCGAACAGGACTCTTCCTTGCTTGGCTACGGTACTTTCCCTTTTCTTTAATCTGGGCCGCCGTACTTTTCTTTCCTTTGGGTATAGGGCAAGGACTCCTCATTATATTTGGTTGTTGTACTTTCCCTTATTCATCTGTGTTGCTGCCGTGCTTTACTTTTTTTTTGTGGAGAAAGCCATATGAGTTGGACAAAAGTCATGTTTAGAAGTTTTTGTACATGACACGTGACATGTTAAACTGCTTCTACATAATAATATTCATATGTAACGCTATATTTTTATATCTCAACCGTTAATTTCTAGTATTGACGGTTAAGATAATTTAATCTGTGTGGACAAACGTGATGGCTTGTTTGTCTCTTGTTTTAATTATATAATAGATTGCTATGGGCTGCTCCTGCTGCTGCTATATGATGAATTGCTATGAGCTGCTGCTGCTGGTATATGATGAATTGCAGACTGCTGCTGCTGTATGATGAGTTGCTATGAGCTGCTGCTGCTATATGATGCTTTCAGGTGGTGCTGCTATATGATAATAACCAGCCACTTGGACCATCGAATTTCAATAAATAATTGTTCTTCAATTAAATGTGGGTCATGCGTTCTTCATTTAAATTAGGCAATGGGATCTCTATGGAAAACATTGACCAAAGTAGATTGTGCCAAGTAGATGGTATCTTTGTATTTGCATTTTGAGCAAATAGTGATGGTCTGTTTTCCTATCATATTAATTACTGCACTCGGGTTCAATTTGTGATGTTTGCAAGTCAAATTAATTTCCATATGGGCAGCAAAATGAAAAATATATATAATGCAATCTAGACTTTCCACTGATCATAAGCTGAAAACGCAATCAAAAGAACTGGTTGGCGTATTACATGGAGCTTATATTCACAGGTGCTTATTTTCTTAGGATAGCTCGTAATAACTGTCCCTAAGAAACTTGGCTAATAGAACTGGCATACAAATAACATGTCACGATGATTGCAATGGAGGAGTGATGTACCATAGCACACTGTATAGGCTCACCGCTGCATCTCCTTTTTTTGCGATGTTCCATGAAATTGCCACATACATCTTGTACTTTTTCATTGTGTAACCCTATCTGCAAGTTGACACGGCTAATTTCAGACATCTCTACATGATACTACATTGCATATCCCTTGCATATTTAAACCACCAATTAACGATTGTGTGCGTACCATAAACCAGCCATGACTCAGTATCTTGGACTGGCGGGCACTCTAAGGGAGCCTAATGTAGTGCCTTTGGAATTCCTACATGCCACCTATGATTTTGTGTAATGTACTGCCCCTATTCCTAAATATATGTCTTTGTAGAGATTCTAGTATGGACCACATACAGATGTATATAGATGCATTTTCGAGTGTAGATTCACTCATTTTGCTCCGTATGTAGCCTATAGTGGAATCTCTAGAAAGACTTATATTTAGGAACGGAGGTACGAGGTAGTATCGTGTATGACATCTACATATCTAATTTAGCAGCCAGTAGTAGAAATCGTTGTCTACACAAAGGGATTACTGGTCGAAAATCCTAGCAAAGCATCTTTGGCGAGCCTGAGAACAATACAAGAGAGAGAGACGCGCTTACAAGATCATAGCAATGCCTCTGTCCAGGATCTTGGTTGGCCAAGTTGTTAGATCCAGAAGAAACATCGTGCTTGTAGTTTTGCCACCGTGCATAACAGTAACAAATGACAGTTAGTATATTTGAAGTACATCGGGCGGTGATCTTTGGACGGGTTTAAAGGTGTCAAGTACCTAGGGCCGTGGCGGGTGCTTGGCATCTCTCGAGCAGTGGGAATCAGGTTAGAAACGTCGAGGGTGATGATCTACTGCGCTGGCTGTCGGGTCCGTAAGGAGATCTAGAACCGTCGACTAGGGTGTTTGTGGAACGGCTCCGGTAGGGTGGACTACGGTGTGGGCGAAGCGGATCTGTGGCCGTGGACGAGGGCGTAGGTGAAGCTGCTCCGGTGGTTGGGTTAAGGATGGTGTCGACGACGCGGATCTGCGGCCGTGGACGGGGCGTCAGAAGCTGCTCCGGTGGTTGGGTTAAGGATGGTGTTGACGATGTGGATCTGCGGCCATGGACGGGGCGTCAGAAGCTGCTCCGGTGGTTGGGTTAAGGGTGGTGTCGATGATGCGGATCTGCGGTCGTGGACGGGGCGTCAGAAGATGCTCCGGTAGGTTGGATGAGGGTGCGAGGAAGCGGATCTGAGGCCGTGGACTTGTGAGTTGCAAAGCGGCCCCGGTAGTGTTGAGAATGGTATAGGCGAAGCTACTCCGGTAGGGTTGACGCTGGTGTCAGTGAAGCGGCTCCGGTAGGGTTGAGGAAGGTGTCGGTGAAGCGGCTCCCGTAGGGTTGAGGAAGGTGTCGGCGAAGAGGATCAGAGGCCGTCGAAGGGGCGTCGGTGGGGCGGCTCCGGGGGGTGTGGACGAAGCGTCTCCGGTGGGGAGTACGAATGAGCCGCGACAGATGTGCGGCGGTTGACGAGAGTACCGACGAAGCAGATCCGGCGCCGTGGACAAGGCCGGCACTGAATGGGCTGTGGTACAGTGGTGGATGAGCAGTCTACTTGTTTCTAGGGGAGGTGGGAGGGGTAGATGCAGCCTTGAGGCAGATCCGGCGAGGTGGACGCCTTGTTGGCGATGAATGGGCTATGGTATGCCGGTGGATGAGCAGTCTAGGGTTTGAAGAGGGAGGGAGAAAGGGCGATGAAGCACGGACGACGTGATGTAAGATGCTTTCTGGTGCTTTGTCGAGTTAGTCGTTTTTATGGAGGGGAGAGGAAATGGGGTGCTTTGTGTAGTGGGGGGAACCGAAGTTACCAAAGCAGCCCCGACCTATCATGTAGATGAGGGCGGTATTGTAACTGTTGGTCTCCGTGCACCAAGGACAAAAGGGGGATTTCGCATGCTAAAGACTAAGGTGGCGGAAATTTTAGAAGGAGGCAGGAGATTTTGCCGCCCGCGGGATTGTTCGTATCCAGTTTCAACTAATTTTGGACCGTGCTAGCGGGAAGGTCATGCTAGACTGTGTACACGCGGCACGCAGCGTCGTGATTAATAACCGGTGTGAAGTCCACCCTTAAAAAGACAATAACTTTCGGGATGATGCGCCGATTACTTGGCCGTTCACACGGGCGCGACCAATCGTCGCGTGTAGTGGTAGCGTTCGAGAAAAAGGGATCAAACGCTCAGCCTATGTATTTCTCGTGTAAATAGATAATTTAGTGCCATTGGTTATTTACTTTAAACATAATGCATTGACGTGTTAGTGTAGAGGCGCACAAAAAGAAATGGATATTGTAGTTAGCTACTTAAAAGTGCTACCTCATATGATTACATAGCCTCCATTTCATAAATTGTGTACCCATTGCTTCAAAATAGAAACTTAAATCATCCAAGACTAATGAATTTGAATGCAAGAGTAACAATGGTGCATGTGCATGATAGCTACATTGGTTGTTTGAAGAAACATCACTGTAACTTTGGCATGCACAACTGAAAAGGCTTATTTAAATAGAAAAAATGTGATATGTGAGTGTCCAATCTTTATAGCGTTGAATCAATATTGTACCTTTGGCCACGATACGAAGTAGATATTGACTTATGTTCAAGCGATGCACGTCCACGATCGCTAGATAGTGATAAGTGAATGAATTGTGCAATCTCTCTCACACGCATACATATCTCATTTCCCTGTGGGCATCGGAATCACACACGCGCACTTCGTGTATTTCTCTCCCTCCATCAGGGTTAAATTCGTCTTTCTACCCCGTCCTACAAGTCTCTCACACAGAAACACACACACTCTCTATGTCTAACACGCCCACCCACAACCACTAATGTCTCAAAGTATAATAATGTCTCTCACACATATGCTATCTACCTATCCCTTAATATAGCTAGATATGTGTCACACAAACTCCTTCTCCCTACTAGCAAGATGCCCATGTGCGTTGCACGGAACATCAAGATGCATTTGTATGAGAAGTTTATCTTGTGGGAGAAAAGGATGAACAAGGGAATGCCTTATTTGCAAATGCGGAGAGGGGTGTGGGTATCTTTTTGCAAAATTACCATATTTTCCTTCCTGTCCGTCGGATATAAATCGGGTGGCCTATATTGCAGGATGGTAGGAACACCAACATCACCAACTCTTTTTTTTATAAGAGTAGAGATATGTGAGTGTCACTGCCCCCCCCCCCCACACACACCCACACTTCCCAACACCGAAGGAGTAGGGTGACACCTCGATCTTGATACTAATCTATCGAGTGGCTTCTCTCTGAAACATACACAGACACACACTACCCGGCACCGAAGGAGTAGGGTGACACCTCGATCTTGATACTAATCTATCGACTGGATTCTCTGTCAAACATACACACACACACACACTACCTGGCACCGAAGGAGTAGGGTGGCACATCGATCTTGATAATAATCTATCGACTCCTCTTTCAAACGCACACACACACACACTCGCTAGTTGTGCCTCTGTGCCTACCGCGCACACTCTCGATACGTCTTTCTCTCCCTCCCCCCACAACAATGACAGCAGAAGGGTGACAACTCAATCTGATCATAATCTTTCAATTGGTTTCTCTCTCAAACATTGTGTCCCGGTGCCTCGCTCGGTAGCCCCCTCGATATGTAGACTTCTCGCGCGCGCACAGCTGTATTGACGATGACACTGAACCCAGTGTGCCTTGTTTCTACCGGCCTCATGTGATAGTTTTCACCCTGTTTTCTGTTAATTAACAAGGCAACCTTTTCTTTGTTACTACTAGTGAATCTGAAATCATTCAAGGAAGACATAAAATATATCACTTCAACCCAATTATCACAGCAACTATTTTAAAAGAAATTAGCTAGCTGCCCGTGCGTTGCACGGAACATCAAGATGCATTTGTATGAGTAGTTTATCTTGTGAGAGAAAAGGCTGAACGAGGGAAGGCCTTATTTGCGAACGTGGAGAGACGATGGGTATATTTTTGCAAAATTGCGTAGTTTCTTTCCTATCCGTTAGATATAAATCCGACGGCCTATATTGCAGGATGGCACGCACACCATCATCACCAACTCTGTTTTCTACTCCCTCCGTCCGAAAATACTTGTCATCAAAATGGATAAAAATAGATGTATCTAAAACTAAAATACTTCTAGATACATTTCCTTTTGTCCCTTTTGATGACAAGTATTTCCGAATGGAGGGAATATTTGACTTTTTAGAGATTTCAACAAGTGACTATGACCGGACCTTACCAACATACTCAAAAAAGTAGGCCATAATTTTGATGTTACCCTCTTTTCTTGGCGGTAAAGGTGCCATCTGGATACCTCATAAATAAATCAAGGACAAATCGACCCTTCACGAAAAAGACATACGTAGCAAAATGAGTGAATCTACACTCTAAAATATGTCTACATACACATCCGTATGTGGTAGTCCATTTGAAATCTGAAAAAGACAAATATTTAGGAATGAGTGGAGTATATATAAGAGTAGACATGGTGATATATCTCGGCATGGTCTACAACAAAAATGTCTTTGGGCTGGTTAGCGCGGATGCTTGCAACGCTGATGACATGAGTTTGAATTCTGTCTTTTAACTTTAGATTTGTATATTATATATTACTCTACTTATTTAATATATACTTATTTCACATCTTTATCTTGTGAGTGGAACCCACAGAGTACTTAGAATATTAAGGATGGACTTGTTTCTTTTTAACTTTACATGCACGGTTGTAGCCACCTCGCAAGTAACGTTTACACTGTACATGCAATTAAATTTTTATAGAGGGACAATCATACAGGCAATTAACTCAAATGGATTGGATGTCACTCTATTATTTCAACATAAAGAGCATCTCCAACGGCAGCGGCGAATTTCCTCCCGCTTCCTTCCATGGAGGGCGACATCAAATGCCGGTAGCGGAACATTTTTACAACTCTAACCAACCAGATGAAATTCGTGCAAACACGGACTGATTTCATATAAGCATGAAGGATTTCGTATAAAAATGCCGGATCTTCATATAAACATGATGGATTTCATTACATTTACATGAACTAAGAGGTGCCCGTCCGACTCTCTTGTATAATTAATACTCCCTCCGTCCGGAAATACTTGTCCTAGAATGGATATATCTAGACCTATTTTAGTTCTAAATGGCCGCCCGCGGATCCCTTTGTCTTCCTCATGTCCGTCAGACACTTGTGGGGTCGACGAAGGTCCTCGGAAGAGACGAAGCAGCAAAGAAACCACCTGAATCCGCGATCGTCGCCTCGGCGGTGGCCTTCATGGGTCCCAAGTGGCGGCGGCCTCCCGTGTTTTACTTCTCCTCGACGATGGCGGCAGACACGGAGAAGCTGGCCAGCAAATCTTCGCTCTCCACGCACCCAGCTTCTGTCTCTGCCTGCATGGCGCTGCCGCAGGCACGGGAGGTGCGCCCACTGATGAAGTCATGTACCTGGGGTAGGGTCATAGACCTGCCCAAAGGTACCCTCCACAAGGACACTCACAAGAGAAGCAGCCTTCCAGTCGACCTGGTAGGTTTCCACTCGACAGATTCAAAGACACTCGACCACGAAGACCCACTCGACCACCAGGAGTCCAAGAGCCACTCGGTACCCAAACGGTCTGTAGTTAAATAGTCTTTATGACCTTAATGACACTTTATGTAAGGCGTTAACAGTAACGCCTAGCTTTAACGCACCTTAAACCCTCTACTACGTGGGCTGGCTAGGGTCTGGCGCACTCTATATAAGCCACCCCCTCCACAGGAGAGGGGTTCGCACTCGTAACACATACGCATATAATCCAAATGACCGCCTCCGGCTCCAAGACGAGGGCTATTACTTCCTCCGAGAAGGGCACGAACTCAGAAATCCCTTGCATGATACAACTACTCCATAGCTAGGATCTTGCCTCTCCATACCTACCCCCCATTCTACTATCAGACTTAGAACCACGACAGTTGGCGCCCACCGTGGGGCAGGTGTTCTAGCGATTTTTTGGAGAAGTTGGGATTCTTTCGATCTCCTACACCATGGTTTCTGGTGGAGTTCTGGTTGACGGCCACGAGATCCGTCTCGGTGCGCTCACGTTCATCGCCGACGACTCCGCCTGGCTTCAGGAGGCTCCACTCGACGTGGACGCGCTCCCCGTCCGCGGGGTGACGCACTGCTGCGTGTCCGCGCGTCCTCCTCTGGCAACCGTCGACCCAAGTATGGGTCGGATCTGCGCCGTCTTCACTCCTGGGCCTCCCACCGGCGCAAGTGTTCCGGTCGGTCGAGGCTTCAGCGGTGGGTGAGGCATGCGGTGGCCCGCTTGATCGGCCATCCCCAAGTCGCGGCGATCGAGCCCGACGAATCTCTCACGGCCTGTTCGACCGGGCTCCGAGAAGCTGCGTCCGAATGCGATAGCAGTGACCCGGCGGCAGAGGTTCTGATGGTCGATGGACCACACAATTCCCCTGGATTCACCCGCACCAACGGAGGTGGCGGTGGAGACGGTCCGGAGCAAGTCCATGAAGAGTACTTGCCCGAACCCCTCACTTCTCTCCAGAGGGAGGAGCTTCGCCGTTGGAACATGGATGTACTTCACACTCCTATCGTTGGAGAAACCCCAAGGCTCGCGCCTTGGAGGATGCGCGGCATTAACCTGGCTGAGCGCACTCGACCGAGAATCTTCAGCGAGTACTCGACGAGCGTACGCGACCAAGGGTTCCAGAATCCAGTCGACGCCAGCTCTTTCAACCGTCAACTCAGGTATATGGAACTCTGATTCAGAATTTAGCAGCTGCCGCCCGTATAGCAGAGTCAATTCAGCCTTCCCTCGGGAGGCGGGTAGAGGTTTGCAAAGAATCAGGGATTTGCTCCGGGCGAGAGATCAAAACTCAGTTGTATCGATCGCGGAACAGGGTTCTGGCCGATCCGTTGCTGCGAATTCAGTCCAGTCGGCCCATAGTCCGAGATCGCCCCCGAGGCGTGAGGAACATGGGGGCCGGCGCGATGATCAATACAAGGGCCGCGAGCAGTATGAGCACCAATTCGATCGCAACGATCGACGTCGAGTGCCCACTCCTCCCCCAAGGAGTGGATCATACGCTCCTCGGCAGCAGGACGACAGACGCCAACACAAGGTCTTTGGCGAAGAGTTCCATTCGACCCCAGGGAACCAGGCTTTGATGCGAGATCTATTATCGTTCAAGGTTTGGTCGACAGGAACAGAGCTCACCGAGACGGCCATGATAGAGATGTTCCTTCCAGCAGCAGAGTTCATGTCTCGGGACCAGAGTGTTTCAGCAGAGCCATCAGAGCTGCGGTGATTCCTCCCAACTTCAGGTTGGCGATCGAGTCGATAAGTTCATCGAGAATCCAAGCCCCGACACTTGGCTTGAAGATTATCGAGTGGCGGTTCAGATCGGCGGTGGAAACGATGAGGTAGCCATGAAGCATTTGCCTCTTATGTTGGAGGGTTCAGCCAGGGCGTGGTTGAATCAGTTAGCACCCAACAATATTTACACTTGGGAAGATCTTGCCCGAGTGTTTGTCAGGACATTTGAAGGAACTTGCAAATGACCAGCAGGTTTGACGGAGTTGCAGTCGTGTGTGCAAAAGTCGAGTGAAACTTTGAGAGATTATATCCAGAGGTGGATCACTTTGCACCACACAGTCGAGAATGTATCAGATCACCAGGCGATCTGTGCCTTCAAGGAAGGTGTCAAGAACAGAGAATTGAGTTTGAAATTTGGTCGAACCGGAGATATGACCTCGAGTTGGATGATGGAGATTGCCACCAAGTATGCAACTGGTGAAGAAGAGGATCGGCTCCGAGTGGTAAATATAAATCGGCCGCCAATGAGGCCGGCGGAGGAAATTCCAGTCGGAAGCAGAAGCGCAAAGCCGAGCCAGCGGCTCCTGGAGAGGCCTTGGCCGTGACCCCAGGAAAGTTCAAGGGGAAACCCAAGGGTCCTTGGAACCCCAAGAAGGTGAAAGACCAGGATGGAAACGACGTGTTGGATTTGCCATGTCATATTCATACAAAGAAAGATGAAGAGGGTAAACTCATTTACCCGAAACATACCACTCGACAATGTCGGCTCTTGATTCAGCAGTTCCATGGGAAACAACTCAAGGATAAGGATAAGGAAACAGACAAAGTTGAGGACAAAGATGACAGTGATGGTGGATATCCTCAGGTCAATTCCACCCTGATGATTTTTGCTGACGTCAAAAGAAAAAGTCGATTGAAGGTTATCAATCGGGAAGTGAACTTGGTTGATCCGGCGGCTCCCAATTATCTGAAATGGTCCCAGACCGCCATCACATTTGACCAGTCTGATCAGCCGACGCACATTGCCACCCATGGGAGGCAAGCATTGGTGGTCGACCCAGTTGTTGAGGGCACTCGACTGACCAAAGTCCTGATGGATGGTGGTAGTGGCTTGAACATATTATACGCGGAGACGTTGAAAGGGATGGGCATTCTGATGTCGGACTCGATTACCAAAGAACATGAGCTTCAACTGAGTCATTCCTGGAAAGAAGGCTGAGTCACTCGGCCAAATTTCTCTTGATGTAGTTTTTGGTGATTCAAAGCATTTCTGAAAAGAAAAGTTGACCTTCGAGGTCGTAGATTTCAGAGCGCTTTATCACGCTTATTCGGGAGACCAGCTTATGCATGTTTCATGGCCCGACCATGTTACGTGTATCTTAAACTGAAGATGCCTGGTCCCAAGGGCGTGATCACTGTCACGGGCAATCAGAAGAAGGTAGAAGAGTGCTTCCAGAAAGGCTCTAAGACCGCCGATGCTTAGTTGGAAGTGGTAGAGCTACAAGAGTATCGGAAAACTGCAGATCCGAGTGATTTGTTACGAGCTAAGAAGTTCGCCACGGAGTCAAGATTCGGTCGTGGCGAGACGAAAACAGGTTCACATTCACCCGACCGATCCCAATGCTGTTCCGACCAACATCTCAACAACACTCGACTCAAAATAGGAAGAAGCGCTCATCCAGTTCCGCTGCGTGAGAACTGGGACATCTTTGCATGGAAGCCTGGCGACATGCCGGTGTTCCTGTGGGCTGGCCGAGCATCGCCACGAAGTCGACCCAAAATTCAAACCAGTTAAAGAGTATCTTCGGCGGTCCGCCGTCCAGAAGAGAAAGGCCATTGGCGAGGAGGTGGCTCGGCAATTAGTAGCAGAGTTCATCCGAGAGATCTACCACTCCGAGTGGCTCGCCAACGTTGTCATGGTCCCCGAGAAGGACAAGTCATTGCGCATGTGCATCGATTTCAAGCATATCAATCGGGCCTGCCCGAAAGATCATTTCCCTCTCCCTCGCATCGACCAAATAGTCGACTCAACTGAAGGATGCGAGAGGTTGTCTTTTTTAGACGCCTATTCCGGGTAGCATCAGATCCGTCTGTATGGACCCGATGAGATTAAAACAACGTTCATCACTCCATTCGGGTGCTTCTGTTATGTCACCATTCCATTCGGTCTCAAGAATGCCGGAGCCACATTCATGAGGATGATTCAGAAGTGTTTGCTCACTCAAATCACTCGAAATGTGGAAGCGTACATGGACGATATAGTGGTCAAGTCACGAAGAGGTTCCGACCTGTTGACTGACCTTGCTGAAACATTTGCCAATCTCAGGAGGTATGATATCAAGCTTAACCCATCAAAGTGTACATTTGGAGTTCCTGGTGGAAAGTTACTCGGTTTTCTCGTTTCTGAACAAGGAATCAATGCTAACCCAGAAAAGGTTGGCACCATACTCCGAATGAAGCGCCCTGTGCGTGTGCACGATGTCCAGAAACTTACTGGATGCTTGGCTCTCTCGCCTCGATGAAAAGGCATTGCCTCTTTATCGACTGATGAAGAAGTCAGACAAGTTCGAGTGGACTCTAGAAGCCGATGCAGCGTTTGCAGAGCTCAAAGCTCTGCTCTCCACCCAGCCGGTGCTTGCTGCCCCAATCAGCAAAGAGCATTTGCTGCTTTACATTGCAGCCAATCGGACAAGTCGTCGACTGCATTTACTTACGCTCGAGCGGGAAGAAGAAGGAAAAGCCTTCAAAGTTCAACGCCCAGATTTATTATCTTTACAATCGAATTGACCCCATCAAAGCAAAGATACCCTCACTATCGGAAGCTTGTTTATGGGATCTATATGACCACGAAGAAGGTTGCTCATTATTTCTCCGATCATTCCATTACGAGTCGCCGACGCCTTTGTCGGAAATTCTTCATAACTGAGATGCAACTGGTCGAGTGGCAAAATGGGCGATTGAACTCCTTCCCCTTGATATCAAATTCGAGGCAAAGAAAGCCATTAAGTCCCAAGCAATAGCAGATTTCCTCGCCGAGTGGACTGAACAGCAGCTTCCGACTCAAGTTCACTCGGAACACTGGACTATGTTTTTTGATGATTCCAAGATGTTGAACGGTTCTGGTGTAGGGGTTGTATTGGTTTCCCCCCGAGGAGATAGGCTCAAGTATGTTCTCCAGATTCACTTTGATTCTTCCAACAACGAAGGAGAATATGAAGCACTCTGTATGGGTTGCGCATGGCCATTTCACTCGACGTCCGTCAGCCTTATGGTCTACGGTGACTCGGATCTGGTTGTTAATCAAGTGATGAAGGAGTGGGATGTCGAAGCCCAGCTATGACAGGTTATTGTAATCTGTGAGAAAGCTGGAGAAGAAATTCGAGGGTTAGAGCTTCATCATATACCCCGAAAAGTCAAGCTGCAGATGATTTGGCGAAGATAGGATCCAAAAGGGAAGCCATTCCCAGTAATGTATTTTTGGAGCACATTCATGCACCTTCAGTGCAGGAGGATCCTTTCACGGAAGAAGCCCCGCAGCAAAAGAGTGCCAATGATCCGACTGAAGTTGAGATCCCAGCCGTGGTCGACCTAATTATGGAAGTGGTGGTCATCACTCCCGACTGGACGGTGCCGTACATCGCATATATCCTAAGGAAAGAGCTCCCAGAGAATGAATAAGAGGCTCGACAGATCGTCCGACGATCCAAGGCCTTTACTGATGATCAAGGGACAGTTGTTCAGAGAAAGCGTGATCGAGTCGGCGAAGTGCATCGCGCCGTAAGAAGGTCGATAATTCTTGAGGATATCCACTGGGGACTCGTGGCCATCATGCGTCCTCTCGCATAATTGTGGCTAAAGCATACCGGCGGGATTTTACTGGCCAAAAGCAAATGAAATGGCAAAAGAAATAGTTGACAAGTGTGAAGGATGTCGGTTCTATTCCAACATGTCGCACAAGCCCGCCAGCCTTGAAGACCATTCCACTCGTCTGCCCTTCGCTGTTTGGGGATTGGACATGATTGGACCGTTGAGAACTGGCGAAGCGGCTTCACTCATTTGCTAGTAGCGATCGACAAGTTCACCAAGTGGATCGAAGCCAAGCCCATCAAGAACCTCGATGCATGCACTACTATCGGTTTCATCGAGAGTTGATATTCAGATATGGAGTTCCGCATAGCATCATCACCGCAATGGGTCAAACTTCGATAATGACAAGTTCAAAGCCTTCTGCGCCTCTCAAGGCACGCTGGTCGACTATGCTTCAAAGGGCTCATCCTCGCCGAATGGACAAGCAGAATGAGCAAACGGCCTCATTCTCAAAGCGCTGAAACCACGGCCGATGCGTGATCTCAAGCACGCAGCAGAGCTTGGGTCGACGAACTTCCATCAGTTCTTCCGGGGATTGAGGACCACTCCTAATCGGTCGACTGGGAGAACTCCATTCTTCCTGGTCTATGGAGCTGAAGCAGTTCTGCCGAGTGACCTGCTTCACAATGCACCTCGAGTCGAGCTATACTCTGAAGAAGAAGCGGAACAAGCCCGTCAAGATGCAGTCGACCTCTTGGAAGAGGAGAGAGAAATGGCCCTGATCCGCTCGACTATCTATCAGCAAGACTTGCGTCGGTTTCATGCCAGAAATGTGAAGAGTCGAGCCTTCCAAGTGGAGATTTAGTCCTCCGAGTGGATCAACAGAAACCACACAAGCTCGCCCCCACTTGGGAAGGTCCCTTCATCGTCACAAGAGTCCTCCACAACGGAGCATATCATCTCTACAACGTTGATCGCCAGATCGACGAGCCTCGAGCTTGGAACGCGGAGCTGCTCCGCCTTTTACACTTAAAACTCACTTTCGGATGAGATGTAATAAAAGTACTTTTGTAGTTTGTTTATCTAAGACAAGAATGTTATAATTTCCCAGTGATTGTTATTGCTTTTTGTTGAAATTTCCCCAAGCAGTGGCTTAGCTGCGAATCCGATTCGCCTAAGTTTGTAAAAAATCCTTTCCGAAAAGTGCGAGCCAGTCTCTCACTCGGGGCTTAGCTGGGAATCCGCCGCCTAAGTATTCAAAATCCCATCGAGTGGCGAGCCAGCCTCCCACTCGGAGGCTTAGCTGTTGTCCATGTACTCGCCGAATTATTCAAAATCCCACCGAGTGGCGAGCCAGCCTCCCACTCGGAGGCTTAGCTGCAGTCCAAGTACTCGCCTAAGTATTCAAAATCCTACCGAGTGGCGAGCCAGCCTCCCACTCGGAGGCTTAGCTGCAGTCCAAGTACTCGCCTAAGTATTCAAATTCTACCGAGTGGTGAGCCAGCCTCCCACTCGGGGGCTTACAACAGCCCAAGGATTCGCCTTAACATCCAAAGTAATAAAAATCCTACCGAGTGGAGAGCAAACCTCCCACTCGAAGGCTTAGCTGCAGCCCAGTGCTCGCCTAAGTAATAGAAATCCTACCGAGTGGAGAGCAAACCTCCCACTCGGGGGCTTAAGCCGCAGCCAGTGCTCACCTAAGTAATAGAAATCCTACTGAGTGGAGAGCAAACCTCCCACTCGGGGGCTTAGCTGCAGCCCAGTGCTCGCCTAAGTAATAGAAATCCTACCGAATGGTGAGCAAACCTCCCACTCAGGGGCTTAGCTGCAGCCCAGTGCTCCCCTAAGTAATAGAAATCCTACCAAGTGGAGAGCAAACCTCCCACTCGGAGGCTTAGTTGCAACCTAGTGTTCGCCTAAGTAATAAAAATCCTACCGAGTGGAGAGCAAACCTCCCACTCGGGGGCTTAGCTGCAGCCCAGTGCTCGCCTAAGTAAGGAATTCATCCCAATCCGCAAGGACGACGAGGTGCAGGTCGACTGCTACCTCCTCCTTCGGAGCTTCGCCACAAGTACAACATGTGGTTCGTCCCAATCCGTAAGGACGACAAGGTCGTCGCGATCAGGTTCCGTCTCTACCGCAGGATAGATGAAACACAAGTCGATGGAATTTCAACGGAATATCTTCGAATGAGGAATAAAGTTCTCTCGAAGGCAAACAAAGCATGTTAAAGGAAAAATCAAGTTCGGATAAACGTCCTACGGATCCAAAGGTGCTCAGGCGTTAAGCCTGTTTAAGTTTACCGGTTACAGAAACCACTCGGCATTCCGAGGCAAATTTAAAGTGAGACTTAGAAGTTTTTTACTCCTACGGCAGAGGACTGGAAGGTGCAACAAACTGGTCGAGGTCGATTCCGTCGGCAATATGGGTAGCAGCAGCGATGAAAGTCTCCATGAAAGATCTGAAGTCGTGCTTCCTGGTATTGGCAACCTTGAGAGACACCAGCTTGTCCTCTTGCGCTTCTTTGCAGTGGACACGAACCGTAGATAGAGCAACATCAGCACCACACCGCGTAAGACTTCTTCCATTCTTGCACTCGACTTGGAATCTCATTCACCGAGTCATCGAGATTCAAGATCATTCTCAAGAGTCTGCATTACGGCGGAGAGTCGAGTCGGTCCGCGACAATCGCAACTTCGATCGAGCAAGATAATCCACCACGCTTAGCAACGCGAGACTCGATCGGAGCACATTCATAGCAGCCGTCCTTCACAGAGAGTTGATGGGGTCCAAGCTGGTTTCCACTGACCGGGTTTCTTCTTCAAAGTTTTGGCAGAATCGAAAACACAGCTCGACTCAAAATAACGATCATGTGATGAGCCGGTGAGAGCAAGACAGTCGGATAAAAGAGATTACCTTCAAGCATGAGAAACAGCTTCTTGGCGAGCCCTCCAAGATAAATCTCCAGTGTCGCTTTCGCTTCCCCACGGTTGGCCAGCCTTGTCGACAAAACAATCTTGTCGTTCTTGATCGACTAACTTCCTTGTTAGCCGTCAAGAGCGGCTTTCAGCTTGGCATTTTCATCTTCGAGTTTGTCGACCGAGGCAAGCTTCTCTTCAAATGAGCTTTGTTTTCTCCAAAGCCGCCTTCAGGCCTCTCTGCAAGGTCAAGGTCCTTCTTCTTCAAAGTCTCTTCCAGCTTATCTGCAAAGCAACAATGAGAACAGAGTTGAGAATGAACAGAAAAACAAAGGCGATCGTCAAAAATTCTCACCAGCCATACCTTTTGCTTCATCCTTTGCCTTCGCAAATTCTCCCGAGCAAGCTTCAAATCGAGGTTGAGCTGGATCTGCTTGTTCTCTAACTCAAAGATAGCGAGCCACAAGCTCGCAAGATTTCTACAAAGAGTCAACCAACGAAAGACATCAAAGACAGATCACTTCCGAGTGATTAAGGAAAAATAGTAGCATTTCTAAGACTACGTCGAATCAAAACATTCGACAAGTAGTCTCGGGATTACACCAGCCGGGTGCACTCAGCGTGCCCCCACTGGTTTACCAATTTGGTTCGACCAGTTGAC
This sequence comes from Aegilops bicornis, assembly GCA_021605145.1. NCBI lineage: Eukaryota > Viridiplantae > Streptophyta > Magnoliopsida > Poales > Poaceae > Aegilops > Aegilops bicornis. Next base: position 690,856,950 of record CM038675.1, read on the forward strand.
CAAAAGAGGCAAAAAGGTTATGATTCTAAAACCATGGCTAATTATCAGCGGTCAGCTGCAATAAAATAAATATATATATATATACATATAACACTTTAGACTATAGTCGACTGCACGCAGTCGACCATAGTCTCGGGGACTACACCCAGCGGGTGCACTTAGCATGCCCCCACCGGTTTTACGGTTCCATTTGACTTGGTCCGTCCAGGTCGAGTGAAGAAGATCACAGCATAAAGACTATAGCTGACTGCACGCAGTCGACCATAGTCTCGGGGACTACACCCAGTGGGTGCACTCAGCGTGCCCCCACAAAAGTTCAATCGACACACACACACCCAGTGGGTGTACAGATATGGAAATCTCCAGAAGGAAGCAGTTTCAGGTAGCATATCCTAACAAAGCAAGCAACGACTGACTTACTTGGACATTGCTCTGGAGAGCTGAACTAGCATCATAGGCCGCCTAACTAGCCTCTCGGACCGCTTTCACCTGCTCCATCATGATCCCTGCCTGGCGTATGGCCTCCTTAGCAGCACTTACTTGGTCTTCCGGGACGTGGTGTGTAGCAAAGAGATATGGTGGATCAGCAGTCGACAAAGTGGGTCGGGCACTTGTCGTGATGCGAGAGAAAGTCACGAAGTCCGAGGGGTTGCCTCCCTCGGAAATCAGCGTCTCAGGAATCGCCGCGACTTGAGCACCCTTGCCAGCAAGCACTTTCTTGTTCTTCCTCTTCCTCAATGGCGCTTCCTCGTCATCATCAGGGAGATCAATGACGTGAGGTGGAACTACAAGAAAGATTCATAAGTAAACATGGAAGTCCAATCGACTAAAAGCTCCAGTCGACTAAAAGCGAAACCTCGGAGATCTTACCAAGGTTGGAGGTGGTCAGATCCTCCATTTCCGATCTTCGTGGCTTGGCTGAAGTCTCGGAGGTAGCGGCACCAGTAGATTTCAAGAATCGGCTGATCAGTCATCAAGTCGACCAACAGTTCACTCATGTTGAATAAGGAAATACAAGGTTACATTGGTTACCCGGAGATGGTGGGGATGACCATTCGCATCTTGGGCAGGGCCTTCGCCGGCTTTGACAACGTCGCTCGAGGTTGCTTCGGTGGCTTCTCAGTCGGCGCGGGAGAAGTTGTCCTAGGTCGCTTCGTCGACTGCCCGGTGGGCACAACAGCTTTGCCACGCCCGGCCGCTGGGTCATGCGTCAACTTGGACCTTCCCTCCGAGTGAGGAGGATCGACGTCTTCCTCCTCTTCCTCCTCCTCCTCCTCGTCATCAGAGCTATCATCCTCCTCATCCTCCTCGCCGTTGGACTCCCATTCCTCCGGACTTTCACCTCCACTTCCTTCTTCTTCTTCGACTGTTTCCTGCGCCCGTTGGGCATCGAGTACATCTCGGTGGTGACCTAGAAGACAACAAAACAAGGTGAAAGTCGATCGACGAATTGGCATCAAAACAGAATGAATGCAGCAGAATCACAGTCGGAGATAAATGGTTATACCTTGTCTGGTTGGTAACTCTGGTCGAGTGGTGGAATCCTCCTAGCTCCGCGAGGGTTGTCTTTATTTCCTGTGATGGCAGTCATCCACTTCTCCAGCATGGCGTCATCGACCTCGTCTGGATGGACCCGAGTGGTATCATCCGTACCAGAGTACATCCACATCGGATGACCTCGGTATTGGAGTGGCTGAATACACCGTCGAAGAAAAACCTCCAGGAGATCCATGCCGGTCACCCCATCGCGAATAAGCTGTACTACACGCTCCATTAGCAACTTTACTTGGGCCTTCTCCTCTGGTAACACCTTCAAGGAAGATGGCTTGTTCACTCGACTCATGGAGAAAGGAGGGAGCCCAGTCAACTGCCCTGGCATCGGCTGGTATTGGCAGTAAAACCAGGTCGAATGCCACCCTCTAACCAAGTCGGGGAGAGTCATAGCTGGAAAGGCGCTCTTCCCCCTCATCTGGACCCCGAGTCCCCCACACATCTGGATTACTTGGGTCCTCTCGTCATTCGGGCTCATTTTCTTCACCGTCCCGAGAGCGACAGTGAATATGTGCTTGAAGAGACCCCAGTGCGGTCGACAACCCAAGAAATTCTCGCATAGCGAAATGAAAGCAGCAAGATAGACAATGGAGTTCGGAGTGAAATGATGGAGTTGCGCTACAAAAAAGTTCAAAAACCCCCGAAAAAAAGGATTTGGTGGCAGAGAAAACCCCCGATCTACGTGGGTGGCCAGGAGGACACACTCACCCTCTTCAGGCTGCGGTTGCCACTCCGTGCCCGGAAGCCTCGCCGACCCATGGGGGATCAGTCCTTCATTGGCAAGATCGGCGAGATCCTTCTCGGTGATGGTCGAGCGTATCCAGTCTCCTTGGACCCAGCCTGCGGCAGCTTGGACCCTTGAAGAGGAGCCGCCTGACCGGGCGCTCTCCCTTGGCCTTCGCCGCCTTCTTCACCCGTTCCAGGGCTGCGGTCTTCTCCTTCACCATGGTCGCCGGGCGAGGCAAGTACCGAAGCTTGGCGCTAGATGCATTTAACGAACAGCGGTGAGAAGGTTTGGAGGCGGAGAGGAGAAGTGCGAGGTCGCACTGTGCAAAATTACCTGTCCAACGCTTTATATGGGGCCAATTCCGAGTGGCTGACCAAGAGGCCTGTGTAATCCCGTCACAATCCCAAGAACAGCGCGCGACGATACGTGGGCGAAAAAAGGCGGCGCCAAGATCGATGCGTCATCGTCTTATCCCATCCGAGTGTCGCGGTTTTCTCTGCTTCGCGCGCTTCCCAAAATTCGGATCCCGCGAAATCCGCTAACCGCAGAGCAACTCGTCAGATAACAGATTTCCTCCGATCCGTCGCTCGGAAATCCTCAGGTTCACGGAGTTCACTCGACAAACGTGAAGAATGGATCAAGCCGACTGAAAGAGAAGTTGATGCCATCACTAAAAGGTCGTTGATCCAGAGTAAGACGCACTCACAACACGAAGAACAGGTCGGAAAGATTATCAACTCCTTCCTCACTCAAACCTCGATCCTTTCGGGGGCTAATGATGAAGTCATGTACCTGGGGTAGGGTCATAGACCTGCCCAAAGGTACCCTCCACAAGGACACTCACAAGAGAAGCAACCTTCCAGTCGACCTGGTAGGTTTCCACTTGATGATTCAAAGACACTCGACCACGAAGACCCACTCGACCACCAGGGAGTCCAAGAGCCACGGTACCCAAACGCTCAGTAGTTAAATAGACTTTATGACCTTAATGACACTTTATGCATGCGTTACCAAGAACGCCTAGCTTTAGCGCACCTTAAACCCTCTACTACGTGGGCTGGCTGGGTCTGGCGCACTCTATATAAGCCACCCCTCCACGGTAGAGGGTTCGCACTTCAGAACACATACGCATATAATCCAGTCGACCGCCTCCGGGCTCCGAGACGTAGGTCTATTACTTCCTCCGAGAAGGTCCACGAACTTCGTAAATCCCTTGCGTATACAACTACTCCATAGCTAGGATCTTGCCTCTCCATACCTACCCCCATTCTCTGCCGACTTAGAACCACGACACCCACAGACACGGAGGCGCGGCCACCGCAGACATCGGTGGCGCTTGATGCACGACGCAACAGCGGCGATGGCGCTCGTATCAAGGCGTGCTTCGCCCGCCATTGCGGCGTGGAGCAACTCGCCACTCCTCATCGAGTTGAACAAGAGCAGCGAGTTGCTGAACCACGCGCCTGCTTGGAGCGACAACTTGCTCCGTCAGGCCAAGCGAGGTTGGTGAAGCACCGAGCAGCCTCGCCCATATCCGGAGGGCTCGGCGGGCCACCCAGCCGGGTAATATGCCGGAGAATGGCTCATCGGAATCCATCGGAAGGGTGGAGAAAATGGTGAAGGAGGAGATGGGGGAGCGGCGGAGGGGTGCGATTCTTGCCCGCTGTCCGTCTGGCCTCGTGTAAATAGAGGGCGGACGGTAGGACCTTGGCCGGCGTCTAGCCTCGTTTGAACTGAGGGCGAACGGGAGGAGCTCGGCCGGTGTTGCGTTTAATTCCGGCCCGCTCATGAATGGACGTGTGGCCGGAGTATGATTCTCGGTTTGCATGCGGGTTTAACGGAGGGGTTTAATGGAGGCGCCGGGCGTGCAGTAGGCGGCGCAGTACTATTTGATTTGACATCATTAATGAGCAGTCAAATCACAAAGGCCCTCGCCTCTCGTGAAACCGACCGAGCTAGACTGCCCCACCCTCTAGCCTTTTAAAAATGTATATACTCCACTTTTGTACAGTAGTAGTATTGATGGATTGCGCCATGGAGCAAAACTTGAAACTAAAAAAAGGTGGTACATATAGAGAGCGCTCGTGAACTATGTGTCATGCATGGCAATAAATAAAGTACTACATGATACTTATATGATACATGGCGCAGGAGTACTAAGTATTATTAATACAGTTTTGCTAGAACTCATCTAGATGAGATATAATTTGGTCTCATTCATCTTTATAGCCATTGGATGTGATGCTATAAGATGCGTGTGTGCTGACGTGGGTTGTATTTGTTCTTGTGCAATGAACTGACCACTGCATGTCATGTTTGATAGTCTCAAGTCATTGAAAGCATACAAGCCCCACATCTCTTCTTGGTTGATTCCTCTATTTATGTCAAAAAAAATAAGAAACAACATGAGAGTTAATGCACCACGCCTATGTGTTTACTAGTATTTGGTTTTCGCAAGATGACTTAATACTCACCTAGACGGAGGGAGTATTCGATTTGACAGCGGGCGGCGCAGTTCCCGTTACGCCTTTAATGCAGACAAGGGGGGAGTAGCGGTTCCCGATATGTTGAACGGCCAATGCATCCTCCTTCAACTAATGCATGAGGGAATTAATGGGAGGAGGTCCGGGAAAAGAGGCTGCACGATGTGAATGCAACGCAGTTTGCCCTCATTGCCCTCATATAAAGGTGTCCCTCCTCCATTCCAATGCATCTACCACATCGTACGCACCTAAGCACTTGCCTAAGCACCTACACTAAGCGCAAAAGAGCTCGCCTGCACCCATGGCGGCGTCTGGCGTGAGCGGCCAACGGCTGCGCCAGATGGTCCAAGACGCCGGCCTACGGCATGGCACCGAGGATCGTCTCCAGACGGTGTTGGAGACCGGCTGGTGGATGGCCGCCGTCGACGCCAACTATGACTCTCAGTTGGACCAGATGATCGTTGCCACCAGCAACAAGTTCACCGTCCTCAAGAAGCTCGCGGACGACATCGCCGTACTCCTCCAGCCCGCGCGCCCGGGCTCCTCATTGCCTGCCACCCTAATCGTCCTCCATGGCCGGAACCTCTTTCAAGCACTGATGGTCCTGCGACTGCCCGCCGACACCACGAAGAATGTGCACCTGGAGGTCGCGCTCGCCGGGAGGCGCCTCGCCCTGCCAGAATTCGTCGACCTACACATCCACGCGTACGAGCAATCGTGTACATAGGTATCTACAAGGCCAGTGATGACGCTACGACGTTGGCCTTCCTCAACCGGCTGGAAGCCTTGGATGCCTTTGTTGAGAAGCACCTCGACCACGCCAAAAAAGACGCCGCTCCTTAGCCGCCGGTCGGTGGCCCGACGCACAAAGTTGAGGAGGAGGAGGTCGTACGTTCGTGGATCCATCTTTCTTCTTGCCTTCTGTAACCACCACTGCGACCACATCATCGTGGCCTTAATTCTTATTGTGCTGTTGCATTCTCGTTCAAATAATACCGACATGTGCAATCCCTTTGCTTAATTATATGCATCACTGTAACTAGTACTCCATCCGTCAATTTATAAGTTGTGCTTACCTTTTCCATCAACTTCGTGCAACACGCGGGCATCTTGCTAGAAACACTAGAATATGTCTATATAATCCATATGTGATAGTCCATTTGAAATCTCAAAAAAGGCAAATATTTAGGTACGGAGGGAGTAATATATTAGGAGTATATCGAAATAATAGTGATTTCTTTCAAGTTTGTGAACAAATACTACTATTCTACTACTTTGGATCCGTTGCAACGCACGGGCACATTGCTAGTAAAAGGAAAAGGCCTGCCACGTTCGCATCGCACCCCCACACGCCCGGGAATGGGGAGTACAACACGGCCCGTCCGGCATGACACATAGCTTAGGGAAGGCGTGTTGCCTAGCAGTGGCGGAGTTTGAAGCAAAACGTTGGGCGTGCCGATCTAGCGTGCTATAGAAATTACCCTTGCGTTGACGTTCCATGACTCAAAACTGGATGTACAACTACGAAAATCCTGCTAGGTTGGGCGGGCCAGGGCACGTGTTGGCCCTCACGTACCTCCGCCCCTGTGCCTAGCATTTTCACTTTCATGTGGGACCGCCCGTTGAGCAAACCGACACCCCACCCGCCGCCGGGTTGGAAAACAGAAACAAGGGGAAGATCTAGCTGTAGCACGGGGCTCGTTGATAGAGTAGGAGCATTCCGTACTAGTACTACTCCTACTAGTACTTACCAAGTTTGTACTCCTAATACTATATTACTAGTACTACCACAATACAACTAGTAGATACGTGCACGACACAACATCGTAGGAACAAAAAACGGGAAGATCTTGTTTTGGGTGATTTATCTTTTTTTCAGTCAACGTAGTATGAATAATATGATGTGGGGGCACCTTGAAGCTTATGTGGCTCGGTTGCATGGCTACGAAAGGTTAGAGAAAAATAAATAGATAATGTGTTTAGAGTGCACTCCACTAAATAGATATACTTTGGATCCATTGCAACGGACCGGCACATCTATATCTATACCCCCATATAGTGTGTGAAAAACTTTGAAAGTTGGTTGTTGGATGAAGCCAATCCGACGGTACAAAGATGGCAAATCCGAGCACTCTTGGCCATTGGATATCATCCACCGATTCTGCCACATGTATAATCTAGAAGACTCCATGGTTGAACTTAATTCATGACTAACTTTGCCACAACTAAGCTCGGGCAAAGTTATTAATAAGTTCTTCAAAATGAGAGCCACAAGTTGGCAAGCCTAAGGGAATCTTGCCACATTTTTGTGTGTATGTCATGTGGGGCGGTGTGGCTTGCCTAAGGTGTGGCTTGAACCAAACACTCACCGAGTTAATCAAACTTGCCTAACCTTACATTCCACCAGATTTTGCCACATGTTAGAATCCAGAAAACTCCACATGTAGGAGCATAATGCACAAACCACTGGGAATCTCATGCGTGCAATGCACGTGTACCTTACTAGTACTAGTTGGTAGTAGCGAGAAACAAATTCCAGTTTTGGCACGAGCTCAGATCAAGGAGCACCACAAGGCCTGCCGCAGGAGTTACATTTCCCTCTTGGGGCCCACGGGACCGAACTTCAGTGGCTTAGTGCCCGGCCTATGAGTCAATTACATGAAGGCCTTAAATGCGGTTGGCCCACATGTCATTCTCATGGTGGTGGTGTGGTTCGCGACTCACTCGTTCGAGATGAACCGGCCGGTGGTGGCGTGGCCGTGGCGAGGGTACCACAGCTGGGCGTTAGGCGTTCTGAGACATAGATGGCCACTGCGGGTACTACCTGTAGTACATAAGTACTCCAGCCGAGGATTGATGCCCGGGACGAAATGTGTCACACCTGGATGAAAATTCGAGGGTGCGGAGATGCGGATCGGAGCACAACAATGGAGCAGTAAACTGTGTCCTATCGGGTGTGTCTGTGGTAGAAAGTTGATGGTCGCCATGATTCAGCTGGCCCGCATGTCATGCACACAAAGGCAGAGGAGCGGTGGGGCCGAGAGGGATGAGGGGCACGAACAATCCTACCATTCTATCACTGACATGTGGGACCCATAAGCGTGGGTCCCACCTGTCAGCAAAGGAAAGGAAGGGCAAGGCAGTGACAGCCACGTCAGAGGATCCATGTCCACATCGGGGGACGTCGTGCCGTGGGTTGGAGCGGCGTCGTAGGAATCGCGTGTGGGTGTGGCAGTGGTAGAAGCAAGAAACGTGATGGTCGTCGTGGTTCAACTTCCATGGACAAGCTGTCGTGTCTGCTGACACATGTATATCAAAACTAGAGTGTTTATATTTCAAGAACGTGAACAAGTATTATTCTTGTACTAGTTTGGATCCATTGCAACGCACGCGACAAAGACATTGGTAGTAGTAGTGTCCATCTCTATCTCTAGAGGCCGTCCCTCTTTCATCCTTTTCTCTCACAAGATAAACTACTCATACAAATGCATCTTGATGTTCCGTGGAACGCATGAGGATGTTTCCTTGGTGGTCTCTCCAGCGCGGCGTGGCCGTAGTTGCAAGTTGACGCCCCTTGAGATGCCGACGTTGAGGGGCACTCGGATTTCCTCCGATGAGCAGGTAAGATGAGTTTGATCACGTAGTAAATGCATTCTAAAGACTACTTCCGTGCCCATTTCCTAATTCTCCCCTTGCCCGCTGTTTCACAGGCTAGGCTCGGTGCGAGGGGACATTGGCTTGCATATGTACGGGAGGGTACCAACATCAATTTGCACAACATTTACAACGGTGACACCGTTCCCGTAGAACCTTTCTACGACATTGGGATCAGCCATGCAATGGGCCACCGCGTGAATTGGTACAATGGAACCACGGTGAGATTGAATAAAAGATAGCACGAACCTTGCACATGGCGGTCAAAGGCGGACCATCTTTGTCTGCTGACGATTTGTTGCCGTACGAGTAGGAAGACACTATGCTCCTTTCTAACCGCATCTTCGTGGTGACAAACCAGGGGACTTATTTTGTATGGGACACATCCTACAATATACTCCCTCTCTCCCAGTTTATTTGTTTTGAATCTTTTTGTTTTATAAGTTTCAAATTCAAATTTAGAGCTCCCCGTCACATGTTGTGATTACAATGTCCACTAACTCGTTTCGTGCATGTATAGTAAAGAAACAAATCTCGAGTTTGGCACGAGTTCGTGATGCGGGAGCACCACAAGCCCTGGCGCAGGAGTTACATTTCCCTCTCAGGGCCGTCGGGACCGAGCTTCAGCGCCATACTACACCTACCTTTGAGTCAATAACATGTGGACCCGATAGGTGACTGGTCCACATGTAATGCTCCCGAAGGCAGAGGGCAGTGGGGCCAAGAGGGGTGAGCCATAGGTCGGGGGACGTGTGGTTTCATGGGTTCGAGCGGCGTCATGGGAATTGCGGGTGGCTGTGGTAGAAACTTGATGTTTGCCGCATTTTAGGTGGCCCACATGTCATGCACACAAAGGCAGAGGGGCGGTGCGGCCGAGAGGGGTGAGGCGCACATCGGGGGGCGTGGTGCCGTGGGTTGGAGAGGCGTCGTGGGAATCGCGAGATGAAACGTGATGGTCGCCTTAGTTGAACTTCCATGGACAAGCTTCTTCTTCTTCTTCTTCTTCTTCTTCTTCTTCTTCTTCTTCTTCTTCTTCTTCTTCTTCTTCTTCTTCTTCTTCTTCTTCTTCTTCTTCTTCTTCTTCTTCTTCTTCTTCTTCTTCTTCTTCTTCTTCTTCTTCTTCTTCTTCTTCTTCTTCTTCTTCTTCTTCTTCTTCTTCTTCTTCTTCTTCTTCTTCTTCTTCTTCTTCTTCTTCTTCTTCTTCTTCTTCTTCTTCTTCTTCTTCTTCTTCTTCTTCTTCTTCTTCTTCTTCTTCTTCTTCTTCTTCTTCTTCTTCTTCTTCTTCTTCTTCTTCTTCTTCTTCTTCTTCTTCTTCTTCTTCTTCTTCTTCTTCTTCTTCTTCTTCTTCTTCTTCTTCTTCTTCTTCTTCTTCTTCTTCTTCTTCTTCTTCTTCTTCTTCTTCTTCTTCTTCTTCTTCTTCTTCTTCTTCTTCTTCTTCTTCTTCTTCTTCTTCTTCTTCTTCTTCTTCTTCTTCTTCTTCTTCTTCTTCTTCTTCTTCTTCTTCTTCTTCTTCTTCTTCTTCTTCTTCTTCTTCTTCTTCTTCTTCTTCTTCTTCTTCTTCTTCTTCTTCTTCTTCTTCTTCTTCTTCTTCTTCTTCTTCTTCTTCTTCTTCTTCTTCTTCTTCTTCTTCTTCTTCTTCTTCTTCTTCTTCTTCTTCTTCTTCTTCTTCTTCTTCTTCTTCTTCTTCTTCTTCTTCTTCTTCTTCTTCTTCTTCTTCTTCTTCTTCTTCTTCTTCTTCTTCTTCTTCTTCTTCTTCTTCTTCTTCTTCTTCTTCTTCTTCTTCTTCTTCTTCTTCTTCTTCTTCTTCTTCTTCTTCTTCTTCTTCTTCTTCTTCTATGACGCCATGAGACTGTTTGAACTTTTGTGATGATTGGCATATCCCTGTTTGAGCAGAATTTGAGTAGAACTATGGCAATATATTAGAGACGCCAGAATCAGCTATATTTGGAATGAGTTAATTCATGCGATTGTGACCATGTCATTACAGCCAATTTGTACCCTGAATAATCAAACGGTTAGGAATATATGGATATTATCCTTATTTTACAGTAATCTATATACTACTACTAAATATGAGTGTGTATCAATGGATATGTTAGTTTCCTCATTTTCATGATGTAGAAACATGCACCACACTGTTGGTTTCATCTAACCATACATTAGGGAAGTAAATGTGCATATGGAGAACTCTATATTTGGACGTAGTGAAATCCTACAATGCTTACCATGTGTACATACCTATATTTGCCCTTCAGCAATCAATGGCTAGAATAATATCCTCACAAATTTTTTGCCCACAGAACACGAGTATATAACAATGCATGGTCTATTAGTTACCCTGAAGAATTTGTTTGTGAGGACAGAACATGATTACATAACATGCATGACATGGTAGTTTCCTGTGAAGAATCGATTGCGAGATAACATGAGTATAACCATGCATGGCACTTCTATATTTTCGAACCCAGTATACATTTCCCTGTATTTTCCTCCCAGTTCCAACAGGGACATATCAATGATGTTTCTTGCATTATCCTACTCATACTATGAACAATGCTGATCTTACATTAACAATGCCTGTCCTTTTTGATATGATGCAGTGTCCCTACAGTTACTGCCCTTTATAATTACACCACCTTTGCCAAAAACAGGGAAGCACAACTGGTTCCTCGCTCGATCAGACGACGGCAAAATACTGATGATCATTCGAACACATGAGCCGGAAAAGTTATATTGCAAAAACCCCACTGTATACAAGCACCGTGTAATACGTGAGTATCCGGACAGTGGCTGTTACGTCTATGAGCAGGATACCAGCTTGTTGGGGCCTTTAGGATTTTTTAGTTGGAGGCGGGTAAACAGCCTTAGTTCACACTCTCTGTTTCTCGGACTCAATTATCCGATTAACCAGGAGATCACCGTTGGCAAGGACCTTGATGGCAGAGAGGCTCTGTTTGCATACACGGCGAGCCCTAGGAGTTCGGGAGCATACTCCCCTGATTGTCAACGATACAGCCTGCAGCCAAAACAAGGTGAGAATGACAAAGGCATCCGGATTAACTTTGATCCTTGGATGTCTCAATTACGACTCGCAGTAATGTGGTTCAAGCCTTCAGGTTGATAGGTAATTGGGCTGTTGCATCGAAAGGGTGGAGTACTGGTGTCTCCGGATCCTTTGGTCATTGAGCGGGGCCGCAAATTATGATGGTGTTGGATCATCTCTTGAATGACTTTGTTGTCTTTGCTGCTGGTTACGGATGGGTAGTTCTTTCTTTTGTTATGCATATTCCTTGTCATTTGGTCATCCTCGTCTATGTCACTCTTTCTATGTAATAGTTTCTTACATTTAGAATGTCATTCTAAATGCGGATCACGAGAGTCCGAGCGCTGCAGATGGAGTACGTTTTGGTGGTGTAGCAAGACTTCTTATGAACTATCATGTCTTGTTGTTTATGTCTTAGTAGTCACTAGTCGGTGTTTGAATGTTGTATATATCATTGTTTCGAACTGTTTATTGTCTCGAACTACTTGGTGGGCTAAATGAGGGCATCACCATTCTCCAGTTGTTCAAGTATATCTCCGTTTTCAAGTTATATAATTTGAGCTCACTTGTCTTCTCGATGATGTACACTTGTTTGGGCGGTGAGGTGTCGTTGAGTATGGGCGAGTAGTAACGCAATGCCAAACAGGTCAATTATGACTCTCGGCCGGGCTCTCAAAAGATCCTGAAAAAAGGCCGGGCTCTCCAAAAGAAAGAATAAGGACTCTTAGGCCGACATCCGGCGCCACCGGTGTTTTAGATGCGCTTGGCGCCCGAGAGCATATCGCCGCGTGCTCGAAATTCATGCTACCTTTTCATCCCCCGTCTCCCGCCCCTCCCCCCCCGCGGGACTCGCACTTCCTACTCCACTTCCCCCAAATCCCCCTCCTGTACTCCCTGTACTCAAGCACACTATCATGTCGCCGGTCAACGCGGATCTCCGAGCCATAGATCCTGAGGTCCGTCCTGCCTTCGGTCGCTGCGTGCTGTCGCTCAACAGTGGCATGGCGGCGTTTGATGACCACTTTTTCGGCAAAGTGGTGATGGTAACCATCAACGGCGACCGGCCTCCTGTCTCGCGGACGACCTTGTCAAAGCTCTTGGCATTGCGCACGGCATCCAAATAAGTGACTTGCTCGTCGAAGTCTGTCCGCCACCGGCTGATTTCTTCGTCGAGTTCGAACAACTTTCGACCGCAGTCGTGTTCGAATCTTCCGGCGCTTGTTCTGCGATGGCTACCGGTGAGCTTTGATCGGTGGCACCTGTGATGGGGCTCGGTGCCCTTTGAGCTTGAGTTTTTAACAAAGCTTACCTTCCACGGCATGCCTCGACGTGCTTGGAACAGCGAGTCCATGAACAAGCTTATCAATGACCTTTGAGGTGAGCTCATAAGTATGTTTGTTCCTCCAGACAGCTGGGCTCTGATGGTTATGGCATGGATGAAGAAGCCGTCCACCATACTGAAGGTGATTGGTGTTGAGATACCGGTGCAGGAACCGGGGTTGTACTATTTGTCGCCACCAAGGCCGCCGCGGACCACGTTAGGGATGTACCTGTATCGAGTGTTCGTGCATGTCGAAGAAGTGGTCAATCCATCAATCGAAGTCCTGCCGCCGCCGCTGGTGCCAGGGTTCGTCGACGACGTCCATTACAGGAGTCAATGTTAGACTTTCCCCGTGTTGCTCGGAATGATGGATGGCACAGGGCCTACTCCATCACGCGGCGGAGGCCACTGCTTCTTTGGGAGAAGAGGCAGGGTTGGCTGCCTGGATGTGCTCTAATTTGAGGTAACAACTGAATCTTGTACTAGTTAAATCCGAGCTATGGAGTGCGAAGCAATCGATATGCGGTACATTTGATTGTGACCTGTTCTAATTTTGTACACGAACTTTTTTAGAAAGGGATGTACGTCAACTTAATGTGCTAGCAGAACTTATTGTGTTGTGCATGCTTTTCTTTGCACAATATTCAAGATATTTCCGTCATTTATAAAGGCGATGAACCATTATGTACGACTTCGTTGGTTTCAAGATAGCCCTTCCGTAGCGATCCAACCGCTTCCATCCCGATTGTGCCGCCACATTGAAATTTTTTGTATGCAAGTTCAGTGTGCTATGATGTTCTATATGATTGTGTCAACTATATAAGTTTTTACTGAGCATCAGCAATGCATATGGCTGAAAGATGTATTTACGAGCATCGACCGATGGGTCTCTCTCTATCTCTCTCTCTCTCAGACACACACACACACACACGCACACGCACAAGTGGGACACGTTGAATTATTTATTTGCTCGTGACAGCTTTTAATTAGGTTCCACTGTAATCTAACTTTTTTCTTAAGTTATTAATTGAGCTCAGTGACTTCAAAAAGTTGTCTGAAGCCTTGTTTGGGCCTTTCGGCGTCCCCGAATGTGGGCTGAGTAACCATGTTAGGTTGTCTTGTACTACAGGCCTTTTTTGAACATCAGCAATGCAAGCTGGGCCGACAGTTGTACACAATATCCGGTCAACTTGTTATCCGTCATTGGCTGCAAAGTTTCCTAGGAGGTATGCATTAGGCTTAACAAGAAAATGGACTATAAGAAATAATAAATGGGATGTAATTATAATAACCGGGCAATTACTATGCACCAAACACGTAATTAGTTTGAAAAATATATTATTTTTGGAATTTGGAAGTTTTAATTTCATTACTTGTTGCGCGCGCAATATTTCGTTGGATTTTAACGTGATACAACTTTATTTTGAATATTTAACCTGACTAGAAATTTCGGATAAAAATATTTCGGATCCCATCAAAATGTGGGATTTTTTTTAATTCTGTTTTGAGCGGTTGTTTGAAATTATTAATCGTTGTCCTAGCTAGAAGTTGGGCTGTACTTTTAACAAACCCGTAAATGGGCTGTAGTAAATTCCATTAGAATTAAAAAATGGGCTGTACATTCTTACAAATCACAATGGGCTATATGTTCTCTGCCAAATCCGAGCTGTGGGCCTACTAAGTTGACGCGTACCAAGGGCTTTGTCAACTTAGTCAATATAAACGATTCTAGCTGCAGTGATCGTACGATGTCCATCCAACGGTCAGTAGTGCTTCTTTAACCTCTGGTCTTCTTGCTCCACGCCCAAAGCAGCGCCCGGCCGTGTCGCGTGCTCACGCCTCCGTGGCCGGCTGTGATGCCGCTGGAGGCCTCACCGCCCGTACTACTCCCGCGCTGGCCAGCCATCCTCTACTCACCCACACCCCTGTTATTCGCGTGGCGACGGCCTCACACCGCAGCGAACCAAATAACCTCGTACTCCTCCGCTGGGCTACCACTGCTGCGTCTTCCCTGGCTCCGTGTCGTCCCCTTCCTATGCTTCGCCATCGTCCAGACCACCGCCCTGGTGCTCTCGACGCGGCGTGGTCAAAGTGGTCAACGACCGATTTCCATCGGAAGAGTACTGTACGTGGAGAGGCTGACAGCTGGGTCCAGGCGGCCGCGAGGAAGTGCCTCCTTATTACACGCAAAATAATAATTATTCCTCCACCTGGCAGCAGGGACCCATCGGACGGGCCACCTTATTTGGCGAAAAAAATGTTTCCCCCTGACTGCTGGGACCCACCGGACGGGCCAGCGTATTTCGCGAAAAAAATGTTCCCATTTGTCACTCGGACCCACCGGAAGTGCCTCCTTATTGCGCACAAAAATGAATACTCTGCTGGTGGGACCCACCATGGTGGGAGGCTGACTTAGGGCCTACTAAGTTGATCGACGGGGCCTTTGTCAACTTTAGTCAATATGAACGATTCTAGCTCCAGTGACCATAAGATGGCCATCCAACGGCCGTAGTGCTTCTTCAACCTCTGGTGTTCTTGCTCCAGCCGCCCAAAGCAGCGCCGGTCGTGCCGCATGCTCCTGCCTCCCGTGGCCGGCTGTACTACCGCGGAGGCCTCACCGCCCCATACTATTCCCACCGCTGGCCAGGCCCTGCGGCGACGGCAGCCTCACACCGCAGCCGAACTAGTGAACCCTCGTACTCCTCTCCGCGCGGGCTTCCACTGCCGCGTCTTCCCCGTCTCCCCGTCGTCCACCGCCGTGGTGCTCTCGGCGCGGCGTGGTCAATGTGGTCAACGACCGACTTCCATCGGAAGAGTACTGTGCATGGAGAGGCTGACAACTGGGTCCACGACAGCCGCAATGAAGTGCCTCCTTATTACGCGGAAAATAATTATTCCTCCACCTGACAGCAGGGACCCACCGGACGGGCCACCAGTATTTCACGAAAAAAACATTTCCCCCTGACTGCTGGGACCCACAGACGGCCACCGTATTCGCGACAAAACGTTCCCCCAGCATCGGCTCGGACCCACCGGAAGTGCCTCCTTATTACGCACAAACAAAATGAATACCCCTTGCTAGCTGGGACCAGCCTTGGTGGGAGGATGACTTGTGGGCCTACTAAGTTGACTGGGACGGAGGCCTTTGTCAACTTTAGTCAATATATAAACGATTCTAGCTCCAGTGATCGTACGATGTCCATCCAACGGCCGTAGTGCTTCTTCAACCTCTGGTCTTCTTGCTCCAGCCGCCCAAAGCAGCGCTGGTCGTGCCGCCTCGCCCGTGGCCGGGCTGTGATGCCGCTGGAGGCCTCACCGCCCCACTACTCCCACACTGGCCAGGCCATCCCTCTACGCACCCACACCCCCTTTTATTCTGCGCGACGGCAACCTCACACCGCAGCAACGAGTGAACCCTCATACTCCTTCACGCGTGGGCATCCACCGCCGCGTCTTCCACAGCTCCGTGTCGCCCCTTCCTAGGCCTCGCGCCGCCCACCGCCTGGTGCTCTCGGCGCAGGCGTGGTCAACGTGGTCAAGGAATGGCTTCCATCGGACGTGGATGTCGTGGAGAGGCCGATTTGGGTCCACGGCCGCAGCAAGGAAGTTCCTCCTTATTACGCGCAAAATAATTATTCCTCCACCTGACAGCGGGGACCCACCGGACGGGCCACCGTATTTAGCGAAAAAAAAGTTTCCCCCTGTCTACTGGGACCCACCAATTACATTTCGCACGCAAGGAAGTGCGTCCGAAAAAAACGATTCGCCCCCTGACTGCTGGGACCCACCAGCTACATCTTCGCACGCAAGGAAGTGCCTGACAGTCGGGACCCACCTGGTCTTTCTGGTCCCGAACGTGTACGTATATATATACTGGTGGATGTAGAGGCGCGCACGTGTCGTAGTAGAGGTGCGCACGTGTCATAGTAGAGGCGCGCACGTACAGCGGCGAGGGTGCAAGAAAGAAAATCTGACCACGTGCATTACATACGGGCAGGGTCTCGAACGCCTATCGCGCATACGTACATGGCTGGGTCAGAACGGAGAAACAGCGTCGTCGTCGTGTTCATGGGGAGCCAACCGGCTGGGTTGGAACGGAATGCGTGGTTGTGTTCATCGGGAGGGCTTGGACAGAATAGGCGATGGAAACGAGGCCTGGCGTACCACACAACGGAGGAAACGGCCTTGTGTTCGACTGGCCACATTCGAAACGGGGTCCTGTTGATCGGGAGGGGCCTGGCGTACCGCGAAACGGAGGAAATGGACGTCCTATGGTCGAAACGGGGGTCCTGTTGATCGGGAGGGGTGTGGCGTACCGCAAAACGGAGGAACCGGACCTCCTATGGTCAAAACGGGGGTCCTGTTGATCGGGAGGGGTGTGGCGTGCAAAAACGGATTTAAACGGACTTGTGTTGGAGCGCTACGGTCGAAATGGGGGTCCTATTCATCGGGAGGGGTGTGGCGTACCGCAAGACGGGACTCCATGGGATACTGTTCAACTCCACCGTCGACCTCGTCCAGCCTCCACGGGCTACCGTCGACCTCCTCCAGCCTCCACGGGCTCCTATTCGTCCAGCCTCCACCACGCGCTACCCCACTGGCTACTGTTCAACCACCCCTCCACGGGCACCCCTCCACCATCTACTGTTCATCCAGCCCTCCACACCACGGGGTCCTGTTCAACCACCCCTCCACGGCCACCCCTCCACCGCTCTCTGCTCATCCAGCCCTCCACACCACGGGTCCTGTTCATCCAGAGGCAACGCCACCGCTCAATGTTCATCCAAACCCCCGCAACGCTCACTTGTTCATCCAATCGATCGGCTTGATTAGCGGCAGCAGCGGGCGAATCGCTCCATCGGGTTCGATTAACAGCCATCGATCGATCGCCGGGTTCGAGAACGCGTAGCCTGCGGCAATCGCCGGGTTCGATTAGAGCCCAACGCCTCGCTTCGGGTTCGATTAGAGCGAACGCCTCGCACCTGCATTACATACGAGAGAAACACGCATCGCCGGCCCCGACCTCCCACAAGATGGCAACTCCCCAAAATTTTCCTCCCCCTCGCTTCTACCACGGTTTTTTCCATCATGGATGGCCCAAAGAATTTCATGCAGCTGCGTCTCCGGCCCGCCCAGGATGAAAAGCCCATTTTCTGTCATGATTTTTTGTCATAGAAGTAGGAGCCCACCACATCTATGATGATACCAGGTTTCGTCACAATTATCGTCATAGAAGTGTCATATGTATGACAGAATTTTTTTTCGTCCGGCCCAAAATGTCACGTATGTGTCTTTTTTTTGTAGTGTTCTTCTCACATCGAGACCTTCTTGATCATCGAACACTTCATCCACACAAAACTTCAACAGAAAGCTCGGTAAGATCCGTTAGTATAATAAAGCAAATCACTACTCTAAGTACTGTTGCAAACCAATTCATATTTTGTTTTTGCATTGTGTCTACTATAATATAGCCTTTTGATGGCTTAATCCACTGATATAAATTGATAGTTTCATCAAAACAAGCAAACTATGCGTCAAAAACAGAATCTGTCTTAAACAGAACAGTCTGTAATAATCTGAACATTAACCATACTTATTGTACTTGAACAATTCTGCAAAAATTAGGAAAAATAAAAAATTTGTATAGAAAGACAGTGCAAAAAGATCAGACCCATTTGACGCTCTAGTAAAAAACTAAAAATCACGCACTACAGCCAAAGTTTATGTCCTACACCGCACAAACCAACAAGCATTGTAAACATCCTAAAGGCAAACCTTGGCACATTATTTTTATAATACAATGGAACTGTACAAGGGGATAATTATTTTTATTGAAAATTTTCTGTAATCAAGATTCACAAAGTTTCCGTTAGCATGAACAAAGTTCAAGGCTAGCTCCCAGTTTAACAATGCTCGTCTTTCTCACTTTCGCTTCTCTTTTTGAAAAAGTTTTTAGGTTCCCCTCTTTATTTTTTTGTTTTTAAACTATAAAAAAGCACTCAACAGAAATAAATGACTCTCTAAAACTTCTGGGTTGTCTCCCTGGCAGCGCTTTCTTTAAATCCATTAAGCTAGGCATATAGTGCTCAAGTAGTGAATCCACCCGGCTCCCAAGGTATATCAAAGCCAATTTTAATTAGCAATGATTTGTCATTTAGTAGTGAGCACAAGGCGACATATATCATGCAAAAATGAAGTCTAACTCTCTTCCTATGCATCGGCATGTCATAAAAGATCAATTCATGCACACATAGTAAAGGCCAATGCATAGTATAAACAGTTTCTTGCAATTTTATCGTGTTGGAAGCATAGAGAGGATGAGATATAGTTCCTCTCTCATAATAATTGCAAGGTGGAGCAGAAAGAACATGCATATTATATTCATCAAAATCATCATGTGCAACGGTAAAAGTCAACCCATCAATGTAATCCTTAATAAGTGCAAACTTCTCTGATATAGTGTAGTCGGGAGAATTCAAACAGATAATAGGACTATCATGCATGGGTGCAATAGCGACAATTTCATGTTTAACATAAGGAACTATAGCAAGTTCATCTCCATAAGCATAATTCATATTGGCATCTTGGCCACAAGCATAGCAAGCATCATCAAATAGGGATATTTCAAGAGAATCAACGAGATCATAGCAATTATCATAGCATTCATCCTTCGGTAAGCATGAAGGGAAATTAAACAATGTATGAGTTGAAGAGTTACTTTCATTAGAAGGCGGGCACGGGTGATCAATCCGCTCTTCCTCCTTTTGTTCTTCGCTCTCCCCCTCATCCTTTTCATCCAATGAGCTTGCAGTTTCATTAATTTCTTCTTTCATAGACTCCTGCAAAATATTAGTCTCTTCTTGGACAGCCCTGTCGTGGAATTGTGACGGCAGATGTCCTAGGGTGAGGACTTAGTCGTGAGGCCAACGCATCTATGTGGTAGCTTGAGAGGGGTTGAGCGGAATCGAGAGGCCCAACATAAGAAAGGGATTTAGACAGCTTCGGGCCCCGGGAAACATCATCCGGTAACAACCCTACATGCTGTTTGAGGCTAGGTCTCATTATCATCACGAGGGAGTCGCCGTAAACCGGCTCTCCTCTTTGTGTCTAGCCCTAAGACTGTTTCTTCTTGCTTGTCGCTTGTCCCTCTTTGGGGAGCCCTGCGCCTCCTTATATATGTTGAAGGGGCGGGTTACATGTGGAGTCCAATTAGGATTAGGACTAGTCTATCTCTAATGCAAACCGGATACAAGTCCTGGTCTTAACTCCTTGTAAGGTAAATATTCCTCATGCCTTTCCTCTTAAACCGCCCACAATAGTTGAACCGCCTTCATGAACCGCCAGACGGGCCACCGGGTCTTGTCGCTCTTGACCCGTCATGGGTCACCGATGAGTTACAACGTTCGGCGGGTTGTCGGTAAATTGCCGTCCAGGCGGGTCACCAGATGAATATCGCCAAGTGCCAGCGGGACCTCAAATAAACCGCCAAGTCCAGCCGGGTTAACTTCCGGCCGGTTTACACCGCGGGGTATATCCCCGACATTAGCCCCCAAGTTTAGCTTGGATTTATCCATGGTAAACTTATGCTGCAAAATAAACACCGTAACAAATTTGGCGAGGTTATGCTCCGGGTTAAGAATTCTTGTAAACCGCACCTGATCATCCTTAATTCCTTGTCATTTCCTCCTTGTAGAAAATCCGGGTCAATAACCAGCTTCATACTCAAATTGCTGATGTTGGCTTCTTATAGAAAAAATATTGTGAAGAATAATCCACTTGAGTCGGCTTCCAAAGCGCCGGTTTAAGAAATATTGGTCTTGAAATACTCATCTGATATTCAACCGGTTTGAAGATGCAGAACTTGCCAGTTTTATCATTGCCAAAGACTGTCGGGTTATAAAAACTTGATAATTTCGAGTCATGATTGTTGCAAACACCGGTTCATGATTTTTGCCAACCCCGGTTCATGATTATTAATGACGCCGGGTTGCAGCCACAGGGTCATAATGATTGGTGACGTCGGGTCAACCTAGTTTGCTCAATCAGAGAATTTGAAAATATTTCTTCGATAATAATATAATACCTGTAGCCCCCAAGTGCCGGGTTGTCATGCTTGCAGCAACCTGGGACTTGTAATTGTCTTATACTCATAAAAACTTCAACCAGTGTAGCCCCCAAGGGTCGGGTCATTATGCAATAATGAGCAGGGACTTTGTAGGTATAATCATGTAGATTTGAGCAATGATGTGTAGCCCCCAAGGGCCGGCTCATTATAATGTGATGAGTCGGGTCTTCAATAATATGAGCAAAAAATTACTTTGCATTAGCCCCCAAGTGTCATGGTGCATGCTTGCAGCGACATGAGACTTGTGTATTTGATGTAGTTTCAACTGGAATAATGTAGCCCCCAAGTGTTGGGTCGTAAGCCAGCAGCAACTTGGGACTATTCCTTTCATTGTAGAATAAATCATATCCATTGATAATATGATAGCCATTGCGCTAAAGCAACTTTGAAAACCTTAATCATAATACTAGTTATTGATAACCATAAAAAATCCAGGCATGTTGGCTATTCAAGATAATATAATCCGGTATGAAAAACCTTATTCATTTAATATCATAATGAAAATACAGCCAAGTTTGGATATTTGAATAATATAACCCAATGATTTATAAGCGCATGATTCCAATGGCGCAATCCAAATATGTACTGGCGACTTATAGTCCAAAGCCAGGCCGGGTTAACAAACACCGGATAATTTCTCATCATATACTGGCCACTTATCGTCTTAAAGCCAGGCCAGTTTAATAGACACCGGGTAATTTATCATCATGCTTTATTCAACCTGTTTCTGCATACAACAAGTTTAAAGTGTCCCGGCGGTTTATCATGGACGGGTCATAATGCCCAACATATAACCCAGGTTTATAACCAAGGCTGCACTTAAGATTAATCAAATATTAAATTTATCATACCTGTGACATTGAATCACATCATTGGTTTACCAACTTTTTGTAGTATAGGTGATAACCCCAATCTTGAGTAATGATAACTCCTTTCATACTGTGCCGGTTTATGATAAAACCGTACCGGGTTGTGATAAACACCGGTTTCACCATATATAATACTGGTGACTCGTAGTCAAACCAGACCGGGCTGATAGTCTCCAGATTATAACTTGATCATGTACTGACAACTTGTAATTGAAAGTCAAGCCGGTTTAATGAACGCCGGTTAACTCTATAATAGGATGGTAACAGAAAATCAAACTGGGCAGATAGTCTCCGGATTAGGATTTGACCGTGTTCCGCCAATTTGTAATTGACAGTTTGAAACGGATTAATAATGTCGGTTTAAAAACGCAACAAAAATCAAATAACAGTTATGAAAAAAATATGGAAGCAAAGGCAATGATAAAAACGTTTGCAAAAAGAGGCTTTACTGAGCCGATCAGATGGTGTTACCATGGTCGGACACGACCAAGCTCCCAATAAGGTGTAGCTATGGTTCAAGTCAGCCAGTCCCCAATCAAACCGTGGCATTATGCCGATCAAGTGGCGTGGCAATGGTTCGGGTTCGACCAAGCCCCAAGTGATTCTATGGCCTTAGGCCGATCAAGAGACGGATCGGTTCAGACTTGACCATGTCCCCAAGTGATCTGGTGGCTTTCGCCTATCAAAAGGTGTTGCATTGGTTCGGACACGACCAAGCCCCCAAGTGATGTTGTGGCACTAGGTCGATCAAGAGGCGTGACTATGGTTCGGATCTGACCAAGCCCCAAGTGATCAATAATATGATAAGCCAATAAGGCATGATACCCATGTTTGAACCGCGATCATGGCAGCAGGTCCTCTTTGGCACCTTTTAACTTATTGTAAGAGATAAATCCTTCTTGAACCGGGATTTTGAACCGGATATCGAGAGCTTCAAAGCTTTGTGGGAGACATCTTTCCCTTGAACCGGATTTTAAACCGGAATATTTTTTTAAGCCGGAAATTTTCTGACGGCCTTTAACTTTGCACCAATATAGCGGTTTAGGGTCCTGCATTAGACAACTTTGCAAGCCGGAGTAATTGCTCTTTTAAAGAAGGCAATATGTAATATAAAATATATTGGATGGATTTCACCTGATATATCATGCCAGGGGTTATCCACCGTGAAGTTGATGATCACCATGGTGAAGGCGGGCGAGTCGGCGGTAGGCGCGGACGATGAGTTAGTCGCGTATGTTGATGTAGCGAGGGCGGCGACTTGCTCACGTATTCGTCCAACAGTACAGACAAGTACTAGTGCAAAAGCAATATTGGCTTACGCCTTTGCCACACCTTTGTAATAATTAATGGTCCTGAAGTAAAAATACCCCAGACCAAAATAATTGTTTTTCAAACAATGTAATATATCTTGACAAGATTTATAGAAAAGATAGCACTGGTGTTTGTGAACCATGATGATCCGGGCGTAGACACCCGTAGATAACCTTTACAGGTTGTTAGTGAATGCTGTCTGATCCTTATGTATGCATCCAAAGGATTTTCAACAACACCTGATCACTTTGAGTTTTCGTCCTACAAGCCCCCTTTTTCCTTTTAATCAAGAGGCCTGATGCATATCTCTTCTCCTCATTTTTTTTCATCAATCTGCAAGGGAGCGTACTGGCGCAACCCGTGTGATAGGACGACCAGAGCGGGGACACAGCGGGGCGGCAAACAAGATGGCGCATTGCGGGAACAACGTAGTGGCACGAGGAGGAGCAACGCGGGAGGCTGCTCGCGGAGGCCGGCCAGAGTGGAGGCGCAAACCGGCTATGGCGGGGATGCGGCGGTCTATCCGTGGCGGGTCCAGCTTGAAGCCTCGACAGAAACAGCCACGAGGCCGGACGGCTTGAGGCGCTGTGGTATGGGTAAGGGCGAAGGTCCGGCGGGCTAAATCCTGCGGAGGCGGTTTACAGCCGTCTGATGTCGCAGTCCGAATCCGGCGTGGGTGGCCCGAGGCAGGCGCTGAAGTGGCCAGGCCGGCCGCCCGAGGTGAAGCTTTAACCCGGAGCTGAGGGGTGGACCGGCGGCGGGTCACGGCCGAGGAGGCGCACGGCAACGGGGTCAGAACCGGCCGTTGTGAAGGCGTGCGATAGCGACTCACGGGCGAGGCGCGACTGAGCCGATGACGGGTTGGAGAGGCGTTCAAAGTCGGTCGAGGCGACTTAGAGGCGTGAAGCAGCAGAGGGGTACCGGCGAGCGTGCTCGCAGGCAGCAAACGAGACCATGAATGCGACTTGGCGGCCCAGGGCGGCTCACCGGCAGAGATGAGGTAGCAACTCGGTGGCGCAGGACGACGACTTATAGATGCAAAGACGGCCGGAGAGGCCGTCGACTTGCGAGGCGGATTGGTGCTGGCGAATGGGGAGCACCTGGCCATAGGGAGGGCCGCGACCCGGCGTGGCGCGCTTGGCGGAAGCGCTCGAGACGGCGCGGCTCTGAAGCGGCACGGTGGTTCAAGGTGGAGCATCCGCAGTAAGAGCGACGGTTCATGGCAGGTTGAGGCGGGACGACCCCGATGGCGACTCGGCGGAGGTTATGAAGTTGACTCGGCACGGTAGAAGGCGACTCCTGTGGACGGATGACGGCAATGGTGGCTTATAGGCAAGGGCTACGCCAGGCGGTTTAGTGGCGAGGCACGGCTGAACCGGCAGCTCGTGGCCAAGCGACGAGAGGTGCAGCGCAGAGGCGGAGGCGGGCGGGTCAACGGCCTCTTTCAACCGGCGAAGGCTGGCCACCTTGTCGAGGCCACTCAGCATATGGTGAATCGGAGGCGGCCAGCCGCTGAAACCGCCGGGATCGTGGCGGCGGCGACTTGAGATGGGCGGCTGAACGGGCGATTTAGAACCGACGCGAGACGAGTCCCTGGCTTCATCCTTTTTTTTTCAATCT
Source organism: Aegilops bicornis (assembly GCA_021605145.1). Taxonomy (NCBI): domain Eukaryota; kingdom Viridiplantae; phylum Streptophyta; class Magnoliopsida; order Poales; family Poaceae; genus Aegilops; species Aegilops bicornis. The sequence continues at coordinate 690,881,654 of CM038675.1, forward strand.
TGTTCGATGCACAGCAGAAGTCCGAATCCATCTCTGTCCCTGTCTTCGTCATGCGAGGGGCTGCCCGAGGCCTGCTCTGGCAGAGGCCGTGGCGGCTTGGCACGCCGGTGAAATCGTAGCGGAAACAGGCCATCAAGGCGGCTCAAAGGTGGAGACTGTCGGAGAAGCGAAGGTCACCGGAGCTGAAACGACTCGGTGTCGACTTAATACCGCTGCAAAGGACTTCGGATTGAGGCCTTAATCACATCCAAGATGTACGTACATGCATAGCCTTTTGTTTGATTGATTGATGCTTCACATAAGGTTATGACACCAAGTACTAGCACCTCCTCTCGCTGAATTGTTTATTAGTAGTGGATTAGTATCACTTGGTTTGTCTCAGAACGGCGCACTACATCGGGCTGCAACTTTTCCCTTGCAGGTGGAGGCGCGTCTGGGCGACTTTCATGACAGAGGCAAGAAAAGAGAACCACAGCCGCGGTTTAGGCAGAACACAACAGCGGGCCGAGAGGCTTCAAATCAGAAAGTGACGGAATATCATGACAGGGCGAAATCAAGCGATGCGGGTACCGTCGCAATCGGAGGCAGAGCCGGCAGGGCGAATCAAGGCCACCCGGCTATTGCCTTTTTTATTCAGTACTTATCCCTAACAAAGAATCTGACCAGGACTGATGAATCACTAGCGTTTGATGTTTTTCTTAACACGCAAGGACGGCTATTGCAGCACATACCAATTCGTCTTCTGACTCGACTGATCGCTGGGTCGGCGGGCGGCAGAAAAACTGCAGACCGAGGTTGTCACGCACCGGATTATCTGTACGCTTCCGTGCTGGCGCTCTTTCATCTAACAAATCGCGAGCTTCTCGATCCCTGAAGAAGATCCCTCCAAGAACTCAACACCACCGTGCGCAGCCCCATGGTGGGCGCCAACTGTCGTGGAATTGTCACGGCAGATGTCCTAGGGTGAGGACTTAGTCGTGAGGCCAACGCATCTATGTGGTAGCTTGAGAGGGGTTGAGCGGAATCGAGAGACGCAACATAAGAAAGGGATTTAGACAGCTTCGGGCCCCGGGAAACATCATCGGGTAACAACCCTACATGCTGTTTGAGGCTAGGTCTCATTATCATCACGAGGGAGTCGCCGTAAACTGGCTCTCCTCTTTGTGTCTAGCCCTAAGACTGTTTCTTCTTGCTTGTCGCTTGTCCCTCTTTGGGGAGCCCTGCCCCTCCTTATATATGTTGAAGGGGCGGGTTACATGTGGAGTCCTATTAGGATTAGGACTAGTCTATCTCTAATGCAAACCGGATACAAGTCCTGGTCTTAACTCCTTGTAAGGTAAATATTCCTCATGCCTTTCCTCTTAAATCGGCCCACAATAGTTGAACCGGCCTTCATGAACCGCCAGACGGGCCACCGGGTCTTGTCGCTCTTCTGACCCGTCCTTGGGGTCACAGTGAGTTACAACGTCTGGCGGGTTCTTTGGTAAATTGCCAGGTTTGGGCGGGTCACCAGATGAATATCGCCAAGTGCCAGCGGGACCTCAAATAAACCGCCAAGTCCGGCCGGGTTAACTTCTGGCCGATTTACACCGCGGGGTATATCCCCGACAAACCCCCTTACTCGGGTTTGTGTTTTAGTCACTCACGCAACCCACTATAAGCGAATCATGAACGTATTGCAACACCCTACAACGGGGATCCCTCACGCTTGCGCGACATGGAGAGCACCATAGGACAGCACCAATAATAAAACATGCAACTCAAACCAATCTTGATCATCAAATAACCCATAGGACAAAACGGATCTACTCAAACATGATAGGATAGCCATACATCATTGGGAAATAATATATAGTGTTGAGCACCATGTTTAAGTAGAGATTACATCGGGTAAGAGAGAGGTTACACCGCTGCATAGAGGGGGAAAGAGTTGGTGATGATGGCGGTGAAGTTGTTGGTGAAGATTGCGGTGATGATGATGGCCCCCGGTGGCACTCCGGCGCCACCGGAAGCGAGGGAGAGAGAGCCCCCCTCCTTCCACAACTAGGGAAAAGGCTACTAGCAGCGCGGGTAAATTGGCTACTAGTAGCGTGGATACCTGCGCTACTAGTATCGCGCTACAGCTAAAAGTTAGTAGTAGCGTGGGTGCAACCCGCGCTACTACTAAAAAGTTAGTTGTAGCGCGGATGCCACCCACGCTACTACTATTTGAAGCCCGTGCTACTAATAACAGAATAGTAGTAGCACATGTATTATAACACACGCTACTAGTATCTTAAATACTAGTAGCACAAATTTTCCCCCCACGCTACTACTAATAAATTAAGAATAAAAAAATAAAAATTAGATGCAACATTCATGGATGAAGATCAGAGACATATCCATTCAAAATAAATTAAGGTCACAGGACCATATTCGCACTTGCACCATTCATGGATGCAATATTGAACATCTCAACTGCAAGAGATCACGTGATTCCATTTAACAGTAAACGCACACAACCAAAGGTGGGTACCTTTCCTAGTGTTCCACCAACAGCCTAAACATACCAGTTCTCTAAATGTATCTACCAAGGCTTGGTGTTCAGATGCTGGTGGACCCCAATCCTCCCTCCCCCCAACGATGGTATCGAGGTCCTCCACCTCGGCGACCTCCGACGTCACGATCACCTGGACGATCATCTGTGCGACACGGTCGTCGGGCTTCACGACGAAGTCCACCTCCGAGTGGTTGAAGAGCACGACGCCCACCAGGCAGCGATAGTCCGTGTCGATCACCCCTTTGGCCACGTCGGGAAAGTGAAAACTTGTTAGTGCTCGTCAGCGTCCAAATCCAGTAGGGTATTTTCTTACTTTTTAGCACATGCACACGAATCAATAGTAATAGCCAGAGGGTGGTCCTTACTTGTTGCACGAGACATGAAGAAGGGCGGGTCCCTCCTTGTTGCACGAATGAATCATTGGGAGACATTGTCATGAGCCGTGAAGAAGAAGGCTGGGTCCCTCCTACGTAGAATAGCTCAGGTGCCTAAAGTTGTAAGGAATCTTAATACAATGAACTCATAAGCATCCTAAATAAAAAGATCATTCTATGAGCCAGGTTGACAGTTTTGAGACGACATAAGCATCCTAGATGAAAGAATTACCAGGATTTGTTTATTCTTTAGTGCTGATCTCCACAGCTGACTAGCGGTGTGTCGATGCACAATGTACACATCGAACCCATAAAACCAAAAACATTTCTGAGTGAGCAACAAACCAACTGACTGCTCGACCCTAAAAACAAACATTTTTTGTGACTTTCCCTCTCCATTAGTACAAAAGGCATAGAAACAAACATTTTTTTTGTGATTTTCATCCTACAAAAGGCAGTAAAATAAACTAGAATTTTTTGTGTTTTTTCGTGCGCTTCGAAAGACAATACATAGAGCAAATAAACGAAATCCTCTCGAGATCTTTACTTTCTCCGTGGTGATTTGCGAACACCGCCACCTACATATATGGAGTAATTCTTAGAAAATGTATGCTTGGAGTATCAACGGTTACTGTTTAAAATGATGAGAAAGATATATGTCTTGTGCATGCAGATTGGTAATGTATTTTTTTTACAGTTGATTGGCAATTCTTGTTATTCAACCTAATCTAAAAAGTGAAAAAGACAAGGAGCGTATGCACCTTGACTCGCATAGGTGGAAATACACGGCTAGCTTAGCTCAATCAGAATACTATGGTTTCTACAAAACTGTAGTTTCGGAAACTGTGAGGTGTTTAGCTAAACCAACAACAGTAGTTTCATAAACACTTGTATTCACGATACAGTGTTTTTTCTAAAATCCTAAGACTAACGACTGTGATGTAAGATGCCACCAAAAAATGTATCTCCATCTTGAAATTTAGATTTTATTGACACTATACATAGGTCAGAAAAACACTGTAATTCAAGCAAAAAATAGTAGCTTTGCTTAAGAACATGATACTGAGTACTTACAATTATCTTAAAATTACAGAATCAAGAAGCCGAAGAAAACAAAGGCGGAGTAAGAATGCGAGGATGAGTCATACCTGCAAGATGAAGAGCATGCATCCCTTCATGTAAGCCAAAAATAGCTTCTTGTGAAAAAGAAAACAAAGATCAGGTTTTTGTATCTAAATGGTTTGTAAAATATTGTATTTACAGAATGGGACGTACACATTTACTGAACTTCTTTATAATGGGGCACAAAACGAATAAGAATACAAAAATATTCAGGTAAACTAGAAGTGACACATTATTGAAAATTATAGTCCAAAACCACTTTAAATTCAGGCAACCAAAAAGAGAAGGAATACACATTACTGGGCAAAAATGCACATTAAATTATAGTGCATATTTTCAGTCTAAATAAATGCTAGTTCAGACGTATTACAGAGTGGCTTTCGAATTGAATTGCATAGAAATTTTGATTAGAACAAAGTATGCTACTATTATCAGCCTGCACACAAGTACTAGCACTTATTTTCAAATCCTAGAAAATGACCTACAGGTATTGTGTCACATTAACCCTATAAAATTTGATTAGAATAAAGTACATGCCTGATAAGAGTAGCACATTAACCCTATCAAATCCTAGAAAATCACCTACGGGGAGTGTGTCACATTAACCCTATCAAATCCTAGAAAAAGACCTACGGAGGTCGATCGTCGCAGCAGGCGGCGGCCGAGCCGATGGTTTGTTTGAGTCAAAGCAACGTTGTCATCTCACCTCCCATTTAATCGTTAGACTCACATTAGTACATTACAGAGAGAAACAAAAACACCAACTAGAACTAGAACTATGAAAGCCACTCTTACCTTACTTGGTCATTTTGTCAAACACCTTCCGTGCGACAGCAGCTTGCACCGCTGCATAGCACAGCCTTCAGTTGGTTGTGCCTCTTCTTCCGCTCACACAGGATACAAACAAGACAATGTTGTCATGTCCAGCAATCATACGATCAAGATAAACAAATCATCACTTTAGAATTTCATTTCCTAGTGCAGAGACTACATCAGCCATCGGTGTGATTTGGCATCAATTTTCACCGCCGTGGACGACAAAGCGAAAGGAAACACATCGTGCCATGTTAGTCCATGCTCCGATAAGCGTAACGTTTTTAAGGGCATTCTTGGCGTATGTGCGCTTTTTCTCGGACGTTGAACCAGATCTGAGGCTGCGCAAAAATAATTACAGAACCATGGTCAAGCTCACATCCCAAATAGTTTTATTGAATACGGCGCATATGCTATCAGTACTTGGCATTTGGCAAGCCCTCGTGCACTCAATTTTTGTTGGTGAAATTAAAGGAACCCCAACTTGAATTTCATTATGAAATTCTGGTATACCCCAAATGTGCAGTGGACCTGAAAAATGCACAGCACAATAGAGCTTCCATTCTTTGAAGCGTGCAAACTAATCATCCTGCTAAGCTGACTGTGATGATGATCCCGAGAAGTAAATATTCCTCTTTTACAACCTAGCCAGCTCTCCTAGCCTATCTAGTATAGCAATCCTAACAGGATTTGGAGAGCAAGAACTGAACTGGATGCATGGATTGAATTGATTCGTCATCAGGAAAAAAGAAAAGATGGAGAAAGAGATGGATGGGGAAAGTCAGGGTGGGCGCACCGTGGACTTTGAGAGCGCCGCGGTGGTGGAGTGGAAGGACGCCGCCGCTGCCGCTGCCGCCGCCGCGCCCTTTCTTGTAGCTGCTTGCATCCCGGGAGAAGATGATGGGAGCGGGAGTGTGTGTGTTGGGGTCATCTTCTTGGCCAGGGCCCTCCGCTTCAGCTTGCGGCGGTGGCTCCTCTCGACGTCCTCCTCCGGCTGCAGGCGTGGTCGCCACTGCGTGGTCATGCCATGAGCTGCTGCCCAGTACACGCCGCCCCACGCCGGTGCTGGGCCGAATTCTGCCGGAGGAGACGGCGAGGGACAGGCGCTGGGGGAGGCGGCGCGCGCGCGGGTGGAGAGGGAGAGGGAGGCGGTGGCGGTGGCAGACGGGTGGTGCTTGGTGGGGACGTCGAGCGGCGGCGCCGAGGAAAAAGGAGAGGAAGAGTGAGCAGAGTGGTCAGGAGGGGAATTTGGGCTTTGGCCTCCGCCTATGTGTGTATACATGCGTCGGTGGTTCTATAGTAGTAGCGTTGGGTTTATACCCCACGCTGCTACTACGGCATTGTCACGGGAGGCACGATGAAGACCACATAGTAGTAGCTGGTTTTACAAACCGCGCTACTACTATCAACTTAGTAGTAGCGTGGGTTTATACCCCGCGCTACTATTACTGCTTGTCCGGGCGGGCGCGGTGGAGAACACTTAGTAGTAGCGTGGGTTTATACCCCACGCTACTGCTATCAACTTAGTAGTAGCGTGGGTTTACAACCCGCGCTGGTACTAATTAGCAGTAGCGCCTCTTTTTGTGTCGCGCTGCTGCTAAGATTCTGTGTATAAGGTTTTCCCTAGTAGTGTTCTTATTCTTCCTTAACCTCCTCCCTAGATGGGAGAAGGGTTTCCCTTCTGGTCCTTGGTCTCCATGGTATGGGAGGGGCGAAAGCCCCTCCAATATTGGATCTGTCTCTCTGTCTCTCTCTGTTTCTGCGCTCTGTTCTACTGCCCTTTCACCGTTTCTTTTATATCCGGAGATCCGTAACTCCAATCGGGTTGAATCTTTCGCCCAGATTTTTCTCCGAAAATTAGTTTTCTTGCATCCAAAGTAGAGCAGCAACCGCCTTACGGGGGCCCCACGAGGGTCAGGGGCGCGCCCAGGGGGGTGGGGCACGCCCCCCTGCCTCGTGCCCCCCCTCGGGCACCGTCTCGTGTTGATTCTTCTTCCGGAATTCTCCAAATATTCCAAAAATATTCTCCGTCTGTTTTTATCCCGTTTGGATTCCGTTTGATATGGGGTTTCTGTGAAACATAAAACATGCAACAAACATGAACTGGCACTGGGCACTGGATCAATATGTTAGTCCCAAAAATAGTATAAAAAGTTGCCAAAAATATATGGAAGTAGTAGAATATTGGCATGGAACAATAAAAAATCATAGATACGACGGAGACGTATCACTGGTCGCTGATTCGGCGGGTCCACTAGGCTTTCGCGCCAAAATTGTTACCCCCGGTGCCCTCGGGCGCCCCCAGCGCGTCGGGTGCGACCTGGGTCCGCCCCGCCAAATTCGGCTCTAACCAGTTTTAACTGGGCTTCTGGGTGCGCGACAGGCTGTTTTTTGTCGCTGGTGATGAAAAGGGCCTTGGGGGGCTTGTTGTTGGGGGGGGGGGCGAGTGGAGATGCTCTTAGTTACCTATTTGTTTCATTTGTTGTGGTTCTTAGTTAATTGTTGTGTTCAATTCTGCAATGCGATGTTCAATTGTTGTGCGTACAATTTTGTATTGTTATGCATGCAAGAAATAAATTGAATTTGGCTGTACTAAATACATGAGAAGCATATACAATTGCTATATTTCTTAGTTCTTAAGCACACTTTGTTTTGATAAATGGCTTTTCCATGTGGCTCAAATTTATCTGCTAAATCTGCAATGTGTTTATTTTTCATCAATATATTTTACTGATAGTATGCCAACCCTCACTTAACCTAATCAATAACTACCTTGTATGTGTTGCAGGGAAACAATGGGAGGCATTGAGGTTTACCATCGAGGTATGCACATGCATGGTCCTTTATCTAATAGCACATTATTGTGCAAATGTAGGAACCATTCTAATATTTAGGTTTTTAACAATTTGGTCTTTCACATGTAGGTCCTGCTGTCAGAGGTTTTGACCTTTGTTCGACACTTGGACCCATTTTGCATATGGGGAAATGAGATGTCCATGAATATCAGCCAAGTCAAGAAACTCGGAAAGATTGTTAGGATATAGAACCTAGCGGCGAAAAACAATGAGATATTTTTCTGCACAATGAAGAAGACAACAGTGAACTACAGGATGGTACTAAGTCTTGTACCTTGTTTTTCTAATTCCTTTGCGCCATTTCAAAATTTAGAGAAGATATTTATGCATATCTTTGTTTTCAGTCCTTTCCAAAGCAGTTCACTGATGACTAATTACCTCTCAAACCACCTGTATGGTCAAGAGGCGAGGAAGGTGTTCGTACAACACCCACGGTACAATATCGATGTATTCCTCAAGAGGACAAAGGATGGGCGGTCAATCATCCACAAACACTGGCCTAAAGTTATAAGGACCTTCAACATCATTGAAGGCTCAATATTCGCCTTCCGTTTCAGCAGTTTTCTAGATGAGATTATTCATCTGTCTATGTACCATCTATGATGCTAATGTCCAAAGGCTTTAAATGTTGCATGTGAAACTTGGTGCTGTTGTGTAATGGGGTAGCTAGCTAGATGCCCATATGGTGTAACTGAGTGCTGAAGCTATATGATGGTGTACTCTGATGTACTTTTTTCAATTATGAAATTCTGGTTCCATAATACGAAAATGAAATATATTTTGTGTTTAATATGAAATGTCAATTTGATTACTAAATGGATTAAAAAAATATGCAATTAGCCTTCTTATTGGGGTTTTCTTTGCAAATGGTTATTGACACAACACCGTGGGCGATGACCTTAGACAACCCACATAGTTTCTAGGAAGTAAATGTGTTGGATCAATGAAAAATCACACACGACTTCATCTGAACAACTGTTTGCATAAGCCACCTTGCACAAATGTTTTCCACATAAAAGGTGTGTGTGATGGACGGCCTATGCCACACAGTTTCTTCTAGGCACCATGCGTGATGGATTCAATGACGCAAACGATAAAATTAACAAAAATAATATAAATGCGCAATGGCAAAGCTATCACAGACAATGTGATGAGGAAAATTCTGTGTGATGTACGCACGAACGAAAATGTCTGGGATTCACTGTGTGTGATGTACATACGAACGAAAACAATTGTCTGGGATTCACCATGCAGGATGTCTACATACGGACGAAAATGTTTGGGCCTGTATAATTGTATGTGATGGATCGCCGATCACACACGAGCTCTTTTTACCCCGCGTGTGTGATCAGAGGACCTATCGCCGACTTCGGGTCATATGGGAAGGAAGCCCCTTTCGTACACATTGTGCAAGGCGACGGTTTAAAATGTCGTCGCAGAAAGGGGTTAAAAACCGTTTGTATAGTAGGTCGCTGCACTAGTGGCATTGAAATTTTCTTGTAGATATGGGGGTTCTTGGGGCGCTTCGCTGAAATCATTGGTCTCAAAGAAGTGCCTTCATATGAACAAGTAGAAGATGAATTTGTTGACCGATGACAAATTTGTGGAAATCAGAAAGAAACATTGTCAAAGAGCATTCAACATTGTGCTGTTAATCTTCACCAATGAATTCCCCTACAAATGTGTATATATCACATTCAAATGGTGAATCTGGTCTATCCAATATGAAGACATTGTGTCTGTGTTTAATTCCGTTGAAACTTCCAGTATGAAGGAAGCTGGTTAAGATAATTTGGAAGCCATACACTTGGGAGCTGACCTTGGTGTAGTATTTCCCGAGGTTCACCTTGTACTCTTGAAGGTTCTTTTTGGTGAGCTATTATAAAAGGTGGTGATATTTGTAGATCCAAAAATTGAACCCAAAGAATTAAAATCCAGGCATGAAACAAAGGACACTAAGAGCCTCATTTCATCAAAAGAATTTAACTTTGATATGCTAATTGCTAACAAACTGATTTGGCCCGAGTTGGCTAAAAGGTATATGTTAGCTATTTCTTTTTAATGGGTGGACACCTAATTAAATTGATAGATGAAAATGAGTTTCCTTGCAAATAAAAATTGTATCATTTATTCCCACATGAAATATACAAAAAAATTCCAATGTAAGTAAAAGCGTCGACAATTTGGGTAAACATTGACCAAGCAGTTTGGGGAATATTTCCAGATGAACATTTTTACACTAAAAAGTGGGAAGAGTGCATAGGGTGATCCAAGGACATCCCTCACACAATAGCAGATGAAATGTTACAAATGACATCTAAAAAGAAAGTGATCAACAACATGCTCTCAAAGATCAAAAAGCTTACACACAGGCTTGCCTAGCCAACCTTTTCACAAGCTCTTTAGTAACTTGGACTCTACCTCTAGGAGAGCCAAAAGCAAGGGAATGTCTGACATCCACAAAGACCAGCACGCCCACATGCCTAGTACCATCATCCAATAAATAGGATGAGGGTGGAAAAAATTGATTCCTTGGTTACATTGACTGAAAGAATATCATCACTCATTATAAGAGTAGCACATTAACCCTATCAAATCCTAGAAAATCACCTACGGGGAGTGTGTCACATTAACCCTATCAAATCCTAGAAAAAGACCTACGGAGGTCGATCGTCGCAGCAGGCGGCGGCCGAGCCGATGGTTTGTTTGAGTCAAAGCAACGTTGTCATATCACCTCCCATTTAATCGTTAGACTCACATTAGTACATTCTGAGAGAGAAACAAAAACACCAACTAGAACTAGAACTATGAAAGCCACTCTTACCTTACTTGGTCATTTTGTCAAACACCTTCCGTGCGACAGCAGCTTGCACCGCCCGCATAGCACAGTCTTCAGTTGGTTGTGCCTCTTCTTCCGCTCACACAGGATACAAACAAGACAATGTTGTCATGTCCAGCAATCATACAGTCAAGATAAACAAATCATCACTTTAGAATTTCATTTCCTAGTGCAGAGACTACATCAGCCATCAGGTGTGATTTGGCATCGAATTTTCACTGCCGTCAGGGACGACAGGCGAAAGGAAACACACTGTGCCATGTTAGTCCATGCTCCGATAAGCAGAACGTTTTTAAGGGCATTCTTCGCGTATGTGCGCTTTTCTCGGACGTTGAACCAGATACGAGGCTGCGCAAAAATAATTACAGAACCATGGTCAAGCTCACATCCCAAATAGTTTTATTGAATACGCGCATATGCTACTGTACTTGGCATTTGGCAAGCCCTCAGGCACTCAATTTTTTGTTGGTGAAATTAAAGGAACCCCCAACTTGAATTTCATTATGAAATTCTGGTATACCCCAAATGTGCAGTGGACCTGAAAAATGCACAGCACAATAGAGCTTCCATTGCTGAAGCGTGCAAACTAATCATCCTGCTAAGCTGACTGTGATGATGATCCCGAGAAGTAAATATTCCTCTTTTACAACCTAGCCAGCTCTCCTAGCCTATCTAGTATAGCAATCCTAACAGGATTTGGAGAGCAAGAACTGAACTGGATGCATGGATTGAATTGATTCGTCATCAGGAAAAAAGAAAAGATGGAGAAAGAGATGGATGGGGAAAGTCAGGGTGGGCGCACCGTGGACTTTGAGAGCGCCGCGGTGGTGGAGTGGAAGGACGCCGACGCTGCCGCTGCCGCCGCCGCGCCCTTTCTTGTAGCTGCTTGCATCCCGGGAGAAGATGATGGGAGCGGGAGTGTGTGTGTTGGGGTCATCTTCTTGGCCAGGGCCCTCCGCTTCAGCTTGCGGCGGTGGCTCCTCTCGGCGTCCTCCTCCGTGGCGTGCGTGTGGGTCGCCCACCATGCGCTGTAGCTGCTGCCCCAGTACGCCGCCCCACGCCGGTGCTGTGGGGCCGACCCGTCTGCCGGAGGAGACGGCGAGGGGGACAGGCTGGGGAGGCGGCCTTGTGCTGGTGGAGAGGGAGAGGGAGGCGGTGGCGGTGTGAGCAGGTGGTGCTTGGTGGGGACGTCGAGCGGCGACGCCGAGGAAAAAGGAGAGGAAGAGTGAGCAGAGTGGTCAGGAGGGGAATTTGGGCTTTGGCCTCCGCCTATGTGTGTATACATGCGTCGGTGGTTCTATAGTAGTAGCGTTGGGTTTATACCCCACGCTGCTACTACGGCATTGTCACGGGAGGCACGATGAAGACCACATAGTAGTAGCGCGGGTTTTACAAACCGCGCTACTACTATCAACTTAGTAGTAGCGTGGGTTTATACCCCGCGCTACTATTACTGCTTGTCCGGGCGGGCGCGGTGGAGAACACTTAGTAGTAGCGTGGGTTTATACCCCACGCCATCGCTATCAACTTAGTAGTAGCGTGGGTTTACAACCCGGCTGGTACTAATTAGCGATAGCGCCTCTTTTTGTGTCGCTAGCTGCTGCTAAGATTCTGTAATATAAGGTTTTCCCTAGTAGTGTTCTTATTCTTCCTTAACCTCCTCCCTAGATGGGAGAAGGGTTTCCTTCCGTCCTTGGTCTCCATGGTATGGGAGGGCGAAAGCCCTCCAATATTGAATCTGTCTCTGTCTCTCTCTGTTTTCGCGCTCTGTTCTCTTGCCCTTTCACCGCTTTCTTTTATATCCGGAGATCCGTAACTCTAATCGGGTTGAATCTTTTCGCCAGATTTTTCTCCGAAAATTAGTTTTCTTGCGTCCAAAGTAGAGCAGCAACTGCCTTACGGGGGCCCCACGAGGGTCAGGGGCGCGCCCCCTGCCTTGTGCCCCCCTCGGGCACCGTCTCGTGTTGATTCTTCTTCCGGAATTCTCCAAATATTCCAAAAATATTCTCCGTCCGTTTTATCCCGTTTGGATTCCGTTTGATATGGGGTTTCTGAGAAATATAAAACATCCAACAAACATGAATCGGCCTTGGGCCTTTGGATCAATATGTTAGTCCCAAAAATAGTATAAAAAGTTGCCAAAAATATATGGAAGTAGTAGAATATTGGCATGGAACAATAAAAATCATAGATCTGACGGAGACGTATCACCGGTCGCTGATTCGGCGGGTCCACTAGGCTTCGGCCAAAATTGTTACCCCGGTGCCCTCGGGCGCCCCAGTAGCGTCGGGTGCGACCTGGGTCCGCCCATAAATTCGGCTCTAACCAGTTTTAACTGGGCTTGGGTCTTGTGACAGGCTGTTTTTGTATTTGGTGATGAAAAGGGCCTTGGGGGCTTGTTGTTGGGGGCGAGGGGAGATGCTCTTAGTTACCTATTTGTTTCATTTGTTGTGGTTCTTAGTTAATTGTTGTGTTCAATTCTGCAATGCGATGTTCAATTGTTGTGCGTACAATTTTGTATTGTTATGCATGCAAGAAATAAATTGAATTTGGCTGTACTAAATACATGAGAAGCATATACAATTGCTATATTTCTTAGTTCTTAAGCACACTTTGTTTTGATAAATGGCTTTTCCATGTGGCTCAAATTTATACGCTAAATCTGCAATGTGTTTATTTTTCATCAATATATTTTCCTGATAGTATGCCAACCCTCACTTAACCTAATCAATAACTACCTTGTATGTGTTGCAGGGAAACAATGGGAGGCATTGAGGTTTACCATCGAGGTATGCACATGCATGGTCCTTTATCTAATAGCACATTATTGTGCAAATGTAGGAACCATTCTAATATTTAGGTTTTTAACAATTTGGTCTTTCACATGTAGGTCCTGCTGTCAGAGGTTTTGACCCACTGTTCGACACTTGGACCCATTTTGCATATGGGGAAATGAGATGTCCATGAATATCAGCCAAGTCAAGAAACTCGGAAAGATTGTTAGGATATAGAACCTAGCGGCGAAAAACAATGAGATATTTTTCTGCACAATGAAGAAGACAACAGTGAACTACAGAGGATGGTACTAAGTCTTGTACCTTGTTTTTCTAATTCCTTTGCGCCATTTCAAAATTTAGAGAAGATATTTATGCATATCTTTGTTTTCAGTCCTTTCCAAAGCAGTTCACTGATGACTAATTACCTCTCAAACCACCTGTATGGTCAAGAGGCGAGGAAGGTGTTCGTACAACACCCACGGTACAATATCGATGTATTCCTCAAGAGGACAAAGGATGGGCGGTCAATCATCCACAAACAACGGCCTAAAGTTATAAGGACCTTCAACATCATTGAAGGCTCAATATTCGCCTTCCGTTTCAGCAGTTTTCTAGATGAGATTATTCATCTGTCTATGTACCATCTATGATGCTAATGTCCAAAGGCTTTAAATGTTGCATGTGAAACTTGGTGCTGTTGTGTAATGGGGTAGCTAGCTAGATGCCCATATGGTGTAACCGAGTGCTTTGAAGCTATATGATGGTGTACTCACGATGTACTTTTTTCAATTATGAAATTCTGGTTCCATGTCTGAAAATGAAATATATTTTGTGTTTAATATGAAATGTCAATTTGATTACTAAATGGATTAAAAAAATATGCAATTAGCCTTCTTATTGGGGTTTTCTTTGCAAATGGTTATTGACACAACACCGTGGGCGATGACCTTAGACAACCCACATAGTTTCTAGGAAGTAAATGTGTTGGATCAATGAAAAATCACACACGACTTCATCTGAACAACTGTTTGCATAAGCCACCTTGCACAAATGTTTTCCACATAAAAGGTGTGTGTGATGGACGGCCTATGCCACACAGTTTCTTCTAGGCACCATGCGTGATGGATTCAATGACGCAAACGATAAAATTAACAAAAAAATAATATCGTCTGCAATGGCAAAGCTATCACAGACAATGTGATGAGGAAAATTCTGTGTGATGTACGCACGAACGAAAATGTCTGGGATTCACTGTGTGTGATGTACATACGAACGAAAACAATTGTCTGGGATTCACCATGCAGGATGTCTACATACGGACGAAAATGTTTGGGCCTGTATAATTGTATGTGATGGATCGCCGATCACACACGAGCTCTTTTTACCCCGCGTGTGTGATCAGAGGACCTATCGCCGACAGTTTCTGGGTCATATGGGAAGGAAGCCCCTTTCGTACACACAGGCAAGGCGACGGTTTAAAATGTCGTCGCAGAAAGGGGTTAAAAACCGTTTGTATAGTAGGTCGCTGCACTAGTGTCATTGAAATTTTCTTGTAGATATGGGGGTTCTTGGGGCGCTTCGCTGAAATCATTGGTCTCAAAGAAGTGCCTTCATATGAACAAGTAGAAGATGAATTTGTTGACCGATGACAAATTTGTGGAAATCAGAAAGAAACATTGTCAAAGAGCATTCAACATTGTCTTGTTAATCTTCACCAATGAATTCCCTACAAATGTGTATATATCACATTCAAATGGTGAATCTGGTCTATCCAATATGAAGACATTGTGTCTGTGTTTAATTCCGTTGAAACTTCCAGTATGAAGGAAGCTGGTTAAGATAATTTGGAAGCCATACACTTGGGAGCTGCACTGGTGTAGTATTTCCCGAGGTTCACCTTGTACTCTTGAAGGTTCTTTTTGGTGAGCTATTATAAAAGGTGGTGATATTTGTAGATCCAAAAATTGAACCCAAAGAATTAAAATCCAGGCATGAAACAAAGGACACTAAGAGCCTCATTTCATCAAAAGAATTTAACTTTGATATGCTAATTGCTAACAAACTGATTTGGCCCGAGTTGGCTAAAAGGTATATGTTAGCTATTTCTTTTTAATGGGTGGACACCTAATTAAATTGATAGATGAAAATGAGTTTCCTTGCAAATAAAAATTGTATCATTTATTCCCACATGAAATATACAAAAAAATTCCAATGTAAGTAAAGCGTCGACAATTTGGGTAAACATTGACCAAGCAGTTTGGGAATATTTCCAGATGAACATTTTTACACTAAAAAGTGGGAAGAGTGCATAGGGTGATCCAAGGACATCCCTCACACAATAGCAGATGAAATGTTACAAATGACATCTAAAAAGAAAGTGATCAACAACATGCTCTCAAAGATCAAAAAGCTTACACACAGGCTTGCCTAGCCAACCTTTTTCACAAGCTCTTTAGTAACTTGGACTCTACCTCTAGGAGAGCCAAAAGCAAGGGAATGTCTGACATCCACAAAGTCCAGCACGCCCACATGCCTAGTACCATCATCCAATAAATAGGATGAGGGTGGAAAAAATTGATTCCTTGGTTACATTGACTGAAAGAATATCATCACTCATTATAAACCCTAAACTCATTTCTAAAAAAATCACACGTTTATAAAAATCGAAGTACGGAAAAGTTCTCCTCTAACTTGTAAGGTTTCTTATTATCATTCTAAATCCCCTCTATATGAGATATTGAAACCTTGATATGTTTTTAACAATTAGTAATTTGTGATGTAATTATATTTCTGGAAGTTGTGATGTTATGATCAACTTTATACTCTCTATTCAATATACTTATTAATTAGTACTCTACATTTTGTTATCATATCTATAAGCTATGTGTCAAAAACAATGCATCCTGTTGTTACACGTTTTTTATTTGACATTTGAATACCCAATCTGGAAATCCTGGGCACGCCATAGAAGAGCTCTCTCGTTTAGCATAGAGCCCTGACCTAGCCTACGGATCACAGTTCCTTCTCTTCCAATGAATCACATTCCTGAAGAACTTGGCATTCCTTCTTGTCCATAGATTCCAAAGAGCAACGATAAGAACAGAGGAGCAAACTTTACCGGGAAATATGGCGTGATCTGTTAAGGATGAACCGACCAAAGATGATACAAGATGGGGACAAACGGTGGACTCGCGAGGGTAGGCCGGAGGGGATCGCAGACCATGCCACTAGAGCTAAAAGCTGGGGGAAACAATGGCCACCTCGAGCTAGGGTCTTTGGAAACTATCATTAAGAAGTATTTCGTTAGCCATGATTATAATCTGCTTCCACTAGGCTTAGTTTGGTTCTCTATTTTGCTTACCTAAACTTTTTTTCACAACCTGTTTAGTAACTTCAAGGGAATGTGTGACTTGCACAAAGTCTAGCATGTGCACGTCCCTAGTTTTACCATCCAAAATCGCTTCATGCATAGACTTAATTCTGAATGTTCAATATCACTTAAAATTAGACAACAATATCGCTTACGTCAAAAGATAAAAAGACCACAACGTCACTCCTTTCACCAGAGGAAAACATCTTCGTTGTTTCATTAATCCTTGTATCTTAGCCTGGCCAAAAAAACTACTTTAGAGAGCAAGCAAACCTTGAATCCTTGCATTCTCTAATCTTCCTTCTGTTAACTGGTCATGTGGACACAAACAATTAGGCATTCATGGATGATAATAGCATGATTGGTACTAATAATTTTTCTCTAGAAAAATATGCCATATTATGCATGCAGAGACATCATCGATGAAAATTAGATTTAGAAACAAACAAAATATGGGTAGCAAACATTTTTGGGGTGCCTAAAAGGTATATCATGTTCTCTGCCCTTGTTACGGTATTTGAATGCCAAGGAAAAAATAGTATGTTACGACATAAATAACCACGATTGTTTGTGCCCACATTCTGTTCAAGAAATAAAATTTGCTATAACTATGTACTCAAATGTCAATTACTATATCTTCTCAACGCGGTGGATAACCGAGTCAATCACTCCCTAACGTGGCTTAGAACTGCCTTGGTATTTCCCCAAGGTGGAAGGGATGATGCAGCACACGTACGAAAAGTATTTCCCTCGGTTATGGAACCAAGGGTATCTAACCAGTAGGAGAACCAAACAAGACTATGTAAGCGGTACCTACACACAAAGAACAAAAACTCGCAACCCAACGCATAAGAGGGGCTATCAATCCCTCCTCGGTAAAAAGATAGATTAAATGGTATGAGTTTGGATAAATAGATCGCACAAGAACACAAAATAAAAGATGCAAATAAAAAGTGCAGAAAGGTATTTTTGGGTTTTTAGAATAATGGATCTGAAAACAAAATGATAAAAGATAGATCGGAAAGCAATATGACAAAAGATAGACCTGGGGGCCGTAGATTTCACTATTGGCTTCTCTCGAGAAAATAGCATACGGTGGGTAATTTTTTTACTGTTGGGCAATTGATAGGAGAACGAATAATTATGACGATATCCAAGGCAATGATCGTGTATATAGGCATCACGTCCAAGATTACTAGACCGAAACGATTCTGCATCTGCTACTATTACTCCACACATCAACCGCTATCCAGCATGCATCTAGTGTATTAAGTTCATGGAGAAATGGAGTAATGCAATAACAATGATGACATGATGTAGACAAGATCTATTCATGTAGGAATAGGCCCCATCTTTTTTATCCTTAATAGCAACGATGCATGCGTGCCTCGCCACCCCTTCTGTCACTGGGTGAGGACACCGCAAGATCGAACCCATCACAAAGCACCTCTTCCCATTGCAAGAAAAATCAATCTAGTTGGCCTAACTAAACCAATGATTCAGAGAAGAAATACGAGGCTATAACAATCATGCATATAAGAGATCAAAGAAACTCAAAAAATATTCATGGACATATCTAATCATAAACTCGAACTTCATCGGATCCCAACAAACACACCGCAGAAAGTTATTACATCAAATAGATCCCCAAGAACATCGAGGAGAACATTGTATTGAGAATCAAAAAAGAGAGAGAAAGCCATCTAGCTACTGCCTACAGACCTGTAGGTCTATGGTGGACTACTCACGCATCATCGGAGGAGCACCAATGAGGATGATGAACCCCTCTGTGACCGTGTTCCCCTCCGGCGAAGTGTCAGAATAGGGCTCTAGATTGGATCTTGTGGTTCTGGAACTTGCTGCTGCTGGAATTGTGTTTTGACTGCTCCCCTAGGGTTTCTGGAATATTTTGGTATTTATAGAGCTGAGAGGCGGTGGAGGAGACCTCGTGGGCCCCAAGACCCATCAGGGGATGCCCAAGGCCTCTGGCGCGCCCTGGTGTCTCATGGGACCCATGGGTCTCCTCTGGTGCACTTCCTTGGCTCCCAAGTTGTCTTTTGGTCCAAAAAAATCTCCAAAAAGTTTTGTTGCGTTTGGACTCCGTTTGATAGGGATATTCTGCGAAGTAAAAACCAAACAAAAATACAGCAACTGACACTGGGCACTATGTCAATAGGTTTGTCCCAAAAAAATGATATAAAGTTGCTATAAAATGATTGTAAAACATCCAAAATGATAATATAATAGCATGGAGCAATAAAAAATTATAGATACGTTGGAGATGTATCACTCCCCAACTGTCTACCAGGTTTATCAAACTGATCCCCTGGAATGACCGTGTATGAATGAGACTGCACTGGCGAAACAATTATTGTAGTGGGCATACTTCAGTCCACGGTACAACTGTTGGATTATACATGGCCTTGTCTTATGCACCTCCTCGGATACCTGCCAGTCGATGTTTTACCTTTAAATGCCAAAAGCAAGTTTCACTTAAGACCCGTGTTACAAAGCTCTCTAGCATACGTGTGCTAGTCCCATGTCTCACCCACCAATCAACTACAATTTGAAGCAGGACAAGTTCAGAACTTAATTCCCTTTGTATAATATTAATGAAGCAATGATGACCGCAATGGATATCTTAGTATTTTGGAAGTCAAAGTGAAAGAAATGTGAGGGGAAGTTTCACGTGACTATGAGCAGATAGGATCTACTTTACCTTGTGGTATCTCCATTATTTGCTAAAATGCTACACCTTAATCAGAAGTACCTGATTTTCCTTTATATACTTCAATTTTTGCTTCCAGTTTCCCTCGATCATAACGCCCTTTGGCCATTCAAGTTGCGCAGGCCTCTATACACTCAGGAATATCATGTGAAGGATCTTCATAGAAGACCCTTGGTTTTAGCTTATGACCAACAACATGAAGTGGGTTGTGCAACTAAGAATACCATATTCAGTCAAATAAATCCCAATAAGGACCATGTTTATCTCCAAGATTGCACTTTTCTTACAATATCCATGGCATCATAAAAGATACCCATTGGACAGTCCTGAGATTATAGTTTAAAGAACACATTGACAATTGGTTTGTAACCTTCAAAACATCACCACCAACATACCAAAACACATCATTTGTCTTTACTATACCGCTGATATGCTTGAACAAACCTTGAAAAGCCCAAGTGGAAGAATCCCATTCAGGCGAGCTAAACATCTGCACTAGATTCCCTAGCCGTGTGCGGGCTGTCGTAGCTCCAGCGATGTTCAAGGCGGGTCATTTGTTGCGTGACATTGGTCAGGGGCGTCCCTCTCATACAAATTTGGCCTCTTTCTATGGTCTTGGGGGTGCCTAGATGATGGGAAGTGGCCCTGGTGGTGCGAGGCATAGGGTTTGGGGGCGAAACCTGCGTCTCAGGTGGGGGCAGGCAGCCATGGCTTCATGGGGGGCTTGGCTGCGGGTGGTTGACGGAGCGGGAGTGTGTCGGAGGGGTGTGAGCGCCGGGGTACATCACTTGCCCAGTCCTTGTACTGGCCATCGGCGGCAGCGGCCGTGGACGTCGCATTCTTCTTGAAGGATCCGTTGTAGTGCTCCCACTCCTTACATGTGGCTCCAGGTGAAAACTTGATATTCAGATCAGACGGTGGCGGCATGTCACGCCCAATATGCGACCCTATCCTAAAGGAACTCGAAAGTCCCACCAAGGATAGAAGCGCATATTGGAGACACTTTTCAAGGTGGATATCATTACATCGTACCATTACATAATAATTGGGGATACATACAAGAGGCATACAATGCCACACGAATACAGTAACATCATACACAAGAAACATCATCCGACTACAGGTGAAACACAAACAGAAACTCAAACGACATCCACCCTGCTAGCCCAGACTACCGACCTGGAACCTATCCTCTGATCGAAGAAGAAGAAGAAGAAGAAGAACTCCATAACACGCAAACATCGCACAGCAGAAGCGTGTGGGCCCATAACCCACAGGTCCCAGGATTGAAACCTGGCTCTGATACCAACTTGTCATGCCCAAGATGCGACCCTATCCTAAAGGAACTCGAAGGTCCCACCAAGGATAGAAGCGCATCTTGAAGACGCTTTTGCAAGGTGGATATCATTACATCAAACCATTACATAATAGTTGGAGATACATACAAGGCATACAAATGCCGCAAGAATACATCAATACATCATACACAAGATCAATATCCGACTACGGATGAAACATAAACAGAAACTCAAACAATATCCACCCTGCTATCCCAGGCTGCCGACCTGGAACCTATCCCCTGATCGAAGAAGCAGAAGAAGAACTCCAAAACAAGTAAACATCGCTCTCGCGTCAAGATCATCGCAAAACCTGTACCTGCAACTGGTGTTATAGTAATCTGTGAGCCACGAGGACTTAGCAATCCCATTACCATGGGTATCAAGACTAGCAAATTTTAATGGGTAAGGAAGGGGTAAAGTGGTGAGGTTGCAGCAGCGACTAAGCATGTATGGTGGCTAACTTACGAATACAAGAGCTAGAAGAGGAGCTGAGAAAGCGGACGTCAACTAGTAATGATCAAGAAGTGATCCTGAACTCCTACTTACGTCAAACATAACCCAGAAACCGTCTTCTCCTCTCGGACAACCCCGAAAAGAGACACTCATGGTTACGCACACGGTTGGTATATTTTAGAAGAGTTTACTTCAAGTTTACTACAACCGGATATTAACAAATTCCCATCTGCCACATAACTGCAGGCACGGCTTTCGACAGTTCAAATCCTGCAGGGATGTCCCAACTTAGCCCATTATAAGCTCTCACGATCAACGAAGGATATTCCTTCTCCCGGGAAGACCCAATCAGTCTCGGAATCCCGGTTACAAGACATTTCAACAATGGTAAAACAAGACCAGCAAGACCTCCCGGCGTGCCGACACCCTGATAGTAGCTGCGCGTATCTCGTCTCAGGGCACGACCGGATGAGCAGTCCGTACAACTAAAACCAGGCCTCAAGTTTCCCCGAGGAGGCGCTGCAAGGGGCTCTAGTTCGGACCAACACTTAGAGAAGCATTGTCCCGGGGAGGGGGGCTAAAATAAAGATGACCCTCGGGTCAATTACTGCCAAGGGAAAGGTATAGGTGGTAGGCAAATGGTAAACCAATGTTGGGCCTTGCTGGAGGAGTTTTATTCAAAGCGAACTGTCGAGGGGGTCCCATAAATCACCCAACCGCGTTAGGGAAGCAAAATCCGGGAACATAATACCGATATGACGAAAAACTAGGGCGCCAAGAGTGGAACAAAACACCAGGCATAAGGCCAAGCCTTCCACCCTTTACCAAGTATATAGATGCATTAATAATATAAGAGATATTGTGATATCCCAACATAAACATAATCCAACATGGAGCAATCTTCATCTTCACCTGCAACTAGCAACGCTATAAGAGGGGCTGAGCAAAAGCGGTAACATAGACAAACAACGGTTTGCTAGGAAGGGTGACAAAGGTCAGAGGTTCATGGCAATTTGGGAGGCTTGATAAGCAAGTGGTAGGTAACGCGGCATAGCAATAGCATCGAGGCAACTAGCATAGCAATGATAGTAATGATATCCAAGGTGACGGTCATCTTGCCTGAAATCCCGCTAGGAAGAAGAACGAGTCAAGATGCAGCCACGAAGATGAACCAAGCGTAGACGAACGAATCCTCACGATCGCAACAAAACAGGAACTAACGAGAAGAAGCACAACCGGAAAGAAACAAACAACATGGTAAACAACCATCACATAAACATGGCATGATGCACAATCAAGTATGATGCATGTCCGGTTTAATGAGGCATGGCATGGCAAAGTGCACAAACAATACTACAAGTTAAGTGGAGCTCAATATGCAACGAGTTGCATATGACGAAACACCACATTCATGAATTTAGTTCACTCTCGTTTATGCTACTCATCAATATTAAATGTTGTTAAGCATGGCAAGGGGTGAAGCATAATAAAGCTACCTATCTAGGCAAGTTTAAATGAGGCCGGAAACAACAAACAACAATTTCGGAAAATCCTCATGTCCATATTTCAAATTAGCTACTTTTCTGACCTAAAACATATTTTAATGTTGTTAAACTGTAAAACAAGGTGCACCATGTTAAACTATGCATTTTTTCACCCCATTTACATATAAAGTTTATTAAATTAGAGCTACGATTATTTAGTTATGAAATAAATCATTTTAACATGTCATTTAAACAACAATTTCAACATTTTTAACATGGAAGAAAGCAGCATATTATGAAAGTACATGAAATCCTAAGCATTTTACATATATTACATGCTTTATTATGATGCATGGATATTTAGATATTAACATTGCAAAACAGTGGCAGTTCCTGTAAATAATAATGCACTGGAAAATGCTAAAATACACAGAGTGGGGAAAAATATGTACGAGCCGGATTCAACGCACTGTGCAAGCCCGGTAGCAGATCCGGCCCGATGCGGCTGTGGGTGTGAGCGTATTTTTTCACCCCATTAGCATATAAAGTTTATTAAAATTAGAGCTACGGTTATTTAGTTATGAAATAAATCATTTTAACATGTCATTTATGCAAAATAATGCAAACAACAATTTCAACATTTTTAACATGGAAGAAAGCAGCATATTATGAAAGTACATGAAATCCTAAGCATTTTACATATATTACATGTTTTATTATGATGCATGGATATTTAGATATTAACATTGCAAAACAGTGGCAGTTCCTGTAAATAATAATGCACTGGAAAATGCTAAAATACACAGAGTGGGGAAAAATATGCACAAGCCGGATTCAACACACTGTGCAAGCCCGGTAGCAGGTCCGGCCTACTCAGGACCTCCTGGAGTGTGTGATGCGTGCTGACCAGTCGGCCTGGCCGAGTGCTTGTGATTGGGAAGGTGCAGAGCTCTACTTGAAGAGGGCAAGACCCGGTCTTGGATGCATGGACGCACATCAACTTGCCGGCGACGACGACGAGCAAAGCAGCGGCTACAAGAGAAGCGGATCACCGGCATGGGTGCGGAAATGTGCCAGGGTGCGTGAGGTAGAGCAATGACACGAGGGTGTGGGCGTGGATGCGCAAGGCGGGGCTGGCGCAAGGCTGAGCCTCGCTTCGGCCATGGTTGCCAGCGAGCAAACGCGACGACGGCGAGGGCGGCTGAGCAGTGGCGGGCATGCGGGTTTGTAAGGGGAATTTGGCGCGCTCCAGAGGAGGGATGCGGGGCACTCAAGCTCGAGCCTTGCTCGGCTCGGGCATGCGATTGCGCGCAGTGGCAGGGAATAAAATCGCGGCAAGGCGGCGCGGGTGCGCGGGTGTGCGAGGAAACTGGCAAGGACGCGAGCATGGAGGCTGTGTGTGTGTGCGCGCGCAGACGGCGGTGTGTGGGATCAGCGAGCAGAAGCAGCGGCACAAACACGAACTCGAACTCACGCCATGGCGCTCATGGCGACCGTGAGTTCCTGCTTGTCTGGACAAGTCTACGGAAACGAAACGCACGAGAGAGGAGGGCTAAGAGGAGCGGATCGTCACCGTGGGGGTGCTGCTGGAGTTGTACAAGGTCGCGGGTGGTCGTAGCTGGTGGGAAGACGTGCTGATCATGGCGATCGTGCTCGGGGTCCGTGAAGCAGAGGAAGCAGGGGAAGAAGACGTCGAGGGGGAGATCGATCCGGGCTCGAATGGACGCTTGCGAGGTCGAGGAAGAAGATGGAGACGCGGGCGTTGCTCCCCGCGGAAGAAGAAGGACAGGCCGAGCTGGTCAAGTCGAAGAGGAGCTCGGCCTTTTCTTGGCCATGGCGTCGATGTGAAGCTCGGTGCCTTACCTAGCGGCGGCAGGAGGAAGAGAAGGGTCAAATGGAGGAAGGATGAAGACTAGGGCACCGGGAGATGTTATATAGGGGCCTAGGGGAGCTCTCCGGCCGTCAAATCACTCAGGAGGTCGACGTGGACATCCTGGATGACCTGCCGTACAAGGGGAAGACGATGAACAGGGGAATGGTGCTGGTGGGCTGGATCGAAGGGGTAAGTGGGCTGCGGCGCTGCGCGGAGAGGAGCTGGGCCTTGGCTGGAACTCTCTCTCCCCCTCTGTTGTTTCTTTTCTCAATTTCCTCAAACAGAAAATAAGAGAGAAAATCTCAGAGATAAAGGGAAGGCGTGAGAGAGGTATGAGAATATATCCTGAGTCCAGAATTTGTGCAGAATTTTAATAAATTGACTTGGCAATTTTTTAGAGGTAGAAAAATAATCCAAGTTTGAATTAAATTCAAACTTGAGCCATTTTTTAACCCAACCAAAAAAACTTCAAAAAAGGTGCAATTTTGCAGAGAGGTAAAAGACATGGATTAAGATTATCAGAAAACAAATGAACATTAATGGAGGCAGGAATAATATCACTTGACATGAAAGACAAAATTTGAAATAGATGAAGAAGTGGATAGTTTGTGCACATGGGGAAAAAGTTGATGGAAATGATCAAGATGGACAGCACATGAACAATACATCAACATGAAGAATGCAACCCACATGATGATCATGAAAGAATGCAATAACATGACACAAGGCATATCAAATCAAATGCATGGCAAAGCAAGATGATCATGGCAACAACAAGGATGGCATACTATAATCAATAATGAACATGATGCAAGAAGCAAAATATGACAAAGGCACTCAACATGATCCTGGCATAAACATGTAGGAATGAAATATGCAAAAACAATTATGCTAATGAAACAAACACAATAACCACACGACAAAAACTAAAAAAAGGAAGGCAACTAGACCATCGGTCTCGGGGCGTTACACGGCTATCCGTGGTCGTATCCTTTTGAGAGGCACCGTCCTGGAGTTCCTGCTTCGTCATTGTCCATCTCACCCTTCCTCGGTGGCTCCAAATAGTTCTTCTTGCTCATCTCTAGTTTGCTTGGTTGTCGTCCGAGTGGTGTTACGGTGTCCGGTACCTTTGTATCTTGCCTTGGGTGTGTGTGTTGTGTGCCAGTGTGGCATGTGTTTGTATCAGTTCGCTCGGATGTATGTGGTGATGGTTGCTTTATAATATAAAGCGGGGGGGGGGGACCCGTTTTCGGTAATGTGATGAACATAAAGACAAATCTCAGATAAGAACTGCTCAGAATCTCCTTCGAGACATAACTTCCTTTCAGTTCCATTGGCAGTGTATGGCCACATATAAACCTTGTTATTCATTTGCCCTTGTTACGACCTCACAAACATGTTCAAGTGTTGCTATTTTCTCAAGCAGAAGGTTGATGCAGAAGTCAGCACACAGTGGGGCGAAGAATCAATGGACATGTTTCTTTTGATAATGCCATGAAATTCGCATATGTGGTGACAACTTGACCTATGTTGCGGGCGCACTTATGAAACTTCTTTTACCACATCAGCTCTTCAAACTATCCATAATTAAACTTCAACCACCTTTTCTCCATTCTACCTTGAGTTCCATTGCATGGTGCTCAGTTTCTTTTAGTTCCTCCGACAGAATGGATTGATACGTAGGAATGTCAATCGGATCCCTATTGGAACCCAATTGAAGCATCTTCTTAAAAAGATGTCAGGTTGAGAACATCCTGCCCAAGTCCAGCCTCAGTAATGAATTTGCCTATTGCTTTTCCTTACTGAGAATTGAAGTGGGCACTTGTATCCATCAAGTCAACACTCTACCCTGAAGATATTTTTTGTTTCTTGTTCATCGCAGAAGGATTTGAATATAGTAAGCAAGTGGCTTCTGCAGTGTAAGCTCCCTACAATAATTAACAACATATTATTCACTCATGTCTGTAAAGTGTAATTCACACAAATTATTGGCTTTCAACTACTTCCCCATGTAACAAGACCGCACATGACATATACTACAAATGAGGTCATGCATTACATTACCCGAAACCCATCCTAACCTAGAAAATATTAGACAAAGTTACTTGTTGTAATAATATGTTATGTGTAACTGACATGAAGGAAGAATTCACAAAACTTAATCTAGAGTGTGAAACACATGTACCAACAGCCAACAGATAAATATATGAGTTTTGACGAGTAATTTTTATTATTTTCACCATGGGCAACAAATCTTTTTGATCAATATGATGGATGGAAGTTAATATCGCACGACAATTTAAGAATTGTCGATCTTCACCATAAAAAATATAATATGTAATTAAATTCAATGATGAACATTAACAGTTTACTGATATGTGGAAAAACATGTTTACACTAACATACAATTAGTGCAGGCTCCTAAATAAAAGAAAGATGGGAATGTGCAAGCAAGCTGGTCCTAAACCACAAACCCAGGTGAGGGAACAAATTAAACAACCCATGTACCATTAGGCCATTATTTAGCTTGTCCTGTCAAAGCTAATTTCTAATGATAGTATCCCTGCAAAGCTAGTTACCTGCAGCAGAATTACCTTTTTGGAGAAAAGTTAATTCCCACAAAACCATATTAAATCTGTATATGTGCCCTCACCAAAAGTTTAAGCCCTCCTAGTCTTCTACTGTCCCCGCCACCTAAAAGAATAAAGAATTCTGCTAATAAAATCTAGCCATGTCAGTATTTACTCTAATGTGCACAAAAAGCATAGTAACACTTCTCATTTATTTTGCCAAACCAGAAACCCTGAATCTGTGTAGGATATTTGTCGTGTCCAATTTATTTTGCTGAATCAGACACCGAACCTGAGTCGAATTCACATACTGTGTATGTGTCCAAGAGTCTCTTGCAGCACTCCTAATCAACCAAAACCTAAACCTAAAAGTTGGGGGAGGATGAGTTATTTCGGCATGTGCCCATATAAATCTAACTGGGCAGGCCCAACTCAATTCATGGGTATCATGTATCTAACGGCCTAAACCCCTACCTCAGCTCCTCCCGGTCGTCCAACACGCTCCGCCCAAAGCCTCAAGCAACCAGTGCTCCATGCTCTTCAGGATGGTAGGCACTAGTCCGTGAATTGACGAATAATGAGTCAATGACAATATGTTACAATTTGAATTGCATCGCCTATATTTCATACTCCCTCCAGTCCATAATGTAAGAATATTTTTCAAGCTATTTTTGTCGGAATCGGGGCTCTGGGACCCAAGAGGTTCAAACTCTGGGGTGCGTTTGTTCCTACCGCCCTGCTCTACCCTCTCAACCTCATGGCGACGCTGCGGCGAGCACAAGCTAGGAAAGAAGAACGACGGGCACGGCCGTTACCCAGGTTTGTGCCACCTTGCGGTGTAAAACCCTACTCCTGCTTTGTGGTTGGATTGCACTCGCGAGGGAGAATCATAGTACAAGGGTTGTGAGGAGATGATTTGCTCGACCCCTCCTATGGTGCCCCCGCCCCCCTTTTATATCAACCTTGGTCCTCTTCCCCCGAAAACATTGGCGGGAAGGGTTGCCACACAACGGCAATTTGAAGGGGGATAGGGGCGCAGTCTATCCTGACAAAAGGCGGTCTTCGACTGCAAAGCCGCCGTCCATGACGCCAGTGGGCTCGGTGATGACCTCCGTCGTGCAACCTTTGATCTGATCCATATTGGAACCCACTATAAGCATCTTCTTGAAAGATGTCAAGTTGAGAACATCCTGCCTAAGTCCAGCCTCAGTGATGAATTGGCCTATTGCTTTTGCTTACTGAGAATTGAAGTGAGCACCTGTCTCCGTCAACTTAACACTCTACCCAGTAGATGTTTTTTGTTTCTTGTTCATCGTAGAAGGATTTCAAAATAGTAAGCAAGTGGGTTCTGTAGTGTAAGCTACCTACAATAATTAACAGGGATAATTAATTTGGTGCCCTTAGTTGTGTCCCCCTCGGTAGGTTTGCCCCTAGTTTCCGAAAAACCTTGTGCTTGCCCAACTCACTTTGGTTTCTTTGTTCTTTTGCCCTCCCGTCACGGTTCCATCCAGTCAGCGCCGTTTGACCGCTATCGGCGCTAGATTTTGGACACGGCTTGCCCCTCGTGCTCACTCGCTTGTCCCCCCCCCCTCACTGTTTCGTTCCCCATTCCTCTCGTCACTCTCTCTCTCTCCCTGTCCAAACCCTAGTTCGTCGGTGCCTCAACACCAGATCCATAAACCCTTGGGGCACCACCACCAGAACGTCACCTGCAGAACTAGCACATCCATTTCCAGGCGATGGGGGAGAATGGAGAAACCCTAGGCGGCGGCAGACGGCACAAGAAGGGAATCGGGCCGGCGCGGGAGGGCGATGGCTGCGCGCATGGCCACGGTGGCGGTGGCGTCGTCGACGGTGACAAATGCTTGCCATCGGTTAGGGGGTGCGTTGAAGGCGTCTGTGGTAGCAGTCAGGGCGACAAGGGCAAGGGCACCACATCTGCACGGGAGATCCCGACGGGGAAAGTCTCAGATCTGCTTTTCCTCAGTATCGTAGGCTTGATTCAGAGAAGATTTAGTCATGGTAGATATTGTGTTCATTATTGTAGGATGGATCCAGCTGTTGCATTCTTTCTGTCTGTTAGAATGGAGAACACGGTCATAGTTTCTGCTGGTACCAGAGGAAAAGAAATTAGCTTCACATTTCCATTAGTTGTGGACAACAGTAGTAGTTCATTTAATGATTTTAGGTCTAATATTTGTGCAAAGTATCCATGGGGATTGTTTGATGCTGTTGAAATAAGATATTGGGACAGTTCACAGGAGAGTTGGAACCCTTTACAGTGTGATGATGAGTTAGGTTTGATGTTTGCAAGAAATGCAGAGACAAGGTCATGCAATTTGGAAATTATAGTAATTCAGAGAAAGAGAGGAGAAAGGTGTGAGAAAACACCTGCATCTAGGACAACTGCTGGAGGGACCAGAGGTAGAAGAAGGGGTAGACCATGTGCATCTAGGCCACGAGCTAGCAGTACTCCTAGTGCTCCTGGCACTAGTGCAGCAAGTGCTAGTACCACCCCAACTGCTCCAACTGTCACTGAGAAACAAGAAGATCAACCTGATCCAGTTGTGGAGGAAGCACTGCCTGATGCACCTATTTTGTCTGATGAGGAGGATGAGAAGCTTTATCCAGGTTATGTACAACAAAATAATCAGGAACATGCAGCAAATGAAGACTACATACCTGCAGAATTTTGAGATACTGATGAAGATGAAAGGCAAGAGGATCATGACATGGGAGCTTTTGAGGATGCAGATGAGGACAGACCTGTCATGATGTATGATAGAGATAACCCAAGCATTGAGGAAGGTGTGGTCTTTCACAGGGCGGTTAATTTGGATAAATGCAGTTGGAACATTCTCAATCAAGTATGAAACTGAGTACATCACATTGAAGAGTGACCAGAGTAGGTTCACTGTTAAATGTGCCTATGACAGGTGTAAGTGGAGGCTGCATGCATCTGTGATGAGGAGGAGCACTTTGTTTCAGGTACTAGCTATTTAGTTTACTACTATTTGTTTTAAAATTGTGACTTCTTGTTTTACTAATGTTGTACTGACAGACCATTTGTTTCCTTGTTTTATTTTCAGATCAAAGTGAACCCCCACCCTCACACATGTCCTAGTGTGAACAGATCTCAAAGATTGAGAGCTACAAAAGAAGGTGGATTGCAGATGCTTCTATGGCTTGGATAAGAAAAAATCCAGGGATTGGCACAAAGGAAATTCATGGTAGGTTGTTAGAGAAGTATGGTCTTGAGGCGCCTTACAGCAGATCCTACTTGATACGTCCATTTTGCATCATGCTTTTATATCGATATTTATTGCATCATGGGTTGTTATTAAACGTTATGTCACAATACTTATGCCTATTCTCTCTTATTTTACAAGGTTTACATAAAGAGGGGGAATGCCGGCAGCTAGAATTCTGGGCTGGAAAAGGAGCAAATATTAGAGACCTATTCTGCACACATCTCCAAAAGTCCTGAAACTTCACGGAAGTCATTTTTGGAATTAATAAAAAATACTGAGCAAAGAAACTACCAGAGGAGGGGCCACACCCTGGCCACGAGGGTGGGAGGCGCGCCCTACCCCCAGGGCGCGCCCCCCTGCCTCGTGGGCCCCCTGGTGGCCCTACAGTGCCCATCTTCTACTATATGAAGCCGTTCGTCCGAGAAAAAATCATAAGCAAGCTTTTGGGAAGAAACTCCTCCACCACGAGGCGGAACCTTGGCGGAACCAATCTAGGGCTCCGACAGAGCTGTTCTGACGGGGAAACTCCCCTCCGCGAGGGGGAAATCATCGCCATCGTCATCACCAACGATCCTCTCATCGAAGGAGGGTCAATCTCCATCAATATCTTCACCAGCACCATCTCCTCTCAAACCCTAGTTCATCTCTTGTATCCAATCTTTGTCCCAAAGCCTCAGATTGGTACCTGTGGGTTGCTAGTAGTGTTAATTACTCCTTGTAGTTGATGCTAGTTGGTTTACTTGGTGGAAGATCATATGTTCAGATCCATTATGCATATTAATACCCCTCTGATTATGAATATGAATATGATTTGTGAGTAGTTACATTTGTTCCTGAGGACATGGGAGAAGTCTTGCTATTAGTAGTCATGTGAATTTGGTATTCGTTCGATATTTTGATGAGATGTATGTTGTCTTTCCTCTATTGATGTTATGTGAACGTCGACTACATGACACTTCACCATTATTTGGGCCTAGAGGAAGGCATTGGGAAGTAATAAGTAGATGATGGTATGCTAGAGTGACAGAAGCTTAAACCCTAGTTTATGCGTTGCTTCGTAAGGGGCTGATTTGGATCCATATGTTTCATGCTATGGTTAGGTTTACCTTAATACTTATTTTGTAGTTGCGGATGCTTGCAATAGGGGTTAATCATAAGTGGGATGCTTTTCCAAGTAAGGACATCACCCAAGCACCGGTCCACCCACATACCAAATTATCAAAGTACCGAACGCGAATCATATGAACGTGATGAAAACTAGCTTGACGATAACTCACATGTGTCCTCGGGAGCGCTTTTCTCGATATAAGAGTTTGTCCAGGATTATCCTTTGCTACAAAAGGATTGGGCCACCTTGCTGCACTTTATTTACTTTCATTACTTGTTACCCGTTTCAAATTACCTTATCACAAAACTATCTGTTACCGATAATTTCAGTGCTTGCAGAGAATACCTTGCTGAAAACCGCTTATCATTTCCTTCCGCTCCTCGTTGGGTTCGACACTCTTACTTATTGAAAGGACTACGATAGATCCCCTATACTTGTGGGTCATCAAGACTCTTTTAAAGCTGTTCTTTGGGGAGTGAAGCGCCTTTGGTAGGTGGAATTTGGTAAGGAAAAATTATATAGTGTGCTGAAATTTCTTGTCACTTGTTACTATGGAAAGTAATCCTCGAGGGGCTTGTTCGGGTATCTTCACCCGACCATGAGAGTAAAGAGTTGCTCCTCAACCTACTAAACCTACTGAAAATGTTTACTTTGAAATTCCTT
The DNA here is from genome assembly GCA_021605145.1 of Aegilops bicornis. NCBI lineage: Eukaryota > Viridiplantae > Streptophyta > Magnoliopsida > Poales > Poaceae > Aegilops > Aegilops bicornis. Next base: position 690,913,813 of record CM038675.1, read on the forward strand.
GGTATGATAGAAAGCGCTAGCTAATCCTTTTGTAGGAGATGGAACATAGTATCCTGATTTACACTTAATCTATGTGGATGAAGTTTGTGGATTATTTAAGCCTGCAGGTATGCCCGATGATGTTATCAAGAAGAAGGTCTTCCCATTATCTTTGAAGGGAGATGCATTGACATGGTATAGGCTATGTGATGATATGGGATCATGGGACTACAAACGATTGAAATTGGAATTTTACCAGAAGTTTTATCCTATGCATCTTGTTCATCGTGATCGTAATTATATATATAATTTCTGGCCTCGCAAAGGAGAAAGCATCGCTCAAGCTTGGGGGAGGCTTAAGTCAATGTTATATTCATGCCCAAATCATGAGCTCTCAAGAGAAATGATTATTCAAAATGATCGGCTTTCTGACAACAATCGCTCCACGCTCGATACTTCTTGTACCGGTTCTTTTATGATGAAGACTATTGAATTCAGATGGGATTTATTGGAAAGAATTAAACGCAACTCTGAAGATTGGGATCTCGATGAAGGTAAGGAGTCAGGCATGACACCTAAGTTTGATTGTGTTAAATCTTTTATGGATAATGATGTTTTCCGTAAGTTTAGCACTAAATATGGACTTGACTCTGAGATAGTAGCTTCCTTTTGTGAATCCTTTGCTACTTATGTTGATCTCCCTAAGGAGAAGTGGTTTAAATATAATCCTCATGTTGAAGTAAAAGTAGTTACACCTATTAAAGTTGAAGAAAATACTATCACTTATAATGATCCTGTTGTTCCTACTGCTTATGTTGAGAAACCACCTTTCCCTGTTAGAATAAAGGATCATGCTAAAGTTTCAACTGTAGTCAACAAAATTAATATTAGGACACACAAACCCCCTGAGCAAGTTAAAGTTGAACCTAATATTGCTATGGTTAAAGATCTCTTGTGTAACACCTCGGATGTAACTTTCCATATTTGTAACTCCAACTCTTGCCATTTTCGGCATTGATATATGATATTCCCTCCGTGGTTGGGTTTTCTTCATTTTGCATTTTGTCCATGTCATGCATTTTATATCATGTCATCATGTGCATCGCATTTGCATACGTGTTCGTCTCTTGATTCCGAGCTTTTTTCCCGTTGTCCGCTTTTGCAATCCGACACTCCTATCTCCCCGGCGGTCCTTTTACGCTTTTTCCGCAGCGGGTATTAAACCTTCTCGAAATGAACCGAGGTTTGTCTAGTGGCCTTGGTATAACACCCAAAGACCACCGGTCAAGTTTGGTCATTTGGAGCTCGTTTGGTACTCCAACGGTTAACGCAGACTCTCATACGGGCCTCTTTTAAGTTGCAGCCCAACACCCCTTCAAAACAGCCCAATAACCCATCTAAGTCTCTTCCATGCTCTCCGTCGTTCGATCACGATCGTGTGGTAAAACTACACCTCATTTGGACTCTCCTAGCTCCCTCTATGCCTATTTAAGCAAACCTCCCCCGAAATCCGGATCATTCCACCCCTAACCCTAGCGTTTTTGCCCTCGCGCCCGCGGACACGTCCGGAGTCCACAGACGCGTCCGCCCGCCGCCGCCGGCCAATAAATGGGCGCCATATACCGGGCGCCCCATCGCCGCCCAGCGCCCGCGCCCGGCGCCAACCCTCCCGGCCGCGCACCGCATGACCGCGCCCGCCGCCTCTCCGCCGGGTACGCCGCCGCCGCCAGCCCATGAGCTTCGCCGCCGCCTCGCGGGACCTCCGGCCCGGCCCGCCGCCGCGGATCTCGCCGCCGCCGCCCGCGCCACCGCGCCTCCTCGCGCGCCGTCCGGCTCGGGTCGCTGACCCCTCGCCGAGATCCGCCCGGCCAGCGCCCGGCGCCGCGCGCGCCACCGCCCGTCGGCCGATCCGATCGGATCCGACCTCGAGCCGAGCCCGTTGACTCTCTTCTTCCCCTCCTTTTTCCTAAGTCATTTGCATCATTGTAATTTCGTGCATTTTTCAACATGCTATATCTTCGCATCCATAGATCCATTTTTTCGCGTATAATATGTCAAAATGTTCGTCTCGAAGAGTAGATCATTTCATCTCATTGCATCATTTTCAATTGAGCTCATCTTGATGCCCGAAATGCTGTTGGAAGAGTGCTATTTGATGTTAGTTTCTGTTTTGTAACAGAACTTACACTTTTGTTATTTTTGCCATGATTAATGTGTGCACCCTATGAATTTGAGTCCTACATGTGTTTTGTAAAATGCCATGCCATCTTTCCAGGGGTGTATGCCATGTATTTTTGTGATCTATGTGGTGACTAGCACAAGCATGCAAAGTAGGTGTCCTGATGTTGCTGTTTTCAGCCCTGTTTAGCTGATATTTTGATGCCATGTTGATTTGATGCTACCAAGAGATCCATGCATATTTTGAGATACTTTAGTAAGGATGTTTTGTTAAACATGTATTGATCTATCCATCCATGTCCTTGGTTGCAATTATGGAGTAGCATAGCTTGAGTCAATCGAGCTCTACTTTTGCTATAAAATGTTTCCTGGCAGATTGTTTACATGTTGTTCAATTTTGCCAAGGTTGTTGTGGTTGATCCATGTATGCTATGTTATTGTTGTTGCCATGTATGTCTTCTATGCCATGTCTTCTTGATGTATGTATGCTTAGTTTATCATATAAGGCTCTGTAGTGAGTGCATCGAGCTCTTAAACATGCCTACTTGTTATCAGTTTTGACATGCCATGTTGCTGAATCTGTTAACGAAACTTTCAATATTGACATGGGTGTTACTATATTTTCGGATCCCTTTTGGCTTATGGTCAGTAAGGGACTTTTGTTCTATGCTTTGAGTAGATTCATGCCATGCCTTGTTTTGCTATTTTAAGGTCCTGTAGCATGTAGTTTTGCTGCTCTGAACATTGCAGCCTGATGCTGTTTTTGCCATGTCCAGCCTGATATTTTGTGCACTTTTGCCATGCTTGTTTGAACCTGTTATGATGTGTTTTAGCCGAAGCTCAGTGCTTATCTTTTGTCAAGCATCTTGTGTAGATCACAGCCATATACTTTGTTGATACGTTTGGGGGCAGTAGCTTAATTATTTGTTGCTTGCTAAGTGGCATCATGCTGTTAATGGCAGATTTGTGCCATTCTTGTTTTGCTTGTCATTTGCAAACCGTGCATCCGATTCCGGTGATCCTTATATCGATTTCAACCGAAATCATCTCATCTTTCCAGTGGCATACTTGGTTTGCCAAGTTGATGCCTGGTTCATCATTTTCCTTCCGGAGCGCACATATAAGCATTGCATATCCCATCATGCATATCATGCCATGTTTTGCATCATGTTGATTGTGCATTGCACCGTGATTTATTGTGGTTCCTTTGTTTGTGTTGTTGCTTTGGGTAGAGTCGGGAGACGCAGTACGTGAACGAGGAGCCTGTTGAGAACGTTTTCGAGGATCAAGCTTTCGACAACTACGAGAACATTGCGAGCAAGATGACCATACCCTCGAAATCACTTCTATCTTTGCTATGCTAGATGCTCGCTCTTTTGCTATGCCTATGCTGCCATGCCTACCACTTGCTATATCATGCCACCCATATTGCCATGTCAGCCCTAACCATCCTTTCCTAGCAAACCGTTGATTGGCTATGTTACCGCTTTGCTCAGCCCCTCTTATAGCGTTGCTAGTTGCGGTGAAGATGAAGTTTGTTCCTTGTTGGAACATGGAGATGTTGTTCCTTGTTGGAACATGTTTACTTGTTGGGGATATCACAATATAAATATCTGCTAAATTTAACACATCTATATACTTGGTAAAGGGTGGAAGGCTCGGCCTTATGCCTCGTGTTTTGTTCCACTCTTGCCACCCTAGTTTCCGGCCATACCGGTGTTATGTTCCTTGATTTCGCGTTCCTTACACGGTTGGGTGATTTATGGGACCCCTTGACAGTTCGCTTTGAATAAGACTCGTCCAAAGAAGGCCCAACTTTGGTTTTACCATTTGCCACCTAAGCCTTTTCCCCGGTTTTCGCGAGCCCGAGGGTCATCTTTATTTTAACCCCGGACCAGTGCTCCTTCGAGTGCTGGCCCAAACTAGAGTGCTTTGGCGCCCCTCAAGGAAACTTGAGGTCTGGTTTTAGTTATGCGGACTGCTCATCCGGTGTGCCACGAGAACGAGATATGTGCAGCTCCTATCGGGATTTGTCGGCACATTCGGGCGGCTTTGCTGGTCTTGTTTTATTCTGTCGAAATGTCTTGTAGTCCGGATTCCGAGATTGATCGGGTCTTCGGTAGAAGGAATATCCTTCGTTGACCGTGAGAGCTTATAATGGGCTAAGTTGGGACACCCTGCAGGGTAATATCTTTCAAAGCCGTGCCCGCGGTTATGAGGCAGATGGGAATTTGTTAATGTCGGTTGTAGAAAACCCGAAGTTGACCTAAAATAAAATACACTTCAACCGCGTGTGTAACCGTGATGGTCTCTTCTCGGCGGAGTCCGGGAAGTGAACACGGTGTTGGAGTTATGTCTGACGTAAGTAGTTCAGGATCACTTCTTGATCGCTATTAGCTTCACGACCGTGCTTTGCTCCTCTTCTCGCTCTCTTTTGCGAAGTAGCCACCATATATGCTAGTCGCTTGCTGCAGCTCCACTATACTACTCTGTCCTTCCTACAAGCTTAAATAGTCTTGATCTCGCGGGTGTGAGATTGCTGAGTCCCGTGACTCATGATACTTCCAAACAGTTGCAGTGCCGACGATGCGGTGCAGGTGACTCAACCGAGCTCAAGTGGGAGTTCGACGAGGAACGTGGTCGTTACTATGTGTCTTTCCCAGATGATCAGTAGTGGTGCCCAGTTGGGACGATCGGGATCCGTGTAGCATTTGGGGTATCTTCTTTTATTTTGGTTCCGTAGTCGGACCTTGAGTGTACTACGAATGATGGATGTTTAATTATGTCTTTGTGTGAAGTGGCATTGTAAGCCAACTATGTATCTCTTTCCCTTATTTATTACATGGGTTGTGTGAAGATTACCTCACTTGCGACATTGCTTTCAATGCGGTTATGCCTCTAAGTCGTGCCTCGACACGTGGGAGATATAGCCGCATCGGGCGTTACAAGTTGGTAATCGAGCCTTCCCGACTTAGGAGCCCCTACTTGATTGTTTGTCGACGTTGTTGAGTCTAGAATGGAAAATGTTTTGAGTCTTAGGATTATATATATCGGAGAGTAGGATTCTTTTTACTCCCCAGGTCCTTAAATCGCTCTGTGAGGTATCCTGACGTAGAGTTTTGACTCTTCTCTTCTCAAATTTCACTAAAAAAAAATTTAGGATCACGTGGGTATCTTGGAATCGTTCCGATGGTTTTGTGACGAGAACATTGTTCTTGGTGCCTCCTGACATTTAGGGGTTGTGGCAGTGTCCCGGGGAGTTGAGCTCCGAGGTGTTGTCGTCACAATTTTATCGTTGCAGATTCTGGAATACGAGTTTTACCGACATCGAAATCTCTTTTGTACAGTTGTTGGTGAGATAACCACGATAGCCCAAGATCTTTGTGGCGACGGGAGTATTGCCATGACTTGTATAACGGATGTTTTTCAAGGTCGAGGTACCACGATTTCCGAGGATTTCTTGGTTATGTGTTGACGGATGGATACAGCTGGATCTAGGTATTGTTAGTTTGGGTGATATATTTTGTGTCCCCTGTATCCCCAACACCAGATTGCATAACCAGAAAGTTTCGGGAGTTTATAGGTGGGAATTCTAGTAGCTTACAGGATATTCTTTCCAACAGATGTATGATTTGAGATTGGGGTCCAACGTCTAGTGGTCCGCCCATTCACGGTCGATTCTGATGGTCGCGAGACGTCTTAAAGAATCCTTGGCTATGCTGATTCGGGACGTCTTGTTAGTCATTAAATGACGGCGCTATATCGTCGTGCCCGTGTGGGCCCCACCACGAACACTTTGTGCGAAATCTCTATCATGTGTTTGTTCCGCTCATTCTAGAAGCCAACCTTTTGTTTTCGGTTGTGATTTTCGATTTGTTTCTAAGAGCAGATGTTGTTTCCATATCCTTTGTCTAAGTGGCTTCTCACCTTAATGGACGTGTGATGATTATCTTTGGAATTCATTCGTTCATTCTTGTTCGAATGTTTATTGTGAAGACTATATGTTGCAATTTCTATCCGTTGATTCTACTTATCAATTTGTCTATCAAAGGACTAACGGATGTCACCCTCTTCAGGATGGCTCCGCCAACGGCCTGAATCCGGATCGCAATGATGGGGATCGGTCAGACCCTCCACCTCCACCTCCACCTCCGCCTCCAGAGGCTGGCAAGCTATCATGGCAGCCACCAATGCCAATGCTCGATGATTTTGCAGCTCTTGCAAGAACGTACTCAAGGGCAAGGCAATCAAGGAAATCAAGGTCAAGGCAACAATCAGCCACACTTTGCTACTCTCGGTCGGTTCCTCGCTAATCAGCGAAGTCTTTCGGTTTACGTAGCCGAGGCCACAGACGCTGACGATTGGTTAGTGGACATCTGCAAGCACTTTGATTGTAGCAATGTCGACACTGAGGACTTTGTCAAGTTTGCATCATTTCAACTCAAGGATCAAGGCTCTTTGAGTGGTACCGGCAATACAAAGATTCGAGAGGAGGTCGTGTCTTTACACGGGATGAGTTCCGCCGTGATTTCAGAGCTCACCACATTCAAAAGTGTTGTTGAGAGCAAGCGTGAGGAGTTCCGCAATCTCAAGCAAGGCACCATGTCTGTCTATCAATACAATATCCAGTTCGAAGCTCGCTTTCGTTTTGCTAAGCAAGACGTGCACTGATGAGAAGAGTATGATCTATCAATTCAGAGGTGGTGCGAGAGAAGATCTGCAATTACCTCTTGTGCTTTTTGAGCGATTAAGTATGATGATTTCTACAACATGGCCTTTGAAGCAAGAAGCTGCCCAGCTCAAATGTGAGGCTTCTAAGAAGAGAATCAGGGATGCAGTTCCTCTTCTTCTTCCTCTCAAGTGGCAGCTAAGCAGAAGTTTTACCTTCCTCCTCCTCCGTTCCGTCGGCCTTATCATTGAGAAGAACTCAGGTGGCCGTGGATCTTCCCACCCACCCAACCCAAGCTATCGAACAAGTCTAATTCTCAAGCTCCAAGGTCAAGTGCTCCTTACCACCGTCCATTTATGCGAGGTGACTTGCAACAAATGTCAGCAGAAAGGTCACTATGCGAACAAATGCTTCAACCAGAGGCGTCTTCCGCCTCCTCCTCCTGTGAAATCTTCCAGCAATGCAGTGGTCAAGCATAATCCAAAGCATGCCAAGGTGAATATGATGAATGCAGCGCAAGCGGAGGAATCTCTTGATGTGATAATGGGTAATCTTCCGATTAATGATATTCTGCGAAAGTCTTATTTGATACTTTGGTGCATCGCATTGTTTCATCTCAAGACCATTTGCATCTAAGCATGAGTTGGGTTATCAAGAATTGCCTAGTTCCTTATCAATTGTGTCCCGGGTAAGCAAATGACAGCTAATAATTATGTCCCGGATGTTTCTATCAAGATGGGCGATTATAGATTTCTGGCTAAACCAATTGTTCTTGGTGACTCGGATATTGATCTTATTCTCGGAATGGACTGGCTTTCTCAGCACAAAGCTCAGCTTGATTGTGCTGCCAGGGAAATTCAATTGACTCACTCTTCTAATGATGTGATCATCTATGCCGCTCGTGATGAAACCATTCGGTTGTTTTCTCTCAATGAGAAGGGCGAACTGAATGCCATCTCTCGATTCGATCGTTTGTGAGTACCAAGATGTCTTTCGGAAGAGCTTCCGGGTATGCCTCCTCATCGGCCCGATTGAGTTCGTTATTGATCTTGAGCCCGCATCGAACCCGTTTGCAAGCGTCCATACAAGCTTGGACCTGATGAGCTGAAGGAATTGAAGAAGCAGCTCGATGAACAAGAGCGTCTGGGTTTGATCGCATCGAGTTCATCTCCTTGGGGTTGTGGTGTTCTTTTGTCGAGAAGAAGGATGGCACGGACCGACTTTGCGTCGATTACCGTCCATTGAATAAGAAGACAATCAAGAACAAGTATCCACTTCCCAACATCAATGAGCTTTTCGAGCAACTCAAAGGTGCTACTGTTGTTCTCCAAGCTTGACCTTCGTATGGGGTATCATCAGATTCGCATTCGTGAACAAGATATTCCCAAGACGGCATTGAGAACAAGCTTTGGTTCTTATGAATATCTTGTCATGTCTTTCGGCCTCGTCAATGCTCCTCCAACATTCTCTCGGATGATGAACTTCATATTCAATCCCTACACCAATGAATTCGTCTTGGTCTATCTTGATGATATTTTGGTCGTCTCCAAGAATAAGAAGGATCATGCCAAACATTTGCGATTGGTGCTAGACAAGCTCAGAGAGTATCAATTCTATGCGAAGTTCTCCAAATGTGAATTTTGGCTTGATGAAGTGCTTTATCTTGGTCATATCATCTCCGCCAAGGGCATCGCTGTTAATCCCGAGAAGGTGTCCGCAATTGTGAATTGGGAACCTCCTCGGAATGTCAAGCAGCTCATGACTTTCTTGGTCTTGCAAGCTATTGCGAAGATTCGTTGAGAACTTCTCCAAGATTGCAAAGCCTCTTTCCAACCTCCTCCGAAGCATGTGAAGTATGTACGGTCTCACGAGTGTGACGTTGCTTTCAATACCCTCAAAGAGAAACTCACACAGCTCTGTCTTGACTCCTCTGATGAATCCAAGCCATTTGAAGTTTTCTGTGATGCTTCTCTTCAAGGTCTCTTGCTGTGTTAATGCAAGAGAAGAGAGTTGTGGCTTATACCTCTCGCCAGATTGAAGCCCAACGAGAAGAACTACCCCACTCACGATCTTGAGTTGGCGGCAGTTGTCCATGCATTGATAACGTGGAGACATCTCTTCTTTGGGAAGGAACGTGGACATTTTCACCGATCACAAGAGTCTCAAGTACATCTTTACTCAACCCAACCTCAACCTCAGGCAGACTCGATGGGTCGAAATGATTCAAGAATACAACCCAAGTATAGAATATACTCCGGCAAGGCCAATGTCATTGCAGATGCTTTGAGCGGGAAGGCTTATCGCAACAGTCTAATCCTCAAGCCCTTTCACCGGATCTACGTGGAAGCTTTCCAAGCTGAATCTTCAAGTTGTTCCTCAAGGCTTTCTTGCCAACCTCATAGTCTCTCCTACTTTGGAAGATCAGATTCGTGAGGCTCAACTTCGGATACCATGGTGAAGAAAGTGAAGCGTGGTATCGACAAGGGCATTTCCAAGTACAAGTGCTTCCACGTTGATGACAAAGATACTCTTTTCTTTGAGGACCGGATTGTGGTTCCTAAGGGTGATCTACGAAAAGTCATTATGAACGAGGCTCACAATTCGCTTCTATCCATTCATCCTGGAAGTACGAAGATGTACCATGACCTCAAGCAGTCATATTGGTGGACTCGAATGAAGCGAGAAATTGCTCAATTCGTGAATGAGTGTGATGTCTGCAGAAGAGTGAAAGCAGAACACCAAAGACCAGCTGGTCTCCTTCAACCTCTTGCTATTCCAGAGTGGAAGTTTGATCATATTGAAATGGACTTCGTGACTGGATTTCCAAAGTCCAAGCGCGGAAATGATGCTATCTTCGTTGTCATTGACAAGCTTACTAAAGTGGCTCATTTTCTTCCTATCAAAGAATCCATCACAGCAGCTCGGTTGGCGAGTTATACACCTGTGGATTGTCTCCTTGCACGGCATTCCACAATTGATCTCTTGAGACCGTGGCAGCATCTTTACCTCCAAGTTCGGGATTCTTTTGAAGGCCATGGGCACCAACATTCGTTTCAAAGACAGCTTTTCCACCCTCAAACAAGTGGCCAAGTCGAGCGAGTTAATCAAATCCTTGAAGATATGCTCAGGGCTTGTGTCATTTCCTTCGGTATGAAGTGGGAAGATTGTCTTCCATATGCCGAAGTTCTCCTACAACAACAGCTTCCAAGCGAGTTCGGCAAGGCCCCATTCGAAATTCTCTATGGCAGAAAGTGCCGTACTCCTCTCAATTGGTGCGAGGCGGTGAACGCCAACTTCTTGGCAATGACTTGATCACGAAGCGGAAGAAATGTGCAAAGTCATTCGTGAGAATCTCAAAGCCGCATAATCGCGCGGAAAGAGCTATTATGATGATAAGCACCGTGATGTGACTTTTGAAATCGGAGACCATGTCTACCTCGCGTCTCTCCAGGTGAAAGGCACTCGTAAACCCGGTATCAAAGGGAAGCTTGCCCCTAGATACGTGGGTCCTTTCAAGATCATTGGGAAAAGAGGCGATCTCGCCTATCAACTTGAGCTTCCATCCAACTTTGCAAACGTGCACGATGTGTTTCACGTGTCACGCTTCGCAAGTGCTTCAAGACTCTGAACGCACTATCAACTTCAAGAGATTGACCTTCAAGAAGATCTCTCTTATCATGAGCACCCGTTGCTATTCTTGAAGAAACCAAGCGCAAGACTCGCAACAAGTCTATCAAATTCCTGAAAGTGAAGTGGTCACACCATTCCGACCGAGAAGCTACCGGGAGCGCGAGGATCACCTCCGTTCGAATATCCGGAGTTCTTTCAGTCCTAGATCTCGGACGAGATCCTCTTGTAGTGGTGGAGTGTTGTAACACCTCGGATGTAACTTTCCATATTTGTAACTCCAACTCTTGCCATTTTCGGCATTGATATATGATATTCCCTCCGTGGTTGGGTTTTCTTCATTTTGCATTTTGTCCATGTCATGCATTTTATATCATGTCATCATGTGCATCGCATTTGCATACGTGTTCGTCTCTTGATTCCGAGCTTTTTTCCCGTTGTCCGTTTTGCAATCCGACACTCCTATCTCCCCCGGCGGTCCCTTTTACGTTTTTCCGTGTGCGGGTATTAAACCTTCTCGAAATGAACCGAGGTTTGTCTAGTGGCCTTGGTATAACACCCAAAGACCACCGGTCAAGTTTCGGGTCATTTGGAGCTCGTTTGGTACTCCAACGGTTAACCGCACTCTCGCACGGGCCTCTTTTAAGTTGCAGCCCAACACCCCTTCAAAACAGCCCAATAACCCATCTAAGTCTCTTCCATGCTCTCCGTCGTTCGATCACGATCGTGTGGGCGAAAACTACACCTCATTTGGACTCTCCTAGCTCCCTCTATGCCTATTTAAGCAAACCTCCCCCGAAATCCCGGATCATTCCACCCCTAACCCTAGCGTTTTTGCCCTCCGCGCCGCCGGACACGTCCGGGTCCACAGACAGCGTCCGCCCGCGCCGCCGCCAATCGTGGGCGCCACGTCGCCAGGCGCCCGCGCTCGCCGCCCAGCGCCGCGTGACCCGGCGCAACCCTCCCGGCGGCCCGCCCGCGCACCATGACCCGCGCCCGCCGCCTCTCCGCCGCCCCACGCCCGCCCGCCGCGGCCCAGCGGCTTCGCCGCCGCCTCGCGGGACCTCCGGCGGCCGCCGCCGCCGGATCTCGCCAAACCGCCGCCCGCCACCGCGCCTCCTCGCGCCGCCGTCCGGCTCGGGTCGCGGCCCCTCGCCGGGATCCGCCCGGCCAGCGCGCCCGGCCGCCCGCGCCACCGCCCGTCGGCCGATCCGATCGGATCCGACCTCGGAGCCGAGCCCGTTGACTCTCTTCTTCCCCTCCTTTTTCCTAAGTCATTTGCATCATTGTAATTTCGTGCATTTTTCAACATGCTATATCTTTGCATCCATAGATCCATTTTTTCGCGTATAATATGTCAAAATGTTCGTCTCGAAGAGTAGATCATTTCATCTCATTGCATCATTTTCAATTGAGCTCATCTTGATGCCCGAAATGCTGTTGGAAGAGTGCTATTTGATGTTAGTTTCTGTTTTGTAACAGAACTTACACTTTTGTTATTTTTGCCATGATTAATGTGTGCACCCTATGAATTTGAGTCCTACATGTGTTTTGTAAAATGCCATGCCATCTTTCCAGGGGTGTATGCCATGTATTTTTGTGATCTATGTGGTGACTAGCACAAGCATGCAAAGTAGGTGTCCTGATGTTGCTGTTTTCAGCCCTGTTTAGCTAATATTTTGATGCCATGTTGATTTGATGCTACCAAGAGATCCATGCATATTTTGAGATACTTTAGTAAGGATGTTTTGTTAAACATGTATTGATCTATCCATCCATGTCCTTGGTTGCAATTATGGAGTAGCATAGCTTGAGTCAATCGAGCTCTACTTTTGCTATAAAATGTTTCCTGGCAGATTGTTTACATGTTATTCAATTTTGCCAAGGTTGTTGTGGTTGATCCATGTATGCTATGTTATTGTTGTTGCCATGTATGTCTTCTATGCCATGTCTTCTTGATGTATGTATGCTTAGTTTATCATATAAGGCTCTGTAGTGAGTGCATCGAGCTCTTAAACATGCCTACTTGTTATCAGTTTTTGACATGCCATGTTGCTGAATCTGTTAACTAAACTTTCAATATTGACATGGGTGTTACTATATTTTCGGATCCCTTTTGGCTTATGGTCAGTAAGGGACTTTTGTTCTATGCTTTGAGTAGATTCATGCCATGCCTTGTTTTGCTATTTTAAGGTCCTGTAGCATGTAGTTTTGCTGCTCTGAACATTGCAGCCTGATGCTGTTTTTGCCATGTCCAGCCTGATATTTTGTGCACTTTTGCCATGCTTGTTTGAACCTGTTATGATGTGTTTTAGCCGAAGCTCAGTGCTTATCTTTTGTCAAGCATCTTGTGTAGATCACAGCCATATACTTTGTTGATACGTTTGGGGGCAGTAGCTTAATTATTTGTTGCTTGCTAAGTGGCATCATGCTGTTAATGGCAGATTTGTGCCATTCTTGTTTTGCTTGTCATTTGCAAACCGTGCATCCGATTCCGGTGATCCTTATATCGATTTCAACCGAAATCATCTCATCTTTCCAGTGGCATACTTGGTTTGCCAAGTTGATGCCTGGTTCATCATTTTCCTTCCGGAGCGCACATAAGCATTGCATATCCCATCATGCATATCATGCCATGTTTTGCATCATGTTGATTGTGCATTGCACCGTGATTTATTGTGGTTCCTTTGTTTGTGTTGTTGCTTTGGGTAGAGTCGGGAGACGAGTACGTGAACGAGGAGCCTGTTGAGAACGTTTTCGAGGATCAAGCTTTCGACAACTCGAGAACATTGCGTGCAAGATGACCATACCCTCGAAATCACTTCTATCTTTGCTATGCTAGATGCTCGCTCTTTTGCTATGCCTATGCTGCCATGCCTACCACTTGCTATATCATGCCACCCATATTGCCATGTCAGCCCCTAACCATCCTTTCCTAGCAAACCGTTGATTGGCTATGTTACCGCTTTGCTCAGCCCTCTTATAGCGTTGCTAGTTGCGGTGAAGATGAAGTTTGTTCCTTGTTGGAACATGGAGATGTTGTTCCTTGTTGGAACATGTTTACTTGTTGGGGATATCACAATATAAATATCTGCTAAATTTAACACATCTATATACTTGGTAAAGGGTGGAAGGCTCGGCCTTATGCCTCGTGTTTTGTTCCACTCTTGCCACCCTAGTTTCCGTCATACCGGTGTTATGTTCCTTGATTTCGCGTTCCTTACACGGTTGGGTGATTTATGGGACCCCCTTGACAGTTCGCTTTGAATAAGACTTGTCCAAAGAAGGCCCAACTTTGGTTTTACCATTTGCCACCTAAGCCTTTTCCCCGGGTTTTCGCGAGCCCGAGGGTCATCTTTATTTTAACCCCGGACGGTGCTCCTTCGAGTGCTGGCCCAAACTAGAGTGCTTTGCAGCCCCTCAAGGAAACTTGAGGTCTGGTTTTAGTTGTACGGACTGCTCATCCGGTGTGCCACGAGAACGAGATATGTGCAGCTCCTATCGGGATTTGTCGGCACATTCGGGCGGCTTTGCTGGTCTTGTTTTATTGCTGTCGAAATGTCTTGTAGTCCGGGATTCGAGATTGATCGGGTCTTCGGTAGAAGGAATATCCTTCGTTGACCGTGAGAGCTTATAATGGGCTAAGTTGGGACACCCTGCAGGTAATATCTTTCAAAGCCGTGCCCGCGGTTATGAGGCAGATGGGAATTTGTTAATGTCCGGTTGTAGAAAACCGAAGTTGACCTCAAATAAAATACACTTCAATCAAGGTGTAACCGTGATGGTCTCTTCTCGGCGGAGTCCGGAAGTGAACACGTTGTTGGAGTTATGTCTGACGTAAGTAGTTCAGGATCACTTCTTGATCGCTATTAGCTTCACGACCGTGCTTTGCTCCTCTTCTCGCTCTCTTTTGCGAAGTAGCCACCATATATGCTAGTCGCTTGCTGCAGCTCCACTATACTACTCTGTCCTTCCTACAAGCTTAAATAGTCTTGATCTCGCGGGTGTGAGATTGCTGAGTCCCCGTGACTCACAGATACTTCCAAACAGTTGCAGGTGCCGACGATGCCAGTGCAGGTGACTGCACCGAGCTCAAGTGGGAGTTCGACGAGGAACGTGGTCGTTACTATGTGTCTTTTCCAGATGATCAGTAGTGGTGCCCAGTTGGGACGATCGGGGATCTGTGTAGCATTTGGGGTATCTTCTTTTATTTTGGTTCCGTAGTCGGACCTTGAGTGTACTCTGAATGATGGATGTTTAATTATGTCTGTGTGAAGTGGCATTGTAAGCCAACTATGTATCTCTTTCCCTTATTTATTACATGGGTTGTGTGAAGATTACCTCACTTGCGACATTGCTTTCAATGCGGTTATGCCTCTAAGTCGTGCCTCGACACGTGGGAGATATAGCCGCATCGGGGGCGTTACATCTTGGCTGATAATATCGATGGGCATGTTATTTACTTCTGTGATGAGACTGCTAGAATTGCTAAACCTGGTGCTAAAGATAAACATAGACCTGTTGTAGGCATGCCTGTTATTTCTGTTAAAGGAGATCATTGTTATCATGGCTTGTGTGATATGGGTGCTAGTGCTAGTGCAATACCTCATACCTTATGCAAAGAAATTATGCATGATATTGCACCTGCTGAGATAGAAGATATCGATGCTACCATTAAGCTTGCCGATAGAGATACTATATCATCGATTGGGATTGTTAGAGATGTTGAAGTCTTGTGTGGGAAAGTTAAATATCCTGCTGATTTTCTTGTTCTTGGTTCCCCACAAGATAGCTTTTGTCCCATTATATTTGGTAGACACTTCTTGAATATTGTCAATGCTAGGATAGACTGTGAAAAGGATGTTGTTACTATTGGTTTGGATGTGTCTCATGAGTTTATTTTCTCTAAATTTCATAGACAACCCCGTGATGAGGAATTGCCTAGTAATGATGGAATTATTGGTCTTGCTTCTATTGACGTGCCTCCCAGTGATCCTTTAGAACAATATTTGCTAGACCATGAAAACGATATGTTTATGAATGAAAGAAGGGAAATGGATGAAGTATTCTTTAAACAGGGACCTATTCTGAAACACAATTTGCCTGTTGAAATCCTAGGGGATCCTCCTCCACCAAAGGGTGATCCCGTGTTTGAGCTTAAACCATTACCTGCTACTCTTAAATATGCTTATCTTGATGAAAAAAGATATATCCTATTATTATTAGTGCTAACCTTTCAGTGCATGAATAAGAGAAATTATTGAAAACTCTGAAGAAGCACCGTGCTACTATTGGATATACTCTTGATGATCTTAAGGGCATTAGTCCCAGTCTATGTCAACACAAAATAAACTTGGAGAAAGACGCCAAACCAGTTATTGATCACCAAGGACGGCTAAATCCTAAGACGAAAGAAGTGGTAAGAAAGGAAATATTAAAGCTCCTTAAGGCAGGTATAATTTATCCCATTGCTGATAGTCAGTGGGCAAGTCCTGTCCATTGTGTCCCTAAGAAGGGAGGTATTACTGTCATTCCTAATGATAAAGATGAATTGATCCCGCAAAGATTTATTACAGGTTATAGGATGGTAATTGATTTCCGTAAATTAAATAAAGCTACTAAAAAGGATCATTACCCCTTGCCATTCATTGATCAAATGCTAGAAAGATTATCCAAACACACACATTTTTGCTTTCTAGATGGTTATTCTGGTTTCTCTCAAATACCGTGGTCACCGATGATCAAGCAAAGACCACTTTTACTTGCCCTTTTGGTACTTTTGCTTATAGACGTATGCCCTTTGGTTTATGTAATGCACCTGCTACCTTTCAAAGGTGCATGATGGCTATATTCTCTGACTTCTGTGAAAAGATTTGTAAGGTTTTCATGGATGATTTCTCCGTTTATGGATCCTCTTTTGATGATTGCTTGAGCAACCTTGATCAAGTTTTGCAGAGATGTGAAGAAACTAACCTTGTCTTGAGTTGGGAGAAATGCCACTTTATGGTTAATGAAGGCATTGTTTTGGGGCATAAAATTTCTGAAAGAGGTATTGATGTTGACAAAGCTAAAGTTGATGCTATTGAAAAGATGCCGTGTCCCAAGGACATTAAAGGTATAAGAAGTTTCCTTGGTCATGCTGGTGTTTATAAGAGGTTCATTAAGGACTTCTAAAATCTCCCGACCGCAGACTAATCTATTGCAAAAAGATATTCCTTTTGTCTTTGATGATGATTGTGTAGAGGCACTTGAAATACTTAAGAAAGCATTAATTTCTGCACCTACCGTTCAGCCTCCTGATTGGAATTTACCCTTTGAAATTACTTGTAATGCTAGTGATTATGTTGTAGGTGTTGTTCTAGGACAAAGAGTTGATAAGAAACTAAATGTTATTCAATATGCTAGTAAAACTCTAGACAATGCCCATAGAAATTATGCTACTACTGAAAAAGAATTCTTAGCAGTTGTATTGGCTTGTGATAAGTTCAGACCTTACATTGTTGATTCTAAAGTAACTATTCACACTGATCATGCTGCTATTAAATACCTTATGTAAAAGAAAGATGCTAAACCTAGAATTATTAGATGGGTTCTCTTGCTACAAGAATTTGATTTACATATTATTGATAGAAAGGGAGCTGAGAACCCTGCTGCGCAACAACTTGTCTAGGTTAGAGAATGTTCTTGATGACCCACTACCTATTGATGATAGCTTTCACGATGAACAATTAGCTGTCATAAATGCTTCTCGTACTGCTCCATGGTATGCTGATTATGCTAATTACATTGTTGTTAAATTTATACCACCTAGTTTCACATACCAGCAAAAGAAAAAGTTCTTCTATGATTTAAGACACTACTTCTGGGATGATCCACATCTTTATAAAGAAGGAGTAGATGGTGTTATTAGACGTTGTATACTTGAGCATGAACAGGAATAGATCCTACGCAAGTGTCACTCCGAAGCTTATGGAGGACATCACGCTGGAGATAGAACTGCACATAAGATATTGCAATCCAGCTTTTATTGGCCTACTCTCTTCAATGATGCCCGTAAGTTTGTCTTATCTTGTGATGAATGTCAAAGAATTGGTAATATTAGTAGACGTCAAGAAATTCCTATGAATTATTCACTTGTTATTGAACCATTTGATGTTTGGGGCTTTGATTATATGGGACCGTTTCCCTCCTCTAATGGGTATACACATATTTTAGTTGCTGTTGATTACGTTACTAAGTGGGTAGAAGCTATTCCAACTAGTAGTGCTGATCATAACACCTCTATTAAGATGCTTAAAGAAGTTGTTTTTCCGAGGTTTGGAGTCCCTAGATATTTAATGACTGATGGTGGTTCACATTTTATTCATGGTGCTTTTCATAAGATGCTTGCTAAGTACGATGTTAATCATAGAATTGCATCCCCTTATCACCCATAGTCTAGTGGTCAAGTAGAATTGACTAATAGAGAGCTCAAGTTAATTTTGCAAAAGACCGTTAATAGATCTAGAAAGAATTGGTCCAAGAAACTTGATGATGCATTATGGGCCTATAGAACTGCATATAAAAATCCTATGGGTATGTCTCCGTATAAAATGGTTTATGGAAAAGCATGTCACTTACCTCTTGAATTAGAACATAAGGCATATTGGGCCATTAAAGAGCTCAACTATGATTTCAAACTTGCCGATGAGAAGAGGTTATTTGACATTAGCTCACTTGATGAATGGAGAACCCAAGCCTATGAGAATGCCAAATTGTTTAAAGAAAAAGTCAAAAGATGGCATGACAAAAGGATACAAAAGCGTGAGGTTAATGTAGGTGATTATGTGTTTCTATACAACTCTCGTTTAAAATTTTTTGCAGGAAAACTTCCCTCTAAATGGGAAGGTCCTTACGTTATCGAGGAGGTCTATTGCTCCGGTGCCATAAAAATCAACAACTTCGAAGGCACAAATCCGAAGGTGGTGAACGGTCAAAGAATCAAACATTATATCTCAGGTAATCCCATAAATGTTGAAACTAATATTATTGAAACCGTAACCCCGGAGGAATACATAAGGGACACTTTCCAGAATGTTTCAGACTCCGAAAAGGAATAGGTATGTGGTACGGTAAGTAAATCGACTCCAAAACATTTCTAATGACAATTTTTTCTGTTTTGGAATATTTAAGAAAATAGGAAAATAAGAAGCAGTCCGAGAAGGACACGGGGCTTCCACGAAGGTGGGAGGCGCGCCCTACCCCCTGGGTGCGCCCCTTGCCTCGTGGGCACCCCGTGCGCTCTCCGGACTCCGTTTTCTTGCACGATACTTCTTTTGGTCGGCAAAAATTCATTATATAATCGCCTGAAGGTTTTGACCACCGTATCACGCAAATATCCTCTATTCTCGTTTCGAGCTGTTTTTCTAACAGATCTAGATCACCATGACGTCTCCAAGTGCCCCCAAGGACAAGTTTCTTCGAGAAGGTCATCAACCCCTACCTCGCGGAGGTGCTGCAACACCCTCAAACCATTGATATGTGTGATGGGTTGCTGCACATCCGCGATGTTGAGGGACCAAGGAGGACAGGAAGCATGGAGACGAGGCTCGAAGCAATGGAGCAACAAGTTTTCAAGTGCCAGGGGATGGTGGAACGCAGACTCAATTCCAACCACTTGATGACCGCGGAGTTCACCAACAACCACAAGCTGGATGCCAAGAACATTGGGGAGAGCATCTTCAAGCTTCACGAGAAGATCGAGCATCTCCAAGCCCAAATCTATGACCTGCAAAACCAAAACTGTGAGTATGAATATAGATTCAAGAGGATGAGTTTGGCTGCAGATTTGAGGATCTTGGAGACTCGATCATTCTTCTATGATGGTGAGCCTATGCCTTGGAAGATGGAAGATAAGCCTACGTCATCAACAACCCCACCATCATCTTCACTAGCAAAAGACATATAATCACATGGGTATGGGCACTACCCTTAGCAACTGCCAAGCTTGGGGGAGGTGCTTCGGTATCGTATCACCATCACACTCATATCTTTACCGTTTTTCTTAGTTTGATCATTTTGGTAATATCTTGATCTAGTAGAATAAAGTTTTAGTATGATTTAATTTTGAGTTTTGCCTTATGATCCCTCTATGTAATCGAGTCCGTGAGCTATATAATAAATATTAGTGTTGAGTTAAGGGCTTGATTATTTTGCTATGATCTTGAGGGAATAAAAGAAAAGAGAAAGAATAAAAAGAAATAAAGAGATCATATTGATCTTATGAGAGTAATGACTTCACATATAAAGAGTATGATGAATAAAAGTTGTTGAGAGTTGACAAACATAGTTTTGGTCATCGTTGCAATTAATAGGAAGTAATAAAGAAAGAGGGGTTCACATATAAATATACTATCTTGAACATCTTTTATGATTGTGAGCACTCAATAAAATATGACATGCTAAAGAGTTGATGTTGGACAAGGAAGACAACGTAATGGGTTATGTTTTCTTATATCCAAAATAAAGTATATTGTCATGGATCATCCAACATGTTGAGCTTGCCTTTCCCCCTCATGCTAGCCAAATTCTTTGCACCAAGTAGAGATACTACTTGTGCTTCCGAATACCCTTAAAACCAGTTTTGCCATGAGTGTCCACCAAATCTACCTATGGACTGAGTAAGATCCTTCGAGTAAGTTGTCATCGGTGCATGCAATGAAAATTGCTCTCTAAACATGTATGACTTATTAGTGTGGAGAAAATAAGCTTTATACGATCTTGTGATGTGGAATAAATAAAAGCGACGGACTGCATAATAAAGGTCCATATCACAAGTGGCAATATAAAGTGACGTTCTTTTGCATTAAGATTTCGTGCATTCAACCATGAAAGCGCATGACAACCTCTGCTTCCGTCTGGGAAGGGCCTACCTTTTACTTTTTACCTTATGCAAGAGTCATGGTGATTTTCACCTCTCCTTTCTATATTTTATCCTTCGGCAAGCACACTGTGTTGTAAAGATCCTGATACATATATATATATATATATATATATATATATATATATATACATATATATATAGGACAAATTTTTCCTACTACCGGGTGTAGTTACTCCCACTTTTGTTTGATACGTTTTAGGTAGTATCTATCATATTGGAGAGTATGTACATGTAGTATGTAGTATATAAGAATGTTTAGGTAGTATATATACTACTTTTTGGTAGTATGTAACATATTTTGTGCATACTCTATTTGACGTACAAATATGTACGTATTTCACAAATACAATAAAACCATGAGCTCACTTGCAATTTTTTCATATAACTCACTTTGAAGTATCTTAGATATAGTATATAAACATACTAAAAATAATAAAGTAGAGTATATACTACCACATGGTAGTATATGGGAAATGGGTGTAGCTACACCCGGTAGTAGGATGCATTTTCCCTATATATATATATATATATATATATATATATATATATATATATCCAATTGGATGTAAGTTAGCATGAGCTATTATTGTTGACATTACCCTTGAGGTAAATGGTTGAGAGGCGAAAGTATAAGCCCCTATCTTTCTCTGTGTCCGATTAAAACTCCGTAAAAACAAGTATTGCATGAGTGTTAACAATTGTGAAAGACTAAACGATATTTGAGTATGTGGACTTGCTGAAAAGCTCTTATTGACTCTTTTTGATGTTATGATAAATTGCAATTGCCTCAATGACTGAGATTATAGTTGTTGGTTCTCAATGAAGTTTCTGATTCATACTTTACAATGTGAATAGATTATTACTTGAGCATAAGAAATCATACGACAATATTCAAATATGTTGCTGTTTTAAGAATGATCATGATGCCCTCATGTCCGTATTTTATTTTTTGGACACCTCTATCTCTAAACATGTGGACATATTTATCGTTATCGGCTTCCGCTTGAGGACAAGCGAGGTCTAAGCTTGGGGGAGTTGATACGTCCATTTTGCATCAGGATTTTATATCGATATTTATTGCATTATGGGCTCTTATTACACGTTATGTCACAATACTTATGCCTATTTTCTCTTATTTACAAGGTTTACATGAAGAGGGAGAATGCCGAAATTTGGAATTACGGCTGGAAAAGGAGCAAATATTAGAGACCTATTCTGCACAGCTCCAAAAGTCCTGAAACTTCATGGAAGTCATTTTTGGAATTAATAAAAAATACTGAGCGAAGAAACTACCAGAGGGGGGCCACCCCTGGCCACGAGGGTGGGAGGCGCGCCCTACCCCCCGGGGCGCGCCCCCTGCCTCGTGGCCCCCTTGGTGGCCCTCCGGTGCCCATCTTCTGCTATATGAAGTCTTTTGTCCGAGAAAAAAAATCATAAGCAAGCTTTCGGGAAGAAACTCCGCCACCACGAGGCGGAACCTTGGCGGAACCAATCTAGGGCTCCGGCAGAGCTGTTCTGCCAGGGAAACTTCCCTCCGCGAGGGAGAAATCATGGCCATCGTCATCACCAATGATCCTCTCATCGGAGGAGGGTCAATCTCCATCAACATCTTCACTAGCACCATGTCCTCTCAAACCCTAGTTCATCTCTTGTATCCAATCTTTGTCTCAAAGCCTCAGATTGGTGCCTGTGGGTTGCTAGTAGTGTTAATTACTCCTTATAGTTGATGCTAGTTGGTTTACTTGGTGGAAGATCATATGTTCAGATCCATTATGCATATTAATACCCCTCTGATTATGAATATGAATATGATTTGTGAGTAGTTACGTTTGTTCCTGAGGACACGGGAGAAGTCTTGCTATTAGTAGTCGTGTGAATTTGGTATTCGTTCGATATTTTGATGAGATGTATGTTGTCTTTCCTCTAGTGGTGTTATGTGAACATCGACTACATGACACTTCAACATTATTTGGGCCTAGAGGAAGGCATTGGGAAGTAATAAGTAGATGATGGGTTGCTAGAGTGACAGAAGCTTAAACCCTAGTTTATGCGTTGCTTCGTAAGGGGATGATTTGATTCCATATGTTTCATGCTATAGTTAGGTTTACCTTAATACTTCTTTTGTAGTTGCGGATGCTTGCATTAAGGGTTAATCATAAGTGGGATGCTTGTCCAAGTAAGGACAGCACCCAAGCACCGGTCCACCCACATACCAAATTATCAAAGTACCGAACGCGAATCATATGAACGTGATGAAAACTAGCTTGAGGATAATTCCCATGTGTCCTCGGGAGCGCTTTTCTCTATAGAAGAGTTTGTCCAGGCTTATCCTTTGCTACAAAAAGGATTGGGCCACCTTGCTGCACTTTATTTACTTTCATTACTTGTTACCCGTTACAAATTACCTTATGAGAAAACTATCTGTTACCGATAATTTCAGTTCTTGCAGAGAATACCTTGCTGAAAACCGCTTATCATTTCCTTCTACTCCTCGTTGGGTTCGGCACTCTTACTTATCGAAAGGACTACGATAGATCCCCTATACTTGTGGGTCATCACTACTATGGTAAGGAAATGGCACTTGACAAGATATATGGTAAGTACAGTGATAGTTTTCAGTTACTTTTTGCTTTCAAAGCAGAATTAGAGAGGGCATCACCGAGCAAAGGTGTTGTTGACATTGACCATCACACAGTGGAGTACAAGTTAAAAGGAAAGAAATTCTATAAAGAGTGTTTTAGAAGGGTTTTTGTCTGCTTCAAAGCTTGTCAGAAGGGGTTTCTAGAGGGGTGCAGGCCATACTTGGCTGTAGATGCAACTGCATTGCATGGTAGGTTTAGGGGCCAACTTGTAGCAGCATGTGCCCTAGATGCACACAATTGGTTATTTCCAGTTGCATATGGTGTTCTTGAAGTGGAGTCCACTGAGAGTTGGACATGGTTTTTCAATAATTTGAAGAAAGTTATAGGACATCCTAAAGGATTAGTTATCCATACTGATGCTTGCAAAGGACTGGAGAGTGTTGTTGATGATGTTTATCCTGGAGTTGAGCACAGAGAGTGCATGAGACATTTGTCTCAAAATTTTGGCAAGAAATTCAAAGGGAAATTTTATGATGACAATCTGTGGCCCTGCTCACTAACTTACATCATCAAAAAGCATAATTATCATCTGAACCAGTTGAAAAGCAAGCTCAAAGCGAAGGAGTATATTGAGGAGCACCACACCAAAATTTGGGCTAGAGCTGATTTCATTGAGTTGAGCAAGGTTGACTATGTAAATAACAATCTAGCTGAATCATTCAACTCTAGAATCAAGAAATACAAGGGCCTACACCTAGTTGACCTGCTTGACAAGATCAGGCAGTACATTATGGAGAAGTTTGACCTAAGAAAAAGAATTTGCATTGACCATTTCATTGGGCACAACATCTTACCAGCAGTAATGAAGGCATTAATGGAGAAAACTAAAGGTTTGGAGATGAGCATTGTTAGGAGAAGCCCAACAGAGGATGTGGTAACTGCAACTGACAGAGAGAAGAGAGAATGGAGGTATCCTGTGGACCTGGAGAAATGGACTTGCAGTTGCAGGCAATGGCAGGTCACTGTTAAGCCATGTATCCATGCACTTTTCTTCATCACTTCTCTAAGGGGTGACGCTAGTGAAATTGATAAGTATGTCCGTAAGTACTACTCTGTTGAGATGTTCAGAGCCACTTATGCTGAAAACCTACCAGCTTTGGAAGGCAAGCAGCAGTGGGACATTGTAGATCCTGGATTCAAGTTATGTGCTCCTATTCAGAAGCAAGCACTAGGCAGGCCAAGAAAACAGAGGATTAGAGCAAGCAGTGAAGGAAAGGGCCTTGGGCCAAGGAAGAAGAAGTGCAAAAGGTGTGGTAGATGTGGACACCAAGCCAAGGGATGCACACGATCTGTTGATCCAACTTTTGGAGAATAAGAGCATTGGGGTGCACAAAATGCAGATGATCATCCAACAGCAGATGAGCCAGCAATAGCAGAAGTGCAAGATGAGGATGAGGATGAGGATCAGCCAATACCTGATGTAGTCCAGCATGAAATGCGACCACCAAGGGAACCATCTCATGAAGCATCTACACAAGCAAGTGTAGTAAGGTATGTGCAATTCTCACATCCATTTCTGTTCATGCATACATTACAATTTGTGACATATTTGCAATTGTTTAGCCCTAGGAAAAACTATAAAAAAGCATCAGATAGAGGAGCTTCTCCAAGGCGTGTGAAAGAGAAGAGAGGTGGAGATGTACAACCAGCAACTACATTCTTAGCTACTGGAAGCAGTGCTGACAGCAAGCTTGTTCCTCCTGCATCAAAAGAACCAACACAAAACCAAGCTCCACCAACTGGCCCCAACCCAGCCAGAAACACTAGAAGCAAGGCAAGGGAAGCTCCAAACCCATGCAATAATTAGCAACATATTATTCACTCATGTATGTAAAGTATAATTCATATAAAGTATTGGCTTTCAACTACTTCCTCATGTAACAAGACCGCACATGACATATACTACAAATGAGGTCATACATTACATTACCCGAAACCCATACTGACCCCGAAAATATTAAACGAAGTTACTTGTTGACATATTTTGTTATGTGTAACTCACATGCAGAATGAATACACAAAAATGTGATCTAGAGTGTGAAACACATTTACCAATAGCCAACAGATAATAATATCAGCTTTGACGAATAATTTTTATTATTTTCATCATGGGCAACAAATCTTTTTGGATCAACATGATGGATGGAAGTTGTTATGGCACGACAATTTATGAATTGTCCATCTTCACCATAAAAAAGATAATATGTAATTAAATTGAAAGATGAACATTAACAGATTACTGATATGTGGAAAAACATGTTTACACTAAAATACAATTGGTGGAGGCTCTTAAATAAATGAAAGATGGCAATGTGCAAGCAAGCTGGTCCTAGACCACAAACCCAGGTGAGCCAGGAAATTAAACTGCCCATGTACCACTAGGCCATTAGCTTGTCCCGTCAAAGCTAATTTATAGTGATAATATCCCTGCAAAGATAGTTACCTACATCAGAATTACCTTTTTGGAGCAAAAGTTAATTCCCACAAAACCATATTATATTTGTATGTGTGCCCTCACCGAAAGTTTAAGCCCTCCTAGTCTTCTACTATCCCTGCCACCCAAAAGAATAAAGAATTCTGCTAATCAAATCTAACCATGTGAATATTTACTCTAATGTGCCCAAAAAGCACAGAAACACTTCTGATTTATTTTGCCAAACCAGAAACCCTGAATCAGTGTAGGATATTTGTCGTGTCCAATTTATTTTGCTGAATCAGACACCGAACCAGAGTCGGATTCACATACTGTATTCGTGTCCAATAGTCTCTTGCAGCACTCCTAATTAGCCAAAACATAAACCTAAAAGTTGGGGGTGGATGAGTTATTTCCGGCATGTGCTCATATAAATCTAATTGGACAGGCCCAGCTCAAGTCATGGGTATTCAATTGAATACACATGATTTTGACAAAAAAACAATTATGTATACTACACATTCTGCATATATATATATATAGGGTGGGTCTATTATGATAACACCCCTCTAGAGTCTTATTCTGCTAACACCGTGTCTTATTCGGCTAGCACGTCCGACCCACTCCGTAGCTACAAGCTAACCGCTGCACCAGGAAAAAACTCTGCCCACCCCGCTTTCGGAACCGGATCCTCTAACATTGAGAAGGAATGTTAGAGAAGCTACAATACCCTAACTTTCCTTCTTTCTATTCATATGATTATGTCTAAAATGACTTCAATTAATTTGCAAATTGATAATCTACGGTGTACATTTATAGTAATTACATACAAACAAAATTATGGTGAAATAAAATAAAATTTAAATTATTTATATCTACAGCAATACGAGTAGTAAACAACCTATTAACTATCTACTAACAGTCCCTAACTTTCCTTTTTCATTTTACACTAGACTAACACTGTAGCACCGTGACATTCGTTGTTAATGTTAGAGGATCCGGTCCCCCCGCTTTCTTGCTCCCACCCACGACTCCAACTCGCATAATTCCAATCCCACCCCTGCCTCCATCCATAGTGCCGGCGGCCACCCCACCTCCCGATCTCCTGCGCCCCCAGCCCAACCACCTCCCTGCCGATGGATCCTGGCGAAGCCTGGCCTGCCGCACCACTACGCCATGGATCCGGGCAGAGCCGCAACCATCCCCGCTGCCCGCACCTCATCCTCTTTGCGGGGCACATGACGGCGCGGCCACTAGCCACCTGCGGCACCACCACCTCCCACTGCGCCTCCTCTCCCTCCTTCCTAGCCTCCTCCTGACCCGCCCCGCCCCACGCGCCTCACCGTGTGCCGCGCCAGCGAACAGACGGGCTTCCCTCTCCCTCCTTGATGTGATGGAGCGGGCCGAGTTCCTCGAGCTCAGACCGGCCGACGGCACTGGCCAAAAGCTCCCCTGACCCTGGATCCACATCGCCTGACCAGGATCCGGTGGTGGGAGGAAAGATCGATGCGGCGGGGGCTGGCTCCCCACTGCAGTCGACCACTACGGCCACCACTCTGCTTCCTATCTGCATCGTCAAGCACCACGGCGGCGAGATCTCGCCGGGTCCTCCCATGGCGGTTGTCGGTATCAAAACCGGCGGATATCGGGTAGGGGGTCCCGAACTGTGCGTCTAGGATCGATGGTAACCGGAGACGGGGGACATGATGTTTACCCAGGTTCGGGCCCTCTCTATGGAGGTAATACCCTACTTCCTTCTTGATTGATCTTGATGAATATGAGTGTTACAAGAGTTGATCTACCACGAGATCGTAATGGCTAAACCCTAGAAGTCTAGCCTATGAGTATATGGTCATGAATCTGTGCTATCCGGACTATGCTCTCCGGTTTATATAGACACCGGAGAGATCTAGGGTTACATGAGGTTGGTTACATAGGAGGAAATCTTCATAATAGGTCACCTGGCTTGCCTTCCACGCCAAGTAGAGTCCAATCCGGACACGGGTATTGTCTTCGGCCTTCGTATCTTCCCAGCCCATCAGTCCGGCCCATGGATAACAGGCCGGACGCCCGAGGACCCCTTAGTCCAGGACTCCCTCAGTAGCCCCTGAACCTGGCTTCAATGACAAGGAGTCCGGCGCGCAGATTGTCTTCGGCATTGCAAGGCGAGTTCCTTTTTTACGAACTGCAGGATAGTCTTCAGATGTGATCGTTGTATCCGGACCTATAACACACTCACACACAACCGCAGAGAGAATATAATATTTGCACGAGTCTGATCTACTGACAGCTTTTTACAACACGACGTATGCCTGTCCAGCCATAATCGAACCGTTTCTTTTTATCTGCCATCCCACGTTTCAAAACGCGGTTGCTACTGGCACGTCTTGTCGAAGCAGAGATCGTGTCCCCCTATCGCAGGATTCTCATCAATGCGGGCATGGGTAACCCAACCACGCCGTTTGCACGGCCCTTGGGAATAGGCAAGTTTAAGGTGAGTGGGGGGGGGGGCGCTTGACATTCGCGGCCTCTATAAGGGGTAAGGATTCCCCTCTTTTACCCACGCCCCTTTTCTTTCTCAGCCTTTCCGTCCTCGAGCTCCAGCGCCCAAGCTTTAGCTTTTCCCTCGTTCGAGAAAGTACTCCAAAGATGTCTGGATCCGGAGCTGGAGGTAAGTGGATGGCCTCTTCCGTCAAGAAGAAGGATATCAGGGACCTCCGGGAGGCCGGATATCTGGCCAAAGAGATCGTTCATCGACTCCCGGCCAAGGGACAGGTCGTCCCCACTCCCGAACCCCACGAGAGGGTTGTGTTTCTCACACATTTCATCTGCGGGCTTGGGTTCCCTCTTCACCCATTCATCCGCGGGTTAATGTTTTACTACATGCTGGATTTCCATGACCTAGCCCTTAACTTCATCCTCAATATTTCGGCGTTTATCGTCGTTTGTGAGGCTTTTCTCCGCATCCTGCCTCACTTCGGCCTGTGGCTGAAGACCTTCAATGTGAGGCTGAAAGTAGTGTGCGGTCAACAAGCAGAATGCGGAGGCTCTATGGTGGGCAAGATGCCCAACGTCACCTGGCCCGAAGGTTCATTTGCAGAGACGGTAAAGGGGTGGCAATCGGGTGGTTCTACATCACCGAGCCGCGTGACGCTGATTGGTTGGCGGCTCCCGAATTCCGATCCGGAATCTCGATGCGGCTCACATCCTGGCAAGAGAGGTGCCTAACCTGGGGTCCCTCGGACAAGCTGACTGGGCTCTAGACGTGCATCCAAAACATGATAGAAAGGAAAATCAAGCTCGTCAACATGGTCCAGGTCATGCTTGTCCGTCGGGTCCTTCCATGCCAACGCCGAACTTGTAATTTGTGGGAGTTCGAGCCGGCCAAGCACTAGACGCTACTGGAGCTCTTCGGCACGATGCACGAAGAAATCTGGAAGGTGCTCTTCAAGGCCGGCGAGGCGCCACCGCCTACGACCGAAGACCGCGGTCTTAGCTTGAAGCGCCAGCCCAATCCGGTAAGCTCCTTTAAAGTTTTCAAAGAGTATCCCCTATTAGCATATTTTGGGAGGAATTTTAAGCTTCCTTCCCCTATTTTTAGGCCTGGATTAAGTTGGCTGAGGAGATTAACTATCCGGCTCTGCTGCCCGAGGACCAAGGATTTCCATTATTGGAGAAGATGTTGTTCCCTGCACATTATGAGGTGCCGGAGAAGATGGCTAAGAAGGTGGCCCAAGGGGCCAAGAAGAGCCTTTGCCGAAGACGCACTTTGGACGCGACGTCCGGAAGCGAGACTTCCTCTTCGCCCACTGATGACGATGATGAAGAGGAAGAGGAAAACAACTCCCCACCCGAAGCAGGGTGGAAGAAGAGAGCGGCCCCCACAAGCCCGGAGGC
This sequence comes from Aegilops bicornis, assembly GCA_021605145.1. Taxonomy (NCBI): domain Eukaryota; kingdom Viridiplantae; phylum Streptophyta; class Magnoliopsida; order Poales; family Poaceae; genus Aegilops; species Aegilops bicornis. The sequence continues at coordinate 690,943,140 of CM038675.1, forward strand.
GAAAGCGCCTAAGAGGGTTAAAGGCTCCCTCGCGGACAACTTCGCGTGGGATGTTGACAGCAGTCCAGAACAACCTCGCCGGACCAAGCCTCGGGCCGCTTCGTAAGCACCCGAATTCGCAAATGTCTAGCTTTTCTGGTTTGTAATATTGACATATTGTAAACCTTGTCCTTGCAGTTCGGCGCGCGATAACTCCCCACGATCCTCGACAGAGGATTCGCTGGACACAGAGGAGATGGCTAGCATATCTCCGCCACCTGCTCATTCCGTCTCACCCAAGGGTGATGACGAGGTGGTGTCCAAAAAGGACTTCCTGGGCCGGGGGGTGGTTCCGGAGATCATCGGGGTGACACCCCAGGATGACCCCTCGGACGCCAGACACCTGGGGGAAAAAGCCCCCATGGTGACTGGTGATGGGGCCCGAATTCCCTTCGGCCCTCAGCCGAATACCATCCCGGAAACCTATACAGCTCCGGGGTCCAGCGAACGGCATTCCCCGCCAGGAGGGGGTGTGCCTGTTCCACCGGTGACCTCTATCCAACCAGAGGCACCGGATAATCTGCTCGAGGCGCTACGAGGCGCCTCTATCGTGGATGAACATCGTGTCCTTATGGACACGGTAATAGAGAAGGTTCAGTCCATTAAAAGCAGACTGACCGAAGCCTGCACTAGCCTTCTAACGGGCTTTGAGGTAAGTAATGTGATTATGGGAAAATATAAGAGTATAGAAGTAGCCCCTGATGCTCTGTTTGGTGTTCGGGAAGAAAAGCCGAACAGAGGATCAAAATATCACAGGAGTCTAACATAAGTTGTCTATGCGAATAAGCAGGTATCGCTGCAGGCTGCCACTGCTCATGCTGCGGAGGTTTCCGGACTAAAGCAGAAATTGGAGCGGGCCAAGAAGGAGCTCGGCCGCGTGAAGAAGCAGTTGGAGTATAGCCGAGGTATGCGCTAACCTGTGTGTACATTTCAAAAGAAATGAATAGTCCGACTGGACTAAAGTGTCATAAACTTTATTAGGGGCCACAGCCGAGGTGGCAGCCCTGAAGAAGGCGCTAACCGAGGCCGAGGATAAAGCGGCCAAAGAGTGTGTCTCACGTGAGAAACATGAGGCCCGGGTTGGCGAGGCGCAGCAACAGCTCCAGGGCACGATAGAGAGATTTGAGGCCCTGGAGCGCGATTGTAAGGTGCAAGAGTCCGAATTGGTGAAGGCTCGCCAGAGTGCTCAGAATGCGTGAGCCGAAGCACAGAGCGCCCTCCAGGAAATCGAGATGGCCAAGAGGATTGCGGAAGGTAAGTTCTTCACCATGCAGAGCAAGCGTGTAGAGGCAATGTCCCTTGTACTTATCCTGAATTTTGGTTTTTTCAGGGGCATTTACAGGTCTGCTGCATAGTGTGTCGGATGCGGCCGAACATTATAGAGCCGAGGAAGGGATGTCTACGGAGAAGTTGTTCTGGTCCCAATATCTGGGATCCGAACATCCGGTGCCCTTCAGCGACCAGCTGAAGTAGTTGGTCGAGCTGCACAGGTTGGCAGAGTTAGCCATGAAGGACTTTGTAGTCCGGGTGTGGCCTGTCGATCCTATACCGAGCAGCTACTTCGGACTTGTGCAGCGGCTTGTGAGTGCCTGTCTGCGGCTCGAAGTCCTGAAGCGGTCGGTCTGTATTGAAGGTGCGCATATGGCCTTTGCCCTCGTCAAGATGCATTGGGCGAAGCTGGATGCCAAGAAGCTGATAACCGAGGGACCGCCGGAGGGCAAGGAGCATCGTTGACCCGAACACTATTTTGATGGTGTCCTGGAGGGGTCCCGTCTTGCGGTGGAGCAATGTTCAAAGGATATTATATTCCCATAAGAACATGTGTACTATCTTGCTCTGTAATATGGAACAAAGATGTTATGTAGTATAATGTTTATGATTTTAAATTCTACCTCCTGTGCGGCCGTTTATTAAATTTGAGGGATGACCAGTCGTCGGCTTCTGCCCCCACGTAGATAGTACGGGGGTGTTCGGGATAAATCTAAACAATCTTTACTCCACATTCGGGTCCTTAAAGGAGGTGTTTAGCGCAATGAACGAGGCAATCAGACTACGCGGCCTTTACCGCCCCCACTTAGCCATAGGAGTTTGACAATTAATAAAGTTGGCGAAGCCCCTGGTGTTTGGAAGGCCGAATTAGGGGCGCTATACACACCTAATCAGAAGAACCGGTCCTTCGCAAGAAGCGGGGAAAATCTCCAACGATTTAGAACCTCACGAACAACTGACCGGCTCTCGTCGCATCATGACACTCAGTTTTCGGCTTTCTCTACTGACGTGCTCGTCCGGAAGAACCGGGACACAATCGCAGTAGTTCTCCCTTTACTACCCTAGCCGATATAGCGGAACGTAAGGTAGTAAGCACAGGAGCCGGGCAACCCAACTATTGACCAAAGACATGATTCGGAGCCGATGCATATAATGCTATAAGTTCGGGGTGCTCAACTATACTGTAAAAGTGTTCGAACTTTTATTGTCGTGATGTGGGGTGTTATTAAGCCCCTGGCGTATTGATACGTCTTCAACGTATCTATAATTTTTTATTGTTCCATGCTATATTATATTCTGTTTTGGACATTAATGGGCTTTATTATACACTTTTATATTATTTTAGGGACTAACCTATTAACCGGAGGCCCAGCCCAGAATTGTTGTTTTTGCCTATTTCAGAGTTTCGCAGAAAAAGAATATCAAACGGAGTCCAAATGGAATGAAACCTTCGGGAACATGATTTTCGGAACGAACATGATCCAGAGGACTTGGACCCTACGTCAAGACATCAACCAGGAGGGCACGAGGTAGGGGGGCGCGCCCTCCACCCTCGTGGGCCCCACGTTGCTCCACCGACGTACTTCTTCCTCCTATATATACCTACGTACCCCCAAACTACCAGATACGGAGCCAAAAACCTAATTCCACCGCCGCAACCTTCTGTACCTGTGAGATCCCATCTTGGGGCCTTTTCCAGAGCTCCGCCGGAGGAGGCATCGATCACGGAGGGATTCTACATCAACACCATAGCCTCTCTGATGATGTGTGAGTAGTTTACCTCAGACCTTCGGGTCCATAGTTATTAGCTAGATGGCTTCTTCTCTCTTTTTGGATCTCAATACAATGTTCTCCCCCTCTCTTGTGGAGATCTATTCGATGTAATCTTCTTTTGCAGTGTGTTTGTTGAGACCGATGAATTGTGGGTTTATGATCAAGTTTATCTATGAACAATATTTGAATCTTCTCTGAATTCTTTTATCTATGATTGGTTATCTTTGCAAGTCTCTTGAATTATCAGTTTGGTTTGGCCTACTAGATTGATCTTTCTTGCAATGGGAGAAGTGCTTAGCTTTGGGTTCAATCTTGTGGTGTCCTTTCCCAATGACAGTAGGGGCAGCAAGGCACGTATTGTATTGTTGCGATCGAGGATAACAAGATGGGGTTTATATCATATTGCATGAGTTTATCCCTCTACATCATGTCATCTTGCTTAAAGCGTTACTATGTTCTTATGAACTTAATACTCTAGATGCATGCTAGATAGCGGTCGATGTGTGGAGTAATAGTACTAGATGCAGGCAGGAGTCGGTCTACTTGTCATGGACGTGATGCCTATATACATGATCATACCTAGATATTCTCAGAACTATGCTCAATTATGTGAATTGCTCAACAGTAATTTGTTCACCCACCGTAATACTTATGCTCTCGAGAGAAGACTCTAGTGAAACCTATGGCCCCCGGGTCTATTTTCCATCATATTTAATCTCCCGACAACAAGTTATTTCTAGCATCATCTTTATTTTACTTTCTTTACTTTGCATCTTTATCATAAAAATACCAAAAATATTATCTTATCATATCTATCAGATCTCACTCTCGTAAGTGATCGTGAAGGGATTGACAACCCCATTATTGCGTTGGTTGCGAGGATTTATTTGTTTGTGTAGGTGCAAGGGACTCGTGCGTGGCCTGCTACTGGATTGATACCTTGGTTCTCAAAAACTGAGGGAAATACTTACGCTACTTTGCTGCATCACCCTTTCCTCTTCAAGGGAAAACCAACGCAGTGCTCAAGAGGTAGCAAGAAGGATTTCTGGCGCCGTTGCCGGGGAGTCTACGTAAAAGTCAACATACCAAGTACCCATCACAAACCCTTATCTCCCGCATTACATTATTTGCCATTTGCCTCTCGTTTTCCTCTCCCCCACTTCACCCTTGCCGTTTTATTCGCCCTCTCTTTTCTGTCTGCCTTCCTCTCTCTTTTTGCCCCTTGCCCTTTCTGTCGTTCTGTTTGAAATTGGGGAAATTATTGTCGATATGGACAATAATAATATCATGGAAAATTCTGATGCTCCTGCTGAAGAACCCCCTATCTTACATACAAAAAAATTCTGAATTGGTAGTGGTAATATTATTGGAAAAGGAGTTATCCAAGATTTGTTTACTTGTGTCGGTGCTTTGCCTTCTTTGGGTAGTTCTATTCTTCATAGAACTAGTAGTCTTGCAGACGCTATCGCCATGCTTGTAATTGAACTTGAAAGATAATTTATGCACTTGCATCCTTGCATACAAAGGATTTTCCTAGAATTTTCTAATATTGAGCATTCTTCTGTTAAGCGTGCTGCTACTATCTTTTTGGCTCATGAGTTTAGATTTATAATAAAAGAGGCCAAAGAAATCTTTGCGCATTATAGGGTGGACGCTGGCCATCCTCCCATAGAGGCTATCCTATTTGATCAAGAAGAAATAATGCGTTTTCAATATCTAGACTATGTTGCTTTTAATGAAAACCTTAAAAAAAGGTTCCTACCAATATTCTAGTTGATAGAATTTCTGAACTTAATAATGATTTTGCTATTCAAAATAATGAGCTAGGATATTCTCTCGAATATAGGCTCACAAAGTTCTGTCAAAAGAATTCTTATAATGATGAATTGGCTGTGCAATACGAAGGGCCAAAGGAGGAACCTATACCTCCTAAAGTTGATCTTGGGGACTTTTGTCCCATTAAATTTAGCCCTTTTGATTACTTTTGCTTGCCTCAAAGAAAACTCGCCGCTGAACGTAGAGAATATGAAATGAGTTTTACTGATCTATCCTATCATTATGGCAATACTTAGATCTATCCTTGCTTTTATGCCTAGCTAGGGGCATTAAACGATAGCGCTTGTTGGGAGGCAACCCAATTTTACTTTTAGTTTTTTGCTTTTTGCTTCTGTTTAGGAATAAATATTTGTTCTAGCCTCTGGTTAGATGTGTTTTTATGTTTTAGTTAGTGTTTGTGCCAAGTTTAACCTATAGAATCTTCTTGGATGATAGTTATTTGATCTTGCTGAAAATTGTAGAAACTTCACGAAAATAATTGTTAAAAATCACCAGAACGTGATAAAATAATGATTCCAATTTTTCTGATCAATAAACAAATAGTCTATGTCGTCCTATTTTGGCTGATGTTTTGGAGTTCCACAAGTTTGCGTTAGCTACAGATTACTACAGATTGTTCTGTTTTTGACAGATTCTGTTTTCCGTGTGTTGTTTGTTTATTTTGATGAATCTATGGCCAGTAAAATAGTTTATAAACCATAGGTAAGTTTGAATACAGTAGGTTTAATACCAATATAAATAAAGAATGAGTTCATTACAGTACCTTAAAGTGGTGTTTTGTTTTCTTTCACTAACGGAGTTCACGAGATTTTCTGTTAAGTTTTGTGTTGTGAAGTTTTCAAGTTTTGGGTAAAAGATTTGATGGATTATGGAACAAGGAGTGGCAAGAGCCTAAGCTTGGGTATTCCCATGGCAACCCTATATTATATATGGACACCAATAAGCCATAGCTTGGGGATGCCCCGGAAGGCATCCCGTCTTTCGTCTACTTCCATCGGTAACTTTACTTGGAGCTATATTTTTATTCACCACATGATATGTGTTTTTCTTGGAGCGTCTTGTATTATTTAAGTATTTGGTTTTTAGTTTACCACAATCATCTTTTCTGGACACACTTTTTGAGAGAGACACACATGATTCGGAAATTTTTAGAATACTCTATGTGCTTCACTTATATCATTTGAGCTATATAGTTTTTGCTATAGTGCTTCACTTATATCTTTTAGAGCACGGTGGGGGTTTTGTTTTATAGAAACTATTATTCTATCATAATTCACTTATATTATTTTGAGAGTCTTAAAAAGCATGGTAATTTTCTTAGATAATCCTAATATGCTAGGTATTCAAGACTAGTAAAAAACTTTCTTATGAGTGTGCTGAATACTAAGTGAAGTTTGATGCTTGATGATTGTTTTGAGATATGGAGGTAGTGATATTAAAGTTGTGCTAGTTGAGTAGTTGTGAATTTGATAAATACTTGTGTTGAAGTTTGCAAGTCCCGTATCATGCGCGTATGGTAAACGTTATGTAGAAAATTTGAAACATGAGGTGTTCTTTCATTGTCCTCCTTATTAGTGGCGGTCGGGGTCGAGCGATGGTCTTTTCCTACCAATCTATCCCCTAGGAGCATGCGCTTAGTGCTTGGTTTTTGATGACTTGTAGATTTTTGCAATAAGTATGTGAGTTCTTTATGACTAATGTTGAGTCCATGGATTATATGCACTCTTACCCTTCCATCATTGCTAGCCTCTTCTGCACTGCGTGCATTGCCCTTTCTCACATTGAGAGTTGGTGCAAACTTCGCCGTTGCATCCAAACCCCGTGATATGATACGCTCTTTCACACATAAACCTCCTTATATCTTCCTCAAAACAGCCACCATACCTACCTACTATGGCATTTCCATAGCCATTCCAAGATATATTGCCATGCAACTTTCCACTGTTCCGTTTATTATGACACGCTCATCATTGTCATATTGCTTTGCATGATCATGTAGTTGGCATCGTATTTGTGGCAAAGCCACCGTGCATAATTTTTCATACATGTCACTTTTGATTCATTGTTATCCCGGTATACCGCCAGAGGCATTCATAGAGAGTCATACTTTGTTCTAGTATCGAGTTGTAATCATTGAGTTGTAAATAAATAGAAGTGTGATGATCATCATTCATAGAGCATTGTCCCAATAAAAAAAGGGGAGAGAAAGGCCAAATAAAAAAAGGAAGGCCCAAAAAAAAGAGAAATAAAAATAAAAAGGGGCAATGCTACTATACTTTTCCATACTTGTGCTTCAAAGTAGCACCATGTTCTTCATGTTAGAGAGTCTCTTGTTTTGTCACTTTCATATACTAGTGGGAATTTTTCATTATAGAACTTGGCTTTTATATTCCAACAATGGGCTTCCTCAAATGCCCTAGGTCTTCATGAACAAGCAAGTTGGATGCACACCCACTTAGTTGCATTTTGTTGAGCTTTCATATATTTATAGCTCTAGTGCATCCGTTGCATGGCAATCCCTACTCCTTGCATTAACATCAATCGATGGGCATCTCCATAGCTCATTGATTAGCCTCGTTGATGTGAGACTTTCTCCTTTATTGTCTTCTCCACATAACCCCCATCATTATATTCTATTCCACCCATAGTGTTATATCCATGGCTCACGCTCATGTATTGCGTGAAGGTTGAAATAAGTTTGAGATTACTAAAGTATGAAACAATTGCTTGGCTTATCATCGGGGTTGTGCATGATGAGAGCATTCTTGTGTGACGGAAATGGAGCATGACTAAACTATATGATTTTGTAGGGATGAATTTTCTTTGGCCATGTTATTTTGAGAGGACATAATTGCTTAGTTAGTATGCTTGAAGTATTATTACTTTTATGTCAATATTAAACCTTTGTCTTGAATCTTTGGGATCTGAATATTCACACCACAATTAAGAGAATTACATTGAAATTATGCCAAGTAGCATTCCACATCAAAAATTCTGTTTTTATCATTTACCTACTCGAGGACGAGCAGGAATTAAGCTTGGGGATGCTTGATACGTCTCCAACATATCTATAATTTTTTATTGTTCCATGTTATATTATATTCTATTTTGGACATTAATGGGCTTTATTATACACTTTAATATTATTTTTGGTACTAACTGATTAACCGGAGCCCCAGCCCAGAATTGTTGTTTTTGCCTATTTCAGAGTTTCGCAGAAAAAGAATATCAAACGGAGTCCAAACGGAATGAAACCTTCGGGAACGTGATTTTCGGAACGAACGTGATCCAGAGGACTTGGACCCTATGTCAAGACATCAACCAGGAGGGCACGAGGTAGGGGGGCGCGCCTACCCCCTGGGTGCACCCTACACCCTCGTGGGCCCCACGTTGCTCCACCGACGTACTTCTTCCTCCTATATATACCTACGTACCCCCAAACTACCAGATACGGAGCCAAAAACCTAATTCCACCGCCGCAACCTTCTGTACCCGTGAGATCCCATCTTGGGGCCTTTTCCGGAGCTCCGCCAAAGGAGGCATCGATCACGGAGGGCTTGTACATCAACACCATAGCCTCTCCGATGATGTGTGAGTAGTTTACCTCAGACCTTCGGGTCCATAGTTATTAGCTTGATGGCATCTTATCTCCTTTTGGATCTCAATACAATGTTCTCCCCCTCTCTTGTGGAGATCTATTCGATGTAATCTTCTTGTGCGGTGTGTTTGTTGAGACCGATGAATTGTGGGTTTATGATCAAGTTTATCTATGAACAATATTTGAATCTTCTTTGAATTCTTTTATGTATGATTGGTTATCTTTGCAAGTCTCTTCGAATTATCAGTTTGGTTTGGCCTACTAGATTGATCTTTCTTGCAATGGGAGAAGTGCTTAGCTTTGGGTTCATTCTTGTGGTGTCCTTTCCCAAAGGATGAGGGGCAGCAAGGCACGTATTGTATTGTTGCCATCGAGGATAACAAGATGGGGTTTATATCATATTGCATGAGTTTATCCCTCTACATCATGTCATCTTGCTTAAAGCATTACTCTGTTCTTATGAACTTAATACTCTAGATGCATCTTTGGATAGCGGTCGATGTGTGGAGTATTAATAGTAGTAGATGCAAAAGGTGAGTCGGTCTACTTGTCTCGGACGTGATTCCTATATACATGATCATACCTAGATATTCTCATAACTATGATCAATTACACAATTGCTCAACAGTAATTTGTTCACCCACCGTAATACTTATGCTCTCGAGAGAAGCCTCTAGTGAAACATATGGCCCCCGGGTCTATTTTCCATCATATTTAATCTCCCGACAACAAGTTATTTCTAGCGTCGTCTTTATTTTACTTTCTTTACTTTGCATGTTTATCATAAAAATACCAAAAATATTACCTTATCATATCTATCAGATCTCACTCTCGTAAGTGACCGTGAAGGGATTGACAACCCCTTTATTGCGTTGGTTGCGAGGATTTATTTGTTTGTGTAGGTGCAAGGGACTCGTGTGTGGCCTCCTACTGGATTGATACCTTGGTTCTCAAAAATTGAGGGAAATACTTACGCTACTTTGCTGCATCACCCTTTCCTCTTCAAGGGAAAACCAACCCAGTGCTCAAGAGGTAGCACGTATTAGTACGTACCATGGTGTACGTGTGCAATGAGTAATAAATACTGAGGTGAGGAAACGGAAAAAATGAAGTAATGGGCTGACGCCACCATTTATTTACCGTTGTGGTGTAATCAGTACGTCAAGGCGTACTTTGTACAAGTAATGCGGTAAGCAAGTAAGGCTATTGAAAATGCCATAACCAAGGGCGAGCTGCGTGCGGGTATGTAAAAAAAGTATAGTAATCATTTATTAGAAACCACGTGGGGGTTCCCTTGTGCGCCAGAGCTCCTTGCCTCCTTGCTGTGTTCTGCCGGCAGGTTGTCCGTATAGCCCTTGAAAAGAGAGGAAGACCTGTACAAAGAAAAAGCAGAAACATGCGAATCCCAGGGTCTATCAAGCCGTACTGTGGATTGCGGGCTAGTTGTGCCTCCTTCAGCACCCCATGAGTGCGTAGTTTAAATGCGCGCGGTACTAATACCATTGCCTCGTCGGGGCTGGGACGGAGGCCGAATTGGCTAGACTGGCTTGTGACGAGCCGAGCTATCCTTCTGCAGTGTAGTCCGGACCCTCTTAATGATGTCCAGGGGCTCGGCAACTGGATTATAGTGTTGCTTGAGAAGGCCACTCTGTACTTCTGCTGCTAGGTCCATGGTGCATTCCTCTGTATGGAGGGAGCATTCCGTGTTTCCATTTACTGTGATGACTCCCCGTGGACCAGGCATTTTTAGCTTGAGATAAGCATAATGTGGCACCACGTTGAATCTAGCGAACGCGGTTCGTCCGAGCAGCGCGTGATAGCCGCTGCGGAATGGGACGATATCGAAGATTAGTTCTTCACTTCGGAAGTTATCCGGGGAACCGAATACTACCTCCAGCATTATTGAGCCCGTACAATGGGCCTCTACGCCTGGTATGACTCCTTTAAAGGTAGTCTTTGTGGTCTTGACTCGTGATGGGTCAATGCTCATTTTACGTACTGTATCCTGATAGAGCAGGTTGAGGCTGCTACCGCCATCCATTAGGACTCGAGTCAGGTGGAATCCATCGATGGTTGGGTCGAGGACCAGTGCGGCTGAACCGCCATGCCGGATGCTAATTGGATGGTCTCGGCGGTCGAATGTGCTCGGGAATGATGACCATGGATTAAATTTCGGGGCGACGGGCTCTACCGCATAGACGTCCCTGAGTGCGTGCTTGCGCTCCCTTTTGGGAATATGTGTAGCGTATATCATGTTTACCGTTTTGACTTGAGGGGGAAATTTCTTTTGCCCCTCGGTGTCCGGCTGCCGGGGCTCTTCGTCATTGTCCTCGCTCTGTGATTCCCCGTCTTTGTTTCTACTATTTACCTTGCTGGCTTGTTTAAAGACCCGACAATCTCTGTTAGTATGGTTGGCCGGTTTGTCTAGGGTGCCATGTATTTGGCAAGGACGGTCGAGTATGCGGTCCAAGCTGGATGGTTTTCCACTAATCCTTTTATAGGGCTTCTTTCGCTGGCCGGAATTGGATCCACTGAATCCGACATGAACTGCTGTGTCATCGGTGTTATCACCATTGCTTCGGTGTCTGTTTCTGTTGCGCCGGAGCTTGCCGGTGCTATTTCTGGCCTCCGAGGGGCCTAACTCGCTGGCTGTGTTGTTACTACAGGCCAGCCAACTGTCCTCCCGCGCAAAAGCGGGTCATGAGTGCCATGAGGGCTGCCATGGACTTCGGCTTTTCTTGGCCGAGGTGGCAAGCTAGCCATTAAATCACGGATCTTTGTGTTTGAAGGCTGCCAAGGCCTCGGCATCCGGACAGTCAACGATCTGGTTCTTTTTGGTTAGGAACATAGTCCAGAATTTTCTGGCTGATTCTCCAGGTTGTTGAACTATGTGGCTTAGATCATCGGCGTGTGATGGCCGGACATATGTTCCTTGGAAGTTGTCTAGGAAAGCTTCTTCCAAGTCCTCTCAGCTGCCCATTGTCGGTGTCAAAACCGGCGGATCTCGGGCAGGGGGTCCCGAACTGTGCGTCTAGGCGGATGGTAACAGGAGACAAGGGACACGATGTTTTTACCCAGGTTCGGGCCCTCTCGATGGAGGTAAAACCCTACTCCTGCTTGATTAATATTGATGATATGGGTAGCACAAGAGTGGATCTACCACGAGATCAGAGAGGCTAAACCCAAGAAGCTAGCCTATGGTATGATTGTTGTTCGTCCTACGGACTAAAACCCTCCGGTTTATATAGACACCAGATAGGGTTAGGGTTACACAGAGTCGGTTACAATGGTAGGAGATCTACATATCCATATCGCCAAGCTTGCCTTCCACGCCAAGGAAAGTCCCATCCGGACACGGGACAAAGTCTTCAATGTTGTATCTTCATAGTCTAGGAGTCCGGCCAACGGTGATAGTTCAGCTATCCGGACACCCCCTAAACCAGGACTCCCTCAGTAGCCCCTGAACCAGGCTTCAATGACAACGAATCCGGTGCGCCTATTGTCTTCGGCATTGCAAGGCGGGTTCCTCCTACGAATACTTCATAGAAAATTTTGAACACAAGGATAGTGTCCGGCTCTGCAAAACGAGTTCCACATACCACCGTAGAGAGAATAACCTTTGCACAGATCTGCTGACGTATTCCGCGGCATGACATCACACCATGGCTGTGCCTTTATACGAATCGTTTTCTTGTTCCACCTCAGCGTGAAGCGAGGCGGTTTCCTTGCACGTCTTATCAAAGCGGAGATCGTGCCTCCTTATTCCGGGATTCCCATCAATACGGACGTGGGTAACCCAACCGTGCCATTGATTACGGCGCTTGGGAGACTCATAGCTTCGTCCACCCATATAAGGGGATAAGGATCCACCTTTTAACCTACGCCTTCTTCCTCCTTTGCTCATCCATTTCCACGCACTCGAGCTCCAGCGCCCAAGTCCGCACATCCCTCCTCAACCTTCTCCAGCCATGTCCGGAGCGGGAGGCAAGTGGATGGTCTCCTCCGTCACGAAGGGACAAGTCAAAAAGCTGCGGAAGGCCGGATACTTGTCCAGCGACATCGCGCACCGGCTCCCCGACGAGGGGCAGCTCATTCCCACCCCAAGGCCCCATGAGAGGGTGGTGTTCCTCACCCACTTCCTCCGCGGACTAGGTTTTCCACTTCACCCATTTGCCCGGGGGCTCATGTTCTACTATGGCCTGGATTTCCACGATCTGGCCCTAAACTTCATCCTCAACATCTCGGCGTTTATCGTCGTGTGCGAGGCCTTTCTCTGCATCCAGCCCCACTTCGGCTTATGGCTGAAGACCTTTAATGTCAAGCCGAAGGTAGTGGGCGGCCGCCAAGCGGAGTGCGGAGGTGCCATGGTTGGCAAGATGGCCAAAGTCCTATGGCTCGAGGGCTCCTTTGTGGAGACCGTGAAGGGGTGGCAATCGGGGTGGTTCTACATCACCGAGCCGCGCGACTCTCAATGGGCGGCGGCCCCCGAATTCCGATCTAGCTTCCCCACACGGCTCACATCATGGAAAGAGACGGGCCTGACGTGGGGTGATTCGGAAGAGCTGTCCGGACTCCAAACCTGCGTCCGAACCCTGGTGGACAAGAATCTCAGGCTTGTCAATGTAGTCCGGTGATGCTCATCACCGGATTCTCCCATGCCAAAGAACGGGCCTTCAATTTGTGGGAGTTTGATCCGCACGACCGAACCTTGAGCCGCTCTTCGACACTACGCACGAAGATGCTCGAACGTCTTGTTCAAGGGCGCGAAGCTCCGCATACGCCATCAAGATCGCGGATTCAGCTCCTAGCGTCAAGCCAGCGAGGTAAGTTATTTTACCCTTTATGGGACTCTTTTTTCATAGTTTTACTCTATGCGGGATCTAAAACTCCCTAACCTTTGACAGGACTGGCTGAAGACGTCCGGACAGATTGACTGTCCGGCCCCCTTGCCAGAAGACCCAGCGGACGCCCGATTGACGGGGCTGCTGGCTCCGGCACCTCACGTGGTGCCGGAGAAGAAGGCCAAGAAGAAGGCCACGGGAACTCGAAGGAGCTCCCGGCGCCAGGTGCTGTCGGACTCATCGTCCGACGACTCTGAGGCGGAATCCTCCCCTGAGGACGAGGAGGAGGAAAAAGAAGCCTCTCCCCCAGCGGGGGGAGAGAAGAAAAGGAAGGCTGCCCCGACTGGGGAGGCCGGGTCCAAGAAAGGAAGGACCCTTCCTCCGGACTTCTCCACCAACGCCGACAACGACGAGGAGGAGTGGCCACCAAGGGCCAAGCCCCTGGCAAGATCGTAAGTGTCCGGACTCCAGAATAGCTCATGACTTTTTATTTGTAGCATAGTGTCTTCTAACGTCGAATATAACCATGTAGCCCGCCCAAGGACGAGCTGGCCGCTTCGTCGAGCGGCTCCCTGGATTCGTCGGATGTGAATAGCACTTCATAGCGACCGCCTCCTCTCCTCGTGACGCAGACGACACCGTGGTGGAGTCCCAAAAGGGGCCCCACCAGGAGGAGGTGGTCTTGGAGGCGCCAAGAAGGCGACCTCCCGGACTCGGCGCAAGGGGCGAAACCCAGAGGGCTCTAAGTCCGCCCTGTGCCGGACTCAGACCGAACCTTCGGTGGTTCGAAGTCCGGCAAGCGGCCCCTTCGTAAGAAGGGCAAGACTGACGCCGGTGACCTCCGGCCCATCCGGAGGCACCGGATAGCTTGCTGGAGGCACTTAACGGCGCCTCCATCAACGAGGAGCACCGCCTTTGTTATGAGTGTGGTGATCCAGAAAGTTCAGTCCGCCAAGAGCGGGCTGACTGAAGACTGTACCAGCCTTCTAACAGGCTTTGAGGTAAGTTTAGAATATGTAAAAATATTATCTCATAGACAGTAGCCCCTGATGCTTAGTTCGGTGTTCGGAAAGAAAAGCCTGACCGAGGATCTAAAAAGATATACGCCGGAGTCTAACATAAGTATGTCAATATGGGAATTCGATGCGCTGGCGACCTACGCCACCTTGTTGCGGAGGTCAATGCATTGAAGCAGAGCCTCGAGTGGTCCGAGAACGAGCTCGGCCTTGCCAAGAAGCAGCTCGAGAACAAGGAAGGTAAGTAATACCTTCTTAAAGTAATACCTTATAGAAAGGATTTGGTTGAAAAAATGACAGGACTAACGTGGGTATTGTAGGGGCGACGAACGAGGTGGCGACCCTGAAGGAAGCGGTGTCCATGGCCAAAAGCAAAGCGGTCGCGGAGCGCACCGATCGAGAGAAACAGGGGGCGCGGGTGGCGGAGGTGCGGCAAGAGCTCTGTGCTCGTGGAAAACACGAGAGTTTGGAGCGTGACTCGAAGACTCGAGAGTCCAAGCTCGCCTCGGCTCTCGAGAGTGTCAAAGCCGCTAAGGCCGAAGCCCAAAAAGCCATGTAGGAAATTGAATCGTTAAAGAAGATGGCGGCGGGTAAGGCAGTCGTTATGCAAAGCAAGCATGTGAAAGTGAATTATCTATTACTTACCCGAATCCGGAGCTCTCCAGGAGCATTCGCAGATCTACCGTAGGTGTGCGATGTCGCTGCGTTCTACCGCGCCGAGGAGGGAAGCTCTACTAAAAGGTGTTCTGGTCTCGGTATCTTTGAGGCGGACATCCGTGCCTTCGAGCGACCAAATGAAGCAGCTGGTCGAGATCCACAAGGTCGCCGAACAGGCCATGAAGGGCCTCATAATTCGGTGTGGCCTAAGGGAAGCCATGCTTGGGAGCTACGCCGGGCTAGTCACGGCTTGGTGGGCCTTTGTCCATGGATTGAAGTCATCAAGCGCTCTGTCTGCATCGAAGGTGCCCGTAGGGCCCTTGCCCTTGCTAAGGTGCACTGGGGCAAGATGGACGCTGACAAGCTTGTGACGGACGGACCACCACCGAAGAAGGAGCATCGCAAGCCTGAAATGTATTATGAGGGCGTCTTGAAGGGTGCCTGCCTTTATAGCGGATGAATGCTCCAAAGATATAATTTTGAGTAGACTCAGATTTGTTATCACAGACGCTGAAAACTTCTTCATATGCGCTTAAGCAACACTTTTGAACTTAAAATATTACCTTACATGCGGCCGTGTATTAAATTTGAGAGATGGCGAGTCGTCGGCTTCACCCCCATGCCACAAGTGCTTTGGGGTGTTCGGGATAAACTTGAGCGCTCTTGTTCCCATCCTTGGGTCCTTCGAGGAGGCGCTCAACGCAACGTAACAAGGCAACCGGACTATAGTGCTTGAACACTCTCACTTAGCCATAGAATTCTATAATTTTAAATTTGGTGAAGCCCCTAGTATTCGAGAAGACCGAGTTCGGGCGCTTATCCACGCCTTGGCGGACAATGCCGACTCCTCGCTCTAAGCGGCATAAGTCTTTAGGGACCCGAAAAACCTCTCGAATAGCGACCGCTCTCGCCTCTATCATGACGGTCAGTTTTAGCTTTCTCCACTGAGGTGCTCAACTTAGCTCAACCGGGGCACAATCGCAGTGGTTCTCCCAGCGCTACCTTAGCCGATATAACGGAACGTAAGGTACCAAAACATGGGAGCCGGGCAAATCCAACTATTGACCCAAGACATGATTCAGAGCCGATGCATATAATGCTATAAGTTCGGGGTGCCGCACTTGTGAAAGTGTTCGGACTTATCACACCATATTTTTGGGGTACTTAAGCCCCTGGTGTATTGGCCGTACCAAAGTGTACGGGTGCAACATGTCATGAATGAATATATATATAGATAAAGAAAGGAGTGCAATAGCAGGCAAAAGCTATGTATTGTTTATTCAAAAAGGTATTGCAATGAAAGCAGAACGATACAAATAGTGCGATAAGCAAGGGATTGGACTATTTAACATGTCCCCCTCCAGGGGTAAGCTGCGGGATGGTATATAAAATAGGTATAATGCTCGTAGTAGAGACCACCTGGACACTCGACGTAGCTTTCTGCTTCCCTGGCTGTTGCATCGTGAGTTCGGCAATTCTAGTGCGGACAGGGCTTCTGGAAAACGGAGTCCTGAAAGTAAGAGAAAAGAAGAAAGAAAAAGAATGACACAATCGGGAGCCCCTGGTGCGGTTGAGCCGCATTCTGGGTGTGTCGTGGTCGTGCCCCTCCCCTTATGCCCATGGTATCTCCAGAGCGTAGTTATGCACGCGTAGTACTGGCTTCGCAATTTCGTGAGAGCTGGGGTTGGGGCCGGATTGCTGCGCGTGCTCGGATCGTGCCAGGCGGTCTTCATGTAGGTTACTCCGGGCGCGCTTGACGGTGTCCGGACGTTTAATAGCCGGACTCGAGAATTGCTGTGAGAGGCTGCTTTGCACCTCCGCCCGCGAGAACGCCGTGTGCTCCTCCATTCGGAGAGCGTTCGGTGTTTCCATAGACCGTGATTACTCCTCGAGGGCCTGGCATCTTGAGCTTGAGGTACAGCGTGGTGCGGCACCGCATTGAACTTTACCGTAAATGCGGTTCGTCCAAGCAAAGGCGTGATAGCCGCTGCGGGACGGGACTATGTCGAAGATTAACTCTTCGCTTCGGAAGTTATCCGGGGATCCGAAGACCACTTCGAGTGTAACTGAGCCTGTAAAATTGGCCTCTACACCTGGTGTGACGCCTTTAAAGGTTGTCTTTGTGGGTTTAATCCTTGAGGGGTCTATGCCCATTTTACACACTGTATCCTGATAGAGCAGTTTTAGGCTGCTACCGCCATCCATCAGGACTCTAGTAAGGTGGAATCCATCAATGATTGGGTCAAGAACCAACGCGGCGAATCCGCCGTGGCGGATGCTAGTGGGGCGGTCCCTTCGATCAAAGGTGATCGGGCAGGAGGACCATGGGTTGAACTTTGGGGCGACTGGCTCCATCGCATATAAGTCCCTTAGTGCACGCTTCCGCTCCCTTTTGGGTGTGTGGGTTGCGTATATCATGTTCACCGTCCGCACTTGTGGGGGGAAGCCCTTCAGTCCTCTATTGTTCGGTGGGCGGGGCCCCTCCTTGTCATCGCTATGCAGCCCCTTGTCATTGAGTTCAGCATTTAACTTGCCTGCTTGTTTGAAGACCCAACAATCCCTGTTGGTGTGGTTGGCTAGTTTTTCGGGGGTGCCATGTATTTGGCATGAGCGATCGAGTATTCGGTCCAGATTGGACGGGCCCTGAGTATTTCTTTTGAACGCCTTTTTCCGCTGACGGGTTTAGAGCCTCTGAATCCGGCATTGACTGTATCTTCAGCATTATCGCCGTTAATCGGCGCTTGTGCTTGTTATGACGCGACCAGCCATTACTGTCCTTGGTATCCAAACTACGGGGTTTTTGGTCAAGTTGTTGCTACGAGCTAGCGGCTGTCCTCTCCAGCATAAGCGGGTCATGAGTGTTGTGAGGGCTGCCATGGATTTCAACTTTTCCTGTCCTAGGTGCCGGCAAGCCACTCGTCATGGATGTTATGTTTGAAGGCTGCAAGGGCCTCTGCATCCCGGACAAATCAACAATTTGATTTTTCTTGGTTAGGAACCGTGGTCCGTAATTGTCCGGCCGATTCTTACGCTGCTGAATTATGTGGCTGAGGTCATCAGTGTCTGGTGGTCGCACATATGTGCCCTGGAAGTTATCAAGGAATGCGGCTTCCAGGTCCTCCCAACAACCAATTGATTCTGCTGGCAGGCTGTTAAGCCAATGCCGAGCTGGTCCTTTAAGCTTGAGTGGGAGGTATTTGATGGCGTGTAGATCATCACTGCGGGCCATGTGGATATGAAGGAGGTAGTCCTTGATCCAAACCGCGGGATCTGTTGTGTCATCGTATGATTCGATGTTTACGGGTTTGAAACCCTCGGGGATTTGATGATCCATCACTTCGTCTGTGAAGCATAGTGGGTGTGCGGTGCCTCTGTATTGAGCTATATCACGACACAGCTCAAATAAGCTTTGTCTACTGTGTTCGGCCCGGCAGGAATTGCTGTATCCGGCGTGACGGTTATCGTCGCGTGTCGTGGGGCACCCACGCGATCCGTAGATCGATCTTGTTTGCCTTGCCTTGTCCTCCAATATGTCTCGCAGGTTCCGGCGCTGCTTTCCCGATGCCTTGGTACTTTTTCGAGCAACGCCGGGTGCGGCTTGAATGGACGGTCTAGAGGCCTCTCTGTCGCGACCACGGGTGGCGGTCGGCCGCATCATGCGCCGGTGATGTAGGTTTGGGTGCTGCTTCCTCTAATTGGGGTAGCAACCTGCGTTTGGGTATCTCTTGGAGGGGCGTTCGAGTTCGTGCTCTTGGTACGCAAGGACTTCAGTCCATCTATCACCTAGCAAGTCTTGGTCAGCTCTAAGCTGCCGCTGCTTTCTTGAGGCTGCTTGTCGTGGCCATAAGCCTGCATTTGAATCGCTCCTGTTCGGGCGGGATCCTCGTGCATGACAAATTAAATGCCGTCGAGGCTTGCCTCATCTTCGGAGGGAGACATATAATTATCGTCCTCCCTCCTCCACATGCTGCCGCTCTATCATGAGGATGGCTTCTCCCTCCTCTGTGCTGAATCCTGCTTTGGAGGGGTTGTATTCGCACCGTCCGGTGTTATTATCTCCGTGCCGGAATCACCATTTTGCTATGGCGGGATTTAGAGCGGGCGCCACGACGCCGACGCTTGGGCTGTTTCTTGGAGGGGTCATCCTCCGCTGTTCCATCGCCGTTCCCATCTTTTGGGATGTCCACCATGTATATGTCGTATGACGAGTTGCCCTTCCAGTGCCCTATAGGCGCTGGTTCTTGGTCGTCTCCAGCATCGTCGTCCATACCATCGATGTCTTCGGAGTCAAAGTCGAGCATGTCGGTTAAATCATCGATAGTGGCTACAAAGTGGGTGGTGGGTGGGCGTTGAATTTCTTCGTCGTCCGCATCCCAACCTTCCTGACCGTAGTCCGGCCAGGGCTCTCCTGATAAAGAGAGAGACTTTAGTGAATTTAGGATGTCGCCACAGGGCGAGTGCTGAAAGATGTCCGCGGCAGTGAACTCCACGACCAGCGCCCATTCGGATTCGATTGGCCAGGGCGCAGGAGGTTCGGAGTCCGGAGAGGAGTCCGACACCTTGGAGTCACGGGATTCGCAAAAGACAGGGATGGTGTTCGGCTCAATCGCCGTAGAGATCGTAGCCCCCGAGGCGGTGTCCACCCACTCGTCCTCGATCGGTGGAGTCGGCTCCGAGCTAAGGGTCGGAGCGGACGCTGGTGCGGCCTCCAGGGCACTGTTCGGCGGCAGAGCTAGATCGTTGTAACGCCCCCGATGCGGCTATATCTCCCACGTGTCGAGGCACGACTTAGAGGCATAACCGCATTGAAAGCAATGTCGCAAGTGAGGTAATCTTCACACAACCCATGTAATAAATAAGGGAAAGAGATACATAGTTGGCTTACAATCGCCACTTCACACGTACATAAATAAACATCCATCATTCAGAGTACACTCAAGGTCCGACTACGGAACCAAAATAAAAGAAGATACCCCAAATGCTACACAGATCCCGATCGTCCCAACTGGGCACCACTAATGATCATCTGGAAAAGACACATAGTAACGACCACGTTCCTCGTCGAACTCCCACTTGAGCTCGGTTGAGTCACCTGCCACAGCAACTGTTTTGGAAGTATCTGTGAGTCACGGGGACTCAGCAATCTCACACCCGCGAGATACAGACTATTTAAGCTTATAGGAAGGACAGAGTCGTAAGGTGGAGCTGCAGCAGCGACTAGCATATAGGGTGGCTACTTCGCAAAAAGAGAGCGAGAAGAGAAGCAAAGCGCGGACGTGAAGCTAGTAGCGATCAAGAAGTGATCCTGGACTACTTACGTCAGACATAACTCCAACACCGTGTTCACTTCCCGGACTACCGAGAAGAGACCATCACGGTTACACCTTGATTGATGTGTATTTTACTTGAGTTCAACTTACGGTTTTCTACAACCGGACATTAACAAATTCCCATCTCGCCTCATAACCATGGCACGGCTTTGAAAGATATTACCTGCGGGGTGTCCCAACTTAGCCCATTATAAGCTCTCACGGTCAACGAAGGATATTCCTTCTACGGGAAGACCCGATCAATCTCGGAATCCCGGACTACAAGACATTTCGACAAAGCAATAAAACAAGACCAGCAAAGCCGCCCGATTGTGCCGACAAATCCCGATAGGAGCTGCACATATCTCGTTCTCGAGGCACATCCGGATGAGACATCCTCTGAGTAAAACCAAACCTCGAGTTTCCCCATGGTGGCCCCTGATCTGCCGGTTCGGGCCAGCACTCGAAGGAGCACCGGTCCGGGGTTAAAATAAAGATGACCCTCGGCTCGCGAAAACCGGGGAAAAAGGCTTAGGTGGCAAATGGTAAAACCAAAGTTGGGCCTTCTTTGGAGGAGTCTTATTCAAAGCGAACTGTCAAGGGGGTCCCATAAATCACCCAACCGTGTAAGGAACGCAAAATCAAGGAACATAACACCGGTATGACGGAAACTAGGGTGGCAAGAGTGGAACAAAACACCAGGCATAAGGCCGAGCCTTCCACCCTTTACCAAGTATATAGATGTGTTAAACATAGCAGATATATATATTGTGATATCCCCAACAAGTAAACATATTCCAAAAAGGAACAACATCTCCATGTTCCAACAAGGAACAAACTTCAGCTTCACCTGCAACTAGCAACGCTATAAGAGGGCTGAGCAAAGCGGTAACATAGCCAATCAACGGTTTGCTAGGAAAAGGATGGTTAGGGGCTGACATGGCAATATGGGTGGCATGATATAGCAAATGGTAGGCATCGCAGCATAGGCATAGCAAAAGAGCGAGCAACTAGCATAGCAAAGATAGAAGTGATTTCGAGGGTATGATCATCTTGCACGCAATGTTCTCGAGTTGTCGAAAGCTTGATCCTCGTGGCGTTCTCAACAGGTTCCTCGTTCACGTACTCATCTCCCGGCTCTACCCAAAGCAACAACACAAACAAAGGAACCACAATAAATCACGGTGCAATGCACAATCAACATGATGCAAAACATGGCATGATATGCGGGATGTGATATGCAATGCGTATGTGCGCTCCGAAAGGAAAATGATGAACCAGGCATCAACTTGGCAAACCAAGTATGCCACTGGAAAGATGAGGTGATTTCGGTTGAAATCGATATAAAGATCACCGGAATCGGATGCACGGTTTAGAAATGGCAAGCAAAACAAGAATGGCACAAATCTGCCATTAACAGCATGATGCCACTTAGCAAGCAACAAATAATTAAGCTACTGCACCCAAACGTATCAACAAAGTACATGGAAGTGATCTACACAAGATGCTTGACAAAAGATAAGCACTGAGCTTCGGCTAAAACACATCATAACAGGTTCAAACAAGCATGGCAAAAGTGCACAAAATATCAGGCTGGACATGGCAAAAACAGCATCAGGTTGCAATGTTCAGAGCAGCAAAACTACATGCTACAGGAACTTAAAATAGCAAAACAAGGCATGGCATGAATCTGCTCAAAGCATAGAACAAAAGTCCCTTACTGACCATAAGCCAAAAAGGACTCGAAAATATAGTAACACCCATGTCAATATTGAAAGTTTCGTTAACTGATTCAGCAACATGGCATGTCAAAAACTGGTAACAAGTAGGCATGTTTAAGAGCTCGATGCACTCACTACAAAGCCATAAATGATAAAATAAGCATACATACATCAAGAAGACATGGCATAGAAGACATACATGGCAAGAACAATAACATAGCATACATGGATCAACCACAACAACCTTGGCAAAATTGAATAATATGTAAACAATCTGCCAGGAAACATTTTATAGCAAAAGTAGAGCTTGATTGACTCAAGCTATGGCACTCCATAATTGCAAACAAGGACATGGATGGATAGAGAAAGACATGTTTAACAAAACATCCTTACTGAAATGTCTCAAAATATGCATGGATCTCTCGGTAGCATCAAGTTAGCATGGCATCAAAATATCAGCTAAACAGGGCTGAAAACAGCAACATCAGGACACCTACTTTGCATGCTTGTGCTAGTCACCACATAGATCACAAAAATACATGGCATACACCCCTGGAAAGATGGCATGGCATATTACAAAACACATGTAGGACTCCGATTCATAGGGTGCACACATCAATCATGGCAAAAATAACAAAAGTGCAAGTTCTGTTACGAAACAGAAACTAACATCACATAGCATCCTTCCAACAGCATTTAGGGCATCAGGATGAGCTCAAATGAAAATGATGCAATGAGGGGAAATGGTCTACTCTTCGAGGCGAACATTTTGACATATTATACGCGAAAAATGGATCTACGGATGCGAAGATATACCACTTCGAAAATTGCACAAAATAGCAAGGATATAAAAGACTTGGAGGAAAAAAAAATGGAGAGGGAGAGGGGAAGTCAACGGGCTCGGGCCGGCCGGATCGGGCTCGGCGTCGGCTGGATCGGGCGCGGGGAGGAGGAAGGTCGGCGCCGGCGCGGTCGGGCGCGGGGCGCCGGAGCAATGAGGCGGGCGCCACGGATCATGTGAGCCGGAGGCTGAGGCTATGGGAGTTCGGAGGTCGGGCGGGCGACGGCGGCCGGCTGGCGGCGGCGGCGGCTGGCCGGGCGAGGCGGCGGCGGAGGCGCGGGCGGGCGGCGGCCGGGCGCTGGAGGCGGAGGCGGAGTCGGCCCGTGCGGGCCAGTGGGCCAGCGGCATGTACATGGGCGACATACGTGGCAGGCGCGACTGGCTGCGGGCGGCGCGTTTCGGGCGCTGGCGGACACGTCGGGCGCGGGTCGGATTTTTAGGGTGTCGGGGAAGCGGATGATCCGGATGTCGGGGGAGGTGTTTAACTAGGCATAGAGGGAGCTAGGAGAGTCCAAATGAGGTGTAGTTTTCGCCCACACGATCGTGGATCGAACGACGGAGAGCATGGGAGTGACTTAGATGGGTTATTGGGCTGTTTTGAAAGGGGTGTTGGGCTGCAACTTAAAAGAGGCCTTGCGAGAGTGCGGTTAACCGTTGGAGTACCAAACGAGCTCCAAATGACCAAACTTGACCGGTGGTCTCCGGTGGTATACCAAGGCCACTAGACAAACCTCGGTCCATTTCGAGAAGGTTTAATACCCGCACACGGAAAAAACGTAAAAGGGACCAGGGGAAGATAGGAGTGTCGGATTGCAAAAGCGGACAACGGAAAAATGCTCGGAATCATGAGACGAACACGTATGCAAATGTGATGCACATGATGACATGATATAAAATGCATGACATGGAAAAAATGCAAAAGAAGAAAACCCAACCACGGAGGGAATATCATATCACAATGCCGAAAATGGCAAGAGTTGGAGTTACAAATATGGAAAGTTACATCCGGGTGTTACAACACTCCACCACTACAAGAGGATCTCGTCCGAGATCTAGGACTGAAAGAACTCCGGATATTCGAACGGAGGTGATCCTCGCGCCCCGTGTAGCTTCTCGGTCGGAATGGTGTGACCACTTCACTTTCGTGAATTTGATTGACTTGTTGCGAGTCTTGCGCTCGGTTTCTTCAAGAATAGCAACGGGTGCTCATGATAAGAGAGATCTTCTTGAAGGTCAATCTCTTGAAGTTGATAGTGCGTTCAGGAGTCTTGAAGCACTTGCGGTTGTGACACGTGAAACACATCGCACGCTTTGCAAAGTTGGATGGAAGCTCAAGTTGATAGGCGAGATCGCCTCTTTTGCCAATTATCTTGAAAGGACCCACGTATCTAGGGGCAAGCTTCCCTTTGATACCGGCTGACGAGTGCCTTTCATTGAGAGACGCGGAGGTAGACATGGTCTCCGATTTCAAAAGCCACATCACGGTGCTTATCATCATAATAGCTCTTCCGGGCGCGATTATGCGGCTTTGAGATTCTCATGAATGACTTGGCACATTTCTTACGCCTCGTGATCAAGTCATTGCCAAGAAGTTGGCGTTCACCTGTCTCAGACCAATTGAGAGGAGTACGGCACTTTCTGCCATAGAGAATTTCGAATGGGGCCTTGCCCGAACTCGCTTGGAAGCTGTTGTTGTAAGAGAACTCGGCATATGGAAGGCAATCTTCCCACTTCATACCGAAAGAAATGACACAAGCCCTGAGCATATCTTCAAGGATTTGATTCACTCGCTCAACTTGGCCACTTGTTTGAGGATGGAAAGGCATCTTTGAAACGAATGTTGGTGCCCATGGCCTTGAAAAGAATCCCAAAACTTGGAGGTAAAGATGCTGCCACGGTGCCAAGAGATCAATTGTGGAATGCCGTGCAAGGAGACAATCACGGAGGTGTATAGCTCGCCAACCGAGCTGCTTTGTGATGGATTCTTTGATAGGAAGAAAATGAGCCACTTTAGTAAGCTTGTCAATGACAATGAAGATAGCATCATTTCCACGCTTGGACTTTGGAAATCCGATCACGGAGTCCATTTCAATATGATCAAACTTCCATTACGGAATAGCAAGAGGTTGAAGGAGACCAAATTGGTCTTTGGTGTTCTGCTTTCACTCTTCCGCAGACATCACACTCATTCACGAATTGAGCAATTTCTCGCTTCATTCGAGTCCACCAATATGACTGCTTGAGATCATGGTACATCTTCGTACTTCCGGGATGAATGGATAGAAGCGAATTGTGAGCCTCGCTCATAATGACTTTTCAGAGATCACCCTTAGGAACCACAATCCGGTCCTCAAAGAAAAGAGTATCTTTGTCATCAACGTGGAAGCACTTGTACTTGGAAATGCCCTTGTCGATACCACGTTTCACCTTTTTCACCATGGTATCCGAAGTTGAGCCTCACGAATCTGATCTTCCAAAGTAGGAGATACTATGAGGTTGGCAAGAAAGCCTTGAGGAACAACTTGAAGATTCAGCTTATGGAAAGCTTCACAGAGATCCGGCTGAAAGGGCTTGAGGATTAGATCATTGCAGTAAGCCTTCCTGCTCAAAGCATCTGCAATGACATTGGCCTTGCCCGAGTATATTCAATACTTGGGTTGTACTCTTGAATCATTTCGACCCATCGAAGTCCGCCTCGAGGTTGAGGTTGGGTTGAGTGAAAATGTACTTGAGACTCTTGTGATCGGTGAAAATGTCCACTTTCCTTCCCAACAAGAGATGTCTCCATGTAATCAATGCATGGACAAGCTGCCGCCAACTCAAGATCGTGAGTGGGGTAGTTCTTTTCGTTGAGCTTCAATCTGGCGAGAGGTATAAGCCACAACCCTCTTCTCTTGCATTAACACAAAGACCGAGACCTTGAAGAGAAGCATCACGTAAAACTTGAATGGCTTGGATTCATCAGAGGAGTCAAGGCAGAGCTGTGACGGTTTCTCTTTGAGGGTATTGAAAGCAACGTCACACTCGGGAGACCGGACATACTTCACATGCTTACGGAGGAGGTTGGAAAGAGGCTTTGCAATCTTGGAGAAGTTCTCAACGAATCTTCGCAATAGCTTGAAAGACCAAGAAAATCGCGGAGCTGCTTGACATTCCGAGGAGGTTCCCAATTCACAATTGCGGACACCTTCTCGGGATTAACTGATGCCCTTATGGCGGAGATGATATGACCAAGATAAAGCACTTCATCAAGCCAAAATTCACATTTGGAGAACTTAGCATAGAATTGGTACTCTCTGAGCTTGTCTAGCACCAATCGCAAATGTTTGGCATGATCCTTCTTATTCTTGGAGAAGACCAAAATATCATCAAGATAGACCAAGACGAGTTCATTGGTGTAGGGGTTGAATATGAAATTCATCATCCGAGAGAATGTTGGAGGAGCATTGACAAGGCCGAAAGACATGACAGTATATTCATAAGAACCAAAGCTTGTTCGAATCTTTGTCTTGGGAATATCTTGTTCACGAATGCGAATCTGATGATAACCCATACGAAGGTCAAGCTTAGAGAACACCTGTAGCACCTTTGAGTTGCTCGAAAAGCTCATTGATGTTGGGAAGTGGATACTTGTTCTTGATAGTCTTCTTATTCAATGGACGGTAATCGACGCAAAGTCGGTCCGTGCCATCCTTCTTACGGACAAAAGAACACCACAACCCCAAGGAGATGAACTCGGTGCGATCAAACCCAGACGCTCTTGTTCATCGAAGCTGCTTCTTCAATTCCTTCAGCTCATTAGGTCCAAGCTTGTATGGACGCTTGCAAAGCGGGTTCGATGCCGTGCTCAAGATCGATGACGAACTCAATCGGCCGATGAGGAGGCATACCCTAAGCTCTTCTCGAAAGACATCTTGGTACTCACAAACGATCGAATTGAGAGATAGCATTCAGTTCGCCCTTCTCATTGAGAGAAAACAAATGAATGGTTTCATCACGAAGCGGCATAGATGATCACATCATTAGAAGAGTGAGTCAATTGAATTTCCCCGCAACACAATCAAGCTGAGCTTTGTGCCGAGAAAGCCGATCCATCCCGAGAATAAGATCAATATCCGAGTCACCAAGAACAATTGGTTTAGCCGTAAATCTATAGTTGCCCATCTTGATAGTGACATCGAGCAAACAAACTAGAAGTCATAAGCTTTCCGGGAGAAACAACTTGCATAACTTTGGAGAGAATCTCTGTGTCAACATTGTGCTTCGATGCAAAAGGATATGACATGAAAGAATGTGATGCACCAGTATCAAATAAGACTTTTGCAGGAATATCATTAACTGAGAGATTACCCATTATCACATCAGAAGATTCCTCTGCTTGAGCTGCATTCATCATATTCACCTTGGCAGCCTTGGGATTATGCTTGACCACTACATTGCTGGAAGATTTCACAGGAGGAGGAGGCGGAAGACGCCTCTGGTTGAAGCATTTGTTCGCATAGTGACCTTTCTGCTGACATTTGTTGCAAGTCACCTCAGAGAGCGGACGGTGGTAAGGAGCACTTGACCTTGGAGCTTGAGAATTAGACTTGTTCTGAAAGCCAGGGTTGGGTGGGTGGGAAGATCCACGGCCACCTGAGTTCTTCTGCTGATAAGGCTGACGGAACGGAGGAGGAGGAAGGTAAAACTTCTGCTGCTTAGCTGCCACTTGAGAGGAAGAAGAAGACTGAACTGCATCCCTGATTCTCTTCGTAGAAGCCTCACATTTGAGCTGGGCAGCTTCTTGCTTCAGTGCCATGTTGTAGAAATCATCATACTTAATCGCTCAAAAGCACAAGAGCTAATTGCAGATCTTCTCTCAGACCACCTCTGAATTGATAGATCATACTCTTCTCATCAGGCACGTCTTGCTTAGCAAAACGAGCAAGCTTCTGGAACTGGATATTGTATTGATAGACAGACATGTTGCCTTGCTTGAGATTGCGGAACTCCTCACGCTTGCTCTCAACAACACTTTTCGGAATGTGGTGAGCTCTGAAATCACGGCGGAACTCATCCCATGTAATGACACGACCTCCTCTGGAATCTTTGTATTGCTGGTACCACTCAGCAGCTTGATCCTTGAGTTGAAACGATGCAAACTTGACAAAGTCCTCAGGTCTGACATTGCTACAGTCAAAGTGCTTGCAGATATCCACTAACCAATCGTCAGCGTCTGTGGCCTCGACACAGAAACTGAAAGACTTCGGCTGATTAGCGAGGAACTGACTGAGAGTAGCAAAGTGTGGCTGATTGTTGCCTTGACCTTGATTTCCTTGATTGCCTTGCCCCTGAGTACGTTCTTGCAAGAGCTGCAAAATCATCTGAGCATTGGCATTGGTGGCTGCCATGATAGCTTGCCGGGCCTCTGAAGGCGGAGGTGGAGGTGGAGGTGGAGGGTTCGACTGATCCCCATCATTACGATTCGGATTCAGACGCGTTGGCGGAGCCATCCTGAAGAGGGTGACATCCGTTAGTCCTTTGATAGACAAATTGATAAGTAGAATCAACGGATAGAAAATGCAACATATAGTCTTCACAATAAACATTCAAACAAGAATGAACGAATGAATTCCAAAGATAATCATCACACGTCCATTAAGGTGAGAAGCCACTTAGATAAAGATATGGAAACAACATCTGTCTTAGAAACAAATCGAATATCACAACTAAAAACAAAAGGTTGGCTTCTAGAATGAGCCGGAACAAACACATGATAGAGATTTACCAAAGTGTTCAGTGGTGGGGCCCACACGCACGACGTATAGCGGACGTCACGAATGACTAACAAGACGCCCCGAATCAGCATAGCCAAGGATTCTTTAAGACATCTCGACCACTAATCGTAAATCGACCGTGAATGGGCGGACCACTAAACTTTGAACCCCAATCTCAAATCATACATCCGTCGGAAAGATATCCCGTAAGCTACTAGAATTCCCACCTATAAACTCCCGAAACTTTCTGGTTATGCAATCTGGTGTTGGGGATACAGGGACACAAAATATATCACCCAAACTAACAATACCTAGATCCATTTGTATCCATCCGTCAACACATAACCAAGAAATCCTCGGAAATCGTGGTACCTCGACCTTCGAAAAACATCCGTTATGCAAGTCATGGCAATACTCCCTTTTCGCCACAAGATCGGGCTATCGGGGTTATCTCACCAACAATCGCACAAAAGAGATTTCGATGTCGGCAAAACTCAGGTATTCCAGAATCGCAACGATAAAATTGTGACGACAACACCTCGGAGCTCAACTCCCCGGACACCGCCACAACCCCTAAATGTCGAGGCACCAAGAACAATGTTCTCGCCACAAAACCATCGAACGATTCCAAGATACCCACGTGATCCTAAAAATTTTTTAGTGAAATTTGAGGAGAGAAGAGTCAAAACACTACGTCGGGATACCTCACAGAGCTGACGAAGGGACTGGGAAGTAAAAGAATCCTACTCTCCGATATATATAATCCTAAGACTCAAAACATTTTTCCATTCTAGACTCAACAACGCCAGCAAACAATCAAGTAGGGGGGCTCCTAAGTCGGGAAGGCTCGATACCAACTTAGCGCCCGATGCGGCTATATCTCCCACGTGTCGAGGCACGACTTAGAGGCATAACCGCATTGAAAGCAATGTCGCAAGTGAGGTAATCTTCACACAACCCATGTAATAAATAAGGGAAAGAGATACATAGTTGGCTTACGACGCCACTTCACACGATTACATAAATAAACATCCATCATTCAGAGTACACTCAAGGTCCGACTACGGAACCAAAATAAAAGAAGATACCCCAAATGCTACACAGATCCCCGATCGTCCCAACTGGGCACCACTACCGATCATCTGGAAAAGACACATAGTAACGACCATGTTCCTCGTCGAACTCCCACTTGAGCTCGGTTGAGTCACCTGCACTGGCATCGTCGGCACCTGCAACTGTTTTGGAAGTATCTCGTGAGTCACGGGACTCGGCAATCTCACACCCGCGAGATCAAGACTATTTAAGCTTATAGGAAGGACAGAGTCGTAAGGTGGAGCTGCAGCAAGCGACTAGCATATATGGTGGCTACTTCGCAAAAGAGAGCGAGAAGAGAAGCAAAGCGCGGACGTGAAGCTAGTAGCGATCAAGAAGTGATCCTGGACTACTTACGTCAGACATAACTCCAACACCGTGTTCACTTCCCGGACTCCGCCGAGAAGAGACCATCACGGTTACACACGCGATTGATGTGTATTTTACTTGAGTTCAACTTCTGGTTTTCTACAACCGGACATTAACAAATTCCCATCTGCCTCATAACCGCGGGCACGGCTTTCGAAAGATATTACCCTGCAGGGGTGTCCCAACTTAGCCCATTATAAGCTCTCACGGTCAACGAAGGATATTCCTTCTACCGGGAAGACCCGATCAATCTCCGAATCCCGGACTACAAGACATTTCGACAGCAATAAAACAAGACCAGCAAAGCCGCCCGATTGTGCCGACAAATCCCGATAGGAGCTGCACATATCTCGTTCTCAGGGCACATCCGGATGAGACATCCTACGAGTAAAACCAAACCTCGAGTTTCCCCATGGTGGCCCCGCAGTTTGCTCGGTTCGGGCCAGCACTCGAAGGAGCACTGGTCCGGGGGGGATTAAAATAAAGATGACCCTCGGGCTCGCGAAAACCCGGGGGAAAAAGGCTTAGGTGGCAAATGGTAAAACCAAAGTTGGGCCTTCTTTGGAGGAGTCTTATTCAAAGCGAACTGTCAAGGGGTCCCATAAATCACCCAACCATGTAAGGAACGCATAAAATCAAGGAACATAACACCGGTATGACGGAAACTAGGGTGGCAAGAGTGGAACAAAACACTAGGCATAAGGCCGAGCCTTCCACCCTTTTCCAAGTATATAGATGTGTTAAACATAGCAGATATATATATTGTGATATCCCCAACAAGTAAACATGTTCCAAAAAGGAACAACATCTCCATGTTCCAACAAGGAACAAACTTCACTTTCACACCGCAACTAGCAACGCTATAAGAGGGCTGAGCAAAGCGGTAACATAGCCAATCAACGGTTTGCTAGGAAAAGGATGGTTAGGGGCTGACATGGCAATATGGGTGGCATGATATAGCAAATGGTAGGCATCGCAGCATAGGCATAGCAAAAGAGCGAGCAACTAGCATAGCAAAGATAGAAGTGATTTCAAGGGTATGATCATCTTGCACGCAATGTTCTCGAGTTGTCGAAAGCTTGATCCTCGTAAGCGTTCTCAACAGGTTCCTCGTTCACGTACTCATCTCCGGCTCTACCCAAAGCAACAACACAAACAAAGGAACCACAATAAATCACGGTGCAATGCACAATCAACATGATGCAAAACATGGCATGATATGCGGGATGTGATATGCAATGCGTATGTGCGCTCCGGAAGGAAAATGATGAACCAGGCATCAACTTGGCAAACCAAGTATGCCACTGGAAAGATGAGGTGATTTCGGTTGAAATCGATATAAAGATCACCGGAATCGGATGCACGGTTTAGAAATGGCAAGCAAAACAAGAATGGCACAAATCTGCCATTAACAGCATGATGCCACTTAGCAAGCAACAAATAATTAAGCTACTGCACCCAAACGTATCAACAAAGTACATGGCAGTGATCTACACAAGATGCTTGACAAAAGATAAGCACTGAGCTTCGGCTAAAACACATCATAACAGGTTCAAACAAGCATGGCAAAAGTGCACAAAATATCAGGCTGGACATGGCAAAAACAGCATCAGGTTGCAATGTTCAGAGCAGCAAAACTACATGCTACAGGAAATTAAAATAGCAAAACAAGGCATGGCATGAATCTACTCAAAGAATAGAACAAAAGTCCCTTACTCACCATAAGCCAAAAAGGACTCGAAATTATAGTAACACCCATGTCAATATTGAAAGTTTCGTTAACTGATTCAGCAACATGGCATGTCAAAAACTGGTAACAAGTAGGCATGTTTAAGAGCTCGATGCACTCACTACAGAGCCATAAATGATAAACTAAGCATACATACATCAAGAAGACATGGCATAGAAGACATACATGGCAAGAACAATAACATAGCATACATGGATCAACCACAACAACCTTGGCAAAATTGAATAACATGTAAACAATCTGCCAGGAAACATTTTATAGCAAAAGTAGAGCTCGATTGACTCAAGCTATGGCACTCCATAATTGCAAACAAGGACATGGATGGATAGAGAAAGACATGTTTAACAAAACATCATTACTGAAATGTCTCAAAATATGCATGGATCTCACGGTAGCATCAAGTTAGCATGGCATCAAAATATCAGCTAAACAGGGCTGAAAACAGCAACATCAGGACACCTACTTTGCATGCTTGTGCTAGTCACCACATAGATCACAAAAATACATGGCATACACCCCTGGAAATATGGCATGGCATATTACAAAACATATGTAGGACTCCGATTCATAGGGTGCACACATCAATCATGGCAAAAATAACAAAAATGCAAGTTCTGTTACGAAACAGAAACTAACATCACACAGCATCCTTCCAACAACATTTAGGTCATCAGGATGAGCTCAAATGAAGATGATGCAATGAGATGAAATAATCTACTCTTCGAGACGAACATTTTGACATATTATACGCGAAAAATGGATCTACGGATGCGAAGATATACCACTTCGAAAATTGCACAAAATAGCAAGGATATAAAAGACTTAAGAGGAAAAAAAATGGAGAGGGAGAGGGGAAGTCAACGGGCTCGGGCCGGCCGGATCGGGCTCGGCGTCGGCTGGATCGGGCGCGGGGTTCGCCGGCGCGGGGAGGAGGAAGGTCGGCGCCGGCGCTGTCGGGCGGGCGCCGAGCGGCGGGGAGGCGGGCGCCACGGACGGGCGGAAATGAGCTTGGGCGGGAGGCGCGGGCGGCGGGAGCTACGGAGGTCGGCGGCGACGGCGCCGGTCGATGGCGGCGGCGGCGGGCCGGGCCGGTCGGGCGAGGCGGCGGCGAGGCGGGCGCGGCCGGCGGCGGCCGGGCGCGAAGGCGTGAGGCGGTCGGGTCGGCCGGCGGGCTGGCCGTGGCTCGCGGGCCTCGCGGGCGGTTAAGGCGGCGACGCCCACGTGGCAGGCGCGGACTGGCTGCGGGCGGCGGCGCGGTTTCGTCCGGCGCGGGCGGACACGTCCGGCGGGCGCGGGGTCGGATTTTTAGGGTTTCGGGGAAGAGGATGATCCGGATTTCGGGGGAGGTGTTTAAATAGGCATAGAGGGAGCTAGGAGAGTCCAAATGAGGTGTAGTTTTCGCCCACACGATCGTGATCGAACGACGGAGAGCATGAGAGTGACTTAGATGGGTTATTGGGCTGTTTTGAAAGGGGTGTTGGGCTGCAACTTAAAAGAGGCCTTGCGAGAGTGCGGTTAACCGTTGGAGTACCAAACGAGCTCCAAATGACCCAAAACTTGACCGGTGGTCTCCGGGTGGTATACCAAGGCCACTAGACAAACCTCGGTCCATTTCGAGAAGGTTTAATACCCGCACACGGAAAAACGTAAAAGGGACCGCCGGGAAGATAGGAGTGTTTGGATTGCAAAGCGGACAACGGAAAAATGCTCTAATCATGAGGCGAACACGTATGCAAATGTGATGCACATGATGACATGATATAAAATGCATGACATGGACAAAATGCAAAAAGAAGAAAACCCAACCACGGAGGGAATATCATATCACAATGCCGAAAATGGCAAGAGTTGGAGTTACAAATATGGAAAGTTACATCCGGGGTGTTACAATCGTGCCCATCGAGACAGTGCGGCGCGCTTGGTTGTGGCTCGAATCCGTCGAAGATCAAGTCTCCGCGGATGTCGGCCGTGTATGTCGGTGTACTAGAGTAGGGGTACCCTAGTATCCCGTACTCGTGCACGGACAGTTGCAGCACCCCGCGGCAGGGTTTGCCTCGTCACCGCTAAGATCCTCCGTGGCTCCTTTGGAGCCATTCAAGAACAAAGTATTTGATTAAGAGGACAAGGCCCCGCAAGAGGAGCTTGCCGGAAGGCCACTCAAGGCATGCAGAAGACAAGGCCCCGGCAAGAGGAGCTTGCCGGAAGGCTCGAGCGTGACAAGCCTCCGGCGCGACAAGGATTCGGCCGCTGACAAGGCGCTTGCCGCTGACAAGCAACCTCTCTCCATCTCCTCTCCAGCTCATCCAGCAACGCGTGTCGCCATGGGACCATTCCATGCACGCTGTCGAGAGGTTTGTGCAGCCAGCGGAGAGCAGCGATAAGCGATACCGACAAGCTTGCCATCGTGGCAAGCGGTGGCGCACTGACGGTCTCACAGCACTGCTTTGGGCGACAATCGACGGGCATTTATGGCTTTTGTCCCTTGCCGTCACGAGTTAGGTATTTTACATCGTATAATCGCTCGAGTAGGTGTACCAACTCCTGTTTTTACATTTGTACCCTCGCCTATGTTGCCACCTGTCGGAGACCCCTTGAGCATATAAAAGGAGGCCCATGCGCAACATAGAGGGGGGGTCGAGCTTCGGTTCATTCGACTCACCAGAGACCAGATACGCTCACGCTAGGTTTTGTAGCTCGCATCGCTCCCTAGCAAGAAGATAATACATCAAACAAGCAGCAGTAGGAGTTTTATCTCTCCGGAGAGCTCGAAGCTGGGTAAACTGCCGTGTGCCTCACCTCGATCCGCTCTTCGTGCGATCTCCGCCCCCCTCCGAACCACAAGGGGCCTGGTCCGCCGGCCCACAGGTGTTCGTGGGTACGATCAGCCTCCCCGACATCTTTGGCGCGCCAGGTAGGGGGCGTCGAGGCCGTGTGAATCTGATCCGGCGTTCACACGAGCAGCGTCCCCAGCATCTTCCTCAACATGCCACCGAAGAAGAAGGCTTCGGCGGCAGCAGAGCCGTCCGCGTCGTATCCACCATCACCGCAGCAAACGGGTGGTGGGGCAGACGCCATGAGCAACGGGCGCCGACGAAGGTATTCGCGACGCTTGCAAGTCCAAGGACAAGGCCCCACAAACTCGGCCCACGCATCCCCCGCACTCCATCTCAGGAGACGGGAAATGTCATGGCGTTCATAATGCCATACGCTCGCTGGATCGAGACCCTCAAGACCAGCATGCGCCGCCAACATGCCGGCACGAGTGAGATACGGTCGCCGGACGGGTGCTGCTCCTTCTAACGTAGTTAGAAGTCCGGCATATCCCGCCTCGCACTGCTCGCCAATGCCACCCACTACTCCAGCGAAGATTCGGCGAGAGCTCACCTGCCTCGACTACCCTCCAACGGCCGACAAGGTCGACGAATGGAGGGCCACTATCCAGAGCCTCATCGGCTTTGCTAACGGCGATGTTCGCGGCAACCAACGCCATCGTTGCCGCGGGCGACGACAAGGCATGAGCCGGTGGCGGCAGACTGTCGGAGGTGCAACCACCGTGCACTCTCCGCCACGAAGGCCAAGATCGCCGACTCACCGGATCCACCTCGACAGCGACTCCACCGCGTCGTCGGATCCGCGAGCTCGCTGCGATCAGCGCCAAGTTCTTCATGAGCGACAACAAGAGGACGCTCGAACTCGCATCGAGCGCCGGAGAGAAGCGCGACATCAGTCCGGCTGCCGCGCGCTGGGCCTTCGCTGACGCATGCGGCGCCGGAGGAGCCAGCGACTTGTCAGACGCTGTAGGTTGCCCTGCTCACTCGCGAGCTGCGGCAAGTGTAGTGGCCCAGCCAGAAAAACTTCAAACCAGACGTGCCAGAGAAGTATGATGGCAGGACGCATCCGTCAGAGTTCCTCAGCATCTACACCATCGCGGTGCAGGCTGCGGGGGGACGGGACGACAAGATCCTCGCCAACTAGTTCCCGCTCGTGCTCAAGCCCAACGTCAGATCTTGGCTCATGCACTTGCCGGACAGCTCCATATCCTCTTGTGCAGATCTGGGACATCAGTTTGTTGGCGCCTTCACAGGTGGCCACAATCCTCATGGCCAAGAGAGTGACCTTCATTTGCTCGCCTGAAGGAAGGAGAGTCCCTGCGCAAGTTCATTCAGAGATTCAGCCGTGTGCACTACAACATCCCAGATGTCCACCCTGCCGCGTTGATCAGCGCCTTTCATCAGAATGTGCGGAACCGCAGGATGAGGGAGGAGATGGCGATGTGCAAAGTCAAGGACGTTAGTGAGCTGTACGCCTTGGCCGACAAGTGTGCACGCTACCGAGGAAGGGAGGAGACTCCTGTGAGAGAATGCGGAAGCAGGATCTCGACAAGGAGGAGACCGCCCAAGAAAGAAGGGCCATGGCGAGGCAACAGAAGAAGAAAGGTAGAGAAGTGCTAGCTGTTGAGCAGTCCGCAACGGAGGTGGCGACAAGAACGCCAAGGCTGGTGGCTCCGGCAAGGAGATTGTCACGACGCCAACCACTGGTCGGTGGCGGCCGCCGACAAGCAGGACGGCTCCGGCAAGCAGTAATGCAAGATCCACCGCACCAAGGGCCACGACCTCCAGAGCTGCAAGAAGGTCGAGCATCTTGTCGAACAGCAGAGAGCTGAGTACGAGCGGCGCGACAAGGAGAAGGCCCAGGAAGGTGCTGGGGGTCGTGGCAAGGCCAAGCAACGGCAAGGGGACAGACCTCCCCGCGGCAAGGCCAAGCAACGGCAAGGGGACAGACCTCCCCGCGGCCGCGACAAGGATGAAGATGATGACGACGACGAAGATATGGAAGACGACGACGCTGATGAGCAGGAGTTTCAGAAAGCCACAGAGGTCCTCTGCGTTGACGGGGGTGCTTCCTCGCATACCTCCCACCGCCAACTCAAGCAATGGATGCGGAGGTCAATGCAGCGGAACCATCCGTAGAGTCACGCAAGCCTCAAGTGGTCCAAAGACGCCTATCATTTTGATATTGAGGATCACCCAGATCGCATAATCGCGGTCGAAAGTGCTTGCCGATGTTGGTCTCACCAACCATCTCGCAACCTCAAGGTCACCAAAATGCTAGTTGACGGCGGGCCGGCTTGAATCTGATCTCCTCCGCGGTGCTCCGAAGCTTCAAATCCTCGACGGTGAACTCGAAGAGACCGGCACTTTCCAAGGAATCAATCCTGGAAGGAGCAAGCCGAAGGGGAAGATTACGTTGCCGGTAACATTTGGCAGCGAGCTGAACTTTAGGACTGAGAGGGTCACATTCGATGTTGCCGATTTCCCATTGCCTTACAATGGGATACTTGGTCGTCCGACACTCGCCAAGTTCATGGCAGCCTCTCACTACGCCTACAACTTACTCAAGATACCAGGCCCGATAAGCGTCATCTCTGTCCATGGCGACAAGAAGGATGCCCTTATCTGGGCCGACAAGATCTACCGGGATGCAAAGCAGCCAGATTGCCAAACACTTGTCAGCTGAAGCTCTCGGGGAAGAAGACAAAGTCCAAGTCCGGCAAGGGCTCGATGCTTACTCCGCAAGCGCACCTCTTCGGAGTGCTGCGCTACCGTCGAGGACGCACCATCGAGCTCCACCAGCAAGTGCAAGAAGATGGTAGCTCCGCCAAAGACCAAGCAGGTGCCCGCCAAGGAGGACGGCAGACCGTGGTACCTTTACCATCGGTGCCTCTCTCGACCCTAAATAGGAAGGCGCTTCGTTGCTTTCCTGCGGGCAAATGTCGACGTGTTTGCATGGCAACCGTCGACATCCCGGTGTTCCTGTGAAAGTGATTGAGCCCGCCCGCCGCTTGTCCTCATGCGCGGCCCGTCAAGAAAAAAGTCAGGAAGCAAGCAGTGGAGCGCCAAGAATTCATAGCCGAAGAGATCAAGAAACTGGAAGCAGCAGGCCTTGTCAGAGCAGTGCTCCATCCTACGTGGTTGGCCAATCCTGTAGTCGTACGCAAAGCAAATGGAAAATGGAGACTTTGTATTGACTTCATGGATGTTAATAAAGCTTGTCCCAAAGATCCATTTCCCTGGCCGCGCATTGACCAGATTGTCGACTCCACGGCTAGATGTGACTTGCTTTCGTTTCTTGATGCATACTCAGGATACCATCAGATCTTCATGGCTGAAAAAGATGAGGAGAAGATCGCATTCATCACACCATGTGGCACATACTGCTTTCATACACGGATGCCTTTCGGTTTGAAGAATGCTGGTTCAACATTTGCAAGGGTAGTCCATGACGCTTTTGAGCCGCAGATGCACAGAAATGTAGAAGCCTACATGGATGACATAGTGGTCAAAAGCATGGACAAAGCAACTCTGGTTCAAGATTTGGACGAGACCTTTGCAAATCTACGCAAGATCAACCTCAAGCTCAACCCCGAGAAAGTGCGTGTTTGGAGTCCCTTCCGGCAAGCTTCTCGGGTTCTTCGTGTCTCAACGAGGGATTGAAGCTAATCCCGATAAGATCAAGGCCATTGAGCAGATTGAAGCACCAAAGCGCGTCAAGGATGTACAAAGACTTGCCGGTTATGTAGCTGCTCTCAGCAGGTTTATTTCTAGGTCTGGCTGAGCGCCTGCCATTTTTCAAGATTTTGAAAAGGCAGGTCCAATGAAATGGACTCCCGAAGCGGAGGCTGCGCTGCAGGACTTGAAGAGATACCTGTCCTCCACTCCAACACTTGTCGCACCTAAGCCACAAGAGAAGTTGCTACTATATATAGCGGCAACCAATCAAGTGGTTAGTGTTGCGTTAGAAGCGGAAAGGGAGGCGGATGACGAGCCAGCAACCACGGCAAGCACATCCAAATGACAAGGTGGGGGCTTCACGACAAGCTCTGGTCCCGACAAGGACGAATCCGCTGCAGACACATGACCAGATGCGAGAAAAGGATGGTGCAGCGCCCAGTCTACTTTTGTCGGTTCCCTCCTGCAGGGGGCTAGGTCAAGGTACTCTGGTGTGCGTAAATTGCTTTTCGCCTCCTCATGGCCTCGAGAAAGCTGCGCCATTACTTCCAAGCACATGAGATCACAGCTTGTCACCGCTTTACGCTGAAGAGGATACCGCAGAATCCAAAGAGCGACGTGCAGGATTGTTGAGTGGGCATTGGAACTGTCAAGCTTTGGTCTTAGGTTTGAAAGCACATCAACTATCCAAAGCAGAGCGTTGGCAGAATTCATAGCAGAATGGACGAAAACACCAGATGAAGAGATTCCGGAGACGAGCATTCCCGTCAAGGAAGCAAGCAAAGAGTGGCTGATGTACTTTGATGGTGCCTTCTCGCTGCAAAGGCGCCCGATGCGGCGTCGCTTATCGCACTCCACCGGAGAGCACCTCAAGCACGTAGTCCAGATGCACTTTCCCAAGGAGCAAGCAACAAACAATACCGCAGAGTATGAAGGTTTGCTTGCCGGTCTCGTGGATCGCAGTGGACCTTGGGATCAAAAGCTTATTGTCGGGTGACTCGCAACTTGTCGTCCGCCAAGTGAACAAAGATTACCGTGAGTCCGTTCATGGAAGCTTCACGTTGATGAAGTGAGGAAGCTAGAAGAGCACTTTGACGGCCCGCAAATGGAACATGTTCCAAGAGCTCGTAATGATATTGCCGACGGCTTCGTCAAAGTGCTGCACTTAAGTTGCTCGTGGAACCAGGGATTTTCGTGCTCAAGTCGACTCACCAACCGTAACACCATCAACTGGACAAAGCAAGAAGAGGAAGTTGATCTCCGGTGACTACTTTCCGGCAGAGCTTCCCGAAGCCGTCGTTGCGAAGGTCCCCAAGATCAACACCAACAGTGCTGAGGGGCAGTCTGCTCCAACAAGTCCAAGGGTTTGTTTCGTTGAAGCAGACGCTCCCGACAAGTTTTGCTCCGGCAAACTTGCCGGGGAGCATCAAGCTCCGGCTGAGCCGCAGGTTCTTGCCGTAGAAGCTGATGTTCCCGCAGCAGCAGATGTGCCTTTGGTCCTTGTTGTCGAGCCGCAAGCTCCAAAGATGGGCGCAGCAGATTGTCCATTTCCTTCGAGACAGTGAGAACTTCCCAAGAGCAAGAAGAAGCGGAAAGAGTAGCCCGGCAGTCAAGTATGTACCAGTTTGTCGACAAAGATACCTGCATGTAAGAAGACTCAACAAAGGTGAAATTGAAGTGTATTCCTGTGGAAGATGGACAGAAGCTGTTGGCGAGATACACGGAGGCATATGTGGTCACCACATTGGCAAGAAGAGCACTTGCCGCAAAGCTTTCCCAAGCAAGGTTTCTTCTAGCCGACAGCCCTCCGTGATGCAACTGCACAAGTAACCAAGTGTGAAGCGTGCAGTTCCATTCCAAACAGATACACCAGCCAGCTCAAGCTCTCCGTGACGATCCCTTTATCCTGGCCATTTTCGGTCCGGGGCTCGACATCTCGGCCCCTTCCCCGAAGCTGTCGGGGCTTTGAGTACTTGTACGCCGCCATCGACAAGTTCACAAAGTGTCCGGAAGTGGAAGCAAGTGAGGAAGGTGACAAAGATCAAGAAATCAAGTTCTTCAGTCGATTGTTTGCCGCTTCGAATCCCTAACAGGATCATCACCGACAACGACACACAATTTACGTAGTCGCACCTTCATGCAAGACGTCCAAGATCTTGGCGCCAAGGTCTGCTTGCTTCCGTTGCTCACCCGAGAAGCAACGGTCAAGCAGAGAGGGCAATGTCGGCGTGCGCTGGCTCAAGACCAGAACTTTCGACAGTGCTGCACAAGTGCGGAAGAAACTAGATCGAGGAGCTGCCAGTAGTTCTTTGGTTGATCAGACGACGCCAAATCGAGCCACCGCCGGACACCTTTTTGCTCTAGTCTATGGAGCAGAGGCAGTTCTCCGACGGAACTCAGATACGGATCGCCTCGAGTGCTCGCTTATGATGAGCTTGAGCAAGAGCAGCTGTGACAAGATGACGCGCTGCTCCTTGAGGAAGATCGTCTTCAGGCCGCTGTGCGAGCTGCTCGCTACCAGCAAGCTTTGCGTCGCTATCATAGCCGCAGAGTTAGTGCCAGAAGTCTCGAGGAAGGTGACCTTGTTCTTCGGCGAGTTCAGTCCGCCAAGAATTAGAACAAGACGCCAAAGTGGGAAGGCCCTTATCGGGTGAAACGAGTCACTAGGCCTGGCGCTGTCCGCCTTGAGACCGAAGATGGAATCCCGGTGAGAAACTCCTGGAACACTGAGCATCTTCGTAAGTTTTACCCATAGGGCGCGGTTGCCGGAACCTGTTCCGTCAACCACCTTTTGTACAAGTCTTGCCGCTGTTGCATGTAATCCTTTGTACAAAGCCGGGCGCAGACCCCGTGCATCAGTAAAGCTCATGTGTTGCGCACAACTTGTCAAATTCATGCTTTCATCATTTTATTGAATGTTTTGGCTAACACTTTGTGCAGCAACCACACCCGGTAAGCAAAATCGATCCGCTGGGCTCCATAACGTTATTTCCTCTTCTTTCTCTTTTCTCGAAGAAAGGAAGGCTCCCTCGCGCACAAGTTAACCAGGGGGAAGGAGGAGATAATACAATGCACCAGGCACCGCTCGAGGAAGTTTCGCCTCATCGGAAAGCGCGCCAAAGATGTCGGGGAGGCTGATCGTACCCACGAACACCTATGGGGCCGGCGGACCAGGCCCCTTTGTGGTTCGGAGGGGGGCGGAGATCGCACAAAGAGCGGATCGAGGCAAGACACACGAGCAGTTTACCCAGCTTCGGAGCTCTCCGGAGAGATAAAACTCCTACTGCTGCTTGTTTGATGTATTGTGTTCTTGCTAGGGAGCGATGCGAGCTACAAAACCTAGCTTGAGCGTATCTGGTCTCTAGCGAGTCCAATGAACCGAAACTCGAACCCCCCCACGCTATGCATGGGCCTCCTTTTATATGCTCAAGGGTCTCCGACAGTGGCAACACAGCGTAGGGTACAAATGTAAAAACAGGAGTTGGTACACCTACCGAACAAAGGTACAAGTGCAAAATACCTAACTCGACGGCAAGAAGGGACAAAAGCAATAAATGCCCGCCGCTGTCACCCAAACAAAGGCAACAGAGACCGTCAGTGCGCCACCGCCGCCACGATGGCAAGCTTGTCGGCGCCGCTTATCGCCGCTTCTCACCTGGCTGCATGACCTCTTGACACGCGCGTATGGAATGGTCCCAAGGCGACACGTTGCTGGATGAGCTGGAGCGGAGATGGGGAGAGGTTGCTTGCCGCGGCAAGCGCCTTGTCGCGGCCGAATCCTTGTCGCGCCCGGAGGCTTGTCGCGCTCCGAGCCTTCCCGGCAAGCTCCTCTTGCCGGGGCCTTGTCTTCTGCATGCCTTGAGTGGCCTTCCCGGCAAGCTTCTCTTGCCGGGGCCTTGTCTTCTTAATCAAATACTTTGTTCTTGAATGGCTCCAAAGGAGCCACGGAGGACCTTGGCGGCGATTTAGGCAAAACCTTGCCGCTGGTGTCAGAATCTGTCTGCGCACGCAGCACGGGATACTAGGGTACCCCTACTCTAGTACACCGACAGAGCCCACGGGCTCGGGCCAGACACGGTGCCGAAGCGCTGTCGGGCCAGGCCCAAAACAGTGCACGGTCACACGCGGCCTCGACCACGTCGCAACTCGCCCCGGACCCACCACGACCCCCACTAACGGCACGCACCGGACGTGGCGTCGTGCGAGAGATCGTGGGCGTTGTCGTGGGGGTTTCTTTATTAGGAAAAGCGGAACGTCCGCCTCCCCTCTTTATAAGCGGAGGAAACAGGGGCAGGCCGTCCACTCCGCCATTGCTGTCTTGTCAAGAAAACCACCGCCGCTCCCCCCCTTCTTCTCCGGTGCGAAGAGAGCAGCGCCCCGCTCCCTTTCGCCACAAGCGCGCTCACCGCCGTCGGCCTCCTCCGCCGCCCTCGCCATGGCTCCGAAAGCCGACAAGGAGAAGGGCGTCAAGTCGGCCGAGGCGCAGCGGCTCACGGTGCTGCGCAAGGAGCGGGCCAACTTCCCCCCGCAGCTCGGCGCAAGGGAGTTGTGGGATGTCTTCTACCTCTTTTGGTCGACGGAGACGCGTGCGCATCCGCGCACGAAGGTACTCCCCGCCTCCGCCTCTGATTTGGCCCCAACAGGGTACCCCTTTTTCGCCCTTTTCTTCTATTGCGGGCTTTGCCACTTGCCTTTTCCGAAGTTCTTCGCAACATCATGAACACCTTTGGCCTCCGCCTCCTTGATTTCACCCCCAACGCCGCCTTGACCATGGCAGTTTTCAAGCATCTTTGCGTAACACTTTGTCGGAGTCCACCCAAATGTGGCACTCTTCCGCCATTTCTTCGTGCCTCTGCCGAGAGAGGAGAGCCACTTGCCGGAGGGATAGCTTGGGTCTCCAGGATCGGCAAGAAAGAGGCCTATCTGGAAGGAGAGTTCCGCAACAAGTGGGAGGAGTGGAGAGCCAATTGGTGTTAGGTCGTATAGGAGAACCCGCAGCCCTTCACTGCCGTGCGCCAAACCCCAATAGTGCGCGGCAGAGATTGGAGTAACTTGGCGCCGGAGGATGCGAAGTTGAAGATAGCTGTGACCCGGATTTTGCGCCTCAGGCTTGCCGGATTAACCGTAGGCGCAGTTGGCGCAGACTTCCTTCGCCGCCGCATCGCTCCCTTGCAGGAGAGGAGGAGGCTCGCTTGGGAGTTCCAAAATGCGGCAGACATTATGAGGTTGCGCCTGGCCTGAATCGGAACTTCACCGTCTTGGAGTTGGATGCGATGCTGCTCGAGCTGTTCAAGAACGACCCGACCACCCCGAGTGGTTCAGGGTTGCCGAGGGGTCGCCCCATTGTGCAACAACTCGGCGCCGACCGCATCCGCGCCATGATGCCGCCAGCGACTCCCATGGGATCGTTCCAACCGGCAGGAGCCCCGACGAGGTCGTGCAGCAGCTTCTTCGACGACTTGGAAGAAGTGCCAATCCGCCCGACGAGCGAAAGGCTCACCCGCGACACCACCGACGAGGAGATGGCGCGCAGTGCCACCAGGGTGGAGGAGGCGGCAGCAGCCGCCGCCGCTGGAGCCTTCGGGTATACCGTGTAGGAGGCGGACGCTGCGAAGGCGGCAAGCCTTGCCGAGCGAGGGGAGATCGCCGGCGAGGACGAGCTTGTTGAGCCCGAGGCCGGGTCGAGTGGACCCGCCGAGGGCGCTTCTTCTCCACCACCCAGCGACTTGCCGCCCGGTGAGTCCCTGCTCCGCCGAAGAGGCGCCTCCGCAAGGTCGGAGACGAGTCGGGCGGCAGAGTAGCCCACAAAGAAGGCTGCGCGACGCGCTTCATCATGGGCAAGCGAGGTTGCCGCGGGAGCGCCTCACACTGCTGCGACAACCGGGGTGGGATCATCTCAGGCCACCGCCGACGCCTCCGCCAAGCGGCCAAGAGAGCCCACTCCCCCGCCTCGTCGCACCAGAGGCGAACCGGAGTTTGACTTCTCCGCGCTCAGCTCCGAGGAGGAAGGCGAAGAGTAAGCTCTTGAGATTGTGCTAGTATTTCTTCAATTTTATTTCTTCATCTTGAATCTGATTTGCTACGCTCGGCTCTTTCCTTTTCGTGACGCTGGCCCAGAGCGTCGAAGAGGGCTAAGATCCCGACGGTCGCCGTTGAGGACGATTCTCCCGTGGCAACAGGGGACGCGTCTGAGACCCCTTGCCGGACCCGGCAACCCTTCCTTAGAGCAGCCCCAGACAGCCCCCTGCAGAGTAAGTGTGCAGTTTTCTCCTCATCGTTAGGTGTGCAGGGTGCCCCTTCTTCGTTGATACCGATTGTTTGCTTGTGTAGGAGCAGAGCAGCCTCATCGAGGGCTCGAAGCCGCCTCAAATCCTGCCTGCTGCCACTACGCCGCCAAGGGAGGATTCTCCGACAAGGGAGCGCCCGACAAGGGGAGGCCACTCCGCAAGGGAGGCTACCTGCAAGGGACAGGCCAAAGTGACCTCCAAAGTGGTCGAGGTCATGGCTGCGGACTCCGCCGCAGTAATTTCCTTACACGAAAATTTCCCTTGGGGTTGCTTTCTTTTGTTTCTCTTTTTGAACGTTTGCTTG
Organism: Aegilops bicornis; assembly: GCA_021605145.1. Taxonomy (NCBI): domain Eukaryota; kingdom Viridiplantae; phylum Streptophyta; class Magnoliopsida; order Poales; family Poaceae; genus Aegilops; species Aegilops bicornis. The sequence continues at coordinate 690,988,107 of CM038675.1, forward strand.
ACTGCTCCTTCTTCGTCTGACGCAGAGCTGATGGAGGTCGAGGCCGCCGGCAAGGAGGAAGCGCGCGGCAACACCGACGAGGCCGCCGCCGAGGAAGAAGAGGTCGTTCCTGTGGAAGAAGAGGCCGTCGCCGACGAGCCTGTTGGCGAGAAGGCCACCGAGGCTGCCGACGCAGAAGCTGGCGAGGGGCCGGGCGATCGCACTGACGGCCCTGAGGCCGCAGGAGCGCCAGGCGCTACACCGACTACCACTTCATTAAGCAGCAGCTGCACAGTTCGAGGAGCCTCAGCCCGCCGCTTACCAAGGCCGCGGCCAAGGTGTTCTTCATCAAGCTCCCCTAGGAACCGAGCTCCATGGCGCCGGTCGAAGGAGAGGCCTTGACGGCGAAGCTACTCGCCGCTGGGGCTAACGCTGGTGGACGCATGCAAGGCAGCGGCGAGTCTGAGGAGGAGCAGCTGCTGTCGCTCTACCGCGCCCGGCAAGCCAAGTTGGAGTCCCGCGAAGTACTTGTCGCGAGGGCAGGAGCGGACATGGAGAAGCGTGCAAAAGAGCTCCGGAGCGCCAACCAAGAAGCTCTCCGTGACGTAGCAGGAGCGCGGGGGCAACTTGCAGAGGAGCGCACGGCCTTCATCCTTGAGAAGGTCAAGGCCGAGGAGGAGCAGGCCGGCTGCCGAGAAGCTCTCCGCAGCAGGAAAGCGAGTTGGCGAGCGGAAGGTCAACCCGACAGCCATGAAGAAGACCTTGCCGCCGCGAGGAGTCATCGGGCGGGGCGCTTAAGGAAGCGAAGGATGCTGCCGCAGCCGCCGAGGCCGCCAAGGAAGAGCTGAACGCGAAGGTGGCACAGCTGGAGGCCAGCCTCAAGAAGAGCGGCGAAGAGCTTGCCGCGCTTAAGCATGAGCGTGAGAAGGACGCCTACACTCTTGGCAAGCTGCAGAGTCGTCTCACTGATAGGGGCAAGGAGCTCGACGCCGCCAAGGATTCCAAGGAGGATCTTGAGCTGAAGCTGACCACCCTGACGCAGACGTTGGACGGCGCCAGAGAGCGGGAGGTGGGTTTGTTGGAGACGATCAAGGCCAAGGAGGAGCTGCTAGCGAATGCTGCCTCCATCCAGAGCACCTTGAGGGAGAGCGTGGAGCACTGGACTGAAGGTCTTGTGGACACCGCCGCCGACATCCACAACGAAATGATGGAGCTGGGATGACGGACCTTGCATACTCCTCCGACGAGCATCTCCAACCCAAATACCAAACTCAGTTTTTTCTTCAAAGGCGTGATGACGGATCTCCAAATGACTCGGAAGAGGTCCCAAAGCAGCTGGCCGAGGAATCACGCCAGATCTGTGCAGGAGCCCTTGAGAAGGTGTTGATAAAGGTGGCCTTCTGCAATCCGGGCCTCAACCTTAACGGCGTCCTCCGATCCTTGCCGCCAGATGCCAACGTGGAGGAGCTCAAAGCCCTTGTCGCACCCATTGTGGACAAGGTGAACAAGATCAAGCGGATTGATGGCGACCGCGTAGACTAGGCCACCAATTTTATCTTTCCCTTGTCGCTGCTGATCATGTTTAGAACACTTTGTTAGATCAGCGACAAGTTATTTTGTAATATACTCTATCTTAGGCGATCAAATGCAACGTTATTTCCTCTACTTGATTCCTTCCTTTGTACGTTTCTGCCTTACGCGTTTGGGGGACTTGTCGGTGCGGGCACTTTTGCCGCGAGCGCTGAGTGCGGAACATCAGCAGCATGCTGGCAGTTCCGCCTCCGACAAGCAACCTTGTCGCGACTAGCTGCAGCTCACTTAAGTTGTTGAGCGGACTCGAAACAAAGTAAGGGCGCGACTAGCCTGCGAGTTGGTTCCTCTGCGCACATGTTTTCCATACAAAGTACTATCGTTTGAGGAAGATAACTTAAAAAAATTTAAAAAATTGATTGCTCAAACTTTGGCAACTTAGCTTTTCTGTCTCTTGCTTCCCGATGGGGCGAAACTTCCTCGAGCGGTGCCTGGTCCATAGTACTGTCTCCTCCTTACCCCCTGGTTAATTTGTGCGCGAGGGAGCCTTCCCTTCTTTGAGAAAAGAGAAAGAAGAGGAAATAAAGTTATGGAGCCCGGCGGCTCGATTTTGCTTACCGGGTGTGGTAGCTGCACAAAGTGTTAGTCAAAACATGCAATAAAATGATGAAAGCATGATTTTGACAAGTTGTACGCAACACATGAGCTTTACTGATGCACGGGGTATGCGCCCGGCTTTGTACAAAGGATTACATGCAACAAATGCAAGACTTGTACAAAGGTCGCTATTTTAACGGGTTCCGCAACCGCGCCTCTCACGGGTAAAACTTACGAAGATGCTCAATGTTCCGTGAGTTGCTCACCGGAATGCCATCTTCGGTCTCAAGGCGGACAGCGCCAGCCTAGTGACTCGCTTTCACCCGGAGCAAGGGCCTTCCCACTTCAAGCGCCAACTTGTTTGAACTCTTGGCGGTCTGAACGCGCCGAAGAACAAGGTCGCCTTCCTCGAGACTTCTGGCACTAACTCTGCGGCCATGTTAGCGACGCAAAGCTTGCTGGTAGCGAGCAGCTCGCACAGCGGCCTGAAGACGATCTTCCTCAAGGAGCAGCGCGTCATCTTGTCACAGCTGCTCTTGCTCAAGCTCATCATAAGCGAGCACTCGAGGCGATCCGTATACGAGTTCCGTCGGGAGAACTGCCTCTGCTCCATAGACTAGAGCAAAGGTGTCCGGCGGTGGCTCGATTTGGCGTCGCCCCGATCAACCAAAGAACTATTGGCAGCTCCTCGATCTAGTTTCTTCCGCACTTGTGCAGCCTCGTCGAAAGTTCTGGTCTTGAGCCCGCCAAGAAGCACTTCAAAGATTTGCCCTCTCTCGCTTGACCGTTGCTTCTCGGGTGAGCAACGGAAGCAAAGCAGACCTTGGCGCCAAGATCTTGGACGCATCGCATGAAGGTGCGACTTCAGAATTGTGTGTCGTTGTCGGTGATGATCCTGTTAGGGATTCCAAACGGCAAACAATCGACCAAGAACTTGATCACGATCAGGCCGTCACCTTCCTCATCGCTTCCACTTCGGACACTTTGTGAACTTGTCGATGGCGACGCACAAGTACTTCAAAGCCCCGACAGCTTCGGGGAAGGGGCCGAGGATGTCGAGCCCCGTAATCAAAATGGCCAGGATAAAGGGATCGCCCGAGAGCTTGAGCTGGCTGGTGTATCTGTTTGGAATGGAACTGGCACGCTTCACACTTGGTTACTTGTGCAGTTGCATCCTGGAGGGCTGTCGGCTAGAAGAAACCTTGCCGGAAAGCTTTGCCGGCAAGTGCTCTTGCGCCAATGTGGTGACCACATATGCCTCCGTGTATCTCTGCCAACAGCTTCTGTCCATCTTCCCTGGGAATACACTTCAATTTCACATCGTTGAGTCTTCTTCGCATAGATGTCAGTCGGCTAAACCGGTACATACTTGACCGCCGGGCTACTCTTTCCGCTTCTTCTTGCTCTTCGGAAGTTCTCTGTCTGAAGGAAATGGACAATCTGCTGCGCCCATGCCGGAGCTTGCGGCTCGACAACAAGGACCAAAGGCACATCTGCTGCTGCGGGAACATCAGGCTTCTACCAAGAAGAACCTGCGGCTCAGCCGAGTTGATGCTCCCGGCAAGTTTGCCGAGCAAAACTTGTCGGGAGCGCCCGCTTCAACGAAACAAACCCTTGGACTTGTTGGAGCAGATCGCCTCAAAGACTGTTGGTGTTGATCTTGGGGACCTTCGCAACGACGGCTTCGGGAAGCTCACGGAAAGTAGTCACCGGAGATCAACTTCCTCTTCTTGCTTTGTCCGGGGCTTGATGGTGTTACGGTTGGCTATCGAGTCAGCTTGAGCACGAAAATCCCTGGTTCCATTGTGCAACTTAAGTGCAGCAAGCACTTTGACAGCCGTCCAAGCAATATCATTCTCGAGCTCTTGGAACATGTTCCATTTGCAGGCCGTCAAAGTGCTCTTCTAGCTTCCTCACTTCATCAACGAGGCTTCCATGAACGGACTCGGTAATCTTTGTTCACTTGGCGACGACAAGTTGCGAGTCACCCCGACAATAAGCTTTTTGATCCCAAGGTCCATCTGCGATCTCGAGACCGGCAAGCAAACCTTCATACTCTGCAGTATTGTTTGTTGCTTGCTCCTTGGGAAAGTGCATCCGGACTACGTATTTGAGGTGCTCTCCGGTGGGTGCGATAAGCAAAGACGCCGCACTGGGCGCCTTTGCAGCGAGAAGGCACCATCAAAGTACATCAGCCACTCTTTGCTTGCTTCCTTGACGGGAATGCTCGCCTCCTAATCTCTTCATCCGGCGTTGGTGTCCATTCTGCTATGAATTCTGCCAACGCTCGCTTTGGATAGTTGATGTGCTTTCAAACTTGAGACCAAAGCTTGACAGCCCAATGCCCACTCAACAATCCTGCCCGTTGCTTCCGGATTCTGCAAAGTATCCTCTTCAGCGGAAAGCGGTGACAACTGTGGATCTCATGTGCTTGGAAGTAATGGCGCAGCTTTCGAGGCCATGAGGAGGCCGAAAAGCAATTTCGCACCCTGCAGTATTTTGACCTAGCCTCTGCAGGAGGGAACCGACAAAGTAGACCGGGCGCCGTACCATCCTTTTCTCGTGATCTGGTCATGCGCTCAAGGTGGATTCGTCCCTTGTCGGGACCAGAGCTTGTCGGGCGAAGCCCCCGCTTGTCGCTGGATGTGTTTGCCGTGGTTGCTTTGGCTCGTCATCCGCCTCCCTCTCCGCTACATTAACGCAGCACTAACCACTTGATTGGTTGCCGCTATATATAGTAGCAACTTCTCTTGTGGCTTAGGTGCGACAAGTGTTGGAGTGGAGGACAGGTATCTCTTCAAGTCTCGCAGCGCAGCCTCCGCTTCGGAGTCCATTTCATTGGACCCGCCTTTTCAAAATCTTGAAAATGGCGAGGCGCTCAGCAGAACCTAGAAATAAACTCCGCTGAGAGCAGCTACGCGAACCGCAAGTCTTCGTGACATCCTTGACGCGCTTTGGTGCTTCAATCTGCTCAATGGCCTTGATCTTATCGGGATTAGCTTCAATCCCTCGTTGAGACACGAAGAACCGAGAAGCTTGCCGGAAGGGACTCCAAACACGCACTTCTCGGGGTTGAGCTTAAGGTTGATCTTGCGCAGATTTGCAAAGGTCTCGTCCAAATCTTGAACCAGAGTTGCTTTGTCCTCGCTTTTGACCACTATGTCATCCATGTAGGCTTCTACATTTCGTGCATCTCGCGGCTCAAAAGCATCATGAACTACCCTTGCAAATGTTGAACCGGCATTCTTCAAACCGAAAGGCATCCGTATGAAACAAAGATGTGCCACATGGTGTGATGAATGCGGTCTTCTCCTCATCTTCTTCAGCCATGAAGATCTGATGGTATCCTGAGTATGCATCAAGAAACGAAAGCAAATCACATCCAGCCGTGGAGTCAACAATCTGGTCAATGGGCGGCAAGGGAAATGGATCTTTGGGACAAGCTTTATTAACATCTGTGAAGTAAATACAAAGTCTCCATTTTCCATTTGCTTTGCGCACGACTACAGGATTGGCCAACCACGTAGGATGGAGCACTCCTCTGACAAGGCCTGCTGCTTCCAGTTTCTTGATCTCTTCTGCTATGAATTCTTGGCGCCCACCGCTTGCTTCCTCGACTTTTTGCTTGACGGGCCGTGCATGAGGACAAACGGCCAGCGGTGCTCAATCACTTTCTGAACACCGGGGATGTCGACGGTTGCCATGCAAACACGCCGACATTCGCCCGCAGAGAAAGCAACGAGCGCCTTTTCCTATTTAGGGTCGAGAGAGGCACTGATGGTAAAGGTACCACCAGTGCCGTCCTCCTTGGCGGGCACCTTCTTGGTCTTTGGCGGAGCTACCATCTTCTTGCACTTGCCGGTGGAGCTCGATGGTGCGTCCTCGACGGTAGCGCAGCACTGCGAAGAGGCGCGCTTGCGGGAGTAGGCATCAGAACTCTTGCCGGGCTTGGACTTTGTCTTCTTCCCCCCGGGAGCTTCAGCAGCAAGTGTTTGGCAATCTATCGCGGCTGCTGCATCCCGGTAGATCTTGTCGGCCCAGATAAGGGCGTCCTTCTTGTCGCCATGGACACAGATGACGCTTATCGGGCCTGGCATCTTGAGTAAGTTATAGGCGTAGTGAGAGGCTGCCATGAACTTGGCGAGTGCTGGACGGCCGAGTATCCCATTGTAAGGCAACGGGAAATCGTCTTCAGGCCGCTGTGCGACAAGATGACGCGCTGCTCCTTGAGGAGGATCGTCTTCAGGCCGCTGTGTGAGCTGCTCGCTACCAGCAAGCTTTGCGTCGCTATCATAGCCGCAGAGTTAGTGCCAGAAGTCTCGAAGAAGGCAACCTTGTTCTTCGGCGAGTTCAGTCCGCCAAGAATTCGAACAAGTTGACGCCGAAGTGGGAAGGCCCTTATCGGGTGAAACGAGTCACTAGGCTCGGCGCTGTCCGCTTTGAGACCGAAGATGGCATCCCGTGAGCAACTCTGGAACATTGAGCATCTTCGTAACTTTTACCCATATAGGCGCGGTTGCGGAACCTGTTCCGCAACCACCTTTTGTACAAGTCTTGCCGCTGTTACATGTAATCCTTTGTACAAAGCCGGGCGCAGACCCCGTGCATCAGTAAAGCTCATGTGTTACGCACAACTTGTCAAATTCATGCTATCATCATTTTATTGCATGTTTTGGCTAACACTTTGTGCAGCAACCACACCCGGTAAGCAGAATCGAGCCACTGGGCTCCATAATGTTATTTCCTCTTCTTTCTCTTTTCTCAAAGAAAGGAAGACTCTCGTGCACAAGTTAACCAGGGGGAAGGAGGAGATAATACTATGGACCAGTGCACCGCTCGAGGAAGTTTCTTACCATCGGGAAGCAAGAGATGAAAAGCTTGTTGCCAAAGTTTGAGCAATCAATTTTTAAATTTTTTTTAAGTTATCTTCCTCGAACGATAGTACTTTGTATGGAAAACCTATGTGCAGAGGAACCAACTCGCCGGCTAGTCGCGCCCTTACTTTGTTTCGAGTCCACTCAACAACTTAAGTGAGCTGCGACTAGTCGCGACGAGGTTGCTTGTCAGAGGCGGCATCGCCAAAGAAGGCCGACGCTCGCTCAAGACTCGGCCATGCAAAAGTGCCCGCACCGACAAGTCCCCCAAATGCGTAAGGCAGAAACATACAAAAGAAGGAATCAAGTAGAGGAAATAACGTTGCATTTGATCGCCTAAGATAGAGTATATTACAAAATAACTTGTCGCTGATCTAACAAAGTGTTCTAAACATGATCAGCAGCGACAAGGGAAAGATAAAATTGGCGGCCTAGTCTACGCAGTCGCCATCAATCCGCTTGATCTTGTTGACCTTGTCCACAATGGGTGCGACAAGGGCTTTGAGCTCCTCCACGTTGGCATCTGGCGGCAAGGATCGGAAGACGCCGTTAAGGTTGAGGCCCGGATTGCGGAAGGCCACCTTTATCAACACCTTCTCAAGGGCTCCTGCACAGATCTGGCGTGATTCCTCGGCCAGCTGCTTTGGGACCTCTTCCCGAGTCGGCTGGAGACCCGCCACCACGCCTTTGAAGAACAAACTGAGTTTGGCGGCTGGGTTGGAGATGCTCGTCGGAGGAGTATGCAAGGTCCGTCATCCCCACTCCATCACTCGCTAGGATGTCGGGCGGCGGTGTCCACAAGACCTTCATCCAGTGCTCCACGCCTCCCTCAAGGTGCTCGATAGAGGCAGCATTCGCTAGCAGCTCCTCCTTGGCCTTGATCGTCTCCAACAAACCCACCTCCCGCTCTCGGGCGCCGTCCAACGTCTGGCTGTGGTGGTCACTTCAGCTCAAGATCCGCCTTGGAATCCTTCAAGGCCGAGCTCCTTGCCCCTATCGGCGAGACGACTCGCAGCTCGCCAAGAGTGTAGGCGTCCTTCTCGCACTCATGCTTAAGCGCCGCAAGCTCTTCGCCGCTCTTCTTGAGGCTGGCCTCGGCTGTGCCACCTTCGCTTTCAGCTCTTCCTTGGCGGCCTCGGCTCTGGCGGCATCCTTCGCTTCCTTAAGCGCCCGCCCTTGATGACTCCTGGCAGCAAGGTCTTCTTCATGGCTGTCCAGGTTGACCTTCCGCTGCGCCAACTCGCTTCTCTGGCGGAGGAGAGCTTCTCGGCAGCCACCGCCGCTCCTCCTCACCGTGGCCTTCTCAAGGATGAAGGCCGTGCGCCCTCCTGCAAGTTGCCCCAGCGCTTCGCTACGTCACGGAGAGCTTCTTGGTTGGCGCCCGAGCTCTTGCAAGACGCTTTCTCCATGTCCGCTCCTGCCCTCGCGACAAGTGCTTCCCGGGACTCCAACTTGGCCTGCCGGGCGCGGTAGAGGACATCAGCTTCTTGAATTGCTCCTCCTCAGACTCTTCTTGCCGCTTACGCGTCCACCAGCGTTAGCCCAGCAGAGGCGAGTAGCTCGCCGTCGAAGGCCTCTCCTTCGACCGGCGCCCTGGAGCTCGGTTCCCAGGGGAGCTTGATGAAGACACCGTCGCCGGCCTTCAGGTCGGCGCGGCTCAGGGCTCCTCGAACTGGCCTTGCCGGCCGTGAAGTCATTTGTCGATGTATGGCGCTGGCGCTCCTGCGACCTCGGGGCCGTCGGTCACGTCGCCCGACCCCTCGCCCGGCCTGCGTCGGCAGCCTCGGTGGCCTTCTCGCCAACAGGCTCGTCGGCAACGGCCTCTTCTTCCACAAAGAACGACCTCTTCTTCCTCGGGCGGCCTCGTTGGTGTTGCAAGGCTTCCTCGGCCGGCGGCCTCGACCTCCATCGGCTCTGCGTCAGACGAAGAAGGAGCAGTCAAGCAAACGTTCAAAAAGAGAAACAAAAGAAAGCAACCCCAAGGGAAATTTTCGTGTAAGGAAATTACCTGCGACGGGGTCCGCAGCCATGACCTCGACCACTGGAGGGTCACTGGCGCTGGCCCTTGCCGTGGTAGTCTGTCTTGCCGGAGTGGCCTCCCTTGTCGGAGGGCGCTCCCTTGCCAGAGATTCCTCCCTTGGCGGCGTAGTGGCAGCAGACAGGATTTCGGGGGCGGCTCCCGAGCCCTCCTGATGAGACTGCTCTGCTCCTACACAAGCAAACAATCAGATATCAACGAAGAAGGAGCACCCCTGCCACCTAATAGTAAGGAGAAAACTGCACACTTACTCTGGGGGCTGTGCTGGGGGCTGCTCTGAGGAAGGTCGCTGGTCCGGCAAGGGGGTCTTGACGGGCCCCGTCCCTGTTGCCACGGGAGAATCGTCCTCAACGACGACTGCCGGGATCTTGGCCCTCTTCGACGCTCTCGGGCCAGCGTCACGAAAAGGAAAGAGTCCAGAATCTAAGCAAATCAGATTCAAGATGAAGCAATAAAATTGAAGAAATACAAGCACAATCTCAAGAGCTTACTCTTCGCCTTCCTCCTCGGAGCTGAGCGGAGAAGTCGAACTCCGGCTCGCCTCGGTGCGACGAGGCGGGAGTGGGCTCTTGGCCGCTTTGAGGCGCCGGCGGTGGCTCGAGAAGATCCCGCCCAGCTTGTCGCAGCAGTGTGAGGCGCTCAGCTGCAACCTTGCTTGTCAGCGTAGAGCGTCGCGCTGGGCCGCTGTGGGCGATCTGCCGCCTGACTCGTCTCGGCCTGCGTAGACGCCTCTTGGCGGAGCCGGGCTCACTGGCGGCAAGTCGCTGGGTGGTGGAGAAGAAGCGCCTCGGCGGGTCCACTCGACCCGCCTCGGGCTCGACAAGCTCGTCCTCGCCGGGCGATCTCCCTCGCCGGCAAGGCTTGCCGCTTCGCAGCGTCCGCCTCCTCCACGGTATACCCGAAGGCTCCGGCGGCAGCGGCTCGCCGCCGCCTCCTCCACTTCGAGGCAATCCGCGCCATCTCCTCGCCGGTGGTGTCGCGGTGAGCCTTTTTCGCTCGTCCGGAGCAGATCGGCACTTCTTCCAAGTCGTCGAAGAACTGCTGCACGACCACGCCGGGGGCTCTGCCAGTTGGAACGATCCCATGGGAGTCGCACAACGGCATCATGGCGCGGATGCGGTCGAGCGCCGAGTTGTTGCACAATGGGACGACCCCCCTCGGCAACCTGAACCACTCAGGGTGGTCGGGGTCGTTCTTGAACAGCTCGAGCAGCATCGCATCCAACTCCAAGACGGTGAAGTTCCAGTTCAGGCCCGGGCGCAGCCTCATAATGTCTGCCGCATTTTGGAACTCCCAAGCAGGCCTCCTCCACTCCGCAAGGAGCTGGCGCGGCGGCGAAGGAAGTCTGCGCCAACTGCACCTACGGTTAGTCCGGCAAGCCTGAGGCGCAAAATCCGGGTCACAGCTATCTTCAACTTCGCATCCTCCGGCGCCTAGTTACTCCAATCTCCGCCAAGACTATTGGGGTTTGGCGCATGACGGCAGTGAAGGGCTGCGGGTTCTCCTCTACGACCCAACACCAGTTGGCTCTCCACCTCCCACTTGTTGCGGAACTCTCCTTCCGTGTAGGCTTCTTTCTTGCCGATCCTGGAGACCCAAGCTGTCCCTCCGGCAAGTGGCTCTCCTCTCTCGACGCGGGGCACGAAGAAATGGCGGAAGAGTGCCACATTTGGGTGGACTCCGACAAAGTTTTCGCAAAGATGTGCGAAAACTGCCATGGTCAAGACGGCGTTGGGGGTGAAATCAAGGAGGCGGAGGCCAAATGTGTTCATGATGTCGCAGAAGAACTCGGAAAAGGGCGGGCAAAGCCCGCAATAGAAGAAAAGGGCGAAAAAGGGGTACCCTGTTGGGGCCAAATCGAGGCGGAGGCGGGAGTACCTTCGTGCGCGGATGCGCACGCCGTCTCCGTCGACCAAAAGAGGTAGAAGACATCCCGCAGCTCCCTTGCGCCGAGCTGCGGGGAAGATGGCCCGCTCCTTGCGCGCAGCGCTGCGAAGCCGCTGCCTCGGCGACTTGACGCCTCTTCTCCTTGTTGGCTTTGGAGCCATGGCGAGGGCGGCGGAGGAGGCCGACGGCGGTGAGCGCGCCAGGCGAAAGGGGAGCGGGCGCTGCTCTCTGCGCGCCGGAGAAAAAGGGGGGAGCGGCGGTTGTTTTCTTGACAAGACCGCAATGGCGGAGTGGATGGCCCGCCCCTGTTTCCCCCGCTTATCAGGAGGGGGAGGGGCGGACGCCCGCTTTTCCTAATAAAGAAACCCCACGACCACGCCCACGATCTTCGTGACGACGCCACGTCCGGTGCGTGCCATTAGTGGGGGCCGTGGTGGGTCCGGGGCGAAGGCGACGTGGTCGAGGCCGCTGCGTGTGACTGCAGACTGCTTTTTTGGGCCTGGCCCGACAGCGCTCGGCACCATGTAATGCCCAGTTCCCGGGGTTCTGTCGGTGTACTAGAGTAGGGGTACCCTAGTATCCCGTACTGCGTGCACGGTAACAGTTGACACCCAGCTGCAGGGTTTCCCTCACACCGCTTAAGATCCTCCGTGGCTCCTTTGGATCCATTCAAGAACAAAGTATTTGATTAAGAGGACAAGGCCCCGGCAAGAGGAGCTTGCCGGGAAGGCCACTCAAGGCATGCAGAAGACAAGGCCCCGGCAAGAGGAGCTTGCCGGGAAGGCTCGGAGCGCGACAAGCCTCCGGGCACGACAAGGATTCGGCCGTGGCAAGGCGCTTGCCGCGACAAGCAACCTCTCTCCATCTCCACTCCAGCTCATCCAGCAACGTGTCGCCATGGGACCATTCCATGCACGCGTGTAGAGAGGCTGTGCAGCCAGCGGAGAGCAGCGATAAGCGGCGCTGACAAGCTTGCCATCGTGGCGAGCGGTGGCGCACCTGACGGTCTCTGCGGTAATTGTTTGGGCGACATCGACGGGCATTTATGGCTTTTGTCCCTTGCCGTCGAGTTAGGTATTTTACATCGTACATTGTTCGAGTAGGTGTACCAACTCCTGTTTTTACATTTGTACCCTCGCCTGTGTTGCCACCTGTCGGAGACCCCTTGAGCATATAAAAGGAGGCCCATGCGCAACGTAGAGGGGGTTCGAGCTTCGGTTCATTCGACTCACCAGAGACCAGATACGCTCACGCTAGGTTTTGTAGCTCGCATCGCTCCCTAGCAAGAGGAGAATACATCAAACAAGCAACAGTAGGAGTTTTATCTCTCCGGAGAGCTCCGAAGCTGGGTAAACTGCTCGTGTGCCTCGCCTCGATCCGCTCTTCGTGCGGTCTCCGCCCCCCCTCCGAACCACAAAGGGGCCTGGTCCGCCGGCCCCATAGGTGTTCGTGGGTACGATCAGCCTCCCCGACAGTGTAGTTCAAACTCCCAAACCTGACCTGATGGCCAGGGGCGTAGCTTTCGATCTGCTTCGGATGGCCAAGTGAATTGGCCCGCAGTGCAAAGCCGCCGAATACGAAGATCTGTCCGGGGAGAAAAGTCTCACCCTGGACCACGTCGTTGTTGATGATCGGAGGAGCCATCGGGCCTAAAGATGACGCATACGATGAACTCTCAATGTAAGCACCAATGTTGGTGTCAAACCGGCGGATCTCGGTAGGGGTTCCTTAACCGTGCGTCTAGGCGGATGGTAACAGGAGACAAGGGACACGGTGTTTTTACCTGTGTTCGGCCCTGTCGATGGAGGTAATACCCTACTCCTTCTTGATTAATATTGATGATATGGGTAGTACAAGAGTGGATCTACCACGAGATCGAGAGAGGCTAAACCCTAGAAGCTAGCCTATGGTATGATTGTTGTTCGTCCCTATGGACTAAAACCATCCGGTTTATATAGACACCAGATAGGGTTAGGGTTACACAGAGTCGGTTACAATGGTAGGAGATCTACATATCTGTATCGCCAAGCTTGCCTTCCACGCCAAGAAAAGTCCCCTCCGGACACGGGACGAAGTCTTCAATCTTGTATCTTCATTGTCTAGGAGTCCGGCCAATGGTGATAGTTCGGCTATCCGGACACCCCCTAATCCAGGACTCCCTCACCCATAGAATTTTCAGGCAGGCTGTTAAGCTAGTGCCGAGCTGGCCCTTTGAGCTTGAGTGGGAGGTATTTAATGGCGTGGAGGTCATCTCCTCGAGCCATGTGGATGTGGAGGATGAAATCCTCGATCCATACTGTGGGATCGGCTGTGCCGTAATATGACTCGATATTGATGGGCTTGAATCCCTCGGGGAATTCATGATCCAATACCTCGTCCGCGAAGCAGAGAGGGTGTGCGACACCTCTGTATCGGGCCGCATCGCGGCGTAGCTCTGATGGAGTCCGTCTGCGGCATTCGGCCCAGACGTGGTTAGGTTTGTCACGTCCGAGTAGGTGATGTCTACTAGGCAACCTTCTTCTTGTAGACGTTGTTGGGCCTCCAAGTGCAGAGGTTTGTAGGACAGTAGCAAATTTCCCTCAAGTGGATGACCTAAGTTTTATCAATCCGTGGGAGGCGTAGGATGAAGATGGTCTCTTGTGTCCCCAACACACCCAATACAATGGTAAATTGTATAGGTGCACTAGTTCAGCGAAGAGATGGTGATACAAGTGCAATATGGATGGTAGATATATGTTTTTGTAATCTGAAAATATAAAAACAGCAAGGTAACTAGTGGTAAAAGTAAGCATAAACGGTATTGCAATGCTAGGAAACAAGGCCTAGGGTTCATACTTTCACTAGTGCAAGTTCTCTCAACAATAATAACATAATTGGATCATATAACTATCCCTCAACATGCAACAAAGAGTCACTCCAAAGTCACTAATAGTGGAGAACAAACTAAGAGATTATGGTAGGGTACGAAACCACCTCAAAGTTATTCTTTCCAATCAATCCGTTGGGCTATTCCTATAAGTGTCACAAACAGCCCTAGAGTTCGTACTAGAATAACACCTTAAGACACAAATCAACCAAAACCCTAATGTCACCTAGATACTCCAATGTCACCTCAAGTATCCGTGGGTATGATTATATGATATGCATCACACAATCTTAGATTCATCTATTCAACCAACACATAGAACCTCAAAGAGTGCCCCAAAGTTTCTACCGGAGAATCACGACGAAACGTGTGCCAACCCCTATGCATAAGTTCATGGGTGGAACCCGCAAGTTGATCACCAAAACATACATCAAGTGAGTCACGTGATATCCTTTTGTCACCACAGATACGCACGGCAAGATATACATCAAGTGTTCTCGAATCATTAAAGACTCAATCCGATAAGATTACTTCAAAGGGAAAACTCAATCCATTACAAGAGAGTAGAGGGGGAGAAGCAACATAATATCCAACTATAATAGCACAACTCGCGATACATCAAGATCGAATCACCTCAAGAACACGAGGGAGAGATCAAACACATAGCTACTGGTACATACCCTCAGCCCCGAGGGTGAACTACTCCCTCCTCGTCATGGGGAGCGCCGGGATGATGAAGATGGACACCGGTGAGGGATCCCCCCCTCCGGCAGGGTGCCGGAACAGGGTCCCGATTGGTTTTTGGTGGCTACAGAGGCTTGCGGCAGCGTAACTCCCGATCTATTATGTTCCTCGATCGTTTTAGGGTATATGGATATATATATATAGGAGGAAGAAGTATGTCAGGGGAGCCACGAGGGGCACACGAGGGTGGAGGGTGCACCCCAGGGGGGTGGGCGCGCCCCTGCCTCGTGCCTCCCTCGTTGCTTCCTTGACATGGACTCCAAGTCTCCCGGGTTGCTTTCCTTCCAAAAGTAACTTCTCCAGAAGATTTCATTCTGTTTTGACCCCGTCTAATATTCCTTTTCTTGGAAATACTGAAAGAAGGGAAAAAACAGGAACTGACACTGGGCTCTAGGTCAAAAGGTTAGTCGCAAAAGTAATATAAAAGTGTTTAATAAAGCCCATAAACATCCAAAACACATAATATAATAGCATGGAACAATCAAAAATTATAGATACGTTGGAGACGTATCAGCATCCCCAAGCTTAATTCCTGCTTGTCCTGGAGTAGGTAAATGATAAAAACATAATTTTTGATGTGGAATGTTACGTGGCATAGTTTCAATGTAATTCTTCTTACTTGTGGTATGAATATTCAGATCCGAAAGATTCAAGACAAAAGTTCACACTGACATAAAAATAATAATACTTCAAGCATACTGACTAAGCAATTATGTCCTCTCAAAATAGCATGGCCAAAGAAAGTTCATGCCTAC